>JAQPZY010001131.1:250000-977500 GCA_029931535.1 Margaritifera margaritifera | reverse complement strand
CATCTGTAATTCAACTCCCCCCCCCCCCGTAATTTTTCATTTTTTTTGTGCCCCTGCTTTGCTGGTGCCCAAAGCACGTGCTTAGTCTGCCTATTGGGTAATCCAGCACTGATGAGTGGCAATAAAATATGTCGTGATATGTATTCTACAGTAAGCAGGTGATACAGTATATATTGTGATATAGGTGTGATGATATGATATGTATCACGACGCAGACACGTATGTTGTCAGTTAGTTTTTGCATTTAATTAGTAATGTTTATGTTGCTGTGTTCATGTTGTAAGCACATGGAAAGGTTTCTAGCACTACATGCAAATTGGATTTATTACAAACTGTACAATGCCCTGGTAATTAATTTACCCCTGAAACCGAAATATTTCCAGACAGAGCTTTAGATACAGCTGAGAAGTTGACATTTAAGATTTTGTCGGGCATTTTGGTCATATTAAGCATTATGGGATTGAAAGTTATTTGATCTTATTGAGATTAAATTTACATCTTCATATCAGAATTTGTAATACAAAATATAAATGTTTAAAAATATGATTCATTTCTTATTTTTCATAACTATAGATATTATTAGCTCAAAAGGTCATAGACCAGACGATCTTATGGGGTGGTCTGTTGTCCGTCGTCCGTCCATTAGCACAAGTTTGTTATTGTTACACCTCCTAAGCTACGTGGATTGCCATGAAACTTTACACACACATTATTCCCATGATCTAGTTGGTCTTAGATGAAAATGGTGCTGCTCTGACATCCAGTATGGCCACCTCAATGGTCATCTTGAAAATCTTGTTATTGCTACTCTTCCTGAATAGATGGTCATATCAACATGGCGTTTTCACTAAAAGACTTCATATAGTGCCTAGTTGCTCCTAAATGAAATGGTGCAGATCTGACTTCCAATATGGCCACAACAGCAGCCATCTTGAAAATCTTGATATCACTACCTCCTCCTGAATGGATAGTCACATGAACATGGAGTTTTCACTAAAGACCTCTTATGATGCCTACTTGGTCCTAAATGAAAATGGTGCCTATCTGATATCCGTTGAAAATCTTGTTATCGCTACTACTCCTGAATAGATGGTCATATCAACATGGGGTTTTCACTGAAAGACTTCCTATGATGTCAAGTTAGTCCAAAATGACAATGGTGCTGATCTGTGGTCCAATATGGCCGCCATCCTGACAGTCTTGTTATTGCTACGTCTACTGAATGGATGGTCATATCAACATGTGGTTTTCACTAAAAGACTTCTTATGATGTCTGCTAGGTCCCAAATGAAAATGGTGTCAATCTGAAGTCCACTATAGGCCACCATGACATCCATCTTGAAAATCTTATTATTGCTACTCTTCCAGAATAGAAAGTTATATTGACTTCTTATGATGTATAGTTGGTCCTAAATGAAAATGGGTTTGTTATCACTACTCCTCCTAAAATAATGTCAGGATTACCTTGAAACTATATATATATATATATATATATATATATATATATATATATATATATATATATATATATATATATATATATATATATATATATATATATATATATCACATATACATACATACACATGCACATATAGATATATAGATTAAGATCCCTGATCATAACTATCAAGTCATTTAGAACATAATTTTTTATGGCACTGTGAACTGTGACTTGCATTGTGTTTGAAAGAAGTCTCATCATGATTAGTTTCATTGTCTTCTACACTTTGATGAAGTGAATCTGGGCTTACGTGGGCTTGGAGAGAGGAGTTGTTATATATTTAGGCACTAAATGGCTTGTGCCTGCCTGTGCAGGTGAAGGTGTAAAGAAATGGGGTCTTGCTTGGCAAGCACTACATGTACTTGGATTTTCATTATCTTGATTAGTGGCATGAAGTGTATCTGGGTCTTCCAGGGCTAGAGGAGAGGAGTTTGTTAAGTAATTAGGCCCTATGTAGCTTGTGTCTACTTGAGCAAGCGAGTTTTTAATTAATCTTGGCTTTGCTTGACAGGCACAGATAGGAGCGGAGGTTATGGGCCAAGCTGAGGATGGCTGTGTTGACACAGTGCTGGTGTCAGACCTATTGTTTATGTCTTAACACAGTTCAATAAATCCATAATAAATCCAAGCCAAGAATCTAATGCCCTGAAATAAAACGGTATTTTGTTGATGGGAATATAGTACATTTAACTTTATTTTCATGTGAAGTAATTTTGGACACATACTCATGTTGCTATGAGTATTTGAGGAGTTGGAAATTAGTCCTGAATTCATTTATCCGCTTCAGTCATGAGTTGTTCCTGATGGATAGGGACACTGTCTTGATTTTCTTTGATGTGGATAAAACTCGGGATTACCTTTCTGTATGAATATACTTCCACATCATCAAGTTGTAATTGAATCCAGATAACTCAAATAGACTGGATCCATTGATAATTTGCGACAGTATTGACATTGCTAGATTTACCACCATATTATTTGTATGCAGAACTCTATTAGGTATTTTAAAAAAATAATAAAATTTTTAACAGCATCAGTCACAATGAGGATGTACCAAAAGCATTTAAGTGCTTAGATGAACAATATACAGGATGAATAAATCCAAGATGGATGAATAATTATATGATATTCACTGATTGTGACAAAACACTTCTAAGCAATTGTTTACCCGGCCACCATCTTGCAGCATGAATGAAATGATGCGAAACCGCGTGTTTTCATCATTCAAAATGGTAGACATTGTTAAAAAAAAGAAATGGTCTTATCTTGATTTTCTGGAAATTCTTTTCGCTTAGTAGAGCTTTAGTCCCTATGAACGACCTCATCGCAAAAACTGATATAAACACCACTGGCCTTGATTTCATCCTTTGTAAACATGAATGTAAAGTACATGTCACTAACTGCCATTGTAATCCGTAATGCCTGGGACGAATGTGGTCTTTGTCTCCGTTTATAATACTAGTAAGTGATAGTTGTTTTCTGGATTTGATTGTCATTATTAAAGAGTGGTGATAGTGATGATAAGAACAAAGGTGTCTGATAATTAGGCTTAAAGTCACAAAGCGAGTGGGGAGCTGCTGTGGCTCAGTGGTTAGCATGCCCGATTCACGACCGAAAGTGTGCGGGTTCGAATCCTACCATCGGACCAGCCTGGGTCAGCTACCGTGGTGTCTCCTTAGGCAAGGCACTTTACTTAAATTGCCTCGGCACTACTTTGTGTTGCTGTGCTGTAAAGCAGCAAACCAAACCAAACTAAGGATGTGATGGTATAATGTATACGTTTGTGCTTCATGTGAAAAGTGAAAAACCTCACTGATATTAAAACAAGATTATAGACACAGACAGTGCCTATCTTAAGCAGTTCTGGCAGGCAGTCAGCAATCTGAATCTACCCACAGGCAGGAAACAATTTAAACGTCTTGGTGGTGGTATCAGTAGAGTTGTACTGACATTGCCGCATTCCAAAGCAGACATTAAAGAAGACATTTTCCATTCTGAGGAAAATTCAGTCTGACTCCAGAATAAACATAGATCCAGTAACAACACATCATCTCCTAAGTGTTAAGATCAACAATGATGAGGACTGAGAAATGCTAAAAATGCTTGTGGTACATATTGACAACAAGTTACTGTGAAAGGACTGATTTGATGAGATGATGTGTATATTTTAATATTTTTTAATCAAATTGTTCGATAATTGTAATTTTTCTTCATTTGCATGCTAAAAATCGGGTCGATGAAAATCCTCCCTCTTTTGACGTCAAAACTCCTGACCAAATTTTGGAAATCTGTTGATCTGTCCTGACCTGACCTGTCTTTTCTCTCACATGTATGGGCGTACAAAGCACTTAGATCTGTATTCATATGTGAATAAGTAGGTAAAAGTATTAATCCTACAATGAAAGACATTGACCCTAACATACATAATGGAGGGGTCCACCTTGGCCCCCCTCCCCCATTATATCAGAACCAATGTCTTACATTGTAGCACTAGTATAAATATTTGCTATACTGTAGAAGTGTGTGCTACAGTAGCTAAAGAGCTGTAGGCCAGAGATAACTGCAAGGGTTTATGTTAGGCAGGAAGTTGGACATTTCAAGTGGAGAAATGGCCAGGACATACCAGTACAAATCATAATGATATGGTCACAATATAAAACTTAAAAGGACAGTGGTAGACAAAAGCATATTTCATACTTTTTGTACAGCATTATGTGGTTTTAAATCATCCATTTTTGCACTAAAATGTATTCATCCTGATTTCTCTAAATCTATCATTTAAAAGTTAACAAAGTGTTAGATTTTCAAAACTACTGACATTATTATTTCCAATGACTGAGGATTGGTTTGCTGTTATGCATTATATCATTTTAGAACAAGCCAACCAGTTATGTCAAGTACAAATGATGGATTTTGAGCAGTATATGGTCACAAATTGTGACCAAAAACAGAAAAAATTAACTGTTGTTTTCCAAGTTAAACTGTAAATGAAGAAAGACACAGAAAATAGGGGCTACCAATTAAACTGTATCAAACTGGGAGTATTATACGGAGTTTTCCATGTAGGCCCTACCACCCATTCTAAATTTCTCCAAGTATATTACAGTAATAAAATAATTGCAAATACTTCCAAACATTGAAAAAAGGATTTCAACATATCATTTAGGCAATTATTAAGAGAGAGAGAGAGAGAGAGAGAGAGAGAGAGAGCGGAAGAAGAACAACATCAAAGTATAAGTTGTCATCTTTCATATGTTACAGAAATTTTGAACTGGAACACATGCATGCATTTATTCAACAAACATTTGCTTTTTAGAGTTGTGATGGAGATATAAGAGCAGCAGATATCAAACAGAACATGGCAAATTAATCGCAAATTTTCCAAACACTGAAAAATGAATTTAGATATGTCATTTAGGCAAATATCGAGAGAGAGAGAGAGAGAGAGAGAGAGAGAGAGAGAGAGAGAGAGAGAGAAGAACAACGTTGAAAAATAAATTGTCATCTTTCATATGTTACAGAAATTTGAACATATCTTCAATAAACATTTGTTTTATAGATTTATAATGGAGAAATAAAAGCGGTAAATATCAAACACAAAACGGTAAAATATTAGGTAAGGAGATAAGGATTTATATTTAACAGGAGCATGGCCCATCTTGTACCATTTTATATTTAACAGGAGCAGGGTCCTCCTTGTACCGTTGTAAAGAACTGCAGTTTACTTTTGAAGACTTATTGTCAATAATTTTTACTACAAATAGGAATCTGATGTACCGGTATTCATATTTCAATGTGGCTTCCATCAAATTGTCAAATAAAAATGTTTGACTTTATTTCAACTCATTAGAGAATTGGATGATATGCTTAGTTTTGCTATATTTAAACAAATATATCTCCCCTGTCCACACTAAATCTTTGTACTTCTGCCACCCAGACTTTGTTCCAAATGATTGATCTTGTGACCATTTTCTGTATCTATGAAAGATCTAATAGTTACAGGAATAATTACTAAAGAAATCTAATGTCTATTTTCAGACTGGGAATGATTCAGTCCAGAATGACAAAGTTTTGCATCGAACTGTCCAAATGTGTCATTTTCCTAATTTTCTTCTGCAAAACAGTTGGTGAGTGATTTTTGCAGTAAAATCTGTCTTAAGAGACCAGCCCTTCTGCCAACAAATTAGTTGTTGAGTGATTTATATAGTAAAGGTCTCACTCTACAGTTATTATTTACTTCTGAAAGTGGGACTGGTATAAGGTGAAGTTCTTTGCATTGGCAACATGCACGATGGAGAGGATGTTGGCGTACCTCTATGCTACGTTCATGTACTGGGACTGAAATCTCTTTACATGTGGTAATTATGGAAATCATGCACTATAAACTAGCCCAAGGTATACTAACTTCAGCAGGTATTTAAATAGGGAAAATGAATTTCGCCAGTGTAGATGATACAAGCTTCTGAAAGTGCAATAAATCAATTATGAAATGTATAAAAAGTACAAAATGATCTCAGGAATAATTGTAATCAGTTTCGTTTTCATTTCTTTTAGCATAATATTGATTGCTAATGTTGAGAAAATGCAATGTGTGTGGGTTTTTTTCTTCATAACTCACTTTTCATCCAGGTTGAAGAGGGGGGGGGGGGGCTGGGCTTGTTTGAAACTTGGCTACTAATGAATACTGTTCTGTGGAAGAGATACATGACAGTTATTCAAAAGGACTGTTTTGATGCTTGTGACTTAAATGTTTCAGCTGTACAACCAAAATTAAATCATACAATAATAACATCTATTTGGTCTTTATGTTTCTGCTCTACAGTTATTATGTAGTTCTGATAGAGTAAAGTTGAAGTTGTTGGTATTGGCAACATGCACATGTTTGTATTGGCAACTTACACAATGGAGAGAATGCTGGCATACCTCTACGCTACTTTAATGTACTGGGTCACGAATTTCTTTACATGTGGTAATTAATGGAAACTCTGCACTAACTAAAGCAGACAGCTGATCAAAATGGCTTCTCTCATGTGCTTGAAAAATTAACCTGAACTAGTCCAAAGTTCACTAACTTTAGCAGTTTGTAAATAGGGGAAAGGAATGTTGCCAGAGTAGACATTACCAGCTTTTAAAGTGCAATAAATAAATTACAAAATAAACAAAAAGTAAAACAATTGTCAGCTCTTTTTTTTTTTTTTTTTTACAATCTTTTGAGAGGTTCACATCTTAGGTAGGACCAACAAGCTGTACTCTCTATAACCCAAATTACACCCATCAATCATACACGAAAATGAAGGGAATTAAAGTTATTTTAATAATACTTAAGATATACAAGGTCATTTTTAAATAACCCAGGTAACCAGTGAGGAAAACTTGGGAAATTCTTTGTCTTGAAAAGTGAAACCCTATGCAAAGTATGAAACTCTACAGCAGAATAAAAATCTGTCTTTGGAGACTACTCTTTCTTCTAGCAAAAATGGTTTCTCAGGGCCGTTGGTGAGTGATTTATACAGTAAAACCTGTATTGAAAAACCACCCATTATGCCAATAAGAAGTGGTTTCTCAGGACAGCTGATCTCTCATAACAAGTCTGTACAGGATAACCAGTTCTCAAGGTCGAAATTCACCTGGGTTTAAGAAGGAAACATGTCCTTAATTACTGTACATATATTTTGTTCTTTATTCATAGTTCTTTGTTAGATATTAACTGCATGTATGTTACCAGTCCAAATTTCATTTTGTTCATAAGGTAACAATGTTAGACATCACAATCATTAAGACACTTACTGTTTCTCCCAATATGTTTCAGTGCCTATTGGATATAGACTAGAAATAAAGGCTACTTTTACATACTGTTTTCTAATAACTTTTAGATTTCAAATTTACAGCGAGTTAAATCAGACAAATGCAAATTATGTAAGTAATTGTATAGAGAGTACATATCTAACTATTGTATAGCATCGTACTGTTTGGTAATGCTGACAAGGTCTTTTCGCAAAGGAATACAATTAGGTCATGCAACTGTGGTTCACTTTTGGTAAATGAAGGGCGAAAAAATGATTAAAAAAATCTTGTTCTGACCAAATGTTCCAATGTTTTATTATGAAACCAGATTTGTAGTGGAATCAAAAAATTGTTCAGTTTTCATTTAGCTACACAAATTTATGGACCTTTCTAAGATTTAAAGCATTTGCACTTATCATATACGAATATGAAAAATTTAAATGCTGAAACCATGAATCCATTTTCACGGTTTTCCATCAAACTGATGATAAATTACACATAAATAAGAAAGTTATTTATATTCCATGATCATAACTACAAACAGCTAGTATTAAATCTGTGATGATCAGTTGATTAGCTAAAAAAAAAGCTTTAGTATTAAATCTGTGATGATTGGTTGATTAGCTAAAAAAAACTTTTGTGATAAATCTGTGATGATCAGTTGATTAGCTACAAACAATTTTAGTATTAAATCTGTGATGATCTGTTGATTAGCTACAAACAACTTTAATATTAAATCTGTTAGGATCAGGTGATTAGCTACAGACAAGTTTAGTATTAAGTCTGTGATAATCAGTTGATTAGCTTCAGATAACTTTAGTATTAAATCTGTGATGATCAGTTGATTAGCTACAAACAAATTTAGTATTAAATCTGTGATAATGAGTTGATTAGCTGGAAACAACTTTAGTATTAAATCTGTGATGGTGACTTGATTAGCTACAGAAATCTTGATCTGAATATTGTTTAGCGTCAATAATTTCTTCAAAACAACTTTTAAAAAAGTGTGCTTTTGTTCAGTGCTAGAAATTAAATGAATACTCGATCACTCATTGACATACAGGTACATGTGACACAATTAAATGAAAACTCGATCACTCATTGACATACAGGTACATGTGACAATATCAAATATGCCTAATGGCTACTATGTCTAATACATGTTTAGAAGAATACATAAATTAGATGGAAAAATTAAACTGCTAATTGCTTTTGACATGTATATTTTACAGCAAGATGATAAAGGTCATCATATAGAATAGGAGTCTTATCAAAGTCCACAATGTCTTTATGTATCATTCAGTGTATCCAAATTTAATTACATTCAATTGGCCATATGTCCATGCAAATTTTGCTGTGAACAAATCTGTTCCCAAAGAATGTTTAGCTCTACTGGTCATAGACCAGAAGAGCTTATGGGCTGGCCTGTTGTCTCTCGAACATCTGTTTATCCAGCAGCACAAGTTTGTTATTGGTACTTCTTCAAACTTTACACACACAATCATCCCATGGTCTAGTCCGTCCTAAATGAAAATGGTGCCACTCAGACATCCAATATGGCCACCACAAGAGACATTTTGAAAATTCTTTTATCGCTACTCCTCCTTAACAGGTGGGCATAGTAACATGGGATTTTCACTCAAAGACTTCTTATGATATGTAACTGGTCCTAAATGAAAATGGTGCTGATCAGATGTTCAATATAAAAATCTTGTTATTGCTGCTATAACTGAAGAGACCATCATGTATTGAAGGTTTCCATTAGAAGACTTCTTATAATGTCTAGCTGGTCCTAACTGAAAATAGTGCCACTTGGACATCCAATATGGCCAATGCAGTAGCCATCTTGAAAATCTTGTTATGGCTACTCCTGAATGGATGGTCATACTGACACGGAGTTATCACTTAAAGACTTCTTATGCTGTTTAGTTGGTCTTAAATGAAAATAGTGATCTTTTAAAAATCAGTTTTTCAGTATATTATTAATGCCTTACCAATAAAAATAATTTACTTCTACAAGAAACTGACACATATATCACACTATCTTGGTTATCTTGTTGTAACGGCCACCCCTTACAAAAATGACGAGCTTATGTCAAGACGGTGACAAGCTCGTTGAAACTTCGCATGCGCGAGCTAATGACTTCGCTGTATAGCACTTGGAAGCCAGAATTGGAATGATTACGAAGTCGCGGAGAGCTCGCGACACGCTCATGGCGCGCTTTCAACGAGCTTCTAGGTACTAAAGTAATGGTCCATTAGCCTTTCATGACATGTACAGGTAAAATATAAAAAAGTGCAAATGGGTGAAGTCAACACCTTTTTGCTGAACCAACAATCTATAGAAAAGTAATTATAACAATAACTGTCATAAATGGAAAATGAGACTTTATTTCCATTTTTTAAGATAGTATTTAAAAACAAAAACTGAGTTTTAGAATCTAATAGGGGTGAAACAATATACCTGTGCCGCGTATCGATATGATTCACGATACAATACATTATCGATACACATATCAGCTTGATGGTCTTTTCATATTTAGAAAGTCTGTAAATGGTGGATGGTCCCCTTTTATATGTGTTGATATACTGATAATATTTCCAGTATGCATATTACAGACAGGCATAGACTTACCGTCTGTTCATATTCCATTCTCATTCACGACAAGATAAAAAAAAATACTTTCATACCGTAAAGCTTTGTTTGCTATTAATCATGCAGTTTCACTAGGGACCTCTAAAATCTATGAATAAGTCAAAGGAAACAAAGTGGAAGGAATGAATACAAATTCATTAATTGTTTGAAACAGTATTTATCATAATTGCTTGAAATGGTATTTATCAAAGTTAAACATTCTTTTTACACGTGTGCAATATACCAGTATTTTCTATCATAACATTTAAAAGTTTGTTAAAATTAAACCTCTTAATAGAGTACCATGATCTACTGATATGGTGTTCCATTTCTTTTGTAATAGCACTTCGTACACAATATGCATCTCATTTGCTGTTACATTATGTCTTTTTTAAAATTAAGCATACTGCTTTCCTTGCAATATTGTTGTACATAGAGCAAATAAAGGAGACTTAGTGGGTGTATGATCTGGATCATATCCAATGAATTATTAAGGAAAGATTCCAGAAATTCAGGCTGATCCACATAAAGACGAGCTCTTCAGTGTAAGGAATCTTTCACAGCCGTTTTCTTGAATATGTGGGAAAATCTTCACATTTTTTCTGGATGACTTTATATACATTTTACTTCGCTTCCATAAAGAAATCCATTGGTGTGTGTTTGTGTGTGTGTGTGTGTGTGTGTGTGTGTGTGTGTGCGTATGTGTGTGTTATGTTATCAGATGGCTAGATTCCCATTCTATATCAGTTAAAATCATACACTTTTAGATAAAAAACAAGAATGTTAGTCATTTGAAATACACTAAACCACCTCTTCTAAGCAAATCCTTTCAGAATAAAATAATGCATCCTCCCCTGTTTCTTGTATGATTCAGGTACCATTCACTGAAATAGATTAGATTACAGCAACACGTACTATGTAACCTGGACAAAAATTATGATAATTTACCTATTTGGGAAAAGCATATAATTTTTTAGTTCAACATTAGAAAATCACTTCACAAGACTTAGACACATTTCTAAGTATTATTCATGACTGATTCCTTTAGAGATCCTATGTTTTAGTTTTACCATACAGTTTGAAAGGGCTGCGACATCATATACGTCAAACGTTTGGTACTTTACATCTTAAAAAAGGCAATGAAATCACTCACTTTATTCCTTAAAACCATTGAAATAGAATCACTGCCATTTTTAAAACAAATGACAAATATAAAAATTAGAAGCATACCTGCATGTACACGACCTCTAAACTTGCATCAGTTAAAGTTCACTGCATAAGGATATTTGTAGAGTTTGATATGTGAGATGAAGAAAAAAATGTCTCTAAAAAAAACTAAAATGAAATTAACAAGCTACTCTCATCATCCTATTTTCGATAACTGACAACATTGCATCTAGAACTGCAGTTTGGCAGGCGCAGCAGTAAATCATAATGATCTGCAAAGTTATAGTCTCAGTGATTTTGTAGAGCAAGATTACTAGATCATCTCATTTGACGTATTAAATCGTGGGCGCAAAACTGCACCGCAACAATTCTAAAACGGCTGACAAATTGCAGTCCCATAATTCGTGAGCCGGCAAAATGCAACATAATCTTGATTTTACTCACCAAAATGTTAACTCCGTGATTTTCGATTGCAACAGTTATCTCCATGGTTATATTATCAGCTGATGTTGCTGCACATGTATTGGTATTACTTGCAATGAAACTTCCCGTATTAACGAGCTAAATTGTGGTTCAAACTTAAAAATGGAGCCTGTTTGAGAATGAGGCTGCCGTGGTATTCCTGTCCTTATAGTACCTCATATAAGTTATGTGTGTATTTTGTGATCAGTAAATCAGTCTCCAGACTGTAAACAAGGGAAATAACCACCGTTACCGTCTCGATACCGAACTTGATCTCTGTCGCGGAATACGCATTTTTAATCTTAACTGATTTTATTATTTGATTTTTAAAAAAAACAAACTTTGTGAAGCATAATTCTTTATAGAATGCTGGCAGAATGGGATGGGTCTCTCTCTGTCTCTGTCTTTCTCTCTCTCTCTCTCTCTCTCTCTCTCTCAAAGTAAACAATAATTATATACATTTTTTAAGTTTTTATTAAGTATAAAAGAACAGCCAATTTTTTTTTTCTTCTGGCACCAGATAATAATAATGATAATAACAATAATAATAATAATAATAATAATAATAATAATAATAATAATAATAATAACAATAATTCACACTGTTCGCAACTACACTTGCAGTAATAACAACAGGGACATGTATAACATGCCTGACGAAGAAAGGCAAAAGATTCAGAAGAATGGAATTTTATAAATAATGATTGTTTTTTTCTTTCCCTTTTTGGTAAAAAAAATACTCATTATTTAAGCATTGATATTGTATGAAAACGTATAATACAGAAATAAAATCACTCATTTACTTTCCTTTAATTCTATGAATAATGTAGTTTATTATTGTTATTATTATTATTATTATTATTATTATTATTATTATTAAAAGTTTAGATATTTAACACATTCAAAAATGTAGTTATAAATCTGGTAATAATATTAAATATAATAAAATGCGATTATTGGAAATGAAAAGATAATCTTCATGTTTCGTTTAATTGAGGGCATCTTTACCATAAAGTTATTTCCTGTACATTAGCTACTGAAATTTGTTTAATTATTTACTTTTTTATACCTATGTTTAAAATACATTGAATATGCTGCGCAAGTGGGGCTCTTCAACATTAGAATCTTGTCTTTGAGTAATATTGTATTCAAAAGAAATTGCTAATTTGACAATAATCTGGATGCCCTGCTCAACATCCAACATTTGCACAGAATATTTAAATCCAAAGTGCTCATGTGAAAACTCACATGAGAAAATCCAACTTAGGACAAATTTTAAAAAAGTGTTTCATCAGAATCAAAGTCCAAATTTCTCATGTGATAACTCACGTGAGAAATTAGAACTCTGCCTTATTTTCAAACATAGTCAGATGTAATGGAAAAGAATGTTTTCTAAGTTATACTTTCTCATATAAACATTCAAATTCTCACATAAGCAAAATCTGCACATGTGAACATTTGGTTAGTTTTTCCATGGCTCACAAGATCTAACAAACTGCACATATGAGCTTGCAAAGTATACCCAATTTGCATACGAAATTTCTAACAAGGTTTTCATGTGCAGCTTATGAGCTGCTCATGTGAATTTGTGAGATTTTCTGTAAGGGAGTCTTACTGAAATGTTCAGTAATTTTGGCACAATCTGTTAAATTTCAGTGAAAATATTACTGAAATTTGATGAAATACCAAAATTTCAGTAAAATAAGGACATTTCAGTGAGATGCACTGAAATATTTCAGTCACATTTTCACTAGAGTGAAGCTTTTAGATCCAACTCCTCAATGGAGTCTGGACAGTAACATTTTATGTCTTGTGACAAATTGCGGTACTGAATTAAGTACTGGTTAGTGTCCTGTTGCTTGTATTGATGCTGCAAGTAATGCACAGACTTTCAGATAAACAGCTTAACAATTTAACTTCAGTTCGTGGCATTAATGAACCAAAAGATGTGCTTTGTTTCTACAGAATGTATGAAGATAGAATTCTGTTTCAATCTTTACAGTATACTGCAGTTGAACAACGAAACTCGTACACTGTTAAGTTCTATGAAAATGATGCATCAAGAAAATTTGGCCATGTTGAGAAATATATCGAAGTTTATACGCAGTGTCACAGAAATTGTACCATTGATTGTTTGTGTCAACCACAATATTATGCAGTCATAAAGGAATTGGCAATTAATACTGAAGTTTAAATTGAAAATGGTGTGATGAATGAAAATCCTGTTAATATAGTCCCTTTGAAATCAAAGTATGTGCAGTGCAGTTCAAAATAGTTCCAATTACAAACATGAAAGACTTGTGTGTTTATATCCAATTAAATGATGGCAAAAACACTGCTTTTATTTGTGTGTCCCCCAATTCTGTTGAATATGACTGATAAATGTGCATTCATGTAAAAAAAATTGACCAGACATGTATATCATTTTTATGTTTCACCAGAGAGGTTTGTTTCCTGATATATTTAAACAAATGAAATATTCTTATTTATATCCTGTACTGCATAATGAGTTTTGTTCTATATACATGATGGTAGTTAAAATTATACTTTGATATTGATTTGGTTGGTTGACATAATGATGTACTTTCTACATTCAACTTTTCATTTCATGTATCTATTCACTCTTGCTTGTTAAAATTGATTTATGAACATTGCTTAAAACGTGTTCATGTTTGTATATATGTTAAAACTGAATAAAACACTGGCATATGAATTCTTGGTATTAATTTGTTAGTTTTTTGTTTGTATAAAAAAAATACAAAAGTCAGCAAACTTTTAATCCGTCAGAACTTGTCACTAATTTTGACTAATGTGAGATAATAACATTCACACTGCAATGTACATATTTAGGGTTATTCGCTGATCAACTTATGCATTATAAATTCATTAATATTCATTACGTACCAGCAAATACGTGCAATTAAGTACATCTGTGTAAATTGTCAAAAACTTGCAAACACATAACAACATCCACAGTGCTCCTATATAATTTCCTAGGATTAATATATCAATACAATAAAAAGCTAAAATAAAATTAAATAACTAATAGACAGGGGATCTCGATACATTTCCAAACATGTAAAGATCATTGATTTGATATGCACATTAATGATCTTACAGACAAAAAATGTTGCATTATGTAGCAAAGTTCTCACCATCACTATATGGAGTTTTCTAGATGATACTTAATTTAGCTGCAGGGTTTGCTAGCAAGATCTCAATGTTGCCAAATTTCTTATAAGAGCTACTATGAGCTCGCCACGAGGCTCCCACCTAGTCTGCTAGCTACAATTAAGATCGTAACGAGCTTATAGCAAGCTTGCCACGAGCTACCACAAGCTCACGCAAGCTTGATTTAGGATTGCATTTTTATGAGGGACTTGTAACTAGAACTGATTGTAGCAGAGGTTCTCAACCGACTGAGCTACTTCTCATCATTCACCTTTATGGTACTGTTATATATTTATTTGCATGATTTATTTCGTTTCAGTAAGTACATTGTCTTTACATTTTTATACCTAATATTACGGTGGCGGGAAGCATTTCGAGATTGCACCATTGACCTAGAAATGATATTGCAACTTTCGTCAATGGCTGTCCAGATTTTCTCACACAGGTAGATCTTAAAATAATGCTAATTTGACCTTAACAATGGAACGAATGCAACTGCTATGCATAATTTATTTCTCTTGTAACACTTAGATGTATGTTTTTATTTATCCTTCCATGACGTGTACAGATACTAAAATAATGATCCATTATTCTTCCATGATATGTACAGTGTTACGGAATTATGTTTATGGAATCTATAGTGTGCTTAAACTTTTGACCTATGACTCTACTTTAAAGTTGTGTCAAATAGTGAGTCATATTTAAGTTGGGTTTAGTTGTACTATTAATCAAATAACAACATGTTTACTGACCTTTTGTTCAAGATCAGAGCTGTTGATCATTCTTCAGTAAAATTCCATGAAATAGACGTATTTAGTATTGCATTATAGGTCGTAATATGACACGTTTCCTGTTTTGAAATGTGCCATTTGCAAGTTGTATAAAAGACCTGGAAATACGAATTATTTCCATTCCATTTTAGATCTTGAGTTGAAAAGAACTGTTTTTTTATGATCAGCTTTGGAATCATCAGATCGTTTGAAATAATAGCCGTGCTGCTGTAATGCCATGCTGTAGATAATTCGAAAGAAATTATTTATTGGACCATTCATCAGAGCTACTTGGAGATATTTTGGACTTTCTCGGATGCCTCTGAATACTTAAAGATGATCTGACATTATCGTTGATACATTGGAACATTACAGACTTATTCATCGGAACAATCTATTCGGAACATTCGTTCATTACAAAGACTCATTCTTTCGGAACATTCGTTCATTACGGAGACTCATTTGGAACATTCATTAACTTGGAACATTCATTCACTTGGAACATTTTATAGTTTCTATGTATACAGGACTTGTGATAAGGACACTAATAATTGTTGGATTATTTGAATTTTAATACACGAAACTGTGAGTGTATTTTGATTTTCACATTAATTATTTAAAATAAATTGTTTGTTGATTTTTACAAACATTGTTGGTTTCACTTTCTCATCTAAGGACACAGTCCATCTGGATTCATACAAACAGAGCGGAAAGTGCTATCTGTTGATTCTACAGGAGAATGTTTGATAAAATTAACATACTTTGTAAATACGAATAAAAAATCTTATCATTCAGGTTAGAGAATTTTTAATTCGTATCCTACGGAGATTCGAACCCAGATCCGCGGGTTACGGCACCCATCGCCTTCCCTGTAAAGCACCATATATTCATTACTAACGGTCTGATGGGTGATTGCATTGAATCTAACAAAATGTGGCATTTCTGCATATTTTAAAAGACAAATGTCCATGACTATAAAAGTCTATTGGATGGCCACTTACTGTTAATGTATATTCATTCATAAAACAATGTTTACTTTACCACAACAGATCTCTCTTTTATCAATTTTTTATTATTAATAATTGTATTCTGGATAAAGGAAGAACTGCAGGAATAAAAGTCTGCAGGAATAATATTCTTGAAGGATGTGCTCAATAGTCTAAATGATTTTGATCTTAAACTCCTTCGTCTTGTACAGTTCAAGTGCTACCTCAGAGGTCACAACTCCTGTCACCCAATCAGTTTCAACGATTGTATAATCTGTGAAGTATAGCACACATATATTGGGTTGTTTATGCCTGAAAAAATCAGGTCAATATTAACAAATCAAGATTATTATTAACACAATTTCATTGTAAACTAAATTTAGTGATTCTTCTGAGTAATACCCCATGTCTTGTGCTGATTGATTTATGGCTACCAGAGAAGAAATAAATATTCACATGATAGATTTCAAATTGTATTTTAATTCATTTGGACAATTTACAGTCAGTTTTTTTTTACCTAGACTACCACATTAATGGCAGCAAAAATTTAAAAGAGATAAAAACAACAACTGACTCTGACCTTTGGTACATAACTGGAGAAGCTGTATAGTTATTGAGTAGATACGAATATTAATAATGTGACCTAAATCTAGAAGCTATGATTCAAATTCCGCCATACACCACATTCTGAGTTAATGATATATAAATATAGCAAGTTCCATTCCTCTATCTAAAATGGGGTCTAGAATTATAAAACCGTAACCAAGAAAGTAATGTTAAGATGTGACCTTAACCATAAAGTTTGGATGACAAATTCAAAATGCTCGCTATTAGCAATAATGAGAGTAACAAGCTTCAGTCTCCTATATTATAAAGTCATAGTTACATGGCAGAAAAAAGGTTAATAATATACCTTGACCTTAAAAATGTTTTTCTGATTGTGGTAGTCAGCATTTACATTGACAATATTATTTTACTTAGCTTTATTTCTGCATATCAAATAGCTGTAGAGTTGGAGATCAGACTAGAAGTGATGATGACGTTTGATCTATGCCGTATAAATATGACTCTGAATGTAATACATAACACATTTTCATATGTAGATTCATGGCTTTATCTTAAAGGCATTAAGGTAATAGAACAGAAAGGGTGAAAAGGTGAATTATTCTGATAAGTGACCTTGACACAACTGTGACTGTTGTATGCAGCCAGAAGTCTAGTTGATAACAAAAAAAAGTCTTCTATGCTTCATCCTTGTTTTACAAACAACTTTTAATTTATATTTAAAGAAAGCTTGAAAAATTCACGCATAATCCTGGCCACCAGATTAGAGTCATACATTTGATATATGATACACCTTCTAGTAAGTATACACTGTATGTTAAGTTTCATCCATTCATCTCAAATGAATTTTTGGTTACAGAACAAACACAAAGGTGAAAGAAAGCTTTAAGTATTGACGACTGATATTGTTCTTGAAGACTAGACACACAAATATAGTATGCAACACATCTGCTAGCGATGACATATAATTATACTAAGATTCATCCATTTGTCTCAAACTGCTTGAAAATAATAGGGCAGAAAGGAAAACATTGCAGAAAATTTAAAATATTGACCCATCGCTTTAAGCATTTGACCTCATTAACTTATCTCAAAGAATTTTAAAGTTTTAGAGTGCAAAAAGAGAAAGGGAGCGAATAGATTTGCACATGGATGGATATCAAAATCCCCAAATTCTATGCTGCGCATTCCCCCTTTCATTTCATAAAAGGCACAGGACAATAAAATGTACTTGTTACCAAATGTTACTGAACCCACTAAAGAAAAAGGTTTTAGTTACCTGCCGGTATTTGTTCTATATAACCATTATAAACTACCTTAACTTTAACAAAAATGGCAAGTGTTAGCTGGAGCACGAAGTTTAATATACTGCAGCTCACATGAGAACGGAGAGAGAGAGAGAGAGAGAGAGAGAGAGAGAGAGAGAGAGAGAGAGAGAGAGAGAGAGAGAGAGAGAGAGAGAGTTTGATGCTCATTGTTATATTTCCTTATTAAAACTTATGAATGATTTCATAAGACCAGACAAAATGAGTCAAAAAGTTAGAATCAGTATGGAGATAATAAGACATTTACGACCTGCATTTGAGATGGTTGCTTGCAATGTTAGAGTTACACTCAAAAATTTGTATTCCCTCCCAAAATATAATATTAAAATCTCACTAAGAACACCACATGGTATGGAAGTTATTATTTCAAGACTTGTTATATATTCACACCTGCTAATTCATGGCATATCACATGAGAAACACAAATATGAACAACCAACCAGCATGAAATGATTGAGTTTGGAAAACACAAATTCCCCAAACTGCATCATTATTCTAAAATGCTTCTATGGTTGTCTCATTCAAAGTAATATTCTGATTTTTGAAAAGTTTTAGAGCAATATTAATGCCTATATTAAGGTATAAACAAGCCATGGATAGGTTTTATAGCACAATTTATGCAGAAGAATGCAATATAGCTGCTGTTAATGTGACACACTGTTGGCAAACCAGGATGCAGGGGAAGTAACTGGGTCCTGGGAGATTATGGTTAAACGCAGTTTGAAATAGAGACCTGGACAATGAAAATCACGAGAAAAATCTGGACATGTTATATTATGACATAATTTTTTGGCACTAGATTTGTGATTTTGAATTTGTTTTAGAAAAATATAATAAGAAAATGAATTAGACTAAAACAAAATAGAAATTACAGTGGCACTGATACAGTCATTTTCATAAAACCAGCATGATGCAAAAGTAACTCGCTTGTTGTAAATTGTTTTTATTATTTTGTAAAGTTAAGAACATGGAGAAAAAATATTATCATACAGATTAGAGAATTTTGATTTCGTACTTTACTGAAATTTTAAACAGGGTCTGCGGATTACAGCACCCACCACATCGTTTGATGTGTGCAGGCAAGACAATGTGTGATGTAACCAGCCGACCCAGTTTTGAATCGTAGTAGAGTACGAATTCAAAATTCATAAACCTGTATGATAATATTTTTTCTCGATATTTAAAACTTCACTTCATATTATCATGTCCTAAATCTTTAAAGTTTTATCTCTAATGTGACAACTGTTGATACATTTATAAAGTGCATGTGCCGTTTCATGCCTAAATATTTAAAATGGTTGCGTTCTGTAATGACATGTGTGAGTATTGTTAAGACTCTAGGTCTTAAAAATAAGCAACAGAAAGAAAGTGACACCAACAATGTAAGTGCAGTCAAGAAACAATTTATTTCCGTATAATACGAAGTGAAATTCAAAAGATACTTACAATATTATGAATCTAATTCCAAATAATCCTAAATGTCCTAATCACAAGTCCAAGAATATAGAATATTCCGAATGAGTTCCAATAGTCTTGAATGTCCTGATATACCACAATGACACAACCCAGAATGTCTTCATATAAGGTCACAAAAGTCCAAAATAATGTATGAATTCAAAAGTCAATGAGCACTTAGTAATTGCAGTGAATGTTTAAATAAATAATTCCTCTCAAATGATATCTGAGTTTAATGGCACAATGTAAAATCTGATCACAAATGGATTCCCACAGACTGATCTAAAACAGGAACGAAGTTAATGTATATCAAGTCTCTATTATAGATCTATTTTCTAATGACCCACATAAAAACAATACGTAAGTCATTCTCTGAAACAAACCTAGCCTTATAACAAATAAGACCGGCCTTGAATTGAAATGCTGGTCAGCATCCTGTTGGCAATTAACCGTATTTTAAAGTACAAGTAAGTGCAACCTTACTATAATGGACAAAGTTAAGCACAAATTATAGATTCAATATACATAACAGTATGTATTTAGCGAGGTCTGTGGTTGAAGAAGTTTTTGTTGATTTTGTGGTACCGGTAATTGCAGTTGTTGTTGTTTTATTGTTAACCACTTCTATAATTAATTCAGTAATATAATATCAATGGATGTAGAGTAACCAGATCCTAAAATGAAATGTAAGGGACAATAATGTAAAATTATGTCGCATGCAAAATCTAGATTGCTTAAAAGTAATATTAAATCATTTCGCTAGTATAGGTTTAATTGTGGTAACTAATCTTTTCCATCCAATATCTATATATTAAAGATGTTGTTATTTCATACAGCTATTGAACATTCAGCTATGGGGTCATACTATCGATTTTGTTTGCAATGAGCAAAAATAACTGCATAAATATGAGGGCTATAGTCACAAGCATGGTTCCGGTTGAGTCATGGTATCACTACAGGTACATTTTGATTTTAAAAATCAGCATAATCCCTACACAATAATCCCCAACCTTGATAAGAGGTTGATTTGCTAAAAGTTGGGAGACTATTGTATAGGGTTCTGTTCTTACAATACCACATACGCCTGCTTACAGCTTAGTGAAATGGCCAGCTGTTAAGTTATATAAGCCAGATGAGTAATTATAACCATTTGTTGCTGAGTTTACACATTAATTTCATTTTTGTCCCAGAGTTGCATACCATATTTCTCTCTGGGATAATGTTTTTATTATTTTCCAATTGTATTTTATATTATGTTAATTTAAATCCCCTGTGTGATTGGTGATGTAAAAAAGTCCCTATGCACTTTCCTGCATAAGAGGCAACTAATGGGGGCAAGAGCTGCAGTGGATCAATGGTTAGTGTGCTAGATTCGTGATCTAATGGTTGCGTGTTTGAATCCTACTGTCAGATCAGGCTTGGTTGGCTACTGTAGTGTACTATTGCCTTAGACAATGTACATTACGCCAATTGCCTCAGCACTCAGTACACTACCTGTGTTGCTGTGCCATAAAATACCACACCAGTCCATATTGATTTTACTTTTTTTACTATAGCCTGACAAAAATACTTTCTGCAGATAAAAGAATGATTAATATGTGTAGATCTCACACATAATTAAACTCTTCCAAACTCTGAATGATATGAATTTATTTATATTTACCAGGTTTTATCGAAATCAGATTCGACAATAGGTCTTGCTCATTATCAAATACATCCAACATCTTGATCAAATAAGTATATTTGCCACATTAGATCAAAATAGTCTTTCTCTCAGAAATAGAGTCCCTAGAGTGTTGGCAAGGTCAGCCAGTCAGCCGCAAAATCACATCATTAATATGCATGGATCTTGCTCATAATTCTTCTCCTCTGACATCTTGACAAGATAAACCTATTTATAAAATTTGATAACAATCTTAAAAAATAGTTTCAAGAGGGGTAGCAAACTCAGCCAATAAGACGCAGGATCAGCTCATTATATGCATAGGTCTTGCTTAAAGCCAAAGTCATACAACATTTTGATGGTTTAAGCCTATTAATCAAGTCAGATCCAAATTGGATCAGAAATACTGTTTTGCGAGTCATAAGAAGCTCAGCCAATCAGATGCAAGATCACCTCATTACTATACCTTTATCTCACTCATAATAAACATCATTGGGAAGCTTGATGATATAACTCATTAGTCAAGTTTGATCAAAACTGGACCAGAAATACAGTCTCAGGCGGTTAGAACCTCATGCAATTAGGTGCATGATCACCTCTTTAATCGAGATCTCATTGATATAAGTTTATATTCCGAGTATAATCAAAACTGCATTATATATATATATATATATATATATATATATATATATATATATATATATTGTTATGTATGATGTTTATATAATGTTAAAAATATTTTAGGAAATTATAAATGTTTCTTCACTTTAATATTTGCTTAAATCTTAATGTTTGTCAGGAAAAACATGTATAACTAGTGTCCTTGAATTAGGTTGTTTTGATCAATATGTTTTCTCAATTTGAAGGTCAAGGTTGATTTTTGTTTACAAGTAAAAATTCCATTAAGATGACACACATTCTAGAACATTCTGTCATATGACCAATCTTTATATATGCCATGTTTGGTGGACATTTATTCAGTTCGACATTACCATCAGTCTTGTAAAGAGCTATTACAGTTGTGAAAATTCATTCCAAATTCTAAGAGAGGAATTATTTTTAAATATTCATTGGATTATAACAGTGCTCATAAACTTTTGGATTTTGGATTTTTTATTGACAATTTTGGAATTTATGTGAACTTATTCAGAAATTTTGGAATACTTCATTTTGACTTCAGCACATCAAGATTTCTAGTACATCAAGACTTTGGAGACCATTGGCACATAATAACATTCAAGGACACATTCTATATTTAGGACTTGTTATTAGAACAATCATTCTTATTGGATTATTAGGATTTCAAAACACATTACTGTAAGTGACTTTTTGATTTTTCATTTTAATTATCTAGTAATAAATTGCTTGTTGATTTTTTACTTGATTTGTTGGTTTCACTTTCTTTCTGTTACATTTTTCTTAGACCATAGAGTCGTAACAGAAATTGGGGGCTCGTCTTCCGGGATTGAATTTCTTTAAAGCATATTAGAGATATTAAATTTATCTTTGAAATTCATATTGATTTTGTCTCGGAGAATTTTTTTGTCTTTGGCAAAGATTTTTAATAAAGAAACTTTTTTGTGTGAAACCAACAAGCATTTACAATGGCATCTAATGTTCAGAATTTCATTTCAAAACCTACCCAGGAGGGGTTAGAGTGCATGAGAAAGGATGAGTTGCTCGAGCTTGCCAGAAAATATAGTCTATCTGAGGCAAAAGTATCATTGACAAAACAGGAGATAAAGATTATTTTGATTCAATATTTAGTAGGAAAGGGAATTTTTGAAAATAGTGCTTTAAGTTTGAAGAGAAAGCCTGTATCTGGTTCTGACAGGAAATTAAGGGAATTAGAGTTAAAGAACCAGATGGATTTAGAGCTGGCAAAGCTTCAGATTCAGAGAGAGAGAGAAAAAGAAGAGAGGCAGATACAGATGGAGAGAGAGAAAGAAGAGAGGCAGATAAAAATGCAGAAAGAAGAGAGTCAGATGGAGAGGGAGAGAGAGAAAGAGGAGAGACAGATGCAGATGCAAAGAGAAGAAAGGGAAATGCAATTTAAGTTAAGAGAATTAGAACTGGCAAACAGAGCACACTCCGCTCCTTTAAACACAAGTCCAGGTTTTGATGTTACTAGATATATTAGGTTAGTACCCCCTTTTCAGGAAAAAGAAGTAGATAAATACTTTCTTCATTTCGAGAAAATAGCTGAAAACTTGAAATGGCACAGAGAGCATTGGACTTTGTTATTACAAAGTGTACTTATTGTCAAAGCTCGTGAAGTCTACACTTCACTGTCAGTACAACAAAGCACTGATTATGATTTGGTTAAAGAGTACATCTTGAAAGCTTATGAGTTGGTACCAGAGGCATATCGACAAAGGTTGAGGAATTGTAGAAAAGAAACTGGACAAACTCATGTCGAATTTGCAAGGGATAAAGAACAACTATTTGATAGGTGGTGCTCAGCCAAGAAAGTTGATCAAGGTTATGATAACCTCAGACAGCTCGTATTAATTGAAGAGTTCAAGAGGTGCATTCATAGTGATGTTAAAACCTATCTTGACGAGCAGAATGTGGAAACTTTGGAAAATGCTGCTCGTATGGCTGATGATTATTCCTTGACTCACCAAATTTCATTTGGCAATAAGTCGTCCTCTCAGCAGTTTTCTGGTAAAAAACCATTTCAATCTCATTCGAGTACTTCCAAATTTCACAACAGCACAACTGTTAGGAATCAAACATCCGATAAGACTGATCAGAAATCCTTATCTCTTCCTACGTGCACTTATTGTAAAACGAAAGGGCACGTTATTTCTGATTGCTTCAAGTTGAAAAATAAGCAGCAGAGTAAAGACAGAGCTTTTCCAAATGCTCTTATTTCTACGAGGTCAAGGTCACGGTCTTATATTGAAAGCAATACATTTGTTGGGTCAAACAAACCCCAGTCTGATTCTATTTTGGAGGCTTATGAACCATTCATGTCAGAAGGTTCTATATCACTTATTGGTGATTCTTCCAAACCTATCCCAATTAAAATATTAAGGGACACTGGAGCTTCTCAGAGTCTTTTATTATCAGGTACTTTGCCTTTGTCTGAGGAGTCTTCTTCAAGTGAAAGTGTTCTTGTTCAGGGAGTTGAGTGCGGTTTTGTAAATGTTCCTCTTCATTGTGTAAATTTGGCATCAGACTTAGTTTCTGGACCTGTGACTGTTGGGGCAGTGACTTCTTTACCCATAGAGGGTGTTCATTTATTACTAGGCAATGACCTAGCTGGAGATAAGGTTGTGGTTAATCCACTTGTAACTGACAAGCCTTGTTTGGATCAGAAAGTTGATCCTGTCGAAACTGAAATCCCTGATTTGTACCCTGCTTGTGCAGTTACTAGAGCTATGGCAAAAAGAGCTCTTGAGAGTGATGTTGATCAGGATATTATTCCTTTAGCTGACACATGTATTGGTCAGTCTTTTGATGAGGTCACATTTTCCTCAGGTATTGATCAATCAAATGGTATTGATCACAGTGATCCTCTTTTGGCAACTCATTCTCTTTGTTCTAATCAGGATGACAAACGACAATCCCTTGTCGTTGAACAGGAGCAAGATCCCGAGATATCTTGTTTGTTTCAGAGGGCTATTAGTGAAACTGAAGCCACACAAGTTCCAGTGTGTTACTTTGTGAAAAATGGGGTCCTTATGAGGAAATGGAGACCACCTGATCTACCCGCTGGTGACGAGTGGTCAGTGAGCTATCAAATTGTTGTTCCTAAGTCATATAGACAGGAAATTCTTAATTTAGCCCATGAAACTCCTTTAGCTGGTCATTTAGGAGTCCGTAAGACTTATCACAAGATCTTGAATCATTTTTATTGGCCGAAACTCAAAAGTGATGTTTCTAAATACTGCAGATCTTCTCACACTTGTCAAATGGTAGGAAAACCCAATCAGAAGATACCTAAGGCTCATTTGCAACCTATTCCTGCATTTGATGAACCATTTAGTAGAATAATAGTAGACTGTGTTGGTCCTTTACCTAAAACCAAGTTAGGCAACCAATACTTGTTGACCATCATGTGTACATCTACAAGATTTCCAGAAGCAATTCCTCTGACAAATATAAAAACTAAAACTATTGTGAAAGCTTTGGTGAAGTTTTTTACACTTGTTGGCCTTCCCAAATCTGTCCAGTCAGATCAAGGGTCAAATTTTATGTCTGGAATTTTCCAACAAGTTATGCATGAATTAGGCATCCAACAGTTTAAATCTTCTGCCTATCACCCTGAAAGTCAAGGTGCTTTGGAAAGATTTCATCAAACTTTGAAGAATATGATTCGATCATATTGCTTTGATACAGAAAAGGATTGGGATGAGGGTGTTCATTTGTTGTTGTTTGCTGTTAGGGAATCAGTTCAAGAGTCGTTGGGTTTTAGTCCCTTTGAACTAGTTTTTGGTCATACTGTCCGTGGACCATTGAAATTATTGAAAGAGAAACTTCTTTCAAATGAAGATTCAAAGATTAATCTTCTTGATTATGTCTCTGATTTCAAATACAAGTTGTCAAAGGCCTGTGAAGTAGCAAAAACTAATCTTCACACTACCCAGTCAAAAATGAAATTAAGGTATGACAGAAATTCACAGGAAAGGAGTTTTAAACCTGGTGACAAAGTTCTGGCTCTCTTTCCCATACCTCAGAATCCTCTTCAGGCTAAATTTTTGGTCCTTATACCGTTGAAAAGAAAGTAAATGACTTAAATTATATCATTAACACTCCTGGGAGACGGAAACAGAAACAACTTTGTCATATAAATATGTTAAAGGAATATTTTGACAGAGATAGCTGAGCTAATTATTCTGTTAATTTAGTTGTACCTGTCCCACACAGTGAAGATATCAACGATGGAGTACGATCAGACTATAGTGACTCTGGTATAACCAATCTTCGGAATTCAGAAATATTGAACAACCTAGACCAGAAACTTTCACATCTTCAACAACAGGAAGGAAATGAACTAAAACAGCTATTACATGACTATGAGCACTTGTTTCCTGATGTTCCAACACGAACAAGTTAAATTTATCATGACGTTGACATTGTAGATTCTGCGCCTGTGAAACAGCATCCTTATAGGATGAATCCTCTCAAACAGAACTATCTGAAGAAAGAAATTCAGTATCTACTTGAGAATGATTTCATAGAACCAAGTAAAAGTAACTGGAGTTCACCATGTATTCTTGTTCCCAAGCCAGATAATACATTCCGTATGTGTACTGACTATAGAAAAGTCAACAGTGTCACCAAAACTGATTCATTTCCAATCCCAAGAATGGACGATTGCATTGATAAAATTGGAAATGCGGAATATGTCACCAAGTTTGACCTTTTAAAAGGATTCTGGCAAATTCCACTGACGGAAAGGGCAAAATAAATTTCAGCATTTGCAACTCCAGATGGACTTTATCAATATATAGTCATGCCGTTTGGAATGAAAAATTCGCCTGCAACGTTTCAACGTCTGATGAACATGATAACATTTGGTCTTGATAATTGTGACGCTTATATCGATGACGTCATTATCTACAACAACACCTGGGAAGATCATTTGGAAACCATTCGAAAATTCTTCGATCGACTCAGTGATGCGAATCTGACAATTAATTTGAGCAAAAGTGAGTTTTGCCATGCTTGTGTCACATTTTTAGGACATATTGTGGGACAAGGTCAAGTTAAACCTATAGAAGCTAAGGTCAAAGCTATCTCTGAATTTCAAGTTCCAATTTGTAAAAAGCAACTGATGCGATTTCTAAGTATGGCTGGATATTATCGGAAATTTTGTTCCAATTTTTCCAAAATTGCTGAACCTTTGACAAGTTTATTGAGTAAGAAAACCAAATTTCATTGGTCTGACAAGTGTCAGGAATCTTTTGACAAGTTAAAGGCCATGCTTAAGAATGCACCAGTTCTTTCTGCACCAAATTTTAGCCAATCATTTAAATTATCTGTTGATGCAAGTGATGTAGGGGTTGGTGGAGTATTGATTCAGGAAGACAAAAGTGGTGTGGATCACCCTGTGTGTTATTTTTCTAAAAAACTAAACAAGCACCAGAAAAATTATTCCACAATTGAGAAGGAATGTTTGGCTTTGATATTGGCTTTACAGCATTTTGAAGTGTATGTTACCTCAGCTCTTTCTCCAATTATTGTGTACAGTGATCACAATCCCCTTACTTTCATCAACAAAATGAAAGATAAAAATCGGAGATTGTTGAGATGGAGTTTGATATTGCAAGAATATAACATTGACATTAGACACATCAGGGGAAAAGACAATGTGATTGCAGATGCACTCTCACGTGCCTAGAAATGTAATATTGCTTGATGTAATTAAGTCCAGTATCATAAAACATGTTCTTATGTAATTTTGGTTATTGTAGTATAAGATGTATATTCAAAAGAAAGCTTTATTATATAAATCTTTCTTTTTCTTTATGAGGGGAGGTGTTATGTATGATGTTTATATAATATTATAAATATTTTAGGAAATTATAAATGTTTCTTCACTTTAATATTTGCTTTAATCTTAATGTTTGTCAGGAAAAACATGTATAACTAGTGTCCTTTAATTAGTTTGTTTTGATCAATATGTTTTCTCAATTTGAAGGTCAAGGTTGATTTTTGTTTACAAGTAAAAATTCCATTAAGATGACACACATTCTAGAACATTCTGTCATGTGACCAATCTTTATATATGCCATGTTTGGTGGACATTTATTCAGTTCGACATTACCATCAGTCTTGTAAAGAGCTATTACAGTTGTGAAAATTCATTCCAAATTCTAAGAGAGGAATTATTTTTAAATATTCATTGGATTATAACAGTGCTCATAAACTTTTGGATTTTGGATTTTTAATTGACAATTTTGGAATTTATGTGAACTTATTCAGAGATTTTGGAATACTTCATTTTGACTTCAGCACATCAAGATTTCTAGTACATCAAGACTTTGGAGACCATTGGCACATAATAACATTCAAGGACACATTCTATATTTAGGACTTGTTATTAGAACAATCATTCTTATTGGATTATTAGGATTTCAAAACACATTACTGTAAGTGACTTTTTGATTTTTCATTTTAATTATCTAGTAATAAATTGCTTGTTGATTTTTTACTTGATTTGTTGGTTTCACTTTCTTTCTGTTACATTTTTCTTAGACCATAGAGTCGTAACAATATATATATAAGTATGGCCTACAGGGTGGTAAAAGCTCAGTCAATCATATAGAAGATCACCTCATTATTATGAATGGATATCACTCTTCCTATATTGCAAGTTTGATAAAATCTGAATTGGGAATGTCGCTTTGAGACTGGTAACAAACTCAACTAATCCGATGCAGGATCACCTCATGAATATGCTTAAATTTTGCTCATTATTGAACTTTTCCAAGATCTTGATATATTCTCATATCGTAAGTTGCATTAAAAATTCGATCCGAAATATGGCCTCGAGGTGTCAAAAATGTAACTGTTGAAGGACCGAAAGATGAGCAATAGATGTCACACACAGGAGCATTACATAAACTCACATAACCTTATGGTCAGTTGGGTTAAAATATAAGCAACAATGTTGTTATGTCAGATAGATAAAGCGTGTATTTTCATATTACCTCTAGCCCTTTGAACATGGATGTTATGATCTTTTTCATCCACATATGTAAGACCCTTAATCAGTGCTTCCTTTTCCCTCATGAATGTTGCAGGTAACACTCTCAGAATTAGGTTAATGAATTCATATCTGTAAAAATAAAAAAAACAACATATTTTTTTACATCCATTGATCCATGTATACCGACATGTCATCTTTTCTGTGTAAGATTAAAAGTTAAGATACCACAGATATATTCATTTTAAAATTTAAGCAAACTTCACTCCAAGTTTTGTTTTACTAGTGATGATAACACGTAACAACTTAAACGGATTTAAAAAAATCTTTCTTATAGCAGTTATAGTCTTTGACTTGACATTTTGTCTTTGCTTTAATGAACATATATGTGTTTATTTGTTCAATATTAACACAGCTGATACAACACTTTTCAGATGTTGCTATGAACACTATACTGAATTTAAAAATAAGTCAGAGAGAAAGAGAAGTCTTCCTAGGCAACATTTTTCATAGAGAACAACGATGTTACAAACTTATATCTTGTAGCAAATGTTGCATTTTAAACAAAATATGATAAAATGTGATAAGTGCCCATAGGGTCAATTTCATAGCTCAAATATACAAAGCTATATGTAGTATAATATGAATCCAAACTGAGCATACTCTGATTAGGTGTAGGCTACATTTGCTGAAGAAAATTTCCAATTTACTTTGCTAGGGAATACTTCCATAAAAACGCCTAATACTAATAAATACTTCACTGTAATATAACTATATATTTCCATTTTAAGAATATTGTGCACTTTTTAAACATAACAATTCATTGAAAATCAGTAAAAAAAAAATGAAATTTATATGGATACTCACCTTGAGTGATCTCATTTCCAGCAAGTTGTCTGTACAAATCAATGTCCCCTGTTTTTATACATTCTTTCATCATTCCAGTTAAATTTCATGATACACAAGAAAACTGGACCATGTGATAGGCTCAAGCTGTTAAATTTTTAAATTTTATTACCTCTGTCTATTAGGCAGACAGAAAGAGGCTTGCAAGGATGAAATCTAAAGGTAGCTTAGCACTCGGCAAGTATAATGGGACTGGTGTTTCTAGACCAAAGGAAAATTTGCACCATGATAGTTGTGTGGAGAGAGCTGTCGCAGACCTCACGGCTCACAAGTTTATTTATCTCGGGGTTACAATGGACTCAAAATAAGACACTTATATTCAGTGTGAATTCAAAGGAATACATATATATATATATATATATATATATATATATATATATATATATATATATATATATATATTGAGGGAAATATCACTGAGAATAAAGCATAATGGTCGTCATATAAATTGGCATTGAAGATATTGTAGAATAATCGCAATAATTCAGATTGTATATTATTTTAACTTGATATTTTTACTAATCCATACATTTATATCTTTGTTTCTTTATTGCCCATTCTGCTTGATGAAACCTTCAAAACATGGCCATAATGCTATGCTTTATTTGTGACTTCAGAATTGAAGAAAATAAAACGATAATACAGAATCTTGCGATTTACAAAACTGCTCGAAGAAAAGCGATATTTATGTTTCACTTTTGCTTTGTAAGCAAGACCAAAAATAATAATATTTGATCCTAGTTATGTAATCTTCTACCTAAAAGGAGAGACATCTATAACACATGTATGTCTCTTCCTATAAGGACTGTTTATGTATTTTATTTAATTGTGACATTGAAATCTACATAGAAATCAACTTATCTTCCCATATGTCAAAAAAAAAAAAAAGCTTTGGGCTTTGCATTGATTATACACTTGTAAAATGCACTGCATCAAGGTTCTGGTACTTTGATGATTTGAAACATTTAACTTACTTTTGTCCCAACGTATGAAAACAAATGATATCAGCATTTACTAGTAACTAGATTTTATCAACGTATTTTATTGCCTGGAAGAGACTCATTATATGGATATTTCAACCACGGGTGTACAAATATAATCATCATACATATTTCCCTAACTGCTGAGGAAGATAACATACAGATCGTGTGCACCATACAAGTAAATTATCAATCCAATTGTTCCCAAGGCTGCACGTGCTTCATACTGGTCATGTTAATTTTACTGGGCCTAATATGCACGTATCAGCATTTACATTCGTTGTAAGGTTACTTTATGGTTCTAATGAGTACATTTTATTATCTCCATATCAGATACTTGCTATGATGCATTTGAAAATTACATAATAAACATAAATTTCATAACTTTATCAGAGCCATTTTAAGCTTACATATGTTCCATTATTTTCTATCTCAAAATTATTCAAATATATACATCAACAGTCCCTTTAAATAATCAGCTGTTTATTGTTCAGTCAAGCTTCAATTATTTTATTTAATTGCCTATTCAGTTGAATAAAAAATTAACCTGTCAAAACTAATTAAATTTCATATGCGCAAACAAATGTGTCACAATATTTAATTTTTCCCTCCTTCTCAGATCTGATGATTATTTGAAGATTATGTCAGTGTACTCTATAAAGATTTGTCTGATTCCATGGTCATGTGAAAATCCAGTTTAATATGATTTTCTCATCTTGTCTCTAGTATTTTTGTCATACACATAAAGTTATATAAAATAACGAGATTTTCAGATGAACAAAATGCATTTTGTAATTGCCGAAATCATCCTGGAACTATACTTTGGGTAATATAACCTTAGCTGGATACAAATGGCCCTTAACACTGCATCAGAGCCGGTTTGAGTATGGAGTCCTGCCATCATGATTAGATTACACTGATGTGTTATTAACCATGCTCCCCCAAGTGGATTAGACTGAAATTTTAATTAGAAATGGTATCTTATCAGGATGACCCCTTGTTTGATGTCAGTCAAACTGTTAGCATTGGTACATGAAAAGAACAAAGTGACATTCAACATGAAATGTGAATTTATTTTAACTGTAAATTTTAGATTTGCACCAAGTTCCCATTTCAGTATATATTATTTCATTGCTTATATCAATTGTTTGTGTTCCTAGTACTGTTTTTTCGAGCCTCTTCAAAAACAGGTATTGAAGAGCCACTTTAGGTTAGGTAGAGGAATAAACTCATTTTGACAGAAAATTGCATGGGGAGACCAAAGTTTGTGTTTTTAAAGAGAACTTGGTGCAAGTCCATAAATGTGTGTAATAATTTAAGAATTAAGTCAGATGTATTAGGATATTGAAGGTGGTGTATTATTGATTTGTATCTTTGGATCTGGCATTCACCTATCTGCCATTGTAGCTGTTATTACCACACACACACATGTTCATGCACAATGGCAACCAGAGGAAATGTTTACTATATCCTACATGCCATAACATACATCATAACATTTTTTCCCACTGCTTCCCACTTATTTGATATAATATTGGTGAAACCGTTGATTTCAGAAAACGAATGAATAAGAGCCACATTCGCAACAAAATCAAGTCGAAAATAGTCAACCACCACAACCTTACCGGGCATTCAGTCGAGTCCCTCGAGATCCTACTGATTGATTCTAACCTGGGGTGCACCGAAATAAAACGAATACGTAAGGAACGATACTAGATACTTCAATTGAAAACTCATGAGGAGTTCGGCCTAAATGAAAAAGTCTAACATTCCTGATTCAATCTTATCAAAACTACAGCCAGGTATCAGTTTATCAGACGTACACAATTTTTGCGATAATATTTACCCAAGTAAATATTCCGTAACTCTTTACATGTATTATTATTATTATTATTATTATTATTATTTGAACTCTTGGCCATTATCCCGCTATACCATGCTCCTGCCATACTTCCTTAGTACCTCCATGCATAACTTTACCTGGGATATAATTTATTGTGTACATTTTGATGAAGGCATTGATTTTCGCCGCGCATGGTATAAGTCCCTTGTTTCCAGCCGGGAATTAGGTCAAAACAATTTGGTCCTCTGCGTCATACGCACGATAAACTCTTCTTGTAATTTGTTCTACACAACTTTGATGGACTGATGGCAGGATAACATAGATATGTAGTTTACCCGTTTTAGACCAATTTATAATTTTGTCTTCTTTCTTTCTTCTATTGTTTATCCTTTGTTTATTTCCCTATCATTGAAACATGTACGACTGAAGACTTGTGCCTAGTGTTTGTTTTGTGGATGCAACTTGTTTCTTCCCCTCTTGAAGAGCTTATTTTACACATAAGTAAATGTAGGAAGCAACAGGTCTAGCAAGTTGAGTTTTGTTTGTATTTAAGTATAATGCATGAAATTATGAAACAGTCTAAGTTTAATCTTTAGCTAGCCTTGGCAAGTAAAATATTTACATGACGAAATGTGTTTATTAATTATTCATCGCTAATGAAGATGGGAGCAGATATAAAATTTTGTCCATTGATTTATGTGTTCGTTCATTTATATGTTCACCTGTGTGTGTGTTTGCTTGTTCATTAGTTTGTTATGCCCTCAATATCTTTTACCCAGTTTCATCCACTCTCATGAAAATTCAAATATGGATGTATCTCAGGGAGAATCTGAGGAGTTCATTCATTCAAAAATTAGGTCTAACAATGTTTTAAAAATGTCGCCAAAACCCACAAGAACAAATCTTTGCATATACACTAAAAGCTGCTTGTTGAACAGATTATGCATTTTAGCTGTACTGTATTTTTTGAAGGCACCAACCAAATCAAATATAGAAAGTTTCCCTGTTTCAAAGCTTAATGCCTCATCCACGTTCAAAGCCATTTAAGTAATCACTTTCAAAGATACAGGAAACACACTGGTCCAGTGTACTGAGTAGTAAATGTGCATGAGTTTTAGTCGTCACATAATTTTGTGGCATAACTTAACAAAGCACTACTTTCAAATATTGAACCCTTTAGAAGTTCAAAATTTACATTTAAAATATTGATATTTAATGGCCATGTAGTATTATCATTTTCATTATCCAGTTATTTTCTCTGGATTACAGCTCAGAAGACATTTATATTCCTTGACTAGACATTATTCTGATAAGTAAATATGCATTGTAGGGTCGGCACCACAGCTGAATGGAATGGTGGTGGATGGGGGTAAGGGAGATAATTTACCTCATGAATTTATATTTAAAAAAAGAATGAGTTTCTTAAAATCAAGGGTAAATTGTTGGGTCAAATATGGTTTTCTGTCAAATCAGGAGGTTACATTGTAATTTGTATAATCTATTGTATATATTTCAAGTTATGATGGTATACAAAATACATATTAAAACTTCTGTATAAAGATCACACAATGATCACATATAAGTCTTCTTTATGGGTGCTCTTGTATACTAATAAGTGTCATGTACGAGGGTTTAAAAGAAAAGCATGATGTAGCAGAGGGTGGGAGGGCAAGGAAGACAGAGGCAGGTAGACCGAAGAAAAGAAAAGAATAGCTGGTCATGTACAGATAGGTAGATTGATAGGTAGATGGATTATTGGGTTGACGGACAGATAAAAGATAGGTAAGATGTAGCACTTTGCTTGATTGAAAAAAGCTCAATCAAATATGCAGCAAATGTAATTACGTACATTTGTTCAAATCAGTTAGATTGCTAGTATGTCTTTTAAAATGCAGGTGATTAATTCAGTGAAAGGAATATGAAACATTCTGCCACATAATCATGGTCTCCATACACAGTATATGATGTTCCATGGTAGCAAAAACAGTGGTTATGAGTCACATTGATCAGGTGGGTACCAGCTGCAGGAAAACTGTATGGAAAATGTCAAGGGGATGGAAACAAAATGAAATGATGGCCTCTATGGTCAGGTGGTCACTAGACAAGGATTTCACTGTTATCACCAAACTCCACTTGCAGTAAAATAGGTGCCATATAACAACTGTATTGTATTGAGATGGGTTTACTGTATAAACATCGTTAAATGTAGAAATAACATACATCATTGTAAAACAAGTTACATTAATTTTTATGCATAAATTTCATTTAAATTTGTATGAAAGCTGGCTAACCATACATAAAGCCAAAATATAATTTATTTCTTTGAGACATACATGTAGATCTCCTCTGACCTTTCTAATACTGCTACAGTGAAAAGTGCTTGTGAAAAAGGAAGATCAGTATTTTATTCCGTTGTTAGAATTGGCATTGGAAAGGACGGTATGAACCCAATTAATAGTGCTAAAATCTGTTCTAAAATAGTACTACCAGCAATGTCATACGGATGTGAATTATGGTCAAACTTGAGCCAGTCGCAGGTATATGACCTAGAAGTCTGCCAAAGAAGAGCTGCAAGAAGAATTATAGGGCTCGATAAGCGCTCACCTAAAGAGACAACAATTAGCAGTCTTGGGCTGTGGACAGTTGAGGGATATATAGACAAAATCAAATTAGGTTTCTTCAGTAAAATCTGCAGAGTTAACGGTTCATTAGCATGGAAAATTATGTTCAACAGAAGAATTCTTGATTTCATGATACACGAGCGTGAGAGCATTGGTTTTGTTAAAGATATATACTGTGTTCTTGTGAAATATCAGCTTGGCGGTTTCTTCAACCTATACGTGAACATCCTATATTCTGCCCCGAAATCAGTCTGGAAGAGGAATATTGAAACGACAGTTCACTGTTTCGAAGAAAGGGTTTGGAGGTCTAAACTTGAATCAAGACCGGAACTTTTTCATTATGCAAGTGTCCATACTGATCTTCAACCACTTGCTGTCTGGAAGCTCGAAAAATGTTTTCCTGATAAAACCTGGTCTTTTGCTAACATCGCATATTTAATAATGTGTTCAATTTCGTCTGAGGATGAGTATAAATGTAAACTCTGCGAAAAATTGACTGCAAACAGCAAACAGAGCCAAGCATATGTTACTTTACTGCCAAGCCCTAAACAATGAACGTAATACCATGTTCGAAAAAAATAATCGATGCAATAGACATACTAGACTGATACTGGCTCTTTTCTCAGGACAATAACAAGCTACTTCATATCATTTTTGGGCAAGAGAGTTGAAACCTTTGATTCTATGGATGATCAAACATGGCAGGTATTTATGTGTTTGGTGGCAGAAGGATTAGACTCAATGTACAGAAATACAAATGAACTGAACACAATTTCTGATAGTATGCTTGTTCGGTATATTAGGGCAATGGACCCATTTCATTTCTGACTACCATATAAATAATTCACAACTGTTAGACTCATAGTGTGCAACTGGCGATTCAATGTGTTAATTCATTTAAACCGCTCCAGCCAATTGTAAATAATTTCAATTATTTCAAGTTGTCTACATGTTCCTTAGCATGTTATTTATTGTTCCTTGTTTTTTTTTCTTTTCTAGGATATTTTGACCTACCCATATATGTGCATACTTTCGTGCATACATACATACATGTTTACATACAGACAGACAGACAGACAGGCAGCCAGCCAGTCAGCCAGACAGTCAGCCAGACATACATTTTACACCTGAACCTCTGCTCCTTCTCCCTGTTTTATCTACACCTATTACATTTATTATAATTTCTTTATGTTTTATATACTTTTCCAGCTTATAATAACTTTATTGCAGATCAAATATGCAGTGTACTACAGATATTACCTATATAGTGTACCTTATGCACATATCTAAAATGTTTAATGCTCTTAAAAAAGCACGGCTATGAATATATTACTCCTATTTTTGGGAGATTTCTTTTCAAACTTTGAGGCAGAAGACAATGGAGAGGACCATTGACAATCATTGAACTTTTTTAATATATTGCTTGTTTAGTTTGTTGGATATCCATTAATATCAATAATTTTTTAAAATTATTATTATTGATGTTTCTTTCATATTTCGTTTGTGAAGAGTTTTCTCACTCATGTGTTTCTATATTATGTTTCCTTTAAAGTTTTTCATTTCAAGTATATTTTCCACCTACCCATATATTTCCATACTTTCAAACATACATACTTACATACATGCATATAGACAGGCAGACAGATAGGCTGTCATGCGGGCAGACAGACAGACAGGCAGGCAGACAGACCGACATTGTACACCTGAACATCTGTTTCTTCTCCGTTTTATTTACACCTATTACATGTATAATAATAGCTTTATGTTTCATATTCTCTTCATGCTTGTAATAATTTTATTTCAAATCAATTATGCGGTATATTACAAATATTGCCTATATATTGTACCTTATACGCATGTCTAAAATGTATAATGCATTAAAAAAAAACACGTTTAAGATTATATAACTCATATTTATGGGAGATTTCCTTTGCTGTCCCTGATGGCTGTAATTAAAAGCGTTGAGGCAGAAGATAATGGAAAGGACTATTGACAATCATTGAACTTTTGTAAATATATTACTTGTTTAGTGTGTTGCATATCCAATAATATCAATGTATCTTCCTATTATTATTCCGCAATAATGAAAATAACTGAATTAAATCTCTTTGGAAGAGGAAATAAAGAAAATCATACATACATACATACATACATACATACATACATACATACATACATACATACATACATACATATAGCCAGTCAGAGATATAGACAGACAGACATACATACAGACATGCAGACAGAGAGACAGACAGACATACGTACATACATACAGACACATACATATTTTCATACATTGATACATACATAAATACATACATATATACATACATGCATGCATACAGATATACAGACAGACAGACATACGTACATACATACAGACATTCAGAAATATAGACAGACAGACAGACAGACAGACATACAAACATACATACTTATATATAGATAGACATACATACATAGAGACATACATACATACGTACATACATACATACAGACAGACTTACAAACATACATACATACATACATACATACATATATACATACATACATATATACATACATACAGAAATACATACATACAGACATACACACATACAGAAATACATACAAACATACATACATACATACATACATACATACATACATACATATATATATACATACATACATTCAGACATACATACAAACATACATACATACATTCATATATACATACAGACATACATATACATACATGCAGACGTACAGACAGAAATACAGAAATACATACATATATACATACATACATACGTACATACATACATACATTCATGCATACATACATACATACATACATACATACATACATACATACATACATACATACATACATGCCTACATACATACATGCACACATACATACATGCATACATATATACATACTCACAGTGGTCTCACTATAATGCTGATATAACAGGATTAAACCAGGTGGGACTGGATCTAGCGAAAACATCTAACACTATCATTTTAATCAGATGTTTATTTGTAATGCAAATGAATGATGATCTAATCTGACACCCTACTAATGCGCACAAACAACCGATATAACAAAATGGTTGGGGGGGGGCGAAAGGCGACGCTTGCCTGGGAAGCGGTTCCGTCCAGTGCAAACTTGCGACGGTTCTGAACATGTATGATGATATTATCTCGTGGCATCCAAGCGATGAGAACGAAATATTTCCGATCCACAGTTTCCGACAACTAATTAAGGAACGACATCAGTGGTCTGCTCCTCCGAGCTTCCGAAGGATCTCTCAAGATTTTCCCTATCCCGCAGACCCGTTGGTCCAGAACCTTTGACCCCTGACATTTAGGATAACCAGAATCGTCATCTGAACCAACGTCACCATTGACCCCAGTATCCGGCTTAAAAACCCCACATAATTCGAGGACTCCCCGTGACAATACAAAATACATCGACTACGCCATGTAATACACGAGACACGTTAAAAGTGATATATATTACGCATGCGTGCACATGAACTGACTTCGTTACACATTAAATTCTTTCATAAGAAAGACTATACAAGAACATTATTATAGCAGCCACTTTCTTACATGAATACGTCTCCGACAAAAATAATTACACTGGATTATATAAACTCGAACATTTCTCATCATTTAATTCTTACAGCAAGTAATTGAATTCAACTTTTCTGTTCTATAAAATGTCCAACTTGAAACAGACTATATTCTATCCGATAGCATGGCGTAATGTGACATAGGTCAGACTTTCTACAAAATTTATAATAAATTCCGAAACATTCAATATATGAAACAATTCTGTAACATAGAACGGACAGCAAGAAAGAATACAGTTTTCCATTTTCACAACCCTCTATAGCTGAAGTTTATTTCCGTAAAGTGGACAGCTTCCTGACAAAACCTATCTGTATTGTGACGATACAGAGAGAATTTGGGATATAGGTACTAAAATCATAGTCAAATCCACAGCCAGAGAACTGCCGGCGCTTTGTGAGTGAACAAAAATCAGTTTTTCTAAATCGCCAAGGTAACGCTGTGCACGACAAGGAAACCCATCTACATTTTTATTGATTTATGAGGTATAGGTATTTTCGTATACATAATTATGTGACAATACCCCCCCCCCCCCCACACACACACACACTTAGAAAAGGCGAAAACACTTTTAGACAATCACAGAATGTGAGCACAAAATACGAACTGAAACTTACTATTTACATTACTAGGACACGATGGTAAGAAGAAAATCAGAAAATCACACGGCTCAAGTAATCTGCCTCTACTTTTTCCGACCCTCTGATTGCCTCAATCCGGAAGCTACGGCTGTAAAGTCAACGCCCAATGCATCAATCTTTTGTTGACGACTTTCACTTTGTTTAAATACACGAGGGATTGGTGGTCTGTTTGAAGGACAAATTCCCTTCCGAAAAGGTATGTGTTAAATTTTCCTATTCTCCACACCACTGCCAAACACTCTTTTTCTATCACGGAGCAGCTTTGCTCTCAGGGAGCAATTTCCTACATGCATAATGACTCTTGCTCCTGTAGCAAAACTACTCCTAATCCCGTGTCGGAGGCATATCGTTTTTTAGCACGAGTGATTTATTCCGCTCTGGTAACTTTAGGATTGGTACACTGATCCACTTTCCCTTTAGAGCGTTAAAAGTTCTTCCTGGCATGAACTGCAAGAAATTTTATTGGCTTGCCTTTTTCTTGTCAAGTCCGTCAATGGACTAGCTATAGTTGAGAAATTCGGAACCAATTTCCTATCAAACCTTACTAAGCCAAGAAACGATTGAATCTGTTTCTTAGTTTCTGATCTAGAACTGTCTCCGATTGCTTCAATTTTGTCATCATGAAGTTTCAACTGCCCTGACCCACTTACTAGATGGCTTAGGCATTCCAAGTTAGAATATGCGATACCACACTTGGTGGGTCTCGCTGTGAGACTGGCCTTGCGCAGTTTGTTGAACAGGTTAATCAAGATGATAATATACTCTTCCCAGGTATGCGTATACAGAAGAATATCGTCAACAAAACTATCTACATATTTTCTTCCATACCTTTTAACAATTTGCGCATAAGAAGACAGCACGATGCCCATGCATTGACCAAACAGAAAGACATGACTTTAAATTGGTATAGACCTTGCCGTTACCGCGCTGTCACCATCAGTGATGGACACCTGTCAATATCCTTTGGTGTGATCTAATTTCGAAATATATTCGTTCCCTACATATTTTGAAAACAAGCCCTCGATATCTGGCATCGGTTCCGCATCGAATATGGTGATTTTGTTCAATTGACGAAAATCAATACAAAAACGGTTTCTTCAATCTTTCTTCCCGACCAGCACTACGGAGGACGAATACAGTGAAGTGTGAGGGTTCAATCACCCCCAGGTTCATCGTTGTACTTATTTCCTCGTTGATTGTCTCCCGTGCATTAAAGAGTATTGGATAGCCATTAATTATGATTGGCTCTGATGTGCTTCAATTTATTTCATGCTTTATTAACCCAGTATGACCTGGTCTGTCTGTAAACAGGTCTGTGCATATAAGATCTCTGCGATATGTCGATGCTGACCTTCGGGTAACTCTAGACACATGTTGGCCTTATCTACTCCTTCTCCCCCCCCCCCCGGCACTCTAGGTCAGTTTCTGTACTGGGGTCAATCTAGTTCGCCTCCGACTGCACTACATACTTCGTTTAATACCCCTTTTTCTATCGTTTCCTCAGAATCTCTACATATATCGTTTTAACATATTTGCGTAATATATTCTCAACCTACACCCATCCCCCATGTCTATTCTGTAGTCCATTTTTCCCTTGACCTGCTTAACTTTATAGGGCCCTTTCCATTGGACCAATAATTTTTTCTACTAGTAGGGAGAAGTACTAATACTCGATCACCTACATCACATTTCCTATTTTGCGTTCCGCGGTTGTAATATTTTGCATACTTACTATCTGACTTCTCAAGCTTGTCGTGTGCCATGCGACACGTGCTCTCTAATCTTTCGCGCAAGTCTACAACGTATTGGTCTGTCGTTTTTTACTTCCTTGTCCGCGACATGACCCGCAGAATCCGCATAGGACCACGAATTGTCTTACCGTATAATAACTCGAACGGCGAAATTAATTATTATTCCCAATTCTAGAGTTCTCTCAGTGCACATCCGATATAGCATTTCTTTTAACGTCCCATTAACTTTCCCTACCAAGCCGTTAAACATGGGGTGATACAGTGTTGTACTCAGCTGTTTAATTGATAGATACCTACTAATTTCCACAATAAATTCCAAAGTAAATTGGATCCCACAATCCGTGAAAACCTCCTCAGGCACTTCTAGCCTGCTGAACATGTCAACAAGTGCCTCGGACACATGCTCGGTTTCAATTGTTGGTAATGCTATCTATTCTGGTTATCTAGTTGCTTAATCCACGAGGGTGAGGATATAAATGTTTTCCAGTCTGTAACAGGAAATATGGGTCCCACAATATCGACGGCCACCCTTTTAAATGGGGTATCTATTAAAAACATTTGGCTTAATGGTACACTAGTTATTCTTCCCTTCGACACGGTCTTCCGGCAAGCGTTGCACGATCGACGGAATCGCGCTATGGCGCTTCATGCCAGGCCAATAAAATTCGGCTAATGCTCTTTCTGTTGTTTTTTCATGCCCAAGTGACCTGCCATGCTGAATTCGTGTGCCATTCTGAGTGCATGAGACAACCAGTTTGAATAATTTTCGACCTTCCTCTGCCTTTGCAATGTTTTTCTTTACCAGGCACAATTTTCTCTGCGGTCCCGTTGAAGGACGCGTCATGCCTTTGCTTGCGCATAAATTGATCGCAAAAATTATCGGTCACAGCTTCCGGAACTTTCACTTTTCGCAGTGACTGTTTCCACGTCCGCTCCTGCGACTTAGTTTCAACCATTTGCACAATGGGAAACCGAAAAAAAAAACATATTTGGGAGTCTAGAGCCCTCCACATTTCCAATTGTTAAGTCATATATGGGATCGTCCATACACAGCACTTCGACTGTTCCGGTCAGGAAAGGCGTCTAAATTTCTATCCTACCGACGGAAACTCGATCAATTGTCTTATCTAATGACATACTAGGGAATTTCCAACGATGCATTCCAACGGTCGTCCCTACAGAGACTCCGTTTTACCATGACGCTTGTGCACCCAATACATCGGGAAGTCTGGGTTGAACAACATCCCCGATACGATCGATGATGACTCTACACTAGTCCACATCTTTCTTGAGTTGTCTTGAAAAGCGGTGAAACTATGTGACAAAAGCGGTTGTATATATAGCCTAAGAGCGGATCGAAACGGATCAAAATGAATCACCAATCCAAACGCGAGTTACAACCGGATAGGTCTCTCCTCCAATCGGAAGAGAGCGGGGGGGGGGGGGTGACGTCATCTTCAGTATATAGGCGTCACAGCGTTCGTATGGTTTTACCTTTGGCGACATAGTTCGAGGTAGCGGGCGAAGCAGAAAAGTGTTACTGTTGGACGACCTTCGCAGTACCAAACGCAGTGTCGTCCAAATCGACAATTCTCAGGACAAGATGTGCTTAGCCCGGGCCATCGTGGTGAGGCGAACGTATGCCGACAAGAACGAGACCGCAGAATGGAAAAGACCATGGAATAACATTCGACGATCGGAGAGCCCCCAACAACGAAAAGAAGCAGAACTCCTGTTACAACAAGCAGGCATATGGAAAGAGACCGCGTGTAGTATTTCTCAAATACATCAACTTCAAGACGTCTTGGCACCTCGGTACACCTTGAAAGAACACCCTCAAGAAGTTCGCGAAGCTCTGCTGTTTCGATGACCCAATTTCCAGGAGGGAAAATACATTCACGTATATTATCATCAAAGAACATTTCGATGCCATTACGAATATCACAGGATTTCTTGGATACTCTTACTACAGCGAGAAATGCGACCAAGGATTTAACAGTCGGGAGAAACACATTCATTGCGGAGAGAGATGTCGGGGCTTTTTAGCTTCCACACCATGTCTTCATGAAAAACACGTGCATGGCTCGACGTGTCGACGAACCTTTGTCAGTCCCTCTTGCTACGAACAACATCTCAGGACACAAGCTCACTAGCAGAAAAGCGCATGTGATTTTTTGAAATTGTGCTCCAAGTGCCGACAGCTGATTCAAACCAATAACTCCAAGGCACATTTGCGACCAAATCGTGGATTATGATCATCAATGTTTCATTCAAAAATACGACAATACACTGGAGAAAGAATTAAATGGCAATCCCAACAAGAACAAGACCAATGTGGATTTCATCTTTTTTTATTTTGAATGCATGCAAGAGACGGGCATTCACATTCCTAATTTCTGCGTCGCTCATCGGGCTTGTGAGAAGTGCATACAAGAACCTATCCATTTTCACTGTCCTCATTGTAGTAGGATTCCAGGAGGACGAGAAAAAAAATATTTCGTGGACCCAACACTCGACCCGAGTTTGCTCAATGGATTTAGACCCTACCGACGATACTTGGAGCGAAGAGGACATTCAACGTTACGGGGACTTTCATCGCTATGCTACCGTCATGGCTTACAATTTCTCGGGATACGATGGACAGTTTCTTCTAAAATATTAGTCAGAACAAGGCACCGAATGTCCCAAAGTCACCATGAACGGAGCCAAACTCATCTACATACAAGTGGGCCAAGTACAATTCAAAGATTCCATGAGTTATTTGACCATGTCTTTGAGAGGAATGCCTAAAACATTTGGAATGACAGAAATGGCCAAAGGATATTTTCCCCACTTTTCCAATACGGAAGCCAATCAACACGTAGTGCTGCCGCATTTGCCTGACGTTCACTATTACGACCCCAATGGGATGCACACCGAACACCGAGAAGCCTTTCATGCTTGATACCACTCTCACGCTTCAGAACCATTTGACTTTCAAGAATAAATGTTAAAGTATTGCCGATCCGATGTGAACATTTTACGCCGTTGCTGTGGAAAGTTTCAACAATTAATTCTAGATCATGGAGAAGTCGATCCTTTGAAGGAAGCATGCTCCCTAGCTAAAGCCTGTACATTAGTGTACACCAAAAAGTTCATGCCCGAGAACGAACTAGCCATCATAGACCCTAACACTCCCCTCTCGGCCAGTCGTCAGTACTCTGCCAAAGCATTGTGTTCGGTACATTACTTGTGCCAAAAGGAAGACAAATGGATACAACATGCCAAAAACGGAGGGGGAGAAAAGAAAGTGAAAAGTCTTTCTGTGGATGGCTGGGATTTAGAAAACCCTCAGACGGTGTACGAATTTCAGGGATGCTTATTTCACGGATACTCTACCTGTTTTCCTCAACGATACCTGAAAAGTCCTTTTTCAGACTACACCATGGAAGAGTTGTACGAACACACCTACCAACGACGCCTGAAGTTAGAATGTCAAGGATACCATATGGTAGAAATGTGGAAGCACAGTACGATCGACGTTTCAAAACCGATCCTGAATTTAGACGCATTGCAGAAAGTTACGACGTGGTCGACATCGAACCTTTGGATCCACGCCAAAGTTTGTTTGGAGGACGAAACAATGCCACACGCATGCTGTACGACGTAGACGAATCAAGAGGAGAAGAAATCAAATACATCGATGTGTGTTCGTTGTATTCTACGTTTTTGTGCAAATACAAGAGATTCCCTACAGGACACCCTGAAATCCTGACAGAACACATCGACGTGGAAAACATTCGTCAATACGAAGGATTGATCAAATGCAAAGTCTTACCCCTGACAAACTTTTACGATCCTGTCTTACCCGGTCATTGCCAAGGAAAACTGATGTTTCCTTTATGCCGTACATCTGCCGAAACATGCAATCAAGATCACCCATGTCACCACACGGAAGAAGAACGCGCTTTGACAGGAATGTGGGTCAGCGCCGAATTATTTCGGGCCCTGGATTGGGGATACCGCTTGTTGAAAGTGTACGAAATTTGGCACTTTCCAACCACAGCACAATACCAAAAGGACGGCGTCTCGAATCCATGCATTTTCTCAGGCTACATCAACGATTTTCTCAAACTGAAACAAGAAGCCAGCGGCTATCCCTCTTGGTATCGGACGCCAGAAGACCAAGTCCAATTCAAAGAACAGTACCGTGCCATAGAAGGCATCACTTTGGAAGACGTAGACAAGAACGAAGGAAGAAGATCGTTTGCCAAAGTCATGCTGAATTGCTTGTGGGGAAAAATGGCACAACGAACGATCTTGCCCAAGACGGAATACTTGGCAGATCCCAGTCGCTACTTTCAACTGGTGGACGACAAAGGAAAACTAGTGAAACACGTGTAAATCATTCGTGAAGATTTGATCTTGATCAATTACGAAGAAGAACCGAAGTTTGTACACCCCGACGACTTTAGCAATGTTGTCATTGCAGCCTACGTGACAGCCCATGCTCGCTTGAAATTGTACGACGAGGCTTTAGAAGTGTTTGGAGATCGTGTCCTGTACTTTGACACCGGCAGTTGTATGTACATCCATCGCCCCGGTTGCCCACACCCCACCATCGAAGGAAATCGGTTAGGAGCATGGACGGACGAGCACCCTCAAGAGACGATCCTCAGTTTTACCAGCGGTGGCCCTAAAAATTACGGGTACCGATACCGAAACAGACAAGGCCAACTTTACACCAAATGAAAAGTCAAAGGATTGACATTGAACAATCGAACTAGCCAAGTGGTGAACTTTGATGTCTTGAAAAATGCTTTACAGTCTGGACAAGCTCAAGACTTTCGAGTGAAAACTTTAGAATCTCGCAAGATCGTACGGTTACCAAAGCAACAAATCGTCAGTCACCCTTCAGAAAAAGTTTACCAAATTGTGTACCAGAAACGAGTGAGACTTCCAGTCCACACCCCTTTGCCTTAGGGACACTTCGATCTTCAGTATAAAAAAGGAACAACTTCCAAGCCCAACCATTCATTGTGACTCCAAACGTTGAGCGAGCAAGAAGAAGAAGAAGATGAATACTAATGCCACACAGCCACCAAGTGAGGAACTCACTGTGAACTTTGATGCAGAGGCCAGTACACAGGCACCGATGTTAATGAACTCGACACAACCACAAAGCGAGGAACCTACTGTGGACTCCAAGTGCGATCACGACCTGGAGTGCGATGCAGTGCCTTGCGACGAGACGGGTGCCGTACGCTTTGACATCAACGATGCAGCACGACCTTGTCGCTCCTTCTCTGGGACTATGGAAACGATGCCGTGCGTGTGCCTTACCGCCGCACTAGCGATGCAGGACGCCTTTTCTTCTTTGTTGGGGATGCTAGGCGTGTATCTACCTGCGGATGCCATCCCTATTTTGATAAAAAAAATTGACGCTGCCTGTGGCTTCGGCTGGCTATTCCGACTTTGAAAGTCGACTCCAGACGTTCAAAGATAAGTGGCCTAAATATCTGGAAGGACCTACTCCCAAAGCTTTAGCCAGATCTGGATTTGTCTACTTGGGAGAAGGCGACAAAGTTCAGTGTTTCAGTTGCGGTGTAACCCTTCACGAATGGGAGGGTAAAGACTCAGATGGTCTCCGCGCTGTCAGTACCTGCCTTTGGTTGGTCCCAAGAAGTAACACATGTCGGATACTTTACAAGTGCACATTCGTCGTTTGCCTCGGGAGCTACGAGAACGCATTTACCAAGAATTGGTTCAGATACAAGTGAAACGCAAAGAACAAATATATCCTAGATGTCATAGAATTCTTCACATCTGGCGTCCAGATGATATAAGACGGATGATTGATACAAACATGTTGACAATGTCAGACGTGGACAAAGTGAGAGAAATTTATGAAAATCTCTGGCCCATTGTATCTGGATGGTATAAAAAGTCTGGAAGGTTTTGTGACAAGACACAATAGGATTCTCATGTGAATGGCTAGTTTAGAAGAGCACATTCGTTGTTTGCCTCCGGAGCTGCGAGAACGCATTTACAGAGTGTTTGGCAAGATACAAGTGAAACGCAAACTCAAAGTCATTTCTCGATTTTTAAACTATTGCTACTTCCACAGTATAAGAAGATTGATTCTTGGGAGAAACTATCACAGGTTCTGTGGAGTAAACTAACACAAAAGATACCAACCTTGGGAAGCTGGATATAAAAGCTGACCATGCCACGACCGTTGTCTTCACTTGAGAAACGTATTTGGTGGAAGGAAGTCAACGATAGTGTTCAGGCCTTAGAGGATTATAGACACCTGATACAGGAACTGTTTCCATTGAATTTTGGACGCTATGCGGTGTGTGTGTTAGTGACTACTTTTCTTGGATTTCGTTTCCCAGGACATTCGTTGTGGACTATTTTGGAGGAACATTATTTGTTGTGGATTATTTATGAACGGTACATGCAACGACAAAGACATGACCGTTCACGCTTTATCGGCGCACGTAAGACAAATTGTGCTCAAAGTGTTGAGAATCGTGATGAACACTAGTTGTGTACCCCCGTGTGAAGAAGACATTTGTCAAACTTTATCTACACTTCATACGTTTCAAGAAGTGTGCATCGCCAGTTGGTTAAACCAACAACTCTACGATTGGAAAGATCTACGTGACTTGAAAAGTGTTGGTTTCGATGCTTGGCTGCAACAAGTGGCACATTATGCCAAGGACCTTGCGCGTCACTAATTCTCCAAGACAAAAAATGAACTTGGAACCCAAGTTAACAATGACACTTGAGCCTCAAGAAGAAGAAGACCACACCGTCGTACCCATAGAAACACCTGAGGAATAAACAACCTTTCCGCCAGAGACATTCCATTCTTCCACCACATAGACAAGAATACCAGTGCGTGTACACCCATTTCGTGTGACACAAATCCAACGGAACTATGGTTGTTGTACATTGACTTGTTTATACAGAAATTTGATTCTTTTAATGGTTGTCTTATTGTTGTACCTCACCATTTTTGCTGTATGCGTTTTTGTGCTTCATGATCTGTAAATATGTTTTGTTGTGTTTTGAAAACATTAAACGTGTATGAAACGTATAAAATGTCTTGTGTCTTTCGTGTTCTTCTCAAAATTATTCCTACCTCAGTCATGGCTGCATCTTCCTCTGCCTCTACTACCTCTTCTTCTGTGGTCAAAGTGATCGACGAAAAATTCGATCGTAAAAGTTGTGAAGCTTTGTATCTACGCCATCCATTTAACATGTTGATTACTGGACCGAGTGGTTCAGGCAAAACCAAATTTGTCAAACGTTTGATCGAACACAAATCTCATTTGTTTGATCATCCTCCTCAAAGTATCGTGTTACAAAGAGTGGCAATCGTCTTACACTTTACTACGTGAAAGTCAAGGAGAAGCCATTTCGTTTGGCATTCCTCGCGAAGACGATGGGATCGTGTCTGACTTGAGTCAAACACATCTGGTCATCTTCGACGACATGTTAGGAGAAGACGAAGAAGAAATTAAACGTTGGTTTACAGGAAAAGAACATCATCGTAATGCCAGTATCATTTACATTACTCAAAATTTATTTCAACGAAGTAAAGCCCATCGTACCATCAGTCTCAACGCTACGCTCATTACGTGGTTTTGTTTAAAACCCACAGAGGCAAATCTCAATTGCAAGTGTTAGCCAAACAGTTAGGCACTCCTTGGCTAAATTATGCGTTCGACGATGCCACTTAAACACCTCATGCGTATTTACTCATCGATTTAAAACCCATCACTCCCGAGAATTTGGAATTTCGTACCAGGTTGCTTCACCACTGGTGTCAAGAATAAGGTCCCGTCATTTACACGTCCCCTTCAGCCACTCTCTGAAAGAAAAAACTATAAAAACATCCACCGCGTCATTTCTTTCTCACAGTCTTCGAGATGACTTCCTTTCAATCTTATCCTCCTGCCAAATTGATTCGTGCCCTGGATGGCATCAGTCGCGAAAAAAATGGACAAGTCCGTGCCCATTTGTTAGAAGCTAGTCTAAAAGAAATGTTACGATGGTTTACTTTGACGGCACGTCAATTACCTCAACGCATCATTCACAGACTCATAAAACCAAACGTTTCTCTGAAAAACATAAAGTGGCGTTGTCACAACTGGCAGATCCCAGAATCGATCTACGCACTAAAAATAAATCATTTTTACACGTGGTGGTAGCGGTTCTTTAGGAGGTGTCATGATTCGTTCTCGTTTGAAATGAGATTCTAATGCCCAAGCCAAAACCAAAACCAAAAAGAAAAGCCCCAAGAAGAAAAGCCTTAAGAAGAAAACCCCTAAGAAGAAGAATAAGAAAACTCCTTCCAAGAAAATACCAACCACCACATCTGCTGCTGCCCGAAAGAGAGGTACTACTGCTAGGACGCGCACGTACTCCCGAAAGCCACGAGTGGCAGTGACGGTGTCTCCTTCTCCTCCGTCCACTTCTTCGTCTCCTTCTTCTTCGCCCTTCGCGATGATGCCTGCCAAACCTGATTTAAGACAAGTGTTTCCTAATTTGATGCAAAAATGGAAAACCATTTCGAAAATCACCACTCCGGGGGCTTCTACTTCGGCTGCTCTGGCCACTGCGGCTGCCGCTAAAACAGTGGCCTCACCTAAAACCAAAGTCCAAGATAGAACCGGCGTGTTACAAAGTTTGCTGGATTTATCCAAACAAGAACTGACACGATTTAGTCCGTTGAAAACACCTCAACGTCGAATGATGCCTGTCATGAAGATACTACGCCGTGCGGACAATTAGTGGAGACATGTTCCAGTATAAAATAGAAGTGTGATCTCCGAGAGACCTCAGTTCTATTGTTTGCTCCTGACATCCAAGATGACCCCCAAAGGTGTACACCATTCTACTCGTCCCAAAAAAGGACTTCCACCTCGTCTGACCAAACATTGGAACGTGTTGTACGTCCTGACTAAATCCAATCCTCCCATGTGAAATCAACTCATTCAAACAACCCCCAAAGAAATCATCGATACCGTGTGCGAATGTTGTTTGAATGTGTTGAAAGGAACGGTACCTTTGTCCAAGATGCAGAAACAAAAATTAGGCAAACATCGGAACGCTCTTCGCCAAGTGGTTAAAAAGAAAATACCTCTCAGTCAAAAGAAAAAAATGCTGGTGCAACGAGGAGGATTTCTACCCATGCTGATAGGACCGTTGTTAAAAATAGCGGCTCCTTAGTTAGGAACGATTGCTGGACTTCTTTTAGAAGGAGTCATGCGATAAAGACGGGAAGAAAAAAGAAGATAAAAAGGACACCCTTTTGTGGAAAGACAACACACTTGTGCCTTTGGATCTAATGGAAGGACGAAAACTGACTTACAAACGATGGATGGAACTCCATGGTTGGTACAAACAACGGATACCTCATTTAACTCCAAATCCGAATTTCAACGAGATGTCTTAGTTACAACAAGAATTACAATCGCTCATGGATTGAAGTGATTTGTCAAAAGCAGAAAAATCGCAATGGTACGGTCAACTCTTGCAACGCCTTCAACTTTTTCACCAGAAAGCTTTAGACGAAACAGCTAAACCCACTCTCAGAGATTTCAAAGCCATGATGAAAAGCGAACCTAAAGTCACCACCACCAAGACCGACACCGCGACGGGGATGACAGAAGAAGACGATCCACGAGAAGAATTTCAAATTCCGTCTGCTCCCATCTCTAGTAAGATAGCAGCTTCCTTGTTAACGCCCTCTCCTACACCTCAACGAGAAGAAATGAAAGCTTGGGTTAGAAAGATGATGTCCATTCCTTCTTCAACAGAAGAAAAAAAGAAAAAAGGGAAGACAGAAGTGAAAAAAGAAATCAAGAAAAAAATAACCATCCCTTCACAACCGACTCATGTGGCTGGTCGAACGCGTCAAGCCGCTTCGTCCAACCCTCAAGACTCCAAAAGTAGTAGCATCGAACAGTGGGTGACTTATTGAGGAGTAAAAACATGGAGAAACTTTTGGCTAGCATTTACTACAATCCTGCCCATACTGCTGGTTACGGAGGAGTTCAAAAATTGTATCGGGCTGCTAAAAGCCAATGGAAGAGTGTACGTTTGCCAGAAGTACGAAGATGGTTACAAGAACAATCGACGTACACGTTACACAAACCCATTCGAAGAAAATGTTCTAGAAGTCATACCAAAGGGGATGGCATCGATCATCAATGGCAAATAGATTTAGCGGACGTCTCTCATTTGACAGCCTACAATCGTGGTTACAAATATTTGTTTTGTGTCATCGACGTGTTTTCCAAATTTGCTTGGGTCGTTCCTTTGACTTCAAAAAGCAGTGCCGAGTTGGTACGCGCCTTAAAACTGGTGCTGAAACAAAGTGGTCGTCACCCTTTACGATGGCAAACCGACAAAGGCACCGAATTTCTAAACCAAGCTTTTCAAAAAGAATTGAAACAACGGCACCTTTATTTTTTTACCACCGAAAATCCTGAAACCAAAGCCAGTGTCGTGGAACGTTTTCAAAGTACTTTGAAAGAACGCATGTGGAAATATTTTACTCATCAACACACTCTCAAGTACATCGACGTGTTAACACGTCTGGTCAAAGCGTACAATCAGTCTTACCATAGTAGCATCGGATGTGCCCCCGAAGAGGTCACCACTGAAAACGAAGTGACGGTGTTTGATAAATTGTTTGGTACACCAAAGATGGGACACCAGAAAACCCCGATGCTCAAGACGGGAGATTGGGTTCGCATCGGAAAAACCAAACGCACTTTTGACAAAGGTTATTTACCTAAGTGGACTACCGAATTGTTTCGTGTCACTGGACCAGTGCGTGGACGTGATCCTCCCGTCTATAAATTGGAAGACATGCACGGAGAAGTGTTAAAAGGAACTTTTTACTTGCCTGAGTTACAACGAATGACCAAAAAAGAAGACACCTTGTACGACATCGAAAGCATTCTCGAACGAAGAACACGCAAAGTGGGCAAACGTCGAGTAGAAGAAGTCAAAGTGCGTTGGAAAGGATATCCACCTAGTTTTGATTCTTGGATCGCCGCTTCCCAAGTCGTCGACTATAAAAAGAAGAAGTAACAAACATGCCGTTCAACACAGCAACTACCTCTTCTCCTTTGCAGAGTTCCTCTCTTCAAGAATTACAAAAACAACCTTTGTGGTTGAGGTGCGGAGAACGTGTCCCAAAAAATCAAATCGTCTTTTTCGGCCAAATCTTTGTGGTGTATTGTGTCATCAGAGCAGCCATTGCCAATTTGAGTTTGCAACAAGGGGACAAACAATTGTTTACCATTTTCCTCAGCAGTTGCATCGGTTATCTTCTACCCAGTCCATCCTTGAAATATGCGCCGGACAGTCACAACAGCAGCCACCAGAACGGTACGACCAACACCAGTCAACCTTCTTCCAGTCACCACAATAGCAGCCCTCTTTTGGAACAGTTTGAACATCATTTTCCTTTGAACTCGAGTGACTCCTCGGACACCAGAACCCTGACACTATGAATAACCAATTTTATTTAACTTTACCCAGTGACAGTTCTATGGATGTGTTTCCCAACAATACGTTATGTTGTTTGACGGCCAAATTACATCAGTCCACACAAATGGATCTCGAAGCTCATTGCGAAGTGGCTTTGGTAGAAATCATTCATCCTACACAAGCCCTAAATATCAACGAAGGTCAAAACACTTTCATCGTGGATATCCTGAACGAACAAGTGCAAGAACACTTGGACAAAAATGATCCTAGCATTCACGAATCCAAAAAATCATTAAACACCAATCCTCCTTCTTTGACTAGCTATACCATGAGAATTCCTGTGAGGTATTATTTTAATGCTCAACATTTGATGGACACGATTGCGGCTATCATCAACGACCAATTTGGCAAAGCCTAGGACAAAGCCAAGAAAATTGTCCATATCGATTACCATAAAGTGTCACATCGTCTTAGAATGCATTTTTCGGACCCCAGAATATTGTCCATCACTTTTTGTCCTGGGTTGTTTGATATTTTGGGTGGATACACAAAACTGGTTCCCATGAAAGACATCAACAGCAACGATCGATTTTGAAAGTTTTTTTCGCTACCTTGTCGAATTGAACGATGGACTGAATTTATTGTTTGTGCACTACAACGTGGTGGGAAACACAACGGCTCCGTTATTGAGAGTCATTCCTTTCAAAGCGGATTCTGCTGTCACAGCGTACTAGGAAAGTGGCAACACGTATCACGTTCACCGTGAATTTGTACATCCTCATTATCTTCCAGTCAGTAAATCGGATTTTGACAGTGTCAACATAAGCATAAAAGGAGATTTGGGACAAAGTGTTCTATTCACTAAAGGAAAAGTCACGGTGAAACTAAATTTTCGAAAAAGGTTCTCCAGCGAATGGTAACACCTAAAATGTATCCTGTGTACCGAGGAGTGGCTCGACAACGAGGACATGGTTTAGGAGATATGTTAAAATCTGCTTTTCGGACGGTAGCCCCCATCTTGAAACCCATGGTGAATCGAGGATTGCATGCCTTAAAAGATGCCGCTTTGACGCAAGGAAAAGAATTTCTTCAAAACGTCCTCATCGACAAACAAAATCCAAAAGAAGCCTTTATGACAGCAGGAAAAAATGTGCTGCTGCAAACTGGAAAAGATCTTTTGGGTCGCCGAGAGACCCCTATAAATTCGCTTCACACTTCTGGCCAAGGCTTTACTTCTTCCTCAACGACACAGCAAGGACAAGGCCGAAAGAGACGTCGACACCCCTTCAGAGCTCATAAAACACACGGCCTTCAGAAAAAAAGAAGAACGGTTAGAGAATTAGACGTGTTTGATTACTAACTGTGAAATAAAATGATGCACCGAGATTCTTGCGAATGTACCGAGTCAGACCTGGATCTGTTTGCCATGTCCCCTACCATGATGACGATGCAAGAATCCCAATGGGTAGAATTTCATCCTGTATCGTCTTTGACGATTTCAGCTCCTATCGAATTTGCAATCAAAGGACAAACCGAATATTACATCGATCTGAATAGCAGCCACTTGTATCTGAAACTCAAAGTGATCAAAACGGACAACACCAATCCTGATGCCGATGCCAGAGTCGCTCCTGTCAATAATTTCATGCATTCCTTGTTCAGCGAAGTGGATTTGTACTTGAATAACAAACTGGTCAGCAGCAGCATGGATACTTACCCTTACCGTGTTTACTTGGAAAATCTCTTGACGTTATGGAAACCTGACACCTCGGAAAAGTTCAACGATACAGCGGTGACTGCAGATGACGATCCTGACAATGTGGGATTTAACGACCGCCGAAAGAAAATCAGACAAGGGCGTCCTTTAGAACTGATGGATCGTTTGCATTTGGACATGTGGCTACAAGACAAGTATTTGTCGAACGGAGTGGATGTACGTATGAGACTGAATCGCAGTAGTACCGTCTTTCATTTGATGGCCAATGCCAACGAGTACAAAACCATCATCGAAGAAGCCAGACTTTACGTGCGCCGTGTCTTACCTAAAGTGGCCAACGACATCAGTCAAACGTTGAACAGAAACACTGCCAAGTATCCTGTGCGACGAGTGGAAGTGAAGACATTTACCATTGCCTCTGGACTCTGATCCAAAGTCGAAGATAACGTCTTCCAAGGACAGCTCCCCAAACGTTTGCTGCTCGGCATCGTCAGTAATGCAGCCCTCGATTAAAATCCATTTGACTTTCAATACTTCAACGTCTCCAAGATAGAAGTCACTCGAGATGGCAAGACGTTGTGTACCAGACCTTTTGAACCTAACTTTGCCCAGAGAAATTACTTGCGATCTTACTTGACTCTGTTTGAAGCTAGAGGACAGTTAGGCACCGAAAGCAGCCACTGCATTTCGTACGAGGATTATGCAGGAGGATATGCTTTGTGGGGATTTGATTTCACTCACGACAAAGGCAACGACGAAGGACATTTTCACACTATGAAATCAGGCCAACTTCGTGTGGAACTTCAGTTTGCTACAGCTCTAGCCAACACTGTGAACGTCATCTTGTATGCAGAATTTGACAATACTCTAGAAATCAACAGTTTGAAAGAAGTGATTCTAGACTATTAGAAGAAAAAAAGATGCAACACGAAGAACCCATGGAGATAGAAAGATGAGGGATTTTGTGAACCACAGCAGTCACAAACCACCAGCGAAGAAGAAGAAGAGAAAAGTAGTGTTCCCAAGTTTACTGGATTTATGGCCTGTAGATGGCCAGAACAAGAACAATATTTAGTCTCCTGTTTTTTTACGGAATCGGCAGAAAGAATTACAACCCTGACCCGAGAACATTGTCATGGATGTCAAATCGATCATCCGAGCCCAAAACGACACGACAAATGTATGATGATGACCGCAGAAGAAAAATTGGACGAATATTTGGAGGAAGCATGGTCTCTGATCTCAAAAGAAAAGGTGTTTAAAAAGTTGTATAAAGACTTGCAGGATTCCTCCTCACCTCCATTTACTTCTCTGGAGATCTGACGCATCGAAGCTCTCTTGCAACAGAGTACAGAGACTACCTGACGTGATTTGTGGACTTAATTGACAGATATATTCAAGCATGAAGTCAAGTGTGAATTGATGACTAATTATTACCTGTGAACAAAGAAAAGAAATGGATACCTGGGAACTTCATTACCTGTTGACTCGCAGTTCGTACACTTCTTCTTGGAATCCTGTGGTGTGTGCTAATGATGAACTTATCCATCGCAAACGTAAAGACGTTCATGCCTATGTCATCAATACCGACGACAGTCATCGTCCAGGAACCCATTGGGTGGCAGTGTACTTTCCCAACGATCACAGTGTGGAATATTTTGATTCTTATGGATTATCTCCTTTGGAAGATGACATCATTGACTTTATGAGAGGAAATGCGGTCTCCACTCGATTCAATAATGCCAGATTACAAGGATCAGAATCGATGGTGTGTGGACAATACTCTGTACATTTTCTTCATCAACGCAGTCTCTGATATTCCTTAAAACATTCAGTGACTTGTTTTGATAGGGAGTATGCTAGAAACGATGCCAAAGTAGAAAGATGGTTTTGTGAACATTTTGGTTATCTCTTGTCTTTAGCTCAGAAACGTAGTGTGCATCGAGATAAGAATGATTTAGAAAAGTGGAAGTCTAGTTTGACTTCCCAACGTTGTCAACCCTGTAAATACGTTCATGTTTAATAAAATGTTTGTTTGTTTTCATTTGCATTTTGTGTTAGAGAAGCTTCTTCTTATGTATTTAAAATGTTGATTTTTGAAAAAATGGTGTTGTGTTGTTTATTGATTTGAAAAAATGAAATGGATATGCTCTTTCACCCTTTCTATCTATCTGAGGTAACCTACTCTTTCACATTTCTCTCTATCGATCTGAGACATGTTTTCCATCGCGTCCGCGCTTCCAGCATATAAAGCGGTGCGTGTGTCAGTCCAGTCATCATTTTACCAGGCAGCAGCAGGTGGAGCAGAGCAGACGTGTGGCAGACGTGCTAACCGGTAGAGGGAGACGCAGTGGACGAGGAAGGGAGGAGGCAGTCTTGGTCAGCCTGGCAGCAGCTATGGAACACCCAACTACAACTAAAGAAATATGGAAGTATGGGGCCAAGCTGCTGTGCTGGCCAATTGATTAAATGTTTACCTACCCCCCCTCCCCCCGCCAACAGCCGACCACATGGAGCAGCATGTTCAGCATAGCGAGCTACCAAGGGGGCGCTGCGTTAAAGAGAGAGCCGGCACGGCAGATAGACAGAGCTTCTCTACCGGGGACCACCTGCTGTTAACAATAGTCCTTCTAAGGGCTAAACAGTCCTTCTAAGGGCTAACACATTGCTTGAATCAATGGGGTTTTCAATTTAGCTTTTTTTCGAAAACCCCTTTTAATTATACTCTTTTAAAACACAAATTTGATCAATTTCGAACCACCGTCTAAAATATTACAACTCACAATTGTAGTGTGCGTGATACGAAAAAGATATGAGTAATTCTTACTCAAAGATTGGTATTGTTTTTTGCAAATAATATGCACACTTTGTACACAAAATGTTTACAACTGGAAATATTCGCGTTAAATGGAAATTTTTTTGCAACTCGAAGTATTGTCATAATTGAACAAGTGGCTCACACTTTATTGGTATTAGGGACAGCCCGACTTAGTTTACCTGGGCAGAATTTGATCATGTATGTAGGTTCCTGGCGTTTCAACTTCCGTCACGCTTCGCGCTTTCGCTTGCCTAGTCCGTGCCGCCTGCCACTCCTGACTGAGACCTTGAAGCAATTCAATCAACAACGTGCGCTATGACGCGCACCTATATACCTGTAAACATTGTGGTTCTAGTCCTATGTACAGGTATAAACACACCTCACAATATCATGCCTTCAATGAACCCCCTTTGTGGGGAAACCATGCATTGATGGTGGGGTGTGTTAAATGTACACACTCTCCAATAGCGCGCATTCAATTTAACCCCCTTAATTGTGGGGAACCATGCTGCGCTGGAGGGGTGTACTCAGTACAGTGTCAGGTGTGTTACGAACTGTTAACACACCTGACAAAATATAGTGTGTTAAATCACACATTGAATCCCCCTAAGCGTGCTTCGCACGCTGTGGGGGTACATAGTCGTACATGCCCGAAGGGCGAAAACGACTTTAATTCAAGAAACAAACGACCAGTCTAGTCATTCGTGTGGCCCTAAAGGACGATAGAAGACGTGTTTCCAAAGCCGTGGAGAAGTGCGAGTATCCGTACTCTCTACCATTAAAATCCGCCGACCGCTAAGGACATGTGGGATCACCCTTATGCGGGGCTTAGAGGGCCCACTACCTTAGTAACAACGACACAAGCACAACTTGCAGGCAGCGGTAGACAACAAGGCTTTGCGTCTATAACAAAACCACCACCACCACTATTGCCGATCCAGCCAGCTAGCCAGCCAACCAGCAATCATCGCCATCATCGACTTTAATGGAATAAGATAAATTAGGTAAATTAGGAAATTTCATAAACTGAACCTACAGGTCTAAACTCCGCATTCGTGGCATCAAATAAGTATACTATATTACTCATTTTCTGACTAATCTTGAGCTCTTTATGAACAATAACAGTACTAAAATATTTCCCTAAACAACGGATAGCAAAATATAGAATATTCGGTGTCCGAAACAGTAAACATTACAATTCCTTTGTCTAGAATTTTTTGGCGCCAGAATTGTTATTGTTGTTGTTATTATTTTTTCTTGTCGTATATCCTTGGTCGAGCGCGCTGTGGGATTTCAAGCCGGGCTCTAAAAACAGGTGCTAGGAACAATACTAGCATATACCTGGACAGAATCCTTGCATATACTCAAGTTGCAGAGATCACTACAAGATTTTCTGTCACTTTGAGCACGTTGAAGCCTTACGGTCGAATAAGTCTAGCCTAATTGACGAGGTGAATAGTAATAATTAATTATAACTCCTGTGCTACCGTTGTTTGGAAAAAATTGAGACTAACCAATTAATCCAGTGCAATTTGTCTGTTTAAAAACAAAAAGTATAGATAAACAAATACAATTTAAAAAAACAAAACAAACAATAAATCAATTTTCTACACCGCCTAAACTTAGGAAAACAATGCAGAAAATTAAAATGAATAAACAGAAAATAATAAAGAAACCTGGAAATAGATCAAAGGCCATAACAGCCACTCCACCCACGCACTTTGGTACAATCGTATCGAACACAAAAGGAGGCATACGGGAAAATATCCTGAACTTCACATCAGTATTATCCCCCTCGAGCAAGGATCAATCACAAATTGAAATCCACCTAAATAACTCCTCAAAAGGCATGAGTCAAAATACGGAAGTCACCATACCAGTGTTAGGCTCCCCAGTAGACGGCAGCTGTAACCACGCAAACCTGTATGTCGGTACCCCACTAACAATGTCACCGATTATACACTACAACATGCCCCACTCGCCTGATCCAGAAGTCATAATAAGAGGGCCACAATTTCATTATGATACAGGCAGCTTCATAGACTTAAACACCACTCAATCAATGGAAAAACACAACCCAAATATATAATTAGCTGTAACTCCACTAGTTGGGGGGGGGGGGGGGGGTACAAGGGGGACAGCTCCTGACCCCATCCATGAAAAAACCAACATGCAGATAAACACTCAGAATAAGGAGGAGGAAAAAGGGTAGTCTAGACCAAACGCACAATCCCTAGAATTACAGAAGGGAGGAGCAAACCAAAAACAAATAAATAAGGAGGAGTCAAAGCAAATAAAAACATCAACACCAAATACAACAAAAATATTATACGCGAAGATACATCTTAGCCAAGTAGCGGCCCCTCAAAAGTGGGGATAGAGACCGACGAATGGAAACAGGCTCTATCAGTCCCGGACATACAAGAACACTTGGAAATACAAACAAGTCCACTGTGCAAATGAAAGGAGAAACAACCACTAAAAGGAGGCCCCAAAAACAAAACATCAAACAAAATAATTAAAAACACCAGTAAGCAAGCAGAAACCAAAATTAATTTAGGAGTAGGGGAAAAAAAGCAGCAACAACCCATGCAAAGGAAAGAAACAAAGGAAAAACCAGAACAATCAAAAACAGGTAACAAACCCAAAACAGAGGGCCCTTTAGGAAAAGCAGCTCCACCCGCAGACAACAAAACTAAAACTATCAAAATTGACCTAAAAAAAAAACAAAATTCACATACCACCCAAAAGAACTAACGGATACATCATAAGTCTTGGGCTAAACATGAATGAAATAAGTGACAGAAGCATAATGACGGAATTTTTTTAAAAAAACACAAGGGGGAACGTTCCAAATAATACACACCAAAGAACGTTAGATCATAATAAGATGCTCCACGGCCATACAAGTTTCAAAATATGTGGAGGTACAAAAAATTGGCAAATATAGAGTAACGATTACTCGACACAACAACGCAATCCCCCACAAACAACAAGCAAACAACTTTTCAAGAAAATCATCAGAATGGATAAAACGCACACGCCAGATAGAATTATACAAGATATTAGGAAATACGGCCAAAACATTGAAAAAGTAGTATGCCTATCAAACAAGGATGGCGAAAATCAACAGCAGTAATCTTATATTTCAATCAAAATCCACCAGAAATATTACGCGTAGGAACGCTAGGAAAGTATGCTCGACTACTAGAGTATAATAACAAACCACGCTTCTGCAGCAAATGCCAAGGGTGGGGTCACTTCACCCAAAAATGCCCGTTCCGACCTAGATGCAGTAAGTGTGGAGGTAACCACCAAGACAAATGTAAATATGTAGGACAGAAGTGTGCAAACTGCAGTGAATCGCACCACCCGAGATCAAACAACTGCGCGTAAAGAATTAAGGAAATACAAGCAATGGAAATCATGTCACAAAAACAAGTATCATACCAGACAGCAAAACAACAACTGCAGGATGGCCTGAAAGCATCAAAACAAACAAACCGCGCAGACCACAAGCAAGAATCAATAAGAAACAACAAAAAACCAAACCCTAATATAGGAAAAAACCCAAATTCCCAACCAATAGTACCAAACCACAGGACAAAACCTCAACAAGAAAAAGAAGAAAACAATAACAAAACCTGCCACAAAACACCAGATAAACAAACAGTAACTAAATCAAAACCGGAAGTACTTAACAACAGTCCCAAAAAAACCCAATCCAACACCTAAACCAAATCCGCAAAAACCGAAAAACCCAATAAAATCTCAACCTGAACCAATCACAAATAAAAATATAAATAGAAGTGCCAATCAGATACCAATAATCCAAATTCTAGAATTAATCCGGGATATAATCAATGGGTTACTGAAGCTAAATAAGGACAATCAGGTACCTGCAGAGGCCGTGCTTAACCTAATAGTAACACACACCAACCTACGGATTAAAACTCAGGCACCGGGGCCCTTAGCGAAAAAGATGAAAATCAAAACCCCAAAACTAGGATGAACCCCCAGTGCAGTACAAAGAAATAATCCGTAGTTGGCAGTATAACTGCAGGGGGATACGCTCCAATATCCCAGAACTGATTATAAAAATTCAAACTGAAATCAACAAACCAGATATTGTGTGCATTCAGGAGACGCACTTGAGCGAGCAAATAACAAATCCTCTCAAAATTCCAGGATATTCAATATGTTACATAAAAAACAGACCAAATGGAAAGAAGGGAGGAGGTCTGGCAACGTTTGTCAGCTACGCTCTATCGAGCGAGTCTGTTGAAGGTACACAACAAACAACAAACTTCGATCAACTTCCAGAATGTTTAATCAAACAAATTTACACTGACGGCAACCCAATAATGGTGGTAAATATATATGACTCAGGAGGGGGGCAAATGATAAAACCTGAAACATACCAAAATCTTATTAGTTGGTTAGTAGAAAACATCGTTATCTGTGGTGATTTCAGCGCGCACAGTGAACAGTGGGGGGGGGGGGACCCATTTGGATAGTAGGGGTGGTGTTATTGAGAGATGGATCATGCTATCAAACCTACTGATATTAAATGATGGCTCTCCCACTTAAGTCAATCCTGTAAATGGAACTATGTCAGCCATTGATCTAACGTTATGCTCACCCAAGATTGCGGAAGTCGCCGATTGGATGTTGATCAATCGAGCACACTAGGCAGTGACCACTTCCCAATATTAACAACAATACACCTAAAAGTGCACAAAAACTACACCACAACTACACCCAAATGGAAATTTGATAAGGCTGACTGGGGGACGTTTCGCTCTCTATGTGAGGGGATGGACAGTGCCATGCTATATAACGACGATGTTAACACCTACAACGAAAACGTCAAAATGCTGTCGTCAGCAGCGGAACGGTGCATCCCCAGAACAGGAGGGCGAGGCAACAAAAGATCAGTCCCCTGGTGGAACGAAGAATGTAGGCAGGTCATACGAGAAAAGAAAACGGCCCTAAATAAATTCAGGCACTCCAAAATTTCCGATGATTTCCTCGCCTATAAGGAAAAGGAGAAATTAGTTAAAAATACCATATTTACAGCTAAACAGAACTCATGGAAGGAATTCTGCTCAAAATTAAACCATAAAGCAAACTCTAAGCAAGTGTGGGCAAAGATTAAACAAATTAGGGGCAAAGCTACCTTCTCGACCCCAAAACTCCCCGGGCTCATCACTGATGGGGAGAAAGCCGCAAAATTAGCCACCCACTTTGCCGAAATGAGCAGTAATTCTAACCACTCAGAAAAGTTCCAAAAATATAAAAACAAAATAGAGAAGGAACAACCCCAATTGTTCACTGATAGAGGAAACCACTCAAGCCCCCTAAATATAGATTTCACAGTATATGAGTGGCGTAAAGCACTCAGTAAAAAAAAAAAGTCTCCCGGTGAGGACCAACTAGGCTATGAAATCTATAAAAAAAAATCTCCCGGAAAATATTGAACTGTCGATGCTGGGTATGCTGAATCGGATTTGGCAATCGTGAGGAATACCGTCAAGCTGGAAACAAGCGGTTGTCATCCCAATCCCGAAACCCGGAAAAGATCCAGCGGATATCAGTTCGTACAGACCAATCTCCCTCACTAATAACATCTGTAAAATCATGGAAACAATGATAAATAATAGATTGAAGCACCACCTGGAAAGTAAATATTTGATATCCCAAAATCAAAGCGGTTTCCGTAATAAAAGATCAACAATTGACCAATTAGTACGGTTGGAGTCCAGCATAAGACTAGTTTTTAATGCCAAAAGGAAAAGTGAACGAAATCTGATAGCAGTATTCCTTGACCTAGAAAAAGCATACGATCTTATTTGGGTCTAATCACAAAACTGAATCATTTGGAATTACAGGCCGCATGCATAAATGGATATCAAATTTCTTATCAGGCCGAAAAATCCAAACCAGGGTGGGAAACAGCTACTCTGAAACAATTGAACTATAAAACGGTACACCCCAAGGTAGCGTCCTAAGCCCTACCCTCTTCAACATCGTGATTAATGCCCCAGATCGGTCAGTCGACCCTACTTATCTGGATCTCTCACAGTTTGCTGACGATAGTGGAATCTGGAAAGCGGGAAACCCCTCCAGTGAAACTGTGGTCAGATGATTGCAGAGGGGACTGAATGGGATTGGTCAATGGGCCGATAGGTGGGGCTTCAAACTATCGCCAGGTAAAACAGTAGGGGTCATGTTTACACCAAAAGTAAACTTAAAGAGGCAACCACCGAAACTAAACCTAAATTGTAGGATGATTAAATTTGAAAAGGTGGCTAGGTTCCTAGGGATGCTATTCGATGAGCATCTGACATGGAACAACCATATAACAGAGCTAGTGAGACGGTGTGGACAAGATCTGAACCTTTTAAGAAACCTTAGGGGCACTGATTGGGGGACAGATCAGACCACACTTCTCACACTGTACAGGTCACTTATCCGATCCAAAATTGATTATGGATGCCAGGTGTACGCATCGGCCCGACCATACATACTTAAAAAATTGGATTGCATACAGCATAAAGCTCTTGTTATCTGCACCGGTGCTCTCAGTAGCACATCTAGGGACGAATGTAGGATTCTAACCGGGGAACCACCACTAAACCTAAGACGAGAGGAGTTACGCCTGAGGTATGTGACCAGGATTTCAATCCATGATAATTCGCACCCTAAAAAAATTATAATAGAGAAATGCAATAAGCCCTTCCGACACAAACTTTGCAAGAGTTTGCGGGAAGGAAAAAAGATCCATGACCTTAACAAGGAATTAGACATTCCTAATTTACAAGCGGAAGTCATAAAATATCCTGATTCCGCACCATGGACCAGTAAAACACCGAAAATAAACCTAAATGCACTGTCTTATGGAAATAAACAAGAGCAACCCATAGAAATAAGGGCTAAAATTCTCTCTGAAATAGAAAGTAGGTATGAGGGATACATTCAAATATACACGGATGGTTCTAAATCCCCAGACCCAGGACGGACTGCAGCAGCAGCAGTGATCCCTGAGAAAAACATCACCCTGGCGGCGAGGCTACCAAATGGCTGCTCTATTTATACGGTCGAAATTTGGGCTATTATCCAAGCAATCCAATGGATACAAACTAGCAGTCATAGTTAGCGATTCCCTCAGTGTGCTGCGGACTCTGGAATCAGGTAACTCAACCAATCGAGAAAACATGGTTAGAGAAGTCTACTTAAGACCAAAAACCCTTGAGCAAAACAACCAGATTGTAGAATTCATGTGGGTGCCCTCACATATAAACATCCCTGGAAATGAGAGGGCAGATAAAGAAGCAAAAAATAAACTTAACGACACTGAAGTGCACCACCTGGACTACAGTATATATGAGATCTACAGCATAATAACACAAAAAATTGAACAAAAATGGCAGGGGGAATGGGACAGTACACAAAAAGGGCGCAAATTATACAATATACACAAACAGGTTTGTAGAAATATAGTCGTCCCAAACCTGGCAAATCCGATTCATATCAAAATCATAAATAGAATAAAAACCGGCAAAACACTCCTGGCCAGTAGTTTTGGAAGATTTAAGCTAGGGATAAAAGAGAAAGGAAGCAACTGCTCTCACTATCCCACCCCAGAGACGCTAAACCATGTATTCAATGAGTGCCAAAAGTACAATGAAGCAAGGAAAAAATTCCAGGAAAAACAAGAAAAACTGAAAACCGCAACCCATTATCCGAATATCCTTAATACAGGAACCAACAAGACAAACATCAACCTAGTATACGCAAACATCCTGGGCTACATTTCGGACATAGGAAAAAGAGGACAAATTTAACCCCCGGTTAGAAATATAAAACTAAAATCATACTAAGGGAAAGTGGTAAAAGAAAGGCAACAACAAAAACCAAAATGTAAAACCATGGGAAACCCGAACAGTCCTAAGCGGGAGAGGAGGGGCCATTCCCAGGGAGGAAGGGATTGGCAGGCCGGGACCATTAGGGGCCCAGGTACGTCGCAAAGGCGATCCAATCTCGGCCCCATTGGGGTGGAGAATCTCCACTCCCATGGATATGACTTTGGGGCAAGCCAAACCGCAAACCAAAACTCAACTCACTATCAACATTTTCGAGATCATATTATCAATAATAACAGACAAATAGGGTTTGTTTTTTATTTTTTTCTCTAATACTAACTCATGGTAAAGGATTCCGGCAGAAATCACAAGGGACAACATAGAATAACCTCACCTCTCAAAACTTTAGCACGATATAAGGTGTTCCTAAGCTCAGACCATCAGGCACAGCCGCACAAGGTGGCAACTATTGAACACACATAGAACAACCTGACCTCTCAAAACCTTAGCACAATATAAGGTGGTCCTAAGCCCAGACCATCAGGCCAAGCAGTACAAGGTGGCAACTATTAAACACACATGGAACAACCTGACCTCTCAAAACTTTAGCACAATATAAGGTGGTCCTAAGCCCAGACCATCAGGCCCAGCCGCACAAGGTGGCAACTATTGAACAATAGAATAATGAAACTTGACCCTGTAAACTGGTCCTCAACAAAATTGAAAATATAAAGTGGCCTAACCCAGACCACTAGGCCCCTACCGCACAATGCGGGAACTGACGAATTAAACGCCGCAAAAATTAAAAAACTGATGTAGAAAAGGGTAAGCATATGCGCTACAATGGAGGAAAACACTAATAAGATCCAACTAAAAATTAGAATATATAAGGTGGTCCCAAACCCAGACCATCAGGCCCCACCGCACAAGGTGGCATTAACCTACCAAACCCATCGAACTGACCCAAACAATTAAGTTTATAACGTGGTATCAAGTCCATACCACCAGGGCCCTACCGCACAAGGTGGTAAATATTTCTGGAATCACCCCCACATCAGTTAACAGAGATTAAGTGTCGGTGCATGTGCTTGCTATAAGTATATATCAACCCCTTGGATCGAACCGGACATCTATCTATCTATACCTTAACAAATTTTCACCCACTCTAACTAACCAAAAGCTACAGCCACAAATGCCGAGTTTATATTCAAAATTTAAAAATTCATAGATAAGGTGCAAGACGACGATCTTTCTTGATTTGGCAAATAAACACAAAATTTTTAACCCTGGACCAGTTGGAGCCATCCTGGAACGTCAAGGCGCCATCTGCAGCTCTTTCCCGCCTTTTCCACCTCCGGACATGAGTAACTGATAAGTGTGCGGTGCACACTATAAAGCGATAAATTAAACATTGCACGGTGTGCAAACTAACAACTCGTACATGGCCGAATGGCCGCACACGAGTATAATTTTAATTAAGTAGTAAGTCCAGTCATCAAGAGCACAGGCATTTCAATCAAGTATTAAGAAACTAAAACCCGATATAAATTAAATTAGCTACTCTAAGGTGGTCCTAAATCCCAGACTATCAAGCCCAACCGCACAAGGTGGCAACTCTCGGTTGACAATCAATTAAATCTCAGTGTAAATTATAAATTACAACAAGGTGAATCCATTACTTTCACTGCTAACCCATACTTACAGCCTCATGGTACAATGGTAACTCTCAAAAATTATAATAAGATAATAAAAATTACTAGATACATCAACAATTTCCTTTTTGCCCACATTATCAAAAATAACTAAATAACCCTGGTCCAGCCGGAGCCTCCTGGGACGCAGTGGCACAGCCAGCGATCCTTTTCCGCCTTTGCCTCGTCCGGACAGATTCAACTCATCAACTAAGTAATCCTATAAACATTGTGGTTATATTCCTATGAACAGGAAAATTTAACTAAACGCACCCTCCTATATCGCTCCTTCAATGAACCCCCTTAGTGGGGAAACCATGTAGCGATGGAGCGGTGCGAAAATAGCGTCCCTTTACGCATCAAAGCGTCTAGTGGGTTGCAGCCCGGTAACCCACTGGACGAAAATTAAATAAGTGTGCTCAGCACACATTTTAATCCCCCAGTGCGTGCTTCGCACGCACTGAGGGTAAATAGACGTACATGGTCGAATGACCGCACAAATCTTTAATTCAAAGATCATCATCATCATCATCATCATCAGTCCAGTCACTCACGTTGACTCGTCAACATCTCAAGATGATGGCAGTCAAAATTAGCAAGCTGAATGAAGCAATGGTCAATATGCAGCGGGTGAGACATAACCTACTTGAGAAGAACCCAGAGAAGAAGACGCTGATCTTCTTGCAAATGGCTCAAGATCTGGAGGAAGAAGTTTTGCGAGAAGAAATCGTCAGGGACAGAGCGGAATGGGAGGAGAGACAAAGAGTTCAGCAGCAGCAAAGACAACAACAACAGCAGCAGCTACAACAACAACAACAACAACTCTTGCAGCAGCTGAAACGACCAGACGGAGAAGTCAGCTGTAGATTGGATTGTGATGAGTAAACCTTCTCTTTCCTCAGAAAGCACCCTTGTCCTGCAGCGGTGAGACCTGTGACGAAACGTGGTCGTCCTGCTGCTAGAAGTTAAAAAAAAACTTCTCACCAAATACCCCCAACGGTCCTTTTCAGGGCCACCCAGATCTCTAGAAAAGATTACTCTAGGATTGCCAAAAAAAAATTAGCGTCTTTGTATGTTCAGTGTTTGTTTGTTTTGTTTGTCTTTGTCTTCCCACTCAAAAACAAAAATCTCTTTCCCTTCTAAAAAATGTATGTGTGGTGTGTGTTTGTATAGAGTGTGTTTGGTGTATGTGTTTTTTAAAAAATAAAAAAATTAAAAAATGTATGTTTGTATGTTTGGTGTATGTGTTTTATAAAAAATTAAAAAAAAATAAAAAATGTATGTTTGTATGTTTGGTGTATGTGTTTTTAAAAAAAATAATAACAAAAAATTAAAAAGTGTTTTCTTTTAGGTCCGCGTACTTGGTGTGTTTTTTATAATGGGTGGTGTAGTGCAGGATCCGCGAAGCAAAGAATGACGTCATAAGGATGACGTCAGATGCGGTAGTGTGCGTGATGTTTTTATGTATGTGTGAGGGATGTTTTCCTTCACGTCCGTGCTTTAAATATATAAAGCGACGCATTCCCAGTCAAGCTACAACCGTTCACCCGTCAAGATGAACAAAAAAGAAAAGATCCGTCTGATCAGAGTAGACCTAGAAATGGCCTGGCAGCTCCTACATGAAGTGGAGGAAATGGAGGAGAGGGAAGAGAAGACAGAAGAGGACGAGAAGGAGAAGGAGAAGCAAGAACCCATAAGGCCTCATCGGATGATGTGGCCTAACTGCACGGTGCTGCCGATGGTGAGGACACCACCACCACAACCACAACAGCAGCCCCAACAGCCATAGCCCCATCACCCTCCACAACAGCATCCGCAAGCCCATAGGCTGATTTGGAGAAGAAGGGAGACCTTCACTGTCCCAAGCACAGTTGATTGGGATCGTGAAGCGACTCAGCCCCCGTCTGCCTTCCCCATCTCCATCAATCCCTGGCGGACTGGAGATAGATGGAGTGGGAGGTGTGCTGCCTGTGGGGCTAGACCTGGGAGGTGCGGGCATCTCTAGGTGTACAAAAAAAACCAACGGCCCTTTTCAGGGCCATCCAATTGCCAAGAAAAGAAAAATCGTATTTGCCATATATATGTGTTTGTAGGTTGATATGTTTGTCTTTGTCTTTATTTTTCCCACTCAAATAAAATCCCTTGTATGTGTGGTGTGTGTTTGTATAGAGTGTGTTTGGTGTACGTGTTTTTTAAAAAATAAAAATTAAAAAGGGCCCTTATAAAAAATGTTTGTAGGTATGTTTGTGTATGTGTTTTAAAAAATGAAAATATTTTTTTTTTATAAAAAGTGTTTCGTTTAGTTCCGCGTACTTGGTTTGTTTTTTATGTGTGATAGGATTTTGTATATGTTTTTAGGGAAGGGATGTTTTCCCTTCACGTCCGTGCTTCCAGCATATAAAGAGACGTATTCCCCAGTTGTGCCTAACTAAATCATAAGAAACAAAAACTGGAACAACTAAATTAGCTAATATAAGGTGGTCCTAAATCCCGGACCATCAAGCCCAGCTACACAATGTGGCAACCCTCGAAACCTAAGCGTAAATTATAAAACTTCAACTAATTAACTCTAAAATTTTCTTTATATATATATTATACATATATATATATATATATATATATATATATATATATATATATATATATATATATATATATGTAAGCCATCACTAACCAATAACCGCATACATATGGTACAAATATAATTTTCAAAATTGGCAAGATTTTAATAAACAAAGACTAGAACAATATTTCTCATTTTTTTCGGTCAAATATCAAAAATATTAAACAGTTAAATAACCCTGGACCAGCCAGAGCCTCCTGGGACGCGACGGCGCACCAAGCCGTCCTTTTCCGCCTTTGCCTCGCCCTGACAGAATCAACGCAACAACTAAGTAATACTGTAAACATTGTGGTTCTATTCCTATGAACAGGAAAAATTCAAAGAAATAAATTCAAAACTAAATATACGCACCCCTCTATATCGCTCGTTCATTGAACCCCATTAGTGGGGAAACCATGCAGCGATGGAGCGGTGCGGAAATAGCGTCCATACACGCATCAACTCGTCTAGTGGGTTGCAGCTCTGTAACACACTGGACGAAAATAAATAAGTGTGCCTAGCACACAGTTTAATTCCACACGGCGTGCTTCGCACGCTGTGGGTGTAAATAGTCGTACATGGCTGAATGGCCGCACACGACTTAAATTCAATCATCATCATCATCAGTTGTGCCTCATTCCATTCAGGCGGCAGCGGTGGAGCAGAGCAGACGTGTGGTGGTAGAGCAGAGTCGCAGTGGACGAGGAGGGGAGGAGGCAGTGTTGGTCAGCAGCTATGGAACACCCAACTACAAAATGGAAGTATGGAGCCAAGCTGCTAGAGAGGCCAATGGTTTTCAAACTGTCGACCTACTCCCCTGCCAAAATGCCGACTGCATGGAGCAGCGTGCGAAGCAGGCGAGCTACCAAGAGGGCACTGCGATAGACTAAGAGCTATGATAGCAGTTCTACACAGCTTCTCTACCGGGGACCACTTGCTGTTAACAATAGTCCTTTTAAGGGCTACAACATTGCCTGAATCAATGGGGTTTTCAATTGGGTATTTTTGAAAACCCCTTTTGATTATACTCTTTTAAAACACAAATTTGATCAATTTCGAACCACCGTCTAAAAATTATAACTCAAAATTGTAGTGTGCGTGATACGAAAATTGATATGAGTACTTCTTACTCAAAGATTGGTATTATTTTTGAAAATAATATGTACACTTTGTACACAAAATTTGTTAGCAACTGGAATAATCGCGTTAAATGAAAAAATTCGTTGAAACTTGAAGTATTGTCATAATTGAACAAGTGGCTAACACTTTATTGGTATTAGGGACAGCCCGACTTAGTTAACTGGGTAGAATTTGATCATGGACGTTCCTGGCGTTTCAGCTGCCGTCACGCTTCGCGCTTTCGCTTGCCTAGTCCGTGCTGCCTGCCACTCCAGACTGAGCCCTTGAAGCAATTATGTAAATAAGTGCGCTATCGCGCACCTATATACCTGTATACCTGTAAACATTGTGGTTCTAGTTCTATGTACAGGTATTAACACCCCCACCCCCCAATATCATGCCTTCAATGAACCCCCGTTTGTGGGGAAACCATGCATTGATGGTGGGGTGTGTTAATTGTACACATCCTCCAATAGCGCGCATTCAATTAACCCCCTTAATTGTGGGGAACCATGCTGCGCTGGAGGGGTGAACTAATAGTAAAGTTGCACGCTGTCGGGGTAAATAGTCGTACATGCCCGAAGGGCGCACACGACTCTAATGCAAGAAACGACGACGACAGTAGTGCCTAGGCTACAGCGAACCTAGCAGTAAGAAGACGTACAAATAGCGCTAGTGATGGATCAATTTATTCCCGCTAAAGCAATGAGTGCACTGAATGGCATCGGTCTTTCAGTGGCCTCAGGATGGAGTCTTAGAGCGCAGGAGAAGAGAACTGCTCTTCTCCTGATATGGGAAGAGAAAATAGTAGTAGAAAGAAGAAGCCCCAATAGAAGGCCGAGACAGGGAGGACGACCATATGCACAATGGGGGCGTTATAGGCAGACGCCTACCTCACAGCAGAGCCAGTCTACGCCAACTGCCCCTCCCGTGGAACCCAGGATAACAACGACTGAAACACCGCCATCTACCACGAAAACAACAACAACAACAACCATTCCAACTTCAACTGTTGAAGTTAGGAAGGAAACTCCTAAGCCAGTTGCGGCAAGCTCTCCGCAGAAAGGGGCGAGGCAGGAAAAGGAGGAAGTAAGTAGGGAAGAAGTAAAACAGAAAGAGTCCCTTAAAGGAAATCCCTAAAGAAGCGGAAAAGGGAAAAATAGCTAAACCATGCATCGCTTCCACTCCAAAACCGGTACCCCAGATTAGGGAAAAAGAAGAAGAGCCGGAAGGGAAAATAGTGGAAGCTTGCAAATTACCCCCACCTCTTCAGACAACAAAAGGACAACAACAACAGCAACAACAACACCATAAGCAGCAATCTCAACCACAAGAAAGGTGGATGAGTACACGGAAAAGAGCCAAGAGGGAGAAAGATTTAATTCACGATGCTGACCATTGGCTCCTGCAACAGTACACCCACCAGGGCTCTGACAATCTCGTAGATGATACAAAAGGCCAAACAGCCAGAAGTTGTCACAACGACTTTGTCATGGTCTTAGAAGCTGTGATAAAAAACAAACAAAGGAGAGAAATTCCCCGAAAAATTGACTGCAAAAGTTCAACAAGCCAAGGAAAACATCAGGCAGATGGGAAAAGATTTAATGAATGCCTTATTCCCCTAGTGATCGTGATGATAAACTGCGCCGTAGATCTCTTCAAGTTGCCGGAATCTCCTATTAAAGTCTGGGCACCATTGTACTAGCTAGTGGTGGCAGACTTGATTGATCCTGAAAAAGCAAGAACAGAAACAGAAGAAAGTTTGAGCCACATGAAGAACTGAGGCCCTACTTGATACCGCCGGTGGAAGATTTCCAGTAGTCCATTGAATGGATGGGCCGAATTGCCTATTGGTTTTCATTTTGGCTTGAAAACCTTTTCGAATATAACTTAATTACAACGCAAATATGATCATGTATCCACCGAATCACATGATAACTTGATAATATCTGATTAAGATCACAAAAATTGAATGGGTTACTTTTCATTGTTTTCGGAAAATATATGTACATTCTGTACACGAAATTCCAAAATTGATAGGGGATAAGGAAAATTGATAAAACTGATTAAATGTGACCGCAATTACAATATGTGGCTAACACACAATTGGTAATAGGGACAGCCCGTTTTAGCTAACTGAGCAGAACTTGATCATGTACGTTCATGGCGTCTCAGTACTTCGTCACGCTTCGCGCCTCCCTTGCCTAGCCCGTGCTGCCTGCCACCCCTGACATCAATAAAGTAAGTGCGCTTCGCCCACCCCTGTAAACCTGTAAACATTGTGGTTCTATTCCTATGTACAAGTATAATTAATTATACACACCCTCCAATATCGCGCCTTCAATGAACCCCCTTAGTGGGGAAACCATGCAGCGATGGAGGTGTCTATTTAACAGCGTCTATACGCTTTAACGTGTCAGGTGTGTTGGAAACTGGCAACACGCCTGACCACAATTAAATTAAGTGTGCTTAACACACAAATCAACCCCCTGGTGCGTGCTTCGCACGCATTAGGGGTAAATAGATGTACATGGTCAAATGACCGAAAACGTCTCTAATTCAAGGATCATCATCATCAGTTGCGCCATTCATCGTCGACTGAAAAGAAGACTAGAATGTCAACCGTAGAACAATTGCAGGAAGCCTGGGATGGGATGGTGGGGGTGGAGTCCTTATTAGAAAAGATGGAAATGTTGGCGTTACCCGACCACCAAGCCGTATGTCACAACCCAAGTGGCAGCCATGAAGAAAGCCAGGAGTCTAGTCCATGAAGTGATGGTGGAGGAAGCCATGAAATGGAAGACCTCCTCGGTCATTCCACCCTGTAGAGTGGAGATGTTAAAAGAAGCTTTGGACTTGATGCAAGGGGTGGAGTACTTCCTAGGAAAGGTGAAGGAAGACTTGTGGCTGTATCCACCCCCAAGTTGCGCCAGGAGGGAAGAGACTGCCCTACTCAAAGCTAAGGGTCTTGTGAGTCAAGTCATACAGAATGAATAGAATGAAGTGACTGAGATCAAGAAGATTTGGGCCGAGAAAACAATAGAAAACGAGAAGGAAAAGAAACAACAAGACTTCCAGCGATTGAACGAGAACTGGATGAAAATCCAGGACAAGTTCAGGAGATTGGGTCATCCTGACTGGCTCCCTGATCCACCCCAGAAAAAGAAGAACATCCTAGGCTTCCTAAAAACATGGTGGAAGAAGAAATAAAACCCCAACGGCCCTTTTCAGGGCCATCCACCTCTCTAGAAAAGATTACTCTAGGATTGCCTTAAAACAATATTGGTGTGTGTGTGTGTTTGGTGTATGTATATATTCTATCCCTCTAAAATACTTCTGTCCCCATAAACACAACTGACCCTATAAACTCTTCTGTACCCCAAGTGCCCCCTCCATGTTCATTTTCCCTTTGTACCCCAATGCCTACCGCATGTTCCTTTCCTCTTTGTACCCCAAGTGCCCCCCGCATGTTAATTTACCGTGTGTACCTATAGTGCCCCCCCCCTTGTACCTATTTACCCCCCCAACCCATACTACTCATATGGAACTTTCATAGCATCTCGTTTCATGATGACACTTATTTATTGTGTATAGTTTATCTCAATATATAAGGACCAGATGCAAAACTGTTTCTGTTCAGTCCAATTTGTTGATTTGTAAGAACGAGTATTTGATTCCAAGTGTGTGTGTGTGTGTGTTAGGGATGATACTAAATCCCTTCTCTACCAGTGGTGTTTTTTAAGGACCCAATCATTTTTTCTTTACCACGTAACCCATTCATTTTGTCATCCATCGTCCATGTTATCTATAAAGAGGAATCGCGTGGGCAATAATAACCTTTTCTTTTATTTCCTCCAGCAATGGATAAAATTATTATTTTTCTTCACAAGTGTAGACACTCAGTGAATGATGTATATCAATAACGTACTTCGGCTTTGCTGTTTAGCAAAAACAAAAACAATGTAGCTGTAACTCTCCATTCGACATAAAATTACACGAAATCTCGTGCTAAATTTAGAACATGTTACTTGTTTTTGACAAAGTGTAACAATTCTGTGTTTGTATTACCCTAAACCCATGGAAAAGCATAACATAAAGGAATCGAATATGAAATCTTATCCGACATTAAATTTATGAGTGTGATTTCGTGTATCATTAATTTAATTTTTATCCTACGTCCTGTACTGATTCACTGCAAGCTTGAAGATCTCAATAAGCAATAAGATTTACTTTGCCATTAAAGATTATATATATATATATATATATATATATATATATATATATATATATATATATATATATAATTTCCTTATCATCTGTTTACTCCATCTGTAAAATATGAAAACATGAGTGACACACTATCTATGAATGTAACAACATGTTTTTGTATAATAAGCCAGTCAATTAGTCAACAGCAGACATGAATGGTGTACCTGGAAATTATAGTCATACACCTTTACGGGGAAGCTTTTGAAAGGAAGAAGAAGGGAAGGGGGAATTCTCCATTCCTCATATAGTCTTCAAATGAAAGATTCCCTTCTAATCTTTCCTAAGGACACACTGATTCAACCCACCCGGCTTGGCCTGAGCATGTATCGAATCCACTATCCTTGGATAACGAGTCCCATGCTGTACCGATGCGATGACGTCATGGCGTGAGGTGTAGAATGCGGAAAATGTGAAAAACTAATCTGACTATAATGTATTTATACAAATGAAACTATTCCCGCAGTCATGAAACAACATGAAACTTTCAAAACGTTTTCCTTATTAGATAAGTTGTAATCTCTCTCTCTCTCTCTCTCTCTCTCTCTCTCTCTCTCTCTCTCTCTCTCTCTCTCTCTCTCTCTCTCTCTACGTTAATTTTAAAGAAAATGGTTGGATTCTATGGTAGGCATTACTGATCAATGGGCATTGATGCGATGTTGAATCCGATATTTAAAATCAATACTTGAAATTGCCTATTACATGCAATTTACAGCTCCTAAAGGAAACAAAATTTATTTTTAAATGTGCAAGAAATGTATATAAAACCGAATTTGTGTCGGTATAAATTATTTTGATACCGGATCAGCTGCATATTCTCAAAACATCATACAGTACATAGCAACAGTGACGCTTTTATCCCAGCAACAGTTTACAAGGTGTGTAATTTTGATTTTAGAGTTATTATGCCACAAGAAATGAGTAAAGTATGAAATTAAATGCAGTTTTACTTTATCGGACACACATAGTCTTTAGAAATTAAGGAAAATGTTCACAGTTAAAATAATTCCTGGAGTTGTTGATTTGCAGACGATATGTTGTATGACGATATTGACAATACAGCTTGGTTTATAAAATATTTGTATCCGACTTGTATTATGGACAAATATTTCTTTATAAGAGCATTATTTTCTGCGGTATGCATTATTGGGAAACTGTTGTCAATTCATCTTGATTGTTTGGGGGTTACAAATATTTCACTCGAAGAAAGCTATTGACGTACATGTGCATGTAGACACTACTGTATAGGGTCTGAAGCAGTTGCCGCACTGAGCCAATTAGGCCTGCCCGTCACTTATTCAAGACTCTATGTAGTACAATTTGAAATGACAGAATAAATGATTAACATTCAATATAAGGTACATTTTGTCTCTGCTATTAACAAAAATACTCCATGAGAAGTAACGACAGTGCGGTAACTGGTACCAAATTCTCTAGGGGCTAGGCCCCTAGTTCAAAACTCACTATATTTAGAACTGGAAGGGTTAGTGAGGAAGCGCACTATGAAAAGAGTATTTATATTGTTTTGCAAACAAGTACAAAACCATATCTTATATATACAGTTTTTGAACATCAGAAATATTTAATAGAAAGAAAATCCAAGTGGTTCCTACAGAGTACAGTAAGCTTTGTATAGCTCATATAAATACATTTCATGAATACGTAGTTTCGTGGACCAATGGTATAATGTCCTCTTATAGACAAAGATAATCTGGGTTCGATTCCTAACATGGGATATTTATTTATTTATTTTTGTTCTCCTTTCTACTTAGTACAGATAATAATCCGTAAACATTGTATTTTCCAGAATGATATGAAAAAATCTTAATAGCCACCACTTATTTCTTTTTTAAATTGTACCACTAAGTAAAGATATTAACATGCAATAATTGTATTTGCCAGATGGATATAAAACATCTTAATAGTCACCACTTATTTTTTATTTAAAAAGAAAAATAAGTTTACATAGTATCATATATAGTGTCGTTCTATAAATCCTGGTTAGATACAATCTTTACGGAAAGACTTTATGATCAGTTTATACAGACATGGGAATCATCCATTACTAACTCGACAAAAATTGAAACATATAGAATGTTTAAAACGGAATTAAAATTAGAACAGTATTTGTTAAAAGACTTATCAAAACAATATAAAGCAAATATTTAAAAATACGAACATTTAATCGTTGTTTACCTATAGAGAAGGGAAGATGGGAAAATTTGCCGAGATAGTTATTTCAGAGAACAAAGAAAGCAACTACTACCCAAACACTTCTATATCAGACCAAATGTACCAAAGTTTAAAGAAATATTGAGTTCTAAGAAAGTTGGCATTTTAAGAAATCTCTCTAAAATGATTGATATTATTTTATCAAAATTTGGTTAATTTCAAGTCATCTTTACTCGATGTGTTTGTTGTTCTTTTCATTTTGTTTCATTTTTTTTATTGTTTATTTTTTCAGGAAGAGAAATGTACCATAGGTTCATCATTGTAAAGTAATGAGTTTACTACAGATTAATTTGTGTTCCATTTATCGTAATTTATATCCTGTCTTTCCAATTATGTCAACATGCATGTATTTAAGTTTAAATTTGTTCGTATTCCATTGGACTGTGATATTGCTGTGAATTTGAGTTAAATTGCAATTATTGTGAAAAAGAATTATATCGTCCATGGCTGATGTACACGCATGTAAAGCGAGATACTAATATTTTACCTCACATGTTGCGTATTGCAACCTGAGTTTAATAAAGAATTTGTCATTGTCAAGAAGAAAGTTCATCATTTTTTTTTACGTCAAAAATTAAATGCTTCATGGGTTGTTACAAGGACATGTGCTAGAAAAAAAGTATATAGACTGTAATACAGTCTCGAAATCTTTTTCATATCCCTAATTAAAAATAGCCTATTGAACTGAATATTAAAATAAATAAATAACATCTGGGACTCCAATATCAATTGAAGAAGAAAATCACTAATTACATGAAACTCCATGTCCCGTCCCTTAGCTTCAAATACAGAACGTTCACAATCAGACAAATCATGGACAGCATAATTATATTCCATTTTGAGGCTGAGATTTGCTGTAGTACTAGCAACCTTCCGTCATTTTCCTTCGGATTATATGAACCCAGAAGTTACCCATGTATTGTCTGCTCAAAACCAACTACGCCCAAAGAAAGAAGAGACCTCAATGGTCCAAGAAACAATGATATTCGAAAGTTTATGCTAAGAACTTTCTTGATAAATGTAAAAGAAACGGATGTGAACTGTGCTAAATGTAGAAGCAAGTACTACAGACAAAGAGGAGCATATTTCCATGAAACAACTCAGCCCAATGGCGATAATGCAGATCCTATTTACAATCCACCAGAAAAGAAACAAAAAGCTGATGTTAATTCTCAAAATAACATAACCTTGCCCCTGTCTTCTGTTATGGGTTCATCTCATTCATCCTGCTGCATATGCAAGCGCAGAGCGACAAAATGTATTGTAGTTCCTGCTTCAGTCAGGTATCACACGTTTATTGATAGGAATATAATCATTACAGCTGGTGCAAGATGTTGTCCTGGCCATATTGAGGATGATAGATTTAAAAATGCAGATTTTGAAAGGATTTCAGACTTCAGATCAGAAACCTGTTTGAACAGGACAGATATTGTCAAGATGAAAGAAAGTATTAGAAACATTGCCCTTGAGAACAAAAGCAGATCGATTGATTTTGACTTGTCACATCTATGACTGACGCTGATTATTACAATCTACTCAGGATTGACAAGGCCTCATTCGATGACATTTGTAGTCGTGTCGAAGGTCTACGAGAATCAAAAATCAGATCCTATAGAACATGCATATGCATCCTTTTGACAAAACTTCGCTCAGGTATGTCAAATAAACTATCAACAGTATTTCATATAAGTGTTAATTCCGTTAAAGGAGCTATCACATCAGCTAGAAAAGCCGTAGCTAAGGACTTTACTCCAAACTATGTTGGCTTTGAATACATAGATGGGAGGATCTGTAATCACTCAACATTCTAGAAGCCTGGCGCAAGCCGTTTTTGGTGGAAATAACATTCCATACATTTTAGTCAGAGATGGTACCTACATACAGAAAAGTTCGCTGTTTAATTTCCAACGTCGATCATTCAGTCTTCACTTGTGAAACCAATGTTGGTTGTTAGTACAACCGGCTACGTTGTCAGTATTATTGGTCCATACTTAAGTGATGGTAAAAATAACGATGCCAGCATATTAAAGGATGCCCTCAGCAACAATATTATAGGATGCCCTCAGCAACAATATAAAACAATGAGAAAATGGCTGTAAGAAGATGATGTATTTATTGTGAATCGAGGATTCAGAGACTCAATCGACCTACTTGAACATTTAGGCATCCGAACTGAAATGCATGCTTTCTTGCAGAAAGGAAGGAAGCAACACACAGTGGAGGAGAGCAACGCATCACGATTAGTAACTAAAATAAGATGGGTAGTTGAATCTGTCAATGGTAGGGTAAAAACATGGAAGTTTCTCGATAATATTGTACCCAATTCACAGATACCATACAATAGCGAATATGTGAGACTGGTATGTGCTTTTTCGAACAAGTATCGTCAAGCACTGAGTGCTAGTTATATCACAGATGAACAACTTGGTTCGAAAATGCTGCACCTATCTAAACAAAGTAATAAGCTCATGCAGAAGGTGGAATGTGAGGGTCTAGACAAGAAGAGAAATCCTTGGGAAAAGATAGACGCCTCATATACCATATTTCTTGATTTTTCAAGGCTTGATGAGGAAGACTTGCGAAATATTACTTTTGGAGTGTATCAACTGAAGTTAGCAAAATCTTACACCCGTGAGCACCTTAGTGAGGATGCAGGTTATGATTTATTAGTGCATAAAGACTAGAATGGACTTTTAATGGCAAAAATTCAGAGCCGGCATGTTTGGCTTGATTATGATAAATATTCAGTCAAAGGTTGGTACTGCCAATGTCGACCGGAGCCCGTGTTGTTGGAAATGTTATCGAAAAGGGACTTGATGTCAATATTCTTCTTACCATACGAAACCAATCTGAAACTAATAATATGGCGAACGTGTCCTTTGTTGATCATTACTTTGTAAAATGATTTTCTTTCTCTTTAATCCATCCAGATTGTCCAGTGTGGCCAGTTAAGTTTCGGGTAATTACTGGCATTCTGGACAAAAAGTGTTATTGATTACACTCAGTGATATGGATGTTTTGAAAACGAAACTAGCTTTCCAAAGAGTGTTAACATGCACTGTGTTTAAGTAACTGTTTTTGATTGTAATTTTGTTTTCTCAAATACATACTCTACACTTTATTGTGCCAAACTCTCAAGTCAATTGTGAATTGGTTGTGTATAAAATAGCATGTGCTAGGGTAACATGTTGATACGCTTGGATGATGAACAACATCTTAGGTGACTCATTATTCGGATAACTGATTTCTCTGTTTGCAAAAGACAAATGACAATTTCTATTCTTCTCCTACTCCTTCTCCTTAGTAACACAGTGTATGTCTATATCACAATGTATCACAGTATATGTCTATATCACAGTGTATGTCTACATCACAATGTATGTCTATATCACAGTGTATGTCTATATCACAATGTATCACAGTATATGTCTATATCGCAGTGTATGTCTATATCACAGTGTATGTCTATATCACAGCGGATTTTCAAAGATTTTAATATCTTTTACTTCAAGGATTTTCTATAGGGTTAATGTCAAATTATAAAAAAAAAAAAATCTTGGAGCAACTTACTTTGACTTTTCTTCCACTGATGATAATGTTACATACACTTAGTACTACTTAGCATCTTAAAGTAAGTGTGCTCTGTAAAGATGCACGGAAAACCTAAAGCGCTCCCTTGGAGGTACAAAAAAACAAAATTAACGCAATGAAGTTGAATATATATTTTTTCTTATCGATGTTTTGTTGATATTTGATATGCCACTGGTTGTACAGCCTCGTTTCCTTTTAATGAAAAATTTATACATCTGGTGGTATATCAATTATACAGAGTACATACTATACATATATTCCATATATAAATTCAACATGTGCCGAAAAATTAAAATGTGCATGCATGATGTCAATAAAATAACGATAACGTCATGGAACCAGTAGTAACGTCATTTTATGTAAGTAAACTTTGATGCCTCCAACATACGTAATTGAATTCAAATTTTTTTTTATTATTCTGCACAAAATGCATCCTAAAGAGTCTTTGTATAAAACTTAGCGCCTTTTGGTGGTTGGGCCAAATTTGACCCTTCTAGTACCTAGTCCTTTGATGGTAGGGTGGAGAAACAAAACACTGATTGAGTAAGCTAAAACATAATGTTGTTAGTAGAGTCAACAAATGCGCCAGAAATTATATGGTAGGGTGCATAAACAAAATAAATTATATGTATGTATGTATGTATGTATGTATGTATGTATGTATGTATGTATGTATGTATGTATGTATGTATGTATGTATGTATGTATGTATGTATGTATGTATGTATGTATATATGCATGCATGTATGTATGTATGTATGTATGTATGTATGTATGTATGTATGTATGTATGTATGTATGTATGTATGTATGTATGCATGCATGCAGGCATGTATTGCATGCAGGCATGTATGTATGTATGTATGTATGTATGTATGTATGTATGTATGTATGTATGTATGTATGTATGTATGAACCTGAGTTTAGTACATCCAAATTTTGAAAAATCAATGGCACTGAAGTAGTACGGTATACATGAGTTGTGCCAGTCAGTGTACGTGTTGTTATTTTAATTTGTGTTATGGAAGCGGGAATAATGATAATGATGTAATTTTGACATCTGACTTAATAACACTGATGTTTGGTATTTTCAGTGAAAGAGAGGATACGACAGGAAGTTTTTAAACTTTTTGCATGATACCCTCATATTAAAACCTGTTGAAAGAGCCAGAAGAAATTTTTTAAAGTATATATATATATGTGTGTGTGTGTAGAATTTCCTTATCATCTGTTTACTCCTCCTGTAAAACACGAAAACATGAGTGACACACAATGTATGACTGTTATAATATGCTCTTGTATAATAAGTCAGTCCATTAGTCAGTAGCAGCCATGAATGCTGTACCTAGTAATTATTATTCATCCACCTCTACAGGGACTTTTTTGAAAGGAAGAAGAAGGGGATGGGGAATTCCCCGTTCCTCATATGGTCTGCAAATGAAACATTCCCTTCTAACCTTTCCCAATGACACACCGATTCAACCGACCCGGCTTGGCCTGAGCTTGTATCGAACCCGCTACCCTTGGATTACGAGTCCGACACTGTACCATCTGAGCTTGGAGGCTTTACGATGTCAGTTCTGATATTTGTATATACATATGTATATGGTTGTACTTAACTAATACCAGTTCCTTTACAAACTGCAAAAGTACATTACTAGTGATGTTAAATTTTCCTTGAAAATGTAATATCTTAATAATAATAATTATTTCTCCTATTAAAAGGATCACATATGACGATCTTCTGCAAAACTATTTCCGCATAATTATAACAATAGGTGGGTGAGTTATTTTTAGTAATGAATTTTACCAAAACTCAGTGAGGTGTCAAGTTTGCAAAAAAAATAACAATCTACCAACAATGCGTCCTTTGATTTGCATTCTTTTTAATTTAAGGAATCCAGTGGATTTCGGAAACTGTTTCATCCTCCCTAATTCTGACTTTGAAAATATCTATCACTGTTAAATCAGAAATGTTTTTTTGTTCATATGTATCAGTTTATAACTTGTAGAAATATAAGTTATTGAATGTATATATTTCATCTTTTCTTCCTTCTTTTTTCTCAATAACTGTTCTTCTCTTCCAAAATAGTCTTGTGCAGGCTTTTTCCATGATGACCTACCCTATTTTGAGCCTCCTAAACATTTTTATATGTATTTTATACAGATTAAATGACACAACTAGAAACGATAATTTATTTTCGAAAAGTAATATCATTGATTTTGTAGTTTTGAAAAGCGACATATATTACAATTAATACAAATTAAAAGATGCGACCAATCAAAATGTGAAATGCAGAATTAAAAGGCAATTGTGTAATATTTAGCATATACATGTAGTAACATTGACAACACCCATTAGCACGTGTGCCAGCATGTATAGTTCCTGGGGATCATTGAGATACATGAAGCTGTGTGTTGTACCCATTTTGCTGCAGATATCTTCCTCTTTCTCGTTACCCACGTCGTTATATATTCATCTTAATTAAAATAATGACTATCAGTGGATGTAAGCAGTTAGTCTCTGTTGGAGATCATGGTACCTTAAACTCCGAGAAACATGATGTCTACCTACCTAAGTACCTATACATATACTTGCTAATCTATATCTACTCATCTGCATTGCATCACTGGCAAATAGTAAAAGCAGTAGATGTTGTTATAAGAACGATGGCGTCGACAATGACTAGGAGGATCGTGGTGGTCATTATTTTGGAAGTTATTTAAATGTATTATCACGAACACACATATCTCAGTTTCATCTTTCCATGGTATAAGCATAGGTCTCAGTCGTGTTGTTATATTTGCCATTCAAATAATCATTTATTTTTACTGAGAGAAAAAAAAAAAGAAAAAAAATATATATATATATATATATATATATATATATATATATATATATATATATATATATATATATATATATATATAAAAAAGACGAGAAACAAATTATGACATGGTCGGAAGCTGTATGTTTGTTGTTGTTTTTTTTTTTCTTTGTTGGCTGTAGATTTATACAGCTCCATTTATGGTGTTGATGACAATCTGTAGGGAAAACAAAACAAAAAATAAAACAAAAAAAGAAAAAATCCAATAAAACGTTTCAACAGGTGAGGCGCACTGTATAACAAAATAAGACTAAATCATGTGCATAAGATCAACGGGAAAAAAAAATTAGATGGGTGTACAAGATCAAATACTATGAATCCTTCATTCATTAAATTTCATTATTTCTTTAAAGTGGCAAAATTTCATGGCAAAGAAACTTGTTGACCAATGGTAAACCAGACGCTTAATTTGACTCTCTCTCTCTCTCAGACTGACCGACGACAAGAAGCTGATAAAATGCTCACCCCCCCCCCCCAACACACCCAAATCCGCAAAGTAAAATATCTGAAACTTTGCTGCTGACAAGTTCCAGTTTTAACATTCAGAAGCGCGCACACTAATTTTTGTTTTCCTTCTTCTGCCAGACCTCGTTTGAAGTAAATGCTCTGATGGTATGAATATGCAAATATTAATACATACACAAGCAACTTCCAAGAGCGTACCCACGTATAGGAAGCATGGTTTAACGCTCATCGGTCTAAGAGAGGTAACTCGAAAATCTATACATCACAGCTCACAGTAGTATAGATGTGCTAAGTTCCGAGCCATCAAATTTCCAAATAATGACCTTTTTCACATTTCAAAAATGAGATAGTAACTCATTCAATCTACAATTGATATAGGGTAGCTGGTAAGCTACTACTCTCTAGAAAGCCCTAAATAGTAATTACAGTCATAATGAAGATTTAAGCACAGTCATTCAAATAGCGACTTCCCGAAAACTCACCATTCGTATACTTCACTGTTCACATTAGAAAAACACATTCTTTATGCTTTAGGCATCGGACTGTTAACATAACCAACAACTGGGCCAGTGAAAATGGATTGACATGTATATAGGCACTACCGTCCCACTCCACATCACATCGTTTTAACCGCTAGGCAATTGGACAACTAAGTGCCGCAATATAAATTCAGCACGAGAGTGATGAACAGGGAGGGTTGGGTGGAGGTGGGGGCAGGCGGAAAACCACATCGAAACATACATACTTTTTGTTTTGTTCCGTTTTGATTACAAAATTGGAATTTTATAACAAAAAGGATGCAAATTCAAACGGTAAAAATAAATGTTAATGAGTAAGATTTCCCACGCGGTAGTGAACAGGATAATTCAATTCAATTCCATTCCGTTTAGTACAAAAATCTATCATAGACGTGGAATTAAACTCTTAAGTGTAGAATATGCAACTCTTTGTTCTTCTGCATTTTCCGCATACACACACAGAATTCAAAAGAGGGAGTCTGAGAATTTTATTAGTGAGTGCGTCTGAGGATAATGTTTTGAAAGCGTGACTTTCTCTTTACTCTTCACTTAGCATGAACAGATGCAGTGACAGAAGTTCTCCTTGTAATAATAATAATAATAATAATAATAATAATAATAATAATAATGGCTTAATAGAGCGCTTATTCTTTTAAAAAGCTCTATGCACTTTACAACATAACGTTAACACATAAAGGCATTTTTAAAAAAACAGTTTGCATACAGACAACATATAAAAACATGAAAATATCTCACAAACAATATCAAAGACAAATGAATTATTACACACAAAACAACATGAAACATGAATTTGCAATACAGTTTCAATCTAACACTAATGGCCAATGGTTGAATGACAAATTTATTCTTGCTGATGGAAAAGATGTGTCTTGAGAACACTCTTGAATGTGATCGTGGTCTCTTTGTGTCTGTGATCAAGAGGCAGCTCATTCCAAGTAGCTGGGCCCTGAACTGCAAATGAACGTTGTCCATATAACTTAGTTTTAACCTTGGGAATACTAAGTTTACGAGTGTCCGATGATGAGCGCAAGCTTCTAGCAGGAGTGTACACGTGGGTGAGATCGGAGAGGTATTTCGGACCAGAAGCAGTCAACGAAGTATAACACATAGAAATGAGTGTGTGCTTGATTCTACTGCGAACAGGTAGCCAGTGGAGTTTGTGAAGAAGTGGGGTGGTATGATCCGTTCTTGGTACTCTAAGAATGATCCTTACTGCAGTGTTTTGGACCTTTTGAAGTTTCTGCAGAAGACACAGTGGCAGACCATAAAGAAGAGCGTTACAATAGTCAAGTCTAGAGATTACTAATGAACACACAAGGGTTTTTGTGGCATCAACTGTGAGAAGGTTGCGAATAGTTCTGATGCGTCTCAGCTCCAGGTATGCTGCTCTGCAAGTGTTCAGGACATGCTGGTGTAGTGAGAGGGAGCTATCAAAAGTAACACATAGATTCCTAAGTGATTGTCTAAATTTAACGGGGGTAATTGATTCTGGTCACAGGAGGGCTAGAGAAATTCTTTGCGGGGTAACAAGCATGGTTTCAGTTTTATAATCGTGCATTTGTAGCTTATTACACCTCATCCATGACTTAACATCAGAAATGCACTTCTCTACGCTTTGGATGGTGGAAGCAACGTAATTTGGACAGCTAGATTGTACAGTTGAGTGTCGTCGGCATACAGCTGGTGGGACACAGGGTGGCGATTTATAACGCGTGATAGGGGCTGTGTGTAAAGAATAAAGAGAACTGGTCCTAGAACCGACCACTGTGGGACACCGTAATATAGATTATCTGGGTTGGAATATTTATTATTTACTGAAACAATTTGGTTTCTTTCCGTTAGGAATGACTTGAACCATGATAAAGCAGTACTGTGGATGCCAAAATTGTGCTGCAGAAGATGAAGTAATTGTATCAAAGGCTGCGGATAAGTCAAGGAGTGTGAGAACTGAAATCTTACCGTCGTCCAAATCAGAAAGAAGGTCATTCGCAACTTTTAGGAAGGCAGTTTCAGTGCTGTGAGAGGGGCGATAAGCCGACTGGAAATTACTGATGAGATTATGTAAATTTAAGTGAGATTTTTTTTCAGACAGAACAACTTTTTCTAGGACTTTTGACATGAATGAGAGGTTAGAGACAGGGCGATAGTTTTGCAAGTTGTTGGGGTCAAGGGTTGGCTTTTTCAAAAGGGGCTTTACAATAGCAGTTTTAAAAAGTGATGGAAAAACAGCGGTAGAAAGAGAAGTATTAATGACGTTGGTCAGAGCAGGCAATACAGCATCCAAACACTCAAATAGCAGTCATGTAGGAATTGGATCTAGTTCACATGACTTTGGGGAGCACTTCTTTAGGACTGTTTGTAGAAAATCCATAGATACAGGCTGAAATGTTGTGAATGGGAGTTGTTGAAATTTTGTATGATAGTTATAGGGTGAGGATAGGTCAGGTTGTGTGATGCCGTCAAGTTGATCTCTGATAGTTTTCACTTTGTCGTGGAAGAAATGTGCAAACTGATCTGGTAGACTGTCTCATCTATCTGTCTATCTATCTATCTATCAGCCACTTTTACAATTATGTCATATTCACCATGAAATATCAAATTGCTACAAGGAAATTTGTTACAGGTTGACAATCCTTTGATATGTGTTATTTCTTTTACAGCAGGATCCTATAATTCAAGGCCGTGTAGGTCTCATGCTACTATGTAACATTTCCAGTACCAACATATTGAGATTTTTTCCAGTTCCAATGGTGCTTTCGGAAGCAACTATATGTACAAAAATTAACCCTCGGAAATAAAGATTTTTTTTCCTGAAAATTAGGAATTTGTTTTTGAGTGAAGTCGCATATATAATTTTTAAATAAAATGTACACTTAGTTTGTGTATTGCGATTGTGGTGAAGAAATAATTTGCGACATACAAAAGACAATTATTGATAAATAAAAGGGATGCATTAAGGGATTAAAAAGAGGAGAAAATAAGGTTTAGTTTTGAAAAGAACCCGAGTAAATGAGTCAAATGCATCAATCTAAATATTCTTTATATATAGACGAATTTTACACCATGTGTATCCTATGTCTCTGTTGTGACCAATTCTAATAAAACCTTGGTTTACTCTCAGTCTTAAATTTAGTACTGAATGTTAAATTATTTAATTTAAAACTCATCTGTATCTTCAACTTTGATTTTATCTTGAAATTCTGAATAAAAACAGGTGTTTATTATATCAATTCTTTTGAAATTTTCTCACGAAAAGCTTTTTCACTTTTCTTCGACATTATTACGTTCATGGTATTAATCTGTAGTTGCCACCATGTTAACTTTGCGTATTATAGGACATGATAGGATCTTTATCTGATATGAACTTCAGACAATTCTAACAAACATTTTCCTTATATCAATAGAAAAACATAACAAACCAACCTTAATGGAATTTTATCTTGTTCTTCTTGTGTTTATGTAAATTAAACCCTAAACTGGTGCTCAGGGAATGGCGTGTAAAGGCTTCATATTAATCTAAGATACAACATAAATATTCCAAGTCTCAATTTTTTTTATTTTTTAAAAAAAAATCCCTTCTTTAAAAGTTTTTTTTGTGGTATTTTAATTAACCCTTAACGCCATGTTATGGGAATGGCAGATAAATCTTCGTATCAGTGTCGTTTTCAATATCTATATAAAAAACCTGCGCCAGTCGCTACAATTTTAATCAGTTTGATTTAAGATACCCCTTTCTTTCCCATGCTATTATCATATGAAAACATGTACATGTACTACGATTTCGAGTTATACCTCGGCACTGTGGCATAGTGGATGAGCAATGAAATTGGGTTGGATGTGTAAAGTAGTAGATATTATTATCATCTGAAAACACGTACATGTAATACACATTCGAATTGTACCTCAAGGGTGCAGAATGATGGATGAGCAATGAGATGGGGCTGGGTGTATAAACTAGTAAATACTATTATCATCTGAAAGCATGTATACATGTGCTACACATCGAGTTGTACCTCAAGGGTGTGGGATGATGGAGGAGCAATCAGATTGTACTCGGGGTATAAACTTGTAGATAATAATATAATCTGATAAACACACACGCACACACACGCGCACACACACACACATACACATCCGCAAAGTTAAATATCTGAAACTTTGCTGCAGACAAGTTCCAATTTTAACATTCAGGAGCGCGCACACTAGTTTTTGTCTTCCTTCTTCTGCTAGACCACATTTAAAGTAAATTCTACCGATCCGTTTTAATTACATGTATTTGATCATAAGCGTAAGGTTAATCTCAGTAAATTGCTTCAAAATTTAACATTTTCCTTTGCATGAAGAAAAGTCTGTGAAATTAAAAGTAACTCCAAAACTGAAGTAAAATCTGCACAAATTAGCCCCCTCCTCCCCCACCCCTCTCTCTTAGCCCCCTCCTCCCCCAACCCCTCTCTCTCTCTCTCTGAACGTACTTATGTCAGTGTGTATACTTTTATATTGTAGCTCATTTGACATCTTCAAGGTGTACAATAATGAAATAACTATTCATAATTACCTAACGGTATACATTTATTTTATGATTCTTCATTCTTTATTTGTATGATTGATGCACGGAGAAATTAGTAAGTCTTCACAAAATATATTTACCAAGTGTCGAACCAGAATGTAACCTTCGTCAGAGGTGTAGCTTTACATCCAAATAAAACCCTCAGATGGGAACATGAGATAAAACCATAAGAAGATAAAACTTTATAAATGTTCTGAAGATATGAATATGCAAATATTAATAAATACACAGGTAACTTCCAAGCACGTAACAACGAATAGGAAGCATGGTTTTAGGCGGTCATCGATCTAAGGGAGGTAACTCGAAAATCTATGCGATCAGATGGCAGTAGTATAGATGTGCTTATTTCAAGCCCATCATTTCCAATTAATGACCTTTTCCACATGAAAAAAATGAGATAGTAACTCATTCAATCTACAATTGATATAGGGTGGCTGGTAAGCTACTAATCTCTAGGAAGCCCAAAATAGTAATTAAAGTCATAGTGAAGATTTAAATACAGTCATTCGAATAGCGACTACCCGTGAACTCGCCATTTGTATACTTCACTGTTCCCATTAGAAAAACACACATTCTTTATGCTTTAGGCATAGCACTGTTAGTATAGCCAACAACTGGGCCAGTGACATTTCCGAATTCCTACAGGAGCCATACAATTTACAAGAAACATTGACTACATCGGAAATTTTATGGTAGGGTGGAGAACCAAATACTGAGTAAGCTAAAGCATAACATTGTTAGTAAAGTCAACAAATGCGCCAAAAATTATATGGTAGGGTGGATAAACAAAACATTAATTATGCAAAAACTTTATCATGCACCAATTCTGCACTTATTAGACTGTTATTGGTTGTTTAGGACAAATATAAAGGTACAATTAACTTGAACAATTCGTGAAATGTTAATTTAAATGGTGGTACTAGTTTGAATCCTAAAATGTTTGATAACAACATCCTGCAACTAACGACAAAAGCAGTGTCTAATTAAAAATGACATAAACTGCTTCTACAAGACAACTCATTTCCAGTAAGACAACGAGGATGTCGATGTGTACCAAGGTACAAATTTAAGTTACAAAAGTAGCCTCCCTTAAGCTATGAGAGCAGAGCAATGTAATTGAAAAATGCTGTAATAGTATTACCAAATAAAACTAAACAAAACGCCGTGAAAGCGCTCGCTTTAATGGTTGAATATAACAACTCAGAGCACAAAGCTCTTAACGCATTGCTTTTGATTTGGACAGCGAAAGACAGGATCATATTCAAATATCAAATAATCACTTTTCTAGCAGTGATTTGTTTTTTCTCTGTATATTGTTATGTTTATCTTGATAGCTTGCTTCAATTCTCATTAATAAGTCTTTCGGCTCCTCTGGAGAACTAAATGTACTGGTTTAGCTATAATGAAGTCTTTTCATTCTGTTCTTGCTCTTTCCTTCAGTAAGTGCAACACGTTATTGCCACTCGCGAACTTAACTGTTTCAGATATGGAGTGATCAGGTATCATTTGATTTTTTTATTCCAGCGAATGCAATATTTGCCTTTTCGGAATTGTTAATGTAGATGAATGGATCAAATGAACCACTTCGAGTTATGTAAGAGGGTTGCTTTATTTCAATTTCTTCAGTATTAAGCCTTTTCCGTCTACTTATCTGTGTTTTTGTCTATACAGATTGAACAGCCCCAACTTGATGTACTACAGGTGTTTTTGTGTTCGAAAGTTTTACATTTTTTCACATCTTAATAAACTGGGTAGTGTGTACTCCCTCGTGACCTTATTGTAAGTATTTCTAGAAACCCCAGCACTGTTGCAAGTTCTGAAAAAAACCTTTAGCACCAATGACACTTTTGAACTTTTTGGTGATGTAGTCCACATTACTAATCTAGAAGATACAAGTCCAATACATGTCCTTGACAACTTGTGACATATATGTATTTACATGAATGTAAATATTGTATTTGTTGAAAATGACTTGCTTAAATTCCCGTAAGGTAAATAGTTAATGTTGTCCACCAAAACCGTTTATCAACATAGTACGACTATGCTACTATTTTCATTATTGCCATTTACATATCATGATTGAATCGCCTAAAAGCTTAAGCAAAGTAGGGAGCCGCGGTGGCTGAGTGGTCAGCGTGCCGGTCTCACGACAGAAAGGGTGCGTCCTTGGGCAAGGAGTGGTCAGCGTGCCGGTCTCACGACAGAAAGGGTGCGTCCTTGAGCAAGGAGTGGTCAGCGTGCCGGTCTCACGACAGTAAGGGTGCGTCCTTGGGCAAGGAGTGGTCAGCGTGCCGGTCTCACGACAGAAAGGGTGCGTCCTTGGGCAAGGAGTGGTCAGCGTACCGGTCTCACGACAGAAAGGGTGCGTCCTTTGGCAAGGAGTGGTCAGCGTACCGGTCTCACGACAGAAAGGGTGCGTCCTTGAGCAAGGAGTGGTCAGCGTGTCGGTCTCACGACAGAAAGGGTGCGTCCTTGAGCAAGGAGTGGTCAGCGTACCGGTCTCAGGACAGAAAGGATGCGTCCTTGAGCAAGGAGTGGTCAGCGTACCGGTCTCACGACAGAAAGGGTGCGTCCTTGAGCAAGGAGTGGTCAGCGTGTCGGTCTCACGACAGAAAGGGTGCGTCCTTGAGCAATGAGTGGTCAGCGTACCGGTCTCACGACAGAAAGGGTGAATCCTTGGGCAAGGAGTGGTCAGCGTACCGGTCTCACGACAGAAAGGGTGCGTCCTTTGGCAAGGAGTGGTCAGCGTACCGGTCTCACGACAGAAATGGTGCGTCCTTGGGCAAGGAGTGGTCAGCGTGTCGGTCTCACGACAGAAAGGATGCGTCCTTGAGCAAGGTGTGGTCAGCGTACCGATCTCACGACAGAAAGGGTGCGTCCTTGAGCAAGGAGTGGTCAGCGTACCGGTCTCACGACAGAAAGGGTGCGTCCTTGAGCAAGGTGTGGTCAGCGTACCGGTCTCACGACATAAAGGGTGCGTCCTTGAGCAAGGAGTGGTCAGCGTACCGGTCTCACGACAGAAAGGGTGCGTCCTTGAGCAAGGAGTGGTCAGCGTACCGGTCTCACGACAGAAAGGGTGCGTCCTTGAGCAAGGAGTGGTCAGCGTGTCGGTCTCACGACAGAAAGGGTGCGTCCTTGAGCAAGGAGTGGTCAGCGTGTCGGTCTCACGACAGAAAGGGTGCGTCCTTGAGCAAGGAGTGGTCAGCGTACCGGTCTCACGACAGAAAGGGTGCGTCCTTGAGCAAGGAGTAGTCAGCGTGTCGGTCTCACGACAGAAAGGGTGCGTCCTTGAGCAAGGAGTGGTCAGCGTACCGGTCTCACGACAGAAAGGGTGCGTCCTTGGGCAAGGAGTGGTCAGCGTACCGGTCTCACGACAGAAAGGGTGCGTCCTTGAGCAAGGAGTGGTCAGCGTACCGGTCTCACGACAGAAAGAGTGCGTCCTTGAGCAAGGAGTTATTGTTCCTTCAGTAAGTCCAACAATGTTATTGTCACTCGCGATCTTAACTGGCTCAGATATAGAGTGATCAGGTATCATTTGATTTTTTATTCAATATTTGCCTTTTCGGAATTGTTAATGTAGACGGATGGATCAAATGAACTACCCACTGTTATGTAAGAGGGTTGTTTTATTTCAATTTCTTCAGTACTAAGCCTTTCCTTCTACTCATCGGTGTTTTTGTCTATACAGATTGAACTACCCCAACTTGATGTACTTACATGTGTTTTTGTGTTCGAAAGTGTTACATTTTTGACATCTTAAAAAACAGGATATAGTGTACTCCTTCATGACCTTATTGTAAGTATTTCTAAGAACCCCAGCACTGTTGCAAGCTCTCTATGTTCCCGTTTTTCTCAAGTTCTGCAAGAAACATTTAGCAATAACAATTTTGAAATTTTTGGTGATGTAGTCCACAATACTAATTTAGCAGATACAAGTCCAATACATGTGCTTGACAACTTGTGACATATATGTATTTACATGAATTTAAATATTGTATTTGTTGAAAATGACTTGCTTAAGTAACCGTAAGGTAATTAGTTAATGTTGTCCACCAAAAACCGTTTACCAACATATTACGACTATGCTACTGTTTTCATTATTGCCATTTACATATCATGACTGAATCGCCTAAAAGCTTAAGCAAAGTAAGGTGCCGCTGAAAAACGGTTGCATGTTGGAAAGCTCAGGAATATTTTTTTTTTTTAAAACCTCTAAGTCTTCTTGAGAGCAAAGGTTTTGTACAAACTAGGGAATTATTGTTAATTTATTAACATGTTTGGTGAAATAATCCTGAGAGGAAATTATTGTATTGAAAATTAATCTGAAATTCGTTATTGAATCTCTATTTGGTAACACGTATCGCTCTCCGTACCGTGCAATAGACTGACTTGTCCCGCGCATGCCCAGTATGTGTCAACAGTTATGGCAGTGATCACCGAAAGTCAACATACTACGATCGATGAAACGATACACAATAATTTGTACAAGAAATAGTGTCATCTATTAATTATTATCTTTGTAATTATAATTGTTTCAGCAATAGTTTCCAATTAATTTAATTTCTTTCTATTATGTTAACGGCTATTGGTAATGGGAACAGGCTTCACAGGGTGGGCTAGCTACGATTTCGTAGCCACGTCTGTGTCACGAAGTGATCCAATACCTTGCAATGGAGCAACTAAAACTATTGTCAGAGACAAAAAGATGACATGACTACAGATCTACTACCTAAGTAGAGTTATGTTTTAGGAACTTTGGCCTATGATACAGTTATTAATCCTATATTAGGTAAAATATATTGGAATGTTTACACACTAACTGTACTTTGATCACCATGACAGATAACACGAGATTCTCGCGGTAATTTGCTTTCCAAATAAGGCTTGTCATACCATAATTGGCTATTCTACGATATAAGCAATGGGCGCCATATTTACTACGATCTGTTTACGTTTCCAAACAAGGGTGCAATGCCCTTATATGGCACACCGAAAAACAAGGCTGAAAACGGAAGTAGTTATTAGATAAACTAATAGGGCAGACGATCAAACAAAATTTTGTATGAAGACTATAAATGCTATTTTACTCGTATTTCTACAGTGAAATTCAGCAATACTGGTATAAATAAGATGACTGATTTGTTTAAGGATATGTATGCAATCTGAATTTCCGTTAAGTAATTACTGTTGTGGTCAGTACTGTTAGTAGTGAAGACAATTGTGAAATGTGTGTGAAATAATACTATCAACTATAGTATGGGTCTGTTTCATTCTGAATCATACACCACCTTCGGTCTTCGAAAGTATTTGCCTGGGCCAGTTACTATCTAGCTGAGGATTATTTAATCTCTTTACACCTTGCAAAATTTCAAACCAAACCTTGTTCCATCTATGCATACTTTTTAATTTGGAAAAATAAAGTTGTTAACGGTGAGTGCAATGTTAAAGAAAATGCTATTTATAATACAAGTACTGCATAATACACATCGTAAGGTGCATGGTTGCCACGTGGATCCTCACGCAGGTAAAACTAGAAGTCAGTACATTTATACTGTATAAAACGTGTACAATACCATCCACTATAATCAGTAAAATTAAAATAAAGGCTACGAAACTACAGTGAAAAAAATTATCTGAATCATAAAAATGTAATGTAAGTAGAATATAGACGTTATCATTTTTTTGTTAATTATATGCCACACATTCCAAAATAATGAAGTCTAAATAAAAATAGCATTATAATATTTGTGTAAAAATATTAATTAAGTACATTTAAAATAGCAAGTAATTTAGTCATTATTATTATATAAGACCAAAAAAAACAAACATTAAAGAAGAAGAAATAATTCAAATAATAATGTAAATATTCAGATGACAATACTTTTTTCCCAGATCAAAAAATAAATGCAAATAAAAATAGAAATAATATTGTATAATAATGTTGATATTTTGTATCACAATTGTAAAATTAAGAAATTTAACCATATTGTAAAATAAATAATCTTAGTAATAATGATTTATATGTTTATCAGACATTTACACTTATATTTAGGAATTATTTGTATTTTCAACAACATCAATAATAATAATAATAATAATAATTACAGAGTGTATGGAAATCAGTTGTATGACCTTAGTACTAATATTAGTACCCCCACCTTCTTTTTTGACTTGTCAAGGTTATGACATTGTATCTAGTAGGACCTACCTGGTGATTCTATTTGGATGGATAGAAAAATTTACCGATACAGAAAAAGCAGACACACTAAAGATTTCATTAAAAGTACAAGTAAGTGACTTTAGAATATGTAAACTGCTGTTTGCAATATAAACTTTGTTTTCTTAAGATATTTTAAACTAAAATTGTAATTTTTAATTTCCATGTTACTTTTGGGAATGAAATTATTGTATTCAGCTTCATTTTGACCGCTTGTTTGTTTAAAAACTATTATTTATTAGGTTGAATAAAATGCGTGTAAGAACATAAATGTGTCTTTGCCGTTTATTTCCATATCACTTCTTTCTCTCCCTGCGAGCTCAGGGATATAGAACATTGAAGATTGTGCTGATGTGGCGTTAACCATATAATACATACATTCATACAGACATACACTCCCTCTCTCTCTCTCTCTTTGAAGCACTCAACTGTTGACTGCTGTGTTAGTCTGGCATCTATAAAAAAATCTAGTGATTATAAAACAGCACAATTATTAGTACAGTTATCAAGAAATGGTTGTATTGAAACTCTGAGTGAAATATCAGCAATTGTGGATTAATTCATTTGACTTTAGCCTTGTACTTTTAATACGTTTTTGTAAAAAGAAAAACACATAAACAGTCATTTTCATTTCATTAAAGTTAAAGTATTTATTTTTTAATTTAAGAGGGCTTTGTTGCACCATCTAGTGTCTTAGTTTTTGATCCCACCTGTTTGGTGTATATATATATATATATATATATATATATATATATATATATATATATATATATATATGGGCCAACTGTGGTTTCGATGGTGGTATGCAAGAGTTAAACATAACATGTCCCCTTTGAGTGAAGTAGTGCAAGGCTTCCAGCTGGAGCAATCACATTTGGCTATAGATCACCGAATAGAATAATGCAGAGTTAAGGTTCTCAGAAGGTTATGGATTAGGTCTTTCATCAACCAGAATAAGGGAGCTCCAGGGCCCATTAAGAAACCAAAGATTTTGTTTACCAGTATTATCCAAGTATATAGATTGCTACTGAAGATCCCTCTTCTCTCATTTCTTCATCTTTCTTTGTCTTTCTGTCAATCTTCAAGGACTGACAACTCAGACCATGACCCAGTTGGCAACTCAGAATAGGATCCAGCTTGTGACACAGAACAAAATCCAGTTGGCACATGTTGCTTGATATAGTCTATGACAAGAGTGACACAAAGACCTGGACAATGACCTAGTTTGTGACCAGATGGCGAGCTGTAGATGGAAATATGACAAATCCCACTGGTGCAGAAATCTGTCAAATTACGGAGAACCAGACCCTAGACAGATACAGCAGGGTTTCACTCCAACAGTGTTGTACAATGAGTCCAGGATCGTGGTTTTGCACAATTTTTTGTACTATGTCCCCCAAATCTTGACCCTGTGTGCCCCCCTAGGCAGGCTTTCTTGTCAGGAAAATTAGAAAAATATGCCTACAACATTTCTTTAGTGGATGTCCATCCACATCTGTGTTGGCACTAGCAATTGTCAAAGTTGCTAATGGTGATACAAGCTGTAAGATGGCAATGAATATTCATTTTAAAACAATATATCTGGCCATGAAAATATTCAATGTTTGTGGTAGTCGGCTGAGTTGCAATGTAAAGTCTTTGACGGACACTAGTACAACATATTTTTGAGGTTGAAGTCGCACATACGGCAAGGAAGATTTAATTTATTTTTAGGTTGAATTGATGACAAAAGAGACAAAATTTATGCAAATACACAATTTGTCATTTAATTAATGATTTAATACTTTTGAAAAGAAAAGTAATCAAGAAAACATTGGGTATTTATTATAATAAAAGCTTGTAAATAACGAGGGAACACTAAAGTTTAATGAAAGCAAGATACTGAATGGAAAATTCCATGGTGCAGCTCATTCAGGCTGACCAGATATTCAAACATTGTTTTCATGAGTTACTGTAAACACAGATAGCACAAATGTATTGTTTGTAATATTATAAAATATGGTGGACACAACCAGGGTTTCAGTCCAGAATGGAGTGTCACGTGCACTGAATAGGCTGTTGTTGTACTGTCCATTTCCCTTGAAAGGAATTTCAGAACCATTAGGTAGTGCACTGAACTTAAAAATGTTTTTCAAATTGCATTTAATTTTTGTCATATATTCTGTGTTCAGTTCTATGACTGAGTTTCTGTAATCCTGATAAAGATGTTGCTTGAATATTTGCACTTGTACGCAGATTAACCAGTCCTGAACTAATTCAAGAATTCAGTTCTTCAGCATGCAATGCTTAATTAATCTTTGTAGCTTACAAAGTCACCAAATTGGTCACTTTCACTTGCCTCTGTGATGCTACCTTGTTGTGAGGTTCATATCCTGGCTTGAATCCTATTGTTCATAGATGCTTATATAATTTTCTTTTACCCATTACTATAAATTTACAATACCAATAGTGAACATAATTTGAAGGAAAAAAAAACCATTTAGACTCCATGTATCTCCAGCCCAGGTGTTACTACCCTTTTATCAGGGTATTACCTAAGCGATAATTCAATGTCTTGTCTTGATATTAAGACAAAAGTAGTCTGTACCCCTTGTTTGATCAGTAGAAGAAGAAAGAAAAATATATTGCATTTGTCTTCCCCAAAATATTACAAATTTCTTACAATTTAAAAAACAACTTTTTTTGAAAACTCAGTGTCAAAATTTATTAAGTACAGTCTGATTACAACTTATGGTAGCTGTTTGGAATGAATAATTTTAAAGTTATTGAAATGTTAGTTTTTCTCAAGTATGGTTTTCATGATGAAATCTGTCAATTCACATTGTGCAGTGCAAGGGAGACAACCTGAGAAATTACTACATGATAAAAGGATGATGAAAGAGAATCACTAGTGCTTTTTACAGTAGACATCCTAAGTCACATGTATATAAAGTTATACTAAAAGATATGTACATTTCTTATTGTAGTCCCTGTAATTAAATCTAATAAAGTTTCTCTTTCTCTTTCCCTGAGCAACTGTGCTAGTTTCAGATGTAATTTTGCACTTTTTATGAACGATATTGATTTGTGTACAAGAAATAAAATTGTATTTCAGGTTAGCCAGCTAGCTGTGGCATAGTTGTCTTTCCCTTCTTAGTAGTAAATCATCCCCAAGGCCTGGAGGACAGGTTGTCAGTTTGAATGACTGATGTCCAGGAATTGCAAGATAAGGTATGCTGCGTTTTCTTTTGTTTTGCCCTACAGTCAAAATAAGAAGAGACACATAGTGATCTGCTTTTTCTTTCCTTTAAGTTAGCATTTCAAATAAATATAGATAATATATAATGAAACTAATGTAGCAATACATAGAATCACAATATTGACAGTTGCATAGCAACCACATTAGACAGGCATAGCACATTTATTATAGTATTTTGGTAGATTTTATAAATTTTTTACAGTGGCTTTTAAAGTTTGGTATGACAGTGTGGAAAAGGTTTCAGGAGAATTCACAATTAGATCCAATGAGAAGCTGCTTACCATGGTAAGGTACACTTTATGATGGCAGACCTCAGAACTATGGCATCATAAGTGTGAATTTTCCAATTTGTCCCAAATCTTGGATACTTTATGTCCACCATTTAGCCTATATGGTGCATGCAAGGTGATTAGATATACCTTGACACCATCTTGTGTTGTACCTATGCCACACAAGTCAGTGCATCAAGTAGAATCACTTATCACTAGAGCCATTAGCCATAAACATTAACAGGCAGTGTTACTGCTTGAAAATTCCATGCACACTATCCTGATTGCATATATTTTGACTAGTGGTAGATTTATTTGCAGTTAGTGTATATTATTTTTTACTTTGCTATATATTTATACCTTGATGTTATGACTTGGGGTAAATGTAACAAAAGAAAAGACTCAAACAAGCTTTCAAGATTTAAAATACAAATATTTAATTTCCTAAAATATTAAAATATTTCAACAAACAATCAAAGTGAAAGAATTAAAAATAACTTACAGTATAGAATATCCCCAAAAGTCCTAAATTGTCCAAAAGTTCACTGATCCGGAAGTTAATCCAAATTATTCTGAATGAAGAGTATTCCAAATGAAACCACCAAAGTGTTGGCGTTAGGGGTGAAACGATACACCTGTGCCACGTATAAATACGATTCACGATACACAGCCTACGATACGATACATTATCGATTCTCAGTTTAAAGAACAAAAAGGCAAATGACATAATTATTCATGACTGCTGAAGATTGAAGTAACTTATATAGGGTAAGTATCGTTTTATATTGATTCTTCACCTCTTGTATCGATATGTGTATCGATTTGGCAAAAGTATTGATGCATCGATATATCGATGAATCGTTTCACCCCTAGTTGGCGTGCCAACAAGAATCAGTTATATCCAAATATTAATAATTCCAAGTAATCCTTGTGAATATGGAATATCACACAAGTTCTAGAAATGTTTCCGATAATTACAACGGAGCTGAATAATACTTAAATTTGAAGTAGCAGTACTAAATCCAGAATGTACTGTATAATAATCTCTGAAGCAGAATATCACACACAAAATGAACCAATCTCGTTTATGACCTCTCAGGCTGACAAACTATGCTAGAATGACGAACGCTGCGATTACATCTATTTTATAGTTTCTGCACTGCGTCATTGAAATACAAATAAAACCCATTTCTTAATTCCGTCTTAAATCAACATCTCTGTATTTACGAACTTATTCTACTTCTAGTCAACAAAATGAATCATTCTCTGTGATTGCGAAATCCCGGTCAGAACATTGAATGCAGGTCAAAATAATAATACATGTTAGCATGCGCTAGAAACACGTGACATGACTAATGCTTCAAACAACAATATTGATTTTTCCAGGGCCAATGTACTGGGTCACATTGAAATTACTGTATATGTGTACTCTGCAAAACGACACCTATTAGACTATTATACAGAGGTCATAAAGTAATAAAACTATACCATTATTTAAAAGAAATGATATATAATTCCATAACACTTGGCCTACATTCTTGTGTCTTACTAACCTGCTGGCCAGCACTCATTAGAACAATTAGCACAGCAGTATTTTAAAGATTGCCATGAAACTTGGTAAATATTCTATTCATGATATAAAACTATACATATTTACAAGTCACTTTTGGTTCTGCAATTATTTTAGAGTTATTGCCCTTTTTATCATGTAACAGTGTATGACACAATCTCATTAGCACAACTAGTCCTGCATTTTTTGATGGATTGTAATGAAATTTGGCAAATATTATGGGCATCAAATGAAGATATGCATATTGATAAATCCCGCAATTGTTTTAGAAATTATGCCCTTTTTGTCTTGTAGCTTAATGCAGTATGACACAATCTCATTAGCGCAACTAGTCCTGCAGTTTTTTGATGGATTGCCATGGAACTTGGTAAATATTATGATTACGACCTGAAGATGCACATATCAGCAGACACTTTGCTCCCTTAATTTGGAGTTATTGCCCCTTGTAGCTTTATGCTGTGTATGACACAATCTTGTTAGTACAACTAAACCCCCAATTTTTGATGGATTGCCATGGTACTTGTTAACATAATATGGTCATCATTTAAATATGCACATATTGACAAAACATGTGCTCTGATCATTTCTTGGAAAGAATTATTGCCATCTGAGTTACAGCTGGATGCATAGTGTGACAGAATTTTGCAGTTTTAGTGGATTCCTGTGAAACTTAATTGCCATCAGAAAATATGACAAATCATTATACTCATGCTACTTTCAGGAGAGTTATGTACTTTTTTTACCTATATATTCATCTCCTTAATGGGGTAGGTGTGGGATGCAGAGTAGCCAGTGGTATATTTATTTGAGTGTGTGAATTACTCAACGTTCCTCAAGGTTTGTTTTGTTTTGTTGTTTTCCTTTTTCTTTTCATTCTATCTTTATGTTCTGGACCATTTTTGTCCCAACTTTGTGTTTTTTAATGTCCTTAGGTAAGATCCCATACACTTGAGATGGAAGCTTCTCTTTCTGGCTGTATGATGGTTCCCATGGAATTGTGTATACTTCAAATGCCATAAGACTTTAGAGCAATAATATGGCACTGCTACAATTTTTATATGCCTGTCACAAAGCGGAGCATATAAAGTTTTGATGCTGTCCATCCATCCATCCCTCTGTCCACTGTTGCTAATTTTGGATTCAGCACAATAACTCAACTCGAGTTCTCCACCGTCTACAGTTTGCAAACTTTATGGATGGCTGCATTTGGAGTAAGGAAGAGGTCTATCAATTTTGGGGTCAAAATGTCCGGTCAAGGTCACTGTGACTCAAAGAAGAAAAATGTTTTTTACAAAATAATGTTAGTTCAGCATCACATACCTGCACCAAACTTTGTGGATGGCTTGTACTATGGGTAAAGAAGAAGTTGTTTGATTTGACTGAAAGAAGCAAAATGGTTACCGCATAATAATATTAGCTCTAAGTTCTACATCACATTTCTGGATCAGACATTGTGAACATCTTGTACTTGGGCTAGAAAGAAGCCTATTGGTTTTAGAGTCAAAAGGTTAAAGGTCAATGTCACTGACTGAAAGAAGAAAAAATTGTTCCAGCACAATAATATTGGTTGCATCACTTACCTAGACCAAAGTTTATGTGTGGCTTTCACTTGGGTAAAAAAAGCCTCATGATTTTGGATTCAAAAGGTCAAGATCAAGGTTAGTGTGAATGAAAAAAGAATGATGGTTAACAGATTATAACATAGTTCTCTGTCACACATCGACCAAACTTTTTGGATGGCTTGCACATAGGCTAAGGAAGTAGCCTATTGGTTTTTGGGGTCGAAAATTCAAGGTTCAAGGTCATTGTGACTGAAGGAAGACAAATAGTTTCCGCATAAAAATTCCAGTTCACAACCACAAATTTTGTGAATAACTTACATGTTGGGTTGGAAAGAAGTCTATTGATTTTGAGGTCAAGGTCAGAGTCACTGTGACTGTAAGAAGAACAATGTTTCTTTAATAAAAACTTTAGTTCTAGACATGTCTTGTTGAAGATTTGTAGAGGGCTTGCACTAAAGGACAGGGAGAGACCTATTGACTTTGGGGTCCAAATGTCAAAGTTCGAGGTCATTGTGGCTCAATGAAAAATGGGTTTTGCAGAATATGAAAATAATGATTCCTATACATTAAGTTTTGTTCAAGGCCACATACCTTGACCAAAGGAAATTGTCTAGAATATATAACTTATTTTGATATGTTTCTTTGTATCTCCCTATGTAATGCCTAACTCCATGTGTAATGCATAACTCCCTGTGTAATGCCTGACTCCCTGTGTAATGTCTAACTCACTGTGTAATGCCTAAGATTTCTGAGTTTTTGTCTGGAATTTTGTGGTATTAAGAAATCTGGTCAAAGGAATAAAGTCAAACACTAGTATAAAATAATGAATTTATCATCTTTGTTCTACATACAGAACTTTTGTATGGAAGAAATTTCTTTTTCCACAGTTTTCCATGCTTATCCCCTGAACAGACAGCTGAATAGATTTTACACATATATGTGCAGTAGCTATGGTAATGCATTATTATGGAATCAGTAATCTTGGACATCTAGTTCTTTATTTTCTCCATGGAATTGCCATAATGAATATAGCACTTTTACAAATCTGCAACTTTTTCAAATCTGCAACTCATCATGCTTTGGCATCGTAAGATCCATTTAGCTTTCTTCCTCACTGTTTTGGTCTATCCATTGAAATGTGGTCAGTGAAGTAACTAGTTGTTGTATGTTGTTCAAATTGGTTATCATACCTTTAAAATCCATGATAAGCTTTAGAGTTTCCAACTGTTGTAATATGTGATACTTTTACTCTATGCTTATGCAAGTCTTGTCCACATATTTTGGCTAATGCAGGTTCATTACCAATAGGATAGTCCAAAGGAATATTTGAAATACATATACCATCTTCTTTTGCCTTTGACTTTTGAGTGACTATGCTGTTTTGAAAAGCTTGTTCTTGTAAACACAATGGGCACTCATTTATTGTTCTTAATATTTTCGGATGTGGTGAACGCATAGTGGCTTCCAGCCAGGAATGGAGTGTTCCCGACTAGACTTCCAGAATTATCAGGTAGTCCACTTATCTTAATATGTTTTTCAAATTTCATTAGGTTTGTGTGTATCTTGTGTTTAGTTCTGTGACTATCTTGGCCACTACATTCTTCTGTTTCTGTAATCTGATAAAGATGGTGCTGGATCTGTTACGGAATAAGGCAAGAAAATAATTTGGTTTTGCATTAAATGATGACAATGTATATTTGACTTTGTCGACGCATACAGAGTTAACTAGAGTAGCTTGTTTTTATTACCTTGACATATAGTTACTGAATGAGTACATCTTGTTGTAGGTTGCTTGCAGCGTGATGCCCATGTTTCTCGACATGCACGGGTACTTTACCCTTGGGTCTTGAATGTCTTGGTTTTTTATATAGTATAAATAGTAGGGTTTTACTACAAGCGGTACATCATTGCTTGGATCTTGTCAAAGAGTGTCGGTTTGTAACCAATAAACTACAGCCATAGTGGTAAGTGATAACTGTTAAAATAATTTTGATTCCCTTGTACATTTATGCTTTTCATTGTGTTTGTGACATTCTTATTTTATTATTATCGTAATTTGGATAAGGCTTTGATAGATAAAATAACCACGTTTAACAGACAATTCACTGTTAGAATTTATTCCTTTTCACGTGTAGGATTCAGAGTAGAAAGTCACACATATTTTTTTTTGTATAAACCATTAGGGATATTGATATAATGGACTATATACATTTGTTGAGTGGATATTTATTTATTTCATATACATACATTTGAGTATTTTGTGTAATAGCGTATTTCGTATTATATTCTACCAGTTTCATCTATTTGTAGCTGAAACTGATGGGAGGTGTAGTTGAACCAGACTGAAACTGGTGGGAGGAGGTGTAGTTGAACCAGACTGAAACTGGTGGGAGGAGGTGTAGTTGAACCAGACTGAAACTGGGAGAAGGTGTAGTTGAACCAGACTGAAACTGGTGGAGGATGTAGTTGAGCCAGACTGAAACTGGGAAGTTGAGCCAGTGTGAAACTGGGAAGTTGAGCCAAAGTGAAACTGGGAAGTTGAACCAGAGTGCACCCGGCGTGGGTTGGAACTGTGATATTTTGTGGGTTTTTTTATTGTCATTTTTGGTTGTATGTACCAGAACATATCGGTTATATGAACCGTCGTCATCATTATCATTAGTATTTTCAGCACTGTGTCATCATCTCCATCCTTGTCATTATCATTATATATATATTTCTTTCTTTTGTGAATGTGTGTAGAGTATATGCGAGAGTCTGATATTGTGTAGATTGTTTCATTTATTATTTTTTTGTGCCATCATCATATCGTACAATACATAAATATCGTCATTCACATACATAGTGTTTGTGGTATTCATTTAGTCCAAAGCCCACTCGGTTTCAATTCTGTTACAGGATCATTTGCACTTGTAAGCATATTAATAAGTCCTAAACTAGTAATTCCAGAGTTCAGTAGTCCAGCTGCTTCATTAATCATTGCAGCTTTTCCTGGTTAAAATTTTAGTTTCAAATAAGGGCTATTCCAGAAATAATGATATGGTATGGTCGAATGACACTACAATTAAAATATTATTCCTGGTGGGTTATTTTAAATTTATAAAATATGCATGATGGGGTCAAAAATGGTTTTTAATTTATGCCTGGTGGTGATTTTTTGGCATATGATGCAATTGATATCAAACCGAAACCGGTATAAAAGGGCAACATGATGAAAAATAAACTTGCAAGTTTGACCAAGTTTCCTCTGACCCTTCCCACCCCATTTTAGATATTTTGGACATTTATGTTGGTGTGTGGGGTCAGAATGCATTGCCTATCAAAAAGTTGGAATTCACCAACAAGGCGGAGTCAGCATAGAGTATTCAGATTCAGCAAGCAGAAAGCACATGTCAGCACGGTAGTCACGTGATACCAACAAAAATATCGTTGACATGTACTCTGCTTGATGAGTCTGGCTTTCTCCAGGTTGCTACGAAATCAATATGTTTCTGGTAGTTCTCGGAATAAATATGTTGAGAATTACGTTTCCATTCATTTTTGTTGCAAACATTACATGACTTTCATTTAATATTTTCAATTTTTTTTGTACAACAACACTGGAAAGGGTTTTTTTTTGTTGGTATCACATGACTACTGGACCACTGATGTCATGGACATGTAGGTTGCGAGGTTTGGGTAGTCATGTGACTAGCAATGCAAATGATGAGTACCAAATCAAATTTCATCAACGCTATAGTTTTGTCATGTTTGAAAGTGGATTAAACACATAACAAATGCTATGCTTGCAATTTCTGAGAAAATAAATTCTCCTCCTGTTGATACAATGCAGGCCTGGCATGATGTAAGGTCATTTAAGTTTGCTAGGCATGCTAGTTAGTGGCTACCCTATGCTGACACCGTGCCATGTTGGCAAATTCCAACTTTTTGATAGGCAATGTGTTCTAACATTAAATTGCCATCTGGGTACCTTTAACAGGGTTCCTGAATTATCTCCTTATAATTCCATAGTTAAGTCTTGGGTGATTTCTTTTGGAAAGAAGCCACACTAATCCACATGTGTTGGCTACTCATTATCTGATTAAATAATCACAGTCCATACTACTACTAGCCCCTTGGGGTGAACCCTTAAAGAAATAGGACTAGCAAATGCTTGTCTTTTGTCAACACACCAACATATGGTAGGGGTATCTTTCATCTTTGACTTGACACACTGAATGCCTATGATCTAGTAGTACACTTTCCCATTGATCAGTGGAAGAATGAGCACTCACTGTAGAGCATGTTACAGCTCTTTCTCTTGCTAATTTTAGCTAAAGGAATATGATAGTTATAAAGAATCAAACCAATCACATTTGTTGTTGCATACTGTATTATGTATTGGCTTGTCGGGTAATGCCTAAATAAAAATTCAGTGTGGAAACATTTTCATTTACCTGACAGTTTAAACACAGGAATAATAGTATCAGATAAACAATAAAGTGAATGTAATGATGTAAACTCAGATAAACATAAAATATAGATAAGTTTCTAGTCGGGGGTCACATCAACTACTATAAAGCTGACAGACAATGATCACACTCGTACATGGCCGAATGGCTGCACACGAGTATAATCCAAATTAAGTAAGTAAGTAAGACACTAAGTCTGGTTACCTATAAATATCATAGGTTTGTGGGCCGATTTATTGAACTACAGAACACTATCATAAAAACAAAATTGTTTGATTTCATTTTATTTGTTGATCTCAAGCAGATTAAATAAGTGTGTCAACATGTGTGACACTTTTCATTAGCAGGACTCATGGTGAGTTACAACCATACAGCAATTGTAGCAATTTAATGGGCAACGAGAAAAATTCCAGGGACAACCATGGATTTATAAAAAATGTCTACTCCTGCATATGTATCAAAAGTCCTCTTGATTTTTTAATAGTTGGATTTATCCCAGAGTCACTAAGTTTGTCAATTTGACTTGCTTCTGTTATATTGCCCTTGTTGTGAGATTTATAAACTGGCTTGAATACCATTGTCTGCAGATGCTTACACAATACTCTTTTACCAATTATTACAAACTTACAATAACAATATTGTACATAATAAAAGAAACCAAGAACATCTAGACTACATATACACAAATGCCACACCCAATACTCATGATTAGCCAATTTGAAAGCACCAGTGATTTTGTGTCTTCAGGTAGTCTACATTGGGAGCTGATGTAAAACAATTATCTCCAGCCCAGGTGTTACTTCATTTTGATCAGGTTATCAAATAAGCGATAATATAATGTCTTGATATTAAGATAAAAGTAGTCTGTACCCCTTGTTTGATCAGTAGAAGATTAAACAGAAATATTGTGTATTTTCTTTCCCCAAAATAATACAAGTTCCATAAAACCTTAAGAAAATATAAATTTTGGGGTAACTAAAATGTCTCAATTTAATAAATATGGTCTAATTACAACTTATTGTAAAAGTTCCTTGAAGTGAATAATTTTAGTTTTTCCCAGATTTGGTCTATGTGACCAAATCTACCAAGTCACATTGCACACTGCATGCAAGACATCTCCAGAAATTGCTACATATTGCAAAGATGTTACAAGAGAATTATTTGACTTTTTATAGTAGACACCCTGAATTACATGTATATAAAGTTATACAAAAAATAGGTACATTTTTTTTCTCCTTATAGGCATCACTTCACTAATTGATCCACTTAGTCGCTGCTGCATCTTATTGTAGTCCCTGTAATTAAACCTAATACTTAAGTTTTCTTTATTTTCCTGAGCAACTGTATCCAGTACCACACATCATTTTTATAAATGATATTCAGTTGTGTAAAAGAAAAAAAATTGTTTTGCAGGTTTGCCAGCTGGCTGTATCATAGTAGTCTTTCCCATTTGGTAGTAAATGGCCCTGACTCCATTGACTTTGGTGACTGGAGGAGAGTTTGTCAGTTTAAGAGACCTAAGTCCAAAAATTGCAACAAGGTATGAAGAGTGTTTGATATTTTTTGTCCCAAAGACTAAAAAACAAGAAACTCATAATGGTTATTTTCTCAAAGTTTTGCTTTCAAATAAACATAGATAATATATAATAAAACTAATTAGTGTAGTGATGCCAAGAATAAGTCAGAGTCACAATAGCTTAGTGGTTAGCATGCTGGACTCAAACTGACTGGGTTGCATGTTTGAATCTTGCACAGATCAACCTGGGTCAGCTGCCTTGCTTTGTCTTTGGGGCAAGGTACTTTACCACCATTATTTTGTTGACACCTAATAGTCAGTTATGTGCTTTTGTTCTGTTCAACACTAATTACGCAGTCACCAATAATAAAACTAATTAGTGTAGTGATACTTGGAATAAGTCAGCATCATGGTAGCTCACTGGTTAGTATGCTGGACTCAAAATCAACGGATTGCAAGTTTTAATCCTACACAGATCATCTTCCTGCAGGTTCAGGATGTAGAATAGGCCTGATGCTTCCTCCCATATTTTGTAAAGAAGACTTGATGAGACAGGAGCTATGGTGGCTTAATGGTTAGCATGCTGAACTTATGACTGAAAGGGTGTGGGTTTCGAACATACTTGTGTTACTGGGTTCAAATCCTACCATCGATCAGCCTGGGTAGGCTACCATGACATGTTCAAGGGCAGGTCACTAAATAATGTACTTGTGTTACTGGGATGTAAAACACCAAACCAAACCTGTACAGATCAGCCTGGATCAGCTGCCTTGCTTCGTCATTGGGCAAGGTACTTTACTGGCATTTATTTGTTGACAGCTAATAGTCATTCATATGCTTATGTGCTGTTGAACACAAATTACACAGTCGCCAATTACTCAGTCTCAAATAACCGTAGCAAAATGTCACAAGTAAAATATAAAGTCAATGTACTGATGTGCAAAACACCAATTACTCAGTTACCAATTACTGTTTTAATCACAGAAATTGCTATAATCAACAAGCTTGTGTTTGTTACTTGAATCAGAGTTGTTGAGAATTGGGTGTACCAAAAGATTTCAGTCATTATTACATTGATAATCCTAAGAAAACTGATGGATATTTGTTTATAATGCATCATGTATTCTAGGAATATATATTCCTCATTTGCATATTTCATGAATCAGTTGCTTATTTGATAGAAAATTCATCTCAATCCTGTAAACAATCAGTCTTTCTCTTCATGTGAGGTTGTACAAAAGTGCTCCCATCATACCCTGGTCACAGGTATAAAAAACACTTTGTTTTGAAATTTTTGGTCATTTATACAATTAAAAATGCATGAAATAAGCATCTATTTTGTATTTATTTTACATTATCTTAAATGTAAAGACACTTAGATATAAATCTTTGAATGACATGTTTGATTCTGATTTTAGTTCCGGACATCCAAAAATAGGATTGGTTGATTAGTTAGGCAATATTTAGTTTGACTAGAAACTTGCTTTCTGTCAAAGTACAAACAGAAAATAAACCCTAATGTTGATGATCTATACTTGACACTTGAATCAATTAATGAGGATTTTCTAAATGACCCTTCTAATAAATGACCCTTATATTAAAGCTGAGATAATCCTTGATTGGAGTTTTTCTGCATTGACTGAAATATGTATCCTAATGATTATGCAAATAAACTTGTTCCCAATGCCTTGTTCTGTTTTAGGAACACAAACAAAATTTCAAAAGTGAGCAGTAAATTGATGGATAAACTGCAACTACAACAACAATAATAAATAATAATAACAACAGTAACCACCATGACCAATAATAAAAAATAATAACAACAGTAACCACCATGACCAATAATAAATAATAATAACAACAGTAACCACCATGACCAATAATAAATAATAATAACAACAGTAACCACCATGACCAATGAACCTGAATCAGGCATTAGTAATCATTAATACATTTATTCATACTATTAAGGACAAAGTAATATGTACAGTTCTCTTGTTTATTACAGCTAAACAATTGCACTTTTTTCATCATCTTCAGTTGAAATCATGTAAAGTTGGTGCCTACAAACTGAAACCTTAAAAGAATTACTTAATATAAAGATACTTTCAAATTTCAAGTTGGCATATTTTAGACAAAATTGACAATTTAGTAACTATAGTCTGACTACAACTTATGATAGGAATTGTTTGAAATGAATAATTTGGAAGTTATTGAAATTTTAGTGTTTCTGAAATTCGATCAAAGTTTATATATTACATATATTTCCTTGCACTTTTTAATGTATTCTGTCAATATTTGAAATGTCATATAATAAAACAAAGACAATTCATTCCTTTGATCTTAGGGTCAAGGTCACACATTTTACATCATTCGTTTGATCTTAGGTTCAAGGTCACACATTTTATATCATTTAATAAAATAAAGACAATTCATTCCTTTAATCTTAAGGTCAAAGTCACTCATTTTGCAGCAAAATGCTTTATGTGTAGGCTGAAAAGAAAATGTAGTAACTTATTTTTATTACATCTTCATTTTGTATATTTTTGAGTGTAAGCTCAGCATGCAGGCCGTGACCTTCTTGTGCAACTTAAATTTTTTTAAAAAGGAAAGTTAATATAATAACTTCCTTTTATTACTATTCCATTGTGTGTATTTTTGTGTTTATACCCCCCCCCCCCCCCCGAGACATGATCATGTATCAATTGGGTTATCTGTGTGTGGTTGAGTGGGATGGGGGGTGTCATACCTGCCAACCATTACGCTATTGGCGTAATCATTCCGCGTTTTTTTCACCTAATTAAGTCTTACGCTCGCCTGTATATGGAGTACACTTTTTTGGTACATTAAAAAAAAATAAAAATAAAGCAATAAAAAGTTGTGTTTGTAAGTTTTATTATCATCTCTTAAATCCCACATATCATATAAATCTGAGAATATCCTTAAAAAGAAGACTGCTGCATAAGAATAGCATAAGAGTACATTTGTCATAGACCTCCATGTACTTTCCTTATTTTCTATTTATAGCAGCTGTATACGACACATTTCCAAGAAAACAGACGGGTTTCTTCAATTTGAAAGTTTGTCTCACAGATTCATTATATTAATACACCGAATTTGTTAGCGGACCAGTCCATGCTTAAAAAAATGGTGGCAGATGTTAAGTGAAACAGGCTTTATCGATGTGACTCTAGGATGTTATATGACTGAAAAATGTTATAGAAGAGGGATCTTTTAAAATTTAAAGCATGTCTGATCAGAAAAAAGACAAATCAGTAGTGCTTTACAAATTTAGAAAGAAGAACTTGAGAGGGGTAATACAGCATTCAGGTTGAGCATATGGTAATGATCATTGCAGAATTTTTGGAGTTGACTTTACGATCACTCAGTGAAAGTTAAACATGTAGACTTGTTAAAGTGAGTGTTGTGTATATATAATTTGTCAATATGTTTTGTGGTTTGCATTCGGGTACTAATCCACGTGGATTTTGCCCATTTGTGACAAGAACTTTAACCAGCTGCAGATCCAGGTTAGTAGCAAAACTAAATGTACATTTTTCATACAACTTATTGTAATTATGGCATGTAATATATAGATTACACTTTTTATGCCCAGATTACGCTTTTTGGACACTTAGGTTACGCTTATACCTCTGTTGGGGTTGACAGGTGTGGGGGGTTTCTTTGGACAGCTTTGGTTAAAGTTTTTTCCAGCATTTCTTTCTCAATAGTTGCTTACCGGGTTCACATTATATTTGGAAAATAACATCAACACATAGTCTCACCTCTCTCAGTACCATTCTTGCCCCAGGTTCTACCCCTGTGTGGGGCCATGGCCAATAATTACATTGGGAACACATTTGGGTTAAAGTTTTTGGCTGAATAATTTTTTCTTTTTTATTCCGTAACCCCTTATCTGATTCACTTCATCTTTGACTTATAACATCACCACATACTTTCCCTCTTTCAGTACTACTTCTGTTTTTTTATAGATCTACTGGTCATAGACCAGAAGAGTTTATGGGATGGCTTGTTGTCAATTGTTTGATATCCATCCATTTATTAGCACTAGTTTTTATTGCTACTCCTTCTAAAGCGCTTGAAGGATTGCCATGAAACTTTACACACACATACATCCCAAAGTCCATTTGCAACTTCGATGTCAATCCTACGGATCACACCTCGAATGTATGCTGCAATTCGGACCACCTTGGCTGTTTATGAAACATAGTTTGACCAAGAAGTTGCAAGTGCATCAAAATAATATTTCATTCACAGCTTCTCTGTAAATCCAATCAGAGAAATAGCTGAGGTGGTCCAAATAGATTGCAGTTTCTTTTTTGTGAAGAAATTCCAGCGAACAGTGTGCATAATTTTTCTGTAAACTACTGCACTGACATACATCTAAGTTATATTTTTGTCTAACAGAAATAGCAGAGGTGGTTTGACTGTCCAAGGTCTAGTTTGTCCTAAATGAAAATGGTGCTGCTCAGACATCCAATTTGGCCTCCACAGCAGCCATCTTGATAATCTTGGTATCACAATTTCACCTGAATGGATGGTCAAATCAACATGGGATTTTCAATAAGTGACTTCTTATGATGTTTAGTTGGTCTTAAATGAAAACGGTGCCAATCTTATGCCCAATATGCCCACCGTGGCAGCCATCTTGAAAATCTTATCACTTCTCCTCCTAACTGGAAAGTCATATCAGCATGGGGTTTTCACCAGAAGACTTATTATAATATCTGGTTGATCATAAATGAAATGTTTTCACTTGAAAATGTTGTTATCACTACTCCTCTGAATGGGGTTTTCACTCAAAGATTTCTTATGATGTCATGTAGGTTTTTAATTGTGCTGCTGTTACATCCAACATGGCTGCCATGGAAGCTATCTTGAAAATCTTTTTATCACTACTTCTCCTGAATGGAATGTCATATCTGCATGGGGTTTTCACCAATAGACTTCTTATAATGTCTAGTTAGTCCTAAATGCAAAATGGTGTCCAATATGGCCACTATGGCAGCCATCATGAAAATCTTGTTATTGCTTCTCCTTCTGAATGGGAAGTCATATCAACATAGAGTTTTCACCAGAAGTCTTCTTATGATGTCTAGTTGGTCCTAAATGCAAATGGTTCCACTTGGATAGCCACTATGGCCACCACAGTGGCCATTTTGAAAACATATCACTACTCCTCCTGAATTGATGGTCATATCAGCATGGGGTTTTCACTGAAAGACTTCTTGTGATGTCATATTTAGTCCCTAATTGTGCTGATCTGACATCCAATAAGGCCACTGTGGCAGCCATCTTGAAAATATTTTTATTGCTACTTCTCCTGGATGGAAAGTCATATCTGAATGTGGTTTTTACTAGAAGACTTCTTATAATGTCTTATAATATCTAGTTGGTCCTAAACGCAAACTGTTGCTGCCCAGACGTCCAATATGGCCACCACAGCAACCATCTTTTGAAAATCTTGGTATTGCTACTTCACCTGAATGGAAAGTCATATCAGCATAGGGTTTTCACTGGAAGATTTCCTTTGGTGTCTAGTTGTCATAAATAAAAATGGTGCCAATCTGATGCCAAATAAGACCAACACAGTGGTCATCTTGAAATTTTATTACTACTGCTCCTAGATGGATGGTCATATCAACACTGGGTTTTCACAAGAAGACTTTGTATGATGTTTACTTTGTACTAAATGAAAATGGTGTTGATCTGACATCTAGTATGGTTACCATGGCAGCCATCTTGAAAATTTTGTTATTGCTACTCCTCCTAAATGGAAAGTCATATCACCATGGGGTTTTCACCAGAAGCCTGATAATTATAATATCTAGTGTGTCCTGAATGAAAATGCCAGTCTGACCTCAATTTGGCTGCCACAATGAACATATTGAAAATCTTGTCACTAATCCTCCTGAATGCAGACCTCCCACCCCTTATGATTTGAATGCAAGTCTTACTGAAATGACCCTTCAATTACAAACTTACGGAATAATAGCAAAAATTATGAAAATACATCATTTGAGGTCAAATCTGGATGATGGCTTGTCCGTGTTTGATCTGGATCTGGTTTTCATATTTTAGATTCATTGGAGTTGGTCAGTGAAGCAGTCTAACTTTACAGGAGTACCTCAGATGCTTTAAATTGCCCATATATTTCACGCAAAATGCCTGCATGATCAAGCTGTTGCTTATAGCATTTTCTAGAAATGGCATCCAACAAAGAAAACACTTTGAAGACAAAAGGGGTTAAGAGGAACTTGGAAGGCAATTGAATTACATCAGTTATAGGGAGAGCATGGTTAAGAGGAACTTTGAAGGCAATTGAATTACATCCGTTACAGGGGGAATAAGGTTAAGAGGAATTTAGAAAGCAATTGAATTACATGAGTTACAGGGGGGAATAAAGTTATAAGGAACTTGGAAGGCAATTGAATTACATCCGTTACAGGGGGAATAAGGTTAAGAGGAACTTAGAAGGCAATTTAATTATATCAGTCACAAGGGGATATGGTTAAGAGGAACTTAGAAGGCAATTGAATTACATCAGTTACAGGGGAAAAAGGTTAAGAGGAACTTAGAAGGCAATTGAATTACATCAGTTACAGGGGGAATAAAGTTATAAGGAACTTGGAAGGCAATTGAATTACATCCATTACAGGGGAAATAAGGTTATGAGGAACTTAGAAGGCAATTGAATTACATCCATTACAGGGGAAATAAGGTTATAAGGAACTTGCGAGGCAATTGAATTACATCCATTACAGGGGGAATAAGGTTATGAGGAACTTGTAAGCACAATATTGACAGTTGCATAGCAGCTGCATTGGACAGACAGAGCATATTTTGACAATTTTTACAAACATTTTATAATGGATTTTGAAGTTTGGTATGACACATTGTGGCAAAAGTTGCGGTAGAAGTCGCGATTAGAACCAGTGGGAGGCTGCTTACTGGGGCAAGGTTCATTTCATGCTAGCAGACACTAGAAGTTTGGCATCATAAGTACTAAGTTTACAACTTGGCCCAGATCTCTGTCACTGATTTAGCCTTTATGGTGCATAAAAAGAAATTAGATCAACCTCGAGACCTTCAAGTATTGCACCTTTGCCACACAAGTCAATGCATCAACTTGAATCACTTATCACTACAGCTAGTGTCCATACACAATAACAGACAATGTTACTGTATGACCTATTCCGATTGCATACTTTTTGACTATTGGTAGATTGATATGCCTCATAGGATGCATAATTGTTTTGCTCCATATTTGTATACCCCTGCCTCAGTAGAGTGAGAGTATATAGTAATCATGTCTGCCTGTCCATCCATCTGTCACTTGCTAGTTCAACTAGTCCTGCAGTCTTTGATGGATTGCCATGGAACTTAGTAGATATTATGACCATGTCCTGGAGAGGCACATGTCATCAAATCACTTTGCTCCTGCAATTTTGTTTAGAGTTATTGACTTTGTTATTATGTAACATTGTTTGACACATTCTTTTTAGTGCAACTAGTTCTGCAGTTTTTGGTTGATTGCCATGGAACTTGGTATATATTATAGTCATAATCTAAAGATACACAATCTTTATGCTCCCATGATATTTGTAAGAGTTACTGCCCTTTGTGATGTACAGCTGGATGCAGTGTATGACAGAATTTTGTGAATTAAACTACTCATGCAGTTTTTAGTAGATTGCTGTACAACTTAGTACATATTATGATGAAAATTAGTACATATTATGATGAAACTTAGTACATATGATGAAACTTAGTACATATGATGAAACTTAGTACATATTATGGTGATACTTAGTACATATTATGGTGAAACTTAGAACATATTATGGTGAAACTTAGTACATATTATGATGAAACTTAGTACATATTATGATGATACTTGATACATATTATGATGAAACTTAGTACATATTATGGTGAAATTTAGTACATATTATGATGACATTTAGTACATATTATGATGATACTTGATACATATTATGATGAAACTTAGTATGTATTATGGTGAAACTTAGTACATATTATGATGAAATTTAGTACATATTATGCTCATCATCAGAAGATATGCATGTTGACAAATCATTGTACTCGCACAATATTCAGAAGATGTATGGGTTGCAGAGGCAGTGGGGGTATATTTATGTGAGTGAATTGCTCAACATTACCTCCAGTTTGTTTTAGTTTTGTTTTTTTCTGTTCTTTCTATCTTTATGTTGGGGACAATGTTTTGTCCTATCTTGTTTTTCTTTTAATAAATTGTATTTATTATTTTTTGTTGTTGCATCAACAACATTTATAATTAGGAGGGTGAGTTGACAATTTGGGTAACCTAAACCCTGTCTGTAACTTTAACAATTCCTATTGGCATGGAATTTGTACCCTAATGTTCTAAAGTAAGATCTCCTATACTTAAAACATAAACTTCATCCACTGTCTTCAGGCTTTGGAGACTTGATATGTCACTGATCCAGTTTGTGGATGTCTTTCACTTTGGGAAAGGTAGAAACCTATTGCATTTTAGGTTTTAATCTCAAAGAACAAGGTGACTCTGACTAAAGAACAAGGTGACTCTGACTAAAGAACAAGGTGACTCTGACTAAAGAACAAGGTGACTCTGACTGAAAGAAGAAAAATGGTTTCTGTACAATAACTTGAGTTTTGCATCACATACCTGGACCAAAATTTGTGAAGGCTTGAACTTTGGACAAGGAAAATGCCTAGTAATATGGGGTCAAAAGGTCAAAAGTTATGGTAACTGGGCTAAAAGAAGAAAATGGTTTCAGCACAATGTCATTTGTTCTACATCACAGACCTGGACTAAACTTTGTGGATTGCTTGCACTTGGGGTAAGGAAACAGCCTATTGATTTGAGGTATTAAGGTCGAACTGACAGAAGAAAAATGGTTTATGAACAACAACATTAGGTCTTTATCAGAGACCTGGAATAAGCATTGTAGATGTCTTGTGCTTGGGGTAAGGTAGAAGCATGTTTATTTTAGACTCCAAAGGTCAAGGTCACTGTGGCTGAAAGAAGAAAAATGGTTTCTGCACACAAATTTAAGTTTTCAACCATGTACTTTCACCAGAGTGAGTGAATGACTTACATGTTGGGTAAGAAAGAAACCATTTGATTTTGATGTCAAAGGTCAAGGTCACTGACAAAGAATCAACACACTTTTTTTAATAATAACTTTAGCAGGCTGTCAAATTTCTGTACATTCCTATAAATACAATGATTCCTATTTTTTTCCCTGTTTTAAAAAAAATTCCTATCTGTTATTATATTTGTCAATTTTCAAAATGGCAAATGTTAAAATTGCTGATTTATTTTAATAAGTTTTATCTTTTAGCTCCATTTTTGAGTTAAAATGTGCATATTATCTCCATACATTTCATTACTTCTTGTGTGTACTAGTATACCAGTATTGTTTATTTTTTGTGGTATGGTGATGCTTTTGAAATGGTTATTTTGGTATGGTAATGCTTTTGAAATGGTTACTTTTTTCTTTTTCATCATTTGTTATCAACAATTACTTGGATGCAGGTGTCAAAAATTCATTTTCACGCATGATCTTTGCACAATATAGTAGAATATTCATAATATTCTTTGCTTCATTTTGCTGATCATGTACTGCATAATTTGCCCAACATATGCTTGATAAATAAAATTATCCTTTAAGGAAAAGTTAAAACCAGAACAACGAAGGAGCTTTTGTTAATTAGTGCTTTCTTTTCCAAATCTGCCAAGTATGTACTGAAGACACTTCCTCTTGGAAACAAACTCTGTTGTAATCCCATGTCAAAATGAATCTGTGACAGAAATCCAAGAAGTGGCCAGACAGCTTGTAATTCCATGTCAAAATGAATCTGTGATAGAAATCCAAGAGGTGAATAGAACGCTTGTAATTCCATGTCAAAGTGAATCTATGATAGAAATCCAAGAGGTGACCAGATAGCTTGTAATTCCATGTCAAAGTGACTCTGTGATAGAAATCCAAGAGGTGACCAGACAGCTTGTAATCCCATGTCAATGTGAATCTGTGGTAGAAATCTAAGAGGTGACCAGACAGCTTGTAATCCCATGTCAATGTGAATCTGTGATGGAAATCCAAGAGGTGACCAGACATCTTGTACATTTTCTGTTTATTAAGGGTCAGTTATACATTGTTAAAAAAAATTGCTTCAAGTGATTGGTCATTCCTAATTCAAAAGTCTTTTTTTCTATGAGAGAGTAAAATATATATTGTTATGTTTACTCAGTTATTTTTGGAAATACTGTTGGTCAAGATTTTAAGAGTCAATTTTCTTGTGTATCATTAAGAGTCATCGTGTGATAATTTGTTTACAGTATTTTAGAATTCTTGTCACATATTTGATGTATACTGACATTAACTTCAGTGTATACTGAACAATTAAAGAAGGATATTGGATGGCTCTGAGGGGAGGAGGAGGCTGTATATTCTACTAGTATACAAAACAATTTATTTTGGGGGTGGGGTGGTTTTATTACAATGTAGTTCTTTGAGAAGTTTTCAAACACTTTGCTGTATGTATATAAATTCAGAGTATTTATAATTTATGCTGTTTATATATATAAATTCCGAGTATTTATCATTATTGCCGTATGTATATAAATTCAGAGTATTTATCATTAATGCTGTATGTATATCAATTCAGAGTATTTATCATTAATGCTGTATGTATTTGAATTCAAAGTATTTATCATTAATGTTGTATGTATTTGAATTTAGTGTATTTATCATTAATGCTGTATGTATATGAATTCAGAGTATTTATCATTAATGTTGTATGTATTTGAATTCAAAGTATTTATCATTAATGCTGTATGTATTTGATATCAGAGAATTTGTCATTATTTATTTGTATTTTTAATCCTCTGAATTTTAATATATTAATGTGTTATATAATTTTGAAGAATCCTATATTTCTAATATTAAAAAAAAAAATCCTATAATATTCCTATATTTTTCACTTAAAATTCCTGTATTCCTATATTTTTGACCTAAAAATTGGCTTGACAGCCTCTTTTAGTTCTAGACCATGTACCTTGAACAAAGTATGTGGAGGGTTTGCACTTAAGGTGTGAAGAGATCTATCGATTTTGGGTTACAACAGTCAAAAGTCAAGGGCATTCTGGCTCCAAAAAAATGGGTTTTGCAGAATAATTCTAGTTCAAGAGTGAGTTTCTTGATCAAGTGTTGTGGATGGATTGCACTTAAGGTAATAAAGAAACCTATAGAAAATTTTATTCTAAAGGCCAGAGGTCAGGGTCATTGTAAGTCTATTAAAATATAATGGGGTTTTTTTTGCACAGTAAGTTTAGTTTAAGACCACATAACTTGACCAAAAGTCCAGGTCAGTGAGACCCATTAGTCAGTAATCTCCAGTGTCAACCATGCCCAACAAGTACCTTTATATAAGACTATTAAACACAGGGTGGGTTTATAATGTGCCTTTCATGATACTCTTGTTTGTAACTGTCTTAGATGGGAATTTGCATATCCATTGTTCCCCACACCAAATTTGGCTAACCTTTTGCACATAAGATTCTCATGTGAGATCTAACTCATGTTAGTCTCATGTGCATTTTAACATGCAAATTAGGTAGAACTCACATGAGTAATAGAATCTAACAAAATCTGAAAATCACATGAGCAAGATTTTGCTCATGTGAGCAAGCATTTCCTCACATAAGCAAGTCTGCTCATGTGAAAATCACATGAGCAGGAATGGTTAATGTAAGCAAGAGCTTGCTCACGTGAGCAATAGGAAACAAAATGACTAGGATTTGATTTGTTTTTGATAAATATTTCTGACAAGAATGAAAAAGAACCAAGTGCCTATAATAAAACTTATTTAGCAGCAATAAAGAGATTTTCAAAGTGATATTAAAATCTAGAAGATGAGCATATTCAAGTTCAATTATGCATGTTTTTGTGAGGTTTCTCACATGAGAAAAAAGACAACCCATATATAAATATGTGATAATAATGATTTTCAATTTTTGTAATTATTATATCGCATGCATTCTGTAACAATAAATGATCACAGCACAAATGGGCAGGTGTAAAACGCTCGTTCACTCATCAAGCAAATTAGTGTGATTATTGTGAAAGCAATGGTCTTCACGCACATGAAACCAGCTAGGTGTACTACATCCAGGCACTGATTTCATTACTGATGATAACAAAAGGTATAGGGTCTCAGGCTAGCATGGACCAATCAGAAAAGGTTGCTTTTATTGACTCAATGAATAATCCAAAATTATACCAAACAATGTTTTAATATTTATATTGTTGTTGATAAACATTCAGTGTATTATGCACTGACAATTGTAAACATGTAGAAGTATTTGCAAGGTGTGCAGCTGCCACCGAAATGGCAAAAATTAGATGACAAGGGAGCGTAATCATATATATGATGAACATAAGAGACTAAGAAAGTACCAGAAATGCTGGGAAAATGGACACTAATGGCTAAAGTGTGACACAGGAGAGAATGTGTTGTTGGTGAAATACAGTTATTGTTTTGAGTTGATGTTAATGAATAATAAATGTTGAATTAGAAACTGAACTGGCTTCTGTTTGGTTTTAGCCAGATCAGTGAAATTTAGACAGGATCAATGAAAATATTATTTTGGTGATCCTGTGGGTTAGTATAAAAAATCCTAATTTTGAGCCATGTATCTTGTTTTACATATGCAAACTTTCTAGAATTCATTACACATACTCCAGCTTGTTTGCTGTTAATCATACAGTTTCACTGAGGACCCCTAAAATCTGAATAAATCAAAGGAAATGATGTGGGAAGGAATGAATACAAATTCATAATTGTTTGAAACAATATTTATCATAATTGCTTAAAACTGTATTTATCAAAGTTAAACATTATTTTGTACACTTGTGCAATATATCAGTAGTTTCTATCATAATATTTAAAAGTTTGTTAAAATGAAACCTCTCAATAGAGTACCATGATGTACTGATATTCTGTCCAATTTCTTTTGTAAAACACTCTGAACACAAAATATATTTCATTAGCTGTTACGATGTCTTTTTAAATTAAGCATACTGCATTCTTTGCAAAATTGTTGCATGCGGAGCAACTTAAGGAGACAGTGGATGTATGATCTAGATCAAATCCAATGTATTATTGAAGAAAGATTCCAGAAAATTCAGGCTGATGCACAGAAAGGCAAGCTTTTTAGTCTAAGGAATCTCTCACAGCCGCTTTCTCAAATATGTGGTACACAGAAAGGCAAGTTCTTCAGTCAAAGGCACCTCTCACAGCCGCTTTCTTGAATATGTGGGAAATCTTCACTTTTTTCTGTATGGGTTTAGGCACTTTTTACTTTACTTCCATATAGAAATCCATTTTGGGAAGGGGGATGTTAATTGTCAGATGGTTAAAGGTTCCCTCTACCCATCTGTTAAAATCGTACACTATTAGGTGAAATACAAGAATGTTAGCCATTTGAATTACACTGAACCACCTCTTCTAAACAAATCCTCTCAGAATAAAATCCTAAATCTTTCCCTGCTTCTTGTACGATTCAAGTACACTGAAATAGATTACATGCAGCAACATGTACTATGTAACCTGGACAACAAATGTGACTATATACCTGTTTGGCAATGGCATTTCTTTTTTAATTCAACATTCTAAAATCACTTCACTGGTCTTAGAAACATCTGTAAGTGTTATTCATGACCATTTAGTTTGAAAGCTGCAACATCATATCTGCAAACATTTGGTACTTACGTCTTTAAACACAAAAAAAGCAATATGAAATTACTCACTTTACACCTTAAAACCTTTAAAATAGATCCACTGCCATATTCTTTGAAAAATTAAAAGTATAAAAATTAGAAGCATACCTACATGTATACGACTTTTGAACTTGCCTCAGTTAAAGTTCAAACTTCACTGCATGAAGACAATTGTAGAATTTGATATGCTAGAAGAAAAACAGTCCCTAACAAAAACAGAAATGAGATTAACAAGCTTGTATGTAATTTATCGTCAACCATCCTAACTTCATGCTTATCTTTGATTCGTGCGCCATGTTTCTCGTGACCTCACATCTTGCATTTTTTTATTTTTTCTTCAAGTTGTCTGACAAAACTATGATATTTAAAGATACTGTAAAGTTTTAAAAGATTTTTTTTTCATGCTATTTCATAGCAAAGATTTTTTTCCCTTAGGCTAAAAATAAATAAATATGTGTTTCCGGTCGGCCAACCGTCCCTGTTTCTCATTGCCGACCCTAGCACTTTTTCCCCACCCCCACACAATTTTTTTTTTTTTTTTTTATTTTTATTAATTGTTTTTCATAAAAAAAAAAAATCACATTTGTGCATCTAATTGAGCCGGTTTTTCTAGTACTTTGAAGTGCTTGAAATATTTTTGCTTTATATATAATTAAAAAAAAAAAAAAAAATGCTGCCTACCCTAATTTTAAAACCAGTGCAATAGGAAACACGTATATTTTTTTTGGGCCTTACATTAAAATATTTCAATGAAAAATTTCATACTATATAGTTTTTCATTGGATTTATTTTTTCTAACATGTTATAAGAAGTGCATGTTATAATGACCAAATTTTACATTGCCAATTGTGGTCTAAAAAATCTCTGTCTTGGGTTTCCCGCTAATCAAAAGGTAAAGAAAACCAACATGTGAACAGCGGCCCTGGCTTGAATGGCTAACACTCACGCCAGGGCCACAAAGTGTATGGCATGAGTCAAATTTGCCATTTTCATCGTGTTTTTTTTAATTTGATTTGTATTAAGTATTCAAATATGTCTTAATGAGCACTTACTGTTACTGTCAACAAATGCTAGTGACCCAGTTGATTACATCAGGATCTCAAAACAAGCGTGTGAGGTCACGAGAAACATGGCGCACGAATCAAGGATAAGCATGAAGTTAGGATGGTTGACGATAAATTACATACAAGCTTGTTAATCTCATTTCTGTTTTTGTTAGGGACTGTTTTTCTTCTAGCATATCAAATTCTACAATTGTCTTCATGCAGTGAAGTTTGAACTTTAACTGAGGCAAGTTCAAAAGTCGTATACAGGTAGGTATGCTTCTAATTTTTATACTTTTAATTTTTCAAAGAATATGGCAGTGGATCTATTTTAAAGGTTTTAAGGTGTAAAGTGAGTAATTTCATATTGCTTTTTTTGTGTTTAAAGACGTAAGTACCAAATGTTTGCAGATATGATGTTGCAGCTTTCAAACTAAATGGTCATGAATAACACTTACAGATGTTTCTAAGACCAGTGAAGTGATTTTAGAATGTTGAATTAAAAAAGAAATGCCATTGCCAAACAGGTATATAGTCACATTTGTTGTCCAGGTTACATAGTACATGTTGCTGCATGTAATCTATTTCAGTGTACCTGAATCGTACAAGAAGCAGGGAAAGATTTAGGATTTTATTCTGAGAGGATTTGTTTAGAAGAGGTGGTTCAGTGTAATTCAAATGGCTAACATTCTTGTATTTCACCTAATAGTGTACGATTTTAACAGATGGGTAGAGGGAACCTTTAACCATCTGACAATTAACATCCCCCTTCCCAAAATGGATTTCAATATGGAAGTAAAGTAACAAGTGCCTAAACCCATACAGAAAAAAGTGAAGATTTCCCACATATTCAAGAAAGCGGCTGTGAGAGGTGCCTTTGACTGAAGAACTTGCCTTTCTGTGTACCACATATTTGAGAAAGCGGCTGTGAGAGATTCCTTAGACTAAAAAGCTTGCCTTTCTGTGCATCAGCCTGAATTTTCTGGAATCTTTCTTCAATAATACATTGGATTTGATCTAGATCATACATCCACTGTCTCCTTAAGTTGCTCCGCATGCAACAATTTTGCAAAGAATGCAGTATGCTTAATTTAAAAAGACATCGTAACAGCTAATGAAATATATTTTGTGTTCAGAGTGTTTTACAAAAGAAATTGGACAGAATATCAGTACATCATGGTACTCTATTGAGAGGTTTCATTTTAACAAACTTTTAAATATTATGATAGAAACTACTGATATATTGCACAAGTGTACAAAATAATGTTTAACTTTGATAAATACAGTTTTAAGCAATTATGATAAATATTGTTTCAAACAATTATGAATTTGTATTCATTCCTTCCCACGTCGTTTCCTTTGATATATTCAGATTTTAGGGGTCCTCAGTGAAACTATGATTAACAGCAAACAAGCTGGAGTATGTGTAATGAGTTCTAGAAAGTTTGCATATGTAAAACAAGATACATGGCTCAAAATTAGGAATTTTTATACTAACCCACAGGATCACCAAAATAATATTTTCATTGATCCTGTCTAAATTTCACTGATCTGGCTAAAACCAAACAGAAGCCAGTTCAGTTTCTAATTCAACATTTATTATTCATTAACATCAACTCAAAACAATAACTGTATTTCACCAACAACAAAGTCTTTCCTGTGTCACACTTTAGCCATTAGTGTCCATTTTCCCAGCATTTCTGGTACTTTCTTAGTCTCTTATGTTCATCATATCTATGATTACGCTCCCTTGTCATCTAATTTTTGCCATTTCGGTGGCAGCTGCACACCTTGCAAATACTTCTACATGTTTACAATTGTCAGTACATAATACACTGAATGTTTATCAACAACAATATAAATATTAAAACATTGTTTGGTATAATTTTGGATTATTCATTGAGTCAATAAAAGCAACCTTTTCTGATTGGTCAATGCTAGCCTGAGACCCTATACCTTTTGTTATCATCCGTAATGAAATCAGTGCTTGGATGTAGTACACCTAGCTGGTTTCATGTGCGTGAAGACCATTGCTTTCACAATAATCACACTAATTTGCTTGATGAGTGAACGAGCGTTTTACACCTGCCCATTTGTGCTGTGATCATTTATTGTTACAGAATGCATGCGATATAATAATTACAATAATTGAAAATCATTATTATCACATATTTATATATGGGTTGTCTTTTTTCTCATGTGAGAAACCTCACAAAAACATGCATAATTGAACTTGAATATGCTCATCTTCTAGATTTTAATATCACTTTGAAAATCTCTTTATTGCTGCTAAATAAGTTTTATTATAGGCACTTCTTTTTCATTCTTGTCAGAAATATTTATCAAAAACAAATCAAATCCTAGTCATTTTGTTTCCTATTGCTCACGTGAGCAAGCTCTTGCTTACATTAACCATTCCTGCTCATGTGATTTTCACATGAGCAGACTTGCTTATGTGATTAAATGCTTGCTCACGTGAGCAAAATCTTGCTCATGTGATTTTCAGATTTTGTTAGATTCTATTGCTCATGTGAGTTCTACCTAATTTGCATGTTAAAATGCACATGAGACTAACATGAGTTAGATCTCACGTGAGAATCTTATGTGCAAAAGGTTAGCCAAATTTGGTGTGGGTAAAATTGATATCTTAATCTCTCATCCTTTTTCCCAATACATAACTTTTGTTATGTAGAGATTTCTTTTTCCACTGCTTTCTATGCCTATTCCCTGAACAGACAACTGAATGGGCTTTGCACATGATTTATTATTTGTAATATTTTCAGATGTGGTGTACACAAAAAAGGTTTCAGCCAGGAATGGCATGTACTCTGCACTGAATACAGTCCATCTCCCATGACAAGAATTCAAGAATCATTAGGTAGTCCACTCATCTTAGTTTTTCAAATTGCATTTAACTTTTGTCATATCTTCTGTGCTTAGTTATATGACGTACTCAGCCATTCATTTCTGCTGTTTCTGTAATCCTGATAGAGATGGGGCTGGAACATTTTCACTTGTAACATTAACTAGTAACTTCAGAGTTCAATACTCCAACTTGTATTGCTTGGTTATTCTTTACAACTTTTCTGCTTTTCCAGATGAATCAGTTGTTTCATGTAAGTTTCATGATTCACTTAAATAATTACAGGTATCACATTTGCATTCTTCCACCACACTAGACTGCATTGTAATAGGTTCAGAAACAAATTTCCATCGCAATCTTGATTCCTTGAGTTATGTTCTTATGTTGCAGCATTGAAAAATTCACAATTTACACCATATCCTGGGATGAAAGATCTTGTACATGTTCAGCTCTGGTGTCTGTGAAGATGGCAGTCTTCAACATCAGCTTCCATGAACTGCTCTACTAGGTCTGCATATGGCAGGTGAGATCCAATCACTTTTATGGTAGAGTTGTGCAACTTGTCAGCAGTATGGTAAATTGGTCCCTTTTCTTCATGTTTTTCCACATACCGGTATGCATCAAAAGTACAATTGACTAAACTTTTAATACTTAACTTTATAAGAAAATCACAAAGTAGGTCACTTTGACTAGCTTTTGTGATGCTGTCCTTGTTGTGAAGTTCATATTCTGATTTGAATCCTGTTGTCTGCAGATGCTTACACAATTTTCTGTAATAACAAATTTACAATAACAATAACATAATTTGAAAATACATTTAGACTACATATACACAAATGCCACTCACTAATCATGATTAGCCAATTAGAAAACACCAGTAATTCTGTGTCTTTGGGTGGCCTATGTCAGGAACCCACCTGGGGTAATAAAACAATCATCTCCAGCCCAGGTGTTATTTACCTTTGATCAGGGTATTACCTAAGTGATAATTGAATGTCTTATCTTGATATTAAGACAAAAGTAGTATGTAGACTTTCTTGTTTGAATAAGAAAGATAAATTTATTTTATTTTCCTCCTCAAAGATAGAAATGAAATTATTTTGAACAACTCAAACTGTGTATAACTTTAGTAAGTATAATCCGATTACAGCGAATGGTTGAAGTTTTTTAAATTAATAATTTGGAAGTTATTAAAATTTTAGTTTTTCTCCGATAGGATTTATATGACCAAATCAGCAGCCTGCACAATGCAAGGGAGAGAACTCCAGAAATTACTACATGTTGCAAGGATGGTAACAGAGAATCACAATGGTTTCTTTTTACAATAGACACCCAAACTTACGTGTGTATAAAGTTGTGCTTCAGAATAGATACATTTCATTTTTCTTATAGGTATTACTACACTAATTGAGCCAATAGTTGCTAGTACATCCTATTTGTCCCTGTACTTAAAAATAATAAATCTTCTCCTTTTTTCCTGAGCAACTGTGCCCAGTACCAGATATCATTTTGCATTTTTTTATAAATGATATTCAGTAGTGTACAAGAAATAAATATTGTTTTTCATGTTTGCCAGCCAGCTGTGACAAAGTAGTCTTTCCCTTCTGGGTAGAAAATCGGCCATGAGGCTCTTGACTTTGGTGACTTGGAGGAACAGTGGTCAGCTCGAGAGACTGAAAGTCCAGAAAATGCAACATAAAGTAAGCTGAGTTGTTTTAATATTTGTTGTCCCATAGACTAAATAGCAAGAGACACATAGTGGTCCCCTTTTTGAACTTATTTCCTATACGTTATTGTTTTAGGTAAAAATAGAAAAGGAAAACTAGTGTAGTGATATGTGAAAAGAAGATAAAATGTCATCAGATATTCCGTGGTTTTAATCAGGAAAAAATGTGTATTTTTTATGTGTTCAAATTTTTAAAAATTCTTCTCTTAAACAACTAGAAGTTTGAATTAATGCAGAAATTAAAATTGCTAGTTTCAAGTAGTATTCTGTGTTCACATTTTTACAGGATTCAAAATTTTACAAGTTTTACCTTAAGATCATAAGTGTTTAATTATATTTCCTCATTTAAATGGTTAAACTGAATGTGTCTAATTCAAAGAAACATGTATGTAAGTTCAGCTGTACACATTAGACAAAACCAAAGTATAAAGTCAGTTACTAAACATTATTGATGATTAAGTTACTGTCCTGTTTAGTTTAACTGTCAGAGGTCACTTATAAATCCAGGGCAAAGGACATAGTAGTCAATATTCACAAAAGAGATAGCACATCGTACCATGTCCATATTCATAAAAGAGATAGCATGTCATACCATGTCAATATTCATAAAAGAGATAGCATATCATTACATGTCAGTATTCATAAAAGAGATAGCATATCATACCATATCAGTACGTGTATTCATAAAAGAGATAGCATATCATATCATGTCAGTATTCATAAAAGAGATAGCATATCATATCATGTCAGTATTCATAAAAGAGATAGCATATCATATCATGTCAGTATTCATAAAAGAGATAGCATATCATATCATGTTCAAATCACTGTGGTAATCCAATATACATATAACTTTACTTTTGATTTGTTACTTTGAGGTCAAGTTCTCCATTTAAAAAAAAATACTTTTCAGAACTACTAAATCATCATCATTAGTACCATTCACTAAATGACCCGAGACATCAAATGCTAGCAACATTCATTCCAGTATAAGGTAGTTTTATCCTCTGTGCATAATACCAAACTCACCACTCAAGTCTATTGGCACTTGTATTTATCTTGTCATATACTGCACTCCACATTTTCCTATATGTAAGGAATTCAATGCTGGTAATGTAGTTGATCTTTGTTGGCCTGTTCCATCCAGAGGGTTATAACTTTAAAAAGTGTATTGAGTGATATAATTGATCTTTATTGACCTGTTCCATCCAGAGGGTTATAACTTTAAAAAGTGTATTGAGTGATACAATTGATCTTTGTTGACCTTTTCCATCCAGAGGGTTATAACTTCAAAAAGTGTATTGAGTGATACAATTGATCTTTATTGACCTGTTCCATCCAGAGGGTTATAACTTCAAAAAGTGTATTGAATGATACAATTGATCTTTGTTGGCCTGTTCCATCCAGAGGGTTATAACTTCAAAAAGTGTATTGAGTGATACAATTGATCTTTGTTGGCCTGTTCCATCCAGAGGGTTATAACTTCAAAAAGTGTATTGAATGATACAATTGATCTTTGTTGACCTTTTCCATCCAGAGGGTTATAACTTCAAAAAGTGTATTGCTTTCAACTGGTTATATTTTAATGATGATACCATATGTGCTTGGGTTGTCAAAGGCTTCAACAAAATGGTTGTCACATTATCTCATCAGCAAACTCCCCAAAAATATATTCTGATACTTGTCTGATATGTATATCTTATGGGGAAAAATTAAAAAAACAGTAACAGTAATTGTATTAACCTTTCTGTGCAGGAGAAACTCAGAAGTAATAAAACTTGGACACTAATTTTTACAAACTTCATTCAAAACTACTTTGGATGTCACCTGTCTTAAGTAATCAACTGTTATAAATGGCCAACTGTTAAAGAACTATTGACCAAATTATTGTAGAAATGAAGTTACCTGTATTGGGCAATTAATTGTTAAGGTCCTTTATTCAGGAAATCACTTGTCTGTAAAGGTACTGGTACATCGCTCCATAACAATACACATTTCCTGTTATAAGGTTGGGTATGGCCATGGATCCCATTTTATTATGTAGTTGTATAATTCTGTGTATCATGTACTTCATTACAAGGCTGTGTGGTATACTATATGGCTGCCATGGACAGCATTATAATGAGGTAGTATTGTATCATGTATTTCATTATAAGGCTATCTCACTATGAGGTGGTATAATATATGGCTACCATGGACAACATTATAATGAGGGATTCCTGAATCATGTACTTCATTACAAGGCTGTCTAACTATGAGGTGGTATACTCCATGGTTCTGTATACAGCATTATAATGAGGGAGTACTGTATAATGTACTACATTTTAAGACACTGACTGAGGCAGTATACTAAATGGCTACCATGGACAGCATTATAATGAGGGAATACTGTATCATGTATTTCATTATAAGGCTGTCTGACTATGAGGTGGTATACTGTATGGCTACCATGGACAGCATTATAATGAGGTAGTACTGTATCATGTATTTCATTATAAGGCTATCTGACTATGAGGTGGTATACTATATGGCTACCATGGACAGTATTATAATGAGGGAATACTGTATCATGTATTTCATTATAAGGTTGTCTGACTATGAGGTGGTATAGTATATGGCTACCATGGACAGCATTATAATGAGGGAATACTGTATCATGTACTTCATTAAAAGGAAGTCGCACTATAAGGCAGTATATTCCATGGCTCCTATGGACAGGTTTTGTTTTGTTTTGTGGGGTTTAATGCCATTTTCAGCACATGATAGGCTATACATGGCGGCTAGTATATTTGGTAGAGGAAGAAACTGGGAAGAACTACCAACCCACAGCAAGCTACTGGCAAGCTTTCTCATATACCGATATTGGTCGAGCTGAAACTTGCACTCACACAGACAGAGGTGAGATGTGTGAATGATCTGTAAAGGCGAGCACCTTAGACCACTCGGTCAACCGGGGCCTCTCCCATGGACAGCATTATAATGAGAGATTACTGTATAATATAGTTCATTATAAGGTGGTCTCACATTAAGGTGATATACTGTATTGCTACCATGGACAGCATTATAATGAGGGAATACTGTAATTTGATCACTTCATCGAGGTGGATGCTTAAAACAGGTTTGATTACATCAGGTGCTGAACAAATAACTGTGTTATAAACTTACAATTTGTACAAAAATGTTTCAAATGGACCAAAGTCACCATGTTCAATATAAATAGTGGGTCTTAAAATTTTTGTTCATTTTATGACCTGAAGAAACATGCACACATTGCACAAGCCTATTCACTTGAGAGCACTTTGAACTTGACCCCCCTCTGCACCAAATGAAAAAGCAATAATAATGATGAAAATACAGGTTATACACTTTGCAGACAAATGACTAATATGATGATGTAAATTGACTTTGACAATTTACTGATCATTTGTTTGTCTTGCATGTCAAAGACACCCAATAAAAATGTTTGTTATGTTCTCAGCTTGATTATCAGCTCTTGGGCAATACCAGGCCTTGTCCTTGGGTGCCATTAGACATTGCACATGGAACCCATTAGTCCTTGCCCTTAGGTCTTGGGCCGGTACCTGACTTGGATAATAAATTTGAAATAATCACACTGCCTGTAGTTCTTCTGATGTATCTAGAATATTTCCTCAAAAGCATGTGATTTAATATGCTTTTTTTAAAAAGATATTGCTGGGAAGATGGAAACTAAATCTGCAACATTTATCCAAAAACAAAGCAGGACTTTCTACAAAAACAATTATTTAATTTTCAGCACAACATCCTCTTCATAGACAGCTGCAACAGTAGCAGAGGTAACAGATACAGTACAATTAAGGGCTAATCCGGGAAAAACCCCAAGGGGGGTGGGAGGTGGAAGGCAACTCTATTTTATTCCTCGTAGTGGGGTGGTGTGTGAGAGGTATTTTGTGATTTTCATGACTGTACCTATATTTTAATTAAAGTAATTGTGGTTGTGGGTATTGTCACTGTGTTATTTGATCCCATGAATAAAAGTTTCGTACTTACAGCCATTCAGTTGCAACATCACAAGAAAGGAACAGTGATAATACATTGAATTGATCCTTTTAGGGCTTTATTTACCTCAAAACCCACAAACTCACAACATTTCCATGAACCCGATAAACCAGTGTGAAAGTTAACCCTACGTCAAAAAATGGGAAATAAATCATTCGGACCAGCTCGACAAGAAGTTTAAATTTAAAGTTTTGAACAAATGCATGCAGTTATAACTCACAATATACACAATGCAATGCTTTTTGCCACAAAGTAGTCATTTTTCTAAAAGATTTATAACATTAACAGTTTTGGATACAAAAAATTTTACTTTTTACCATTTTACTACATAATGTCTAAAATGTCATATGTATATGACAAACTATTTTTAACAAAATGTTTTTAAAAAAACCTGCTTTTTATTTATTGATGCAATCAACCACATCTGTTATTCTTTTGTGTTTCTTGCTTTGTATGAAAGTAATTATCATGCATTAGCCTCATTATACTACCTTCCTTTTTCCCCATACCACCTACTACCATATGGAAGACTCAGTGCAGGGGAAGTAACTGCTCTTTGTACCTCGCAAGTTAGAACTATTTGCATCAGGACAAAGTAGCATGTTTTGGGTTTAATTTACTAAATATGGGAAAATAATGGGGATTATAATGTATTTTCTTCCTTTACCTGTAGGTGTCAAGCCCTGCACTCCTATATTAATGAATACTATTCATATTTCAGTAAAGATACACAAAAACAATTGCATAACATGTCATCACGCATTCTTCAAAGTAATTTAACTCCACAGGAGCAGATACACTTCTGAGAAATCATAAATAAACATGCTGTTATGAATGGTGAAAGCCACCAATGGAACAGTCTTGCAAATGGTGATGCATATAGCATTTTGTGGGCCATATTTTGGGGAAGAAGAATAAAAGTTTTAGCACACCAACTTAGTTTCTACCTTCAAGACCCCACTGTGAAGTTGACATCAAGATTCATATCTCATACCTAAGCGATAATAAGAAATTTATCACTGTTATGCATCTATCTTGAAAATTCTAGGGTCAGTTATCAAACAGGGGAAAGCTTAAAAATAAGTGGAGAATGTGTTGGATATAATGGTTGAGTCAAATGTATCCTATGAGGTAAATATTCTTGCTTGTTCATGGTTCAGCAGTCCTGTAAAATGAACTTGCATATACTTTCCTGTTACTTTGCTTCTTTCGACTGGTATACTAGTTTTTCTTTGTTCCAACAAATTTACTTCCTCAAGGCAGTGTATTAACAATTCTTTTGATAGCTAGAGTGTAAGTTGTCGGAAAAGCGGATCATTCCTTCCTCTCTGCATACCGATTGCTCTAGCCAAAGTTGGAGTTACTCTGCCTTTAGCAACTGAAGGTAAAGGTACATGCCTTGTCTTTTACAGATTTTAACAACAGGAAAAACATTTTCACATTCATGGGGTTGAAACATTCTAATTAGTTTAGAATGTTTGCTGGAGTTAATAATACAGTGTTTTCTCTGAAATTGTCATGTTTTTGCTGAGTATTAAAAGTGCATCAGTATCACTTGTTTCTATTCTTTTTGCAGGTCTCAATTTGGATGGTTACATGTTAGAATTAATTGATTAGTTATGCTGATAGAAGCACCAGCTTGAACTTCATCCACATACTCATCCTGATCTAAGTGCATAAGCAGTTGACTTTGATGGACAAACTTAGCTAATCAGCAAGAGTTGTGTTTTGTGGTATGCACATATTATAAGCCATCAGTTGAAATGCTTCCTATCATGAACTGAATTTTCCACTGTTAATATTTGTCCTGTACCTCATCATACTATTTACTATCATTTTGTAAACTCCAACAGTCTTTAAAGTGAGCTGTAAGTGAATGGGAGTCTGAGATGAAATTTCGCTGTTAAATTGTATGGAGTATGTATATATGTATGGTTGATGTCATTGGCCATTTATCATTGGATTTATTTGATATGTCGCTCTGTAAGCTTAGCAGGGTTCCCCACAGCAGTATATCAATGTTCCAACATGGTCGAATGTTTGTTGATTAAACTTTGATCTTTCCCAGTTAGTTAGACTGTGGTGATTAACAACCTCCCACCTTTGCTGCTGCTTTTAGCACCACCAGATCAATAATGAAAGGTTAGGAACTCTTGTTTTTTATATGAGTTAGGAACTGTTGTTTTTTATATGAGGTTAAAATTACTTCTAAAACACATTATTTACTTAACTTTGTGCTGGCTTTTTGTTAAGTTATAGTACACTTTAGACAACCTTTTCCTACAAATAATTGTTTCCACCTTTTACCATTGACAATTATCATAGTATCTCACATTCACTAACAATTTGTAACTCCAAAATCCCTTCTTAGCATTCAGTCAGCTTCGTTAAGGAAGTTTGTTAATATCCTGATGCTATAATGGTAAAAAAAGAAGACAAGAAGCATCTGAGGTTGCACACAATTTTTAATCATAACTCACTATATTTAAATGGGATGCTTTTTGTCACAAAGTAGTCATTGTTAGTTTTGCATACAAGAAATTTTCCTTTATACAATTTTACTAGATAATGTCTAAATATGTCATATATTGTACACAACTTTTGAAAGAAACTATTTTGAGCAAAATGTGTAAGGTAGGAGGGGATTTGTAAATTGGCCCGTCAGATTTCTTAACTTAAGGCGATGATGTGATTTTTTCAACTTTATTGTTTTAATAACTAAGATATACATATATTTGTGAATTAGGTGTTTCAGGATTGTGTTGTTCTTAAAATTGATGTGAGGTATGTACTACACCTCCCATAGCTACTTCAGTATCTAGACAGTGAAATACCAATAGTCAGCTAGGAAGCAGAGCTATCCACTCATAGCAGTAGACATGTGAGTTCATAGGCAAGTAGAATATCTCAAAAATGGCCTGGATGGAAACTATTTTGAATTGCATAAGGTTGTTTAGTACACAGTGTTTTTCAAAATTATCACAGGGAGAAAGGGCTCGCATTTGCACTGTGAGTATCACTTTGTGTCGAAAATGACTTTTGTACGTAAAAAATGCATGCATGAATTTGAGGCTGAGATGGATAAACTTCTTTTGCTCTGAGCTTTCATTGACTTGTCAGGTCAAGTAAATGTTATTCTTATGTTTTGTTTTATTATAGCTATCCAGAAATATGGACTTTTTCAACCTTACTGGTGCATTTTATTTTTAGCTCTATGACTACTGGTCATAGACCAGAAAAGCTTATAGGATTGTCTTTTGTCTGTCATCTGTCCGTACTTTCGTCCATTGTCTGTCATCTGTCTGTAGTCCATTGTCTGTACATCCGTTAGCACAAGTTTGTTATCGTTACTCCTCCTAAACTACTTGGAGGATTGCCATGGAACTTTACACACATACATTCTTCCCGTGATCTAGTTGGTCCTAATGAAAATGATGCTATTCAGACATCCAATATGGAGACCACAGGGGCTATCTTAAAAATCTTGTTGCTATGAATGGATGATCATTATCAACATGGGGTTTTCACTAAAAGATTTCTTATGGTGTCTAGTTGGTCTTAAATGAAAATAGTGCAGAGCTGATGTCTAATATAGCCACCACAGTAGCCAGCTTGAAAATCTTGTTATCGCTACTCCTCCTTCATGCATGGTCATATCAACATGGGGTTTTCACTAAAAGACTTTTTATGATGTCTGGTTGGTCCTAAATGAAAATGGTGCCGATCTGATGTCCAATATAGCCACCATGGCAGCCACCTTGAAAATCTTTCTATCGCAACTCCTGAACAGAAAGTTATATTGACGTGGGGTTTTCACCAAAAAACTTCTTATGATGTCCAGTTGGTCTTAAATGAAAATGATGCTGATCTGGCACCCAATATAGCCACGATGCAGTGGCCATCTTGAAAATCTTGTTATTGCTACTCCTACCTAGATCCTGGATGTTCATATCAACATGGGGTTTTCACTACAAGACTTCTTATGATGTCTAGTTGGTCCTAAATGAAAATGGTGTTGATCTGATATCCAGTATTGCCACCACAGCAGCCATCTTGAAAATCTTGTTATCGCTAGTCATCCTGAACAGAAAGTCATCTTGATATTGTTCTTGCACCAGAAAACTTCTTATGATGTCTAGTTATTCCGAAATGAAAATGGTGTCAATCTGATGTCTAATATGGCTGCCACAATGGCCAACTTGAAAATCTTGTTAACACTACTTTGCCTGAATGAATGCTCATATCAGCATGAGGTTTTCTTCTTGTAATGTTTTGTTGATCCCTAATTAAAATGGTGCTGATCTGACATCCAGTATATGGCCATCTTTAAAATCTTGTTTTCGCTACTCCTCTTAAATGGAAAGTCATTTTAACATGGGGTTTTCATCAGAAGAGTTCTTATGGTGACTGGTTGGTCCTTAATGAAATTGACTAACCCTCAATATGGCCACCATGGTGGCTGTATTGAAAGTATTGTTATCTCTACTCCTCCCAAATGGATGACTATATCAACATGGGGTTTTCACCAATAGACTTTTTATGATACCTTGTTGGTTCTAAATGAAAATGGTGCCAGTGGTACATCCAATATGGCTGCCATGATGACTGTTTTATAAATATTCCTGTCACTATAAGTCCCTCTGAATGGATGATCATTATGAAATGGAGTTTTCACCAAAAGACTTCTAATGATGTCTACTTTGTCCTAAATGAAAATGGTGCCAAGCTGACATCCAATATGTGCACCATAACAGCTAATTTGAAAATCTTGTTATTGCTGAAGAATTTCAGAAATGATTTCAACACTCAGCAGTTAAAATGAAGAAATGGTCTTATTTTGAATTGAGGTACTGTTGTTTATGAATTTTTATATTTGGCAGGTTGATTTGTGCATAAAAACTGTCTCTTGTACCCTATGAAGACTGGTGCCCTGTGGAGATGAGTAAATGGTTGGTGGAGGCCATGCTTGACTGGTTAACTGGAAGTGCTCAAAGGTATTTCATGATTATTATGTAAATAAGTCTTTTGAAGGTGGTATTTTGCATTTCATGGAAAGGTATTATGGTGGAATTACAGCCCAGCATAGAGTCTGAGTTTTCTCTGACTGTTCCCACCCCACTACCTGCATGAAATCTATAGGAAGCTGATTTATCTTCTCAGAAATTGCAAGTATAACATTTGTGATGTCTTTAATCTGCTGACAGACGAGACGAAACTAGTGTTGATGATATTTGACCTGGTACTTGCCATTTGCATTGCTCGTCACATGACTACCCAAATCTCACAGCCTACATGTCCATGACATTAGAGGTCCAACAGTCACATGATACCAACAAAAAAAACCAACCTATCCAGTGTTGTTTGTACAAAAATTTAGAAAATATTAAGTGAGAGTCATTAGTGTTTGTAAAAAAATGAAAGTACACCTAATTCTGAACATATTTATTCTGAGGACAATGACCAGAAACCTGTTGCTGTTGCAGCAACCTGGAGAAAACCAGATTCGTCAAGCAGGGAGCACATGTCAGCACGGTTTTTGTTGGTATCACGTGGTATCTTTAGGTGGTTACATTTGATTTTAGATGTCTTCCATGTCTTAAGTATCTAAACAAGTTAAATAACATGACCATATATGTCACCTGACACTACATAACCTTGCATTTATTTATTGGTCGTGAAACCAATAAAACAACAAAGGTGTGCATGCAATCACTGTTCTTTGTCAAATAAGCACAGGAAGAATCATATAATACCTAACATTTGTTTTGCAGGAATATTATCATAAAGGCAAAAAAAATAATAAAAAGTATAGTGGTGGTAGTGATATCTGCATTTAACTAATATACATATAAACTACTCCCTCTTTATAAGGTTTTTCTTTATAGAATGGTCCCTCTTACAAGGTTTAACTGTATACATGTGTACTCCATGTCACTGTTTAGCAGTATTGTTGTATATGATTTACCCTGTTATAAAGCAGATCTCGCTTATATGGCAGTGCCATTTCATGGTTCCTATTAGTAGTGCTTCTTGTTTCTCACTAAATCAAATTCTTAATAGCCACTCTTTTCATGATGAGCTATCAACCTATGGGATTATCAGAATTCTTTAAATTAAGTTGGCTTCAGTTAGATACCCATTTAAACCATTTTTCTTAAGGGCCATTCCATGTAAACATACATGGTACCCAGGGAAGGCACTTTGTTTAAAATATATGCCAGGATACTCTGATTACTCCAAAAGTTCGTATGAAAATAATACAAAATTCTAAATTGCATCTATGGATGACTACTCCACATTAAATGTGCCTTCCCTGGGTCCCAAGTATATTTTACTGGAACAGCCCTAATACACTCAGATGAATATTCATTTGTGTATTAAAATTAAAATTATGAAATGTATAATAATTTACAATACCTTCTAAAATATTCTTCAGCTTGCTCTAAATGTTCTTAATTGATTTGAATCATGTACAGTTCTCATGATAAATATCAAGTAATTAAAATATTACTTAAAAATACTTAAATTTTATCAATACTTTGAACAGATGTTGATGCTGTCCTATAGATAGGTCTTCTTTATTAGCTCAGTCATTGGACTAGTGAGCTTATGGTTTGGTTCTATGTCCATTGTGTGTCATCCTTCCATCAACATTTGCTGTTTTCATCTTCTTATAAATACTGATGGACCAATTTTGACCAAACTTAGCAGGTAGTATCCTGGCTTGAAGTTCCTTCAAATTTGTTTTAATGATGCTGATTGGCCATCCACCATTACTAAAAATAGAAAAACCTCTTAATGACTTCTTTTCATGGACCAATGAACAGAAGGTGAGTAATTTCTAGCCCATTTGGCCTCTTATTATATATATTGTTTCGAGAATGAATTCAATGTATAGTATAATATTAACTTTCTTTCAGGCTGAAGGAAAAAGCATGAAGACTCCATGGGAAGAGTCAAATCATGATGAAGTTCAAAACCAACTGTGCATTGTGGTAGAGGAGCAGCATCCCAGAACACGATGCACAGGAGCTACGTGACTTGACAAGTCAGCTTGAGACTTGGGAGAATCGACTCAGTAACATACAAAATCAGCATGATGGTACCAAACTATCATTAAAAGAATCCAAACATTATAAGTCTGCTGGACACAAAATAAGCCCAGGCGCCCAACACAGTGTGGCCCTTCCTGAAATTCACTTCTAGTCCTGGTTCTGAATATGGTATTCATCACAATTACGACCAGCTAAGGTACATGTTTATTCTGACAAAGAGATAATTGATGCTGCATCTCTGTGAGCTGACTGTGTGAAGCATCTGTGGCACATTCAAGTGGAACTTGCAGCAGTGGAGATTTTGATTTCAATTTGTTCAGAGAAAATATGCACTGTGCTGCCAAGGATGCCATAAACCGAATAAAGGAAATTCCATTTGCTGGTTATCGATTCAAAAACCTAGACCCACCTGAAACAAATTGGGTATTTGATAAAGAAGTTGACGTGAAAAGCAGAGACCTGCTTAAGTCCAACTTTTTTGAACACATTTCTCAGTGAAATTTGTTATTATGCCCCATGGGACAATATGGGATTTACCATGTAGCATGTATGATCATAATTATGATCAATCTCTTAATGCTGCAGCTGTTTATCATGAATCAGTGAACACATTATATACACGGCCAGAACAATATGCCTTCACTTGTTATCATCCAGATGAATCTACGCCTACTGAGCTTCTCCGACGATTTGAAATGCAACTTGTTTTAGATGTTTCAAAATTACCAGAACATCACTACCTGAAGAACCATAAGGCAAAGGCATTAGTGCAACATTTTGAGGAACATGGTATTGCTCATCCAATGTGGCTGTTTGTTCCTGACTTTTTCCTCCCATCCAAAAATATACAGTTTGTTAGAGCACAAAATTGTGACTTTTTCAAGGAAAGGTAAAATATTCTTGTTAAAGGACAAGGTTGGTGCATCTGTTGGAGAAATTTTAGAATATGTTCATCAGCAGAAGGAAAAGAAACAGCTAAATTGGGCAAAAAGGACATCATAAATAGATTCTGATCTGGACTTGGCAGATTTCATGTAAAATGTACCAGGAATTAGAACAATAAAGCAGATCTTCTGTTATTGTCTGCCACTCTGAAAGATAATAATCTTGAAAAGAAAAAGTTTTGTCAGTGGTTTTAGTTATGAATAATTTTAGACTATTAAGCTTATTGTTTCAGGTTACATGTACAGTAAAGATTGTTTATAACATTTCACAGGGGACTGGGATTTTTAGAAAATTATAACTGAGAAACATTATACCCAAATTCATTGTTTATTTTCCCAAATGTTTATGTACTCATCCATGTAGATAATGTTGGACATATATTTAGTAAACAATTTACACTGGTATGATTACCGTCAGAACTCACATGTAATGGTACTAACACTTTCAAACAACATACATTTGTGTAAGTATATGTTATGAAGAAAACAATGTGTCAACATACATGTACATGTACCAGCTAGTGAATCATAAAAATCACTTTTATGTGAAAACGTTTTTGATCGATAACTTAACGATTAGTAAATTAGTTTGTTATTTATTTAGATGAAAAGAAATCATCAATAGTCATCTGTTTTTTTATTCTTTTTTTAATCTGAGATTTTTTGTTGATATATTTTTCATTGACATGCAAATGGTCATAAAGAATATCAGGTGTGTCCCACTGAGCCTGTAGGTAGTTTAATATCCGATATGCTAACTTGAAGCTGTCAGGTGCCAGTTTAAATGGCTGGTACTAAATCATTGTTGTCATCCTTGTCATTTCCAGTAGCAAAAGCATCAGTTGCTTCCTTGCAATCACTTTGATATTAGATGAAAGTGAGCAATATGCTTTGATATTAGTTGAAAGTGAGCAATATGCTTTGATATTAGATGAAAGTGAGCAATGTGCTTTGATATTGTTACATGTATGTGTCTTGTCTAAATATTAGCTTAGCATGTGCTATACATTTTCATCATTTATTGCACGCAGAAATACGGATGTCATTTTTAGTTTTGGTTATAAAAAAATCTGCATTTTAGTCACTGAACAGTTGTGCATGATTTTATAAAATGATGGATACAAATTGTCACGTTTTAATTTGTACAAAAACGATGTTAAGCAGAGCCCCACTTGATGAATTCAGTGAAATCCAGTAAAATCACATCTGTCTGCATGTACATGTCAATAATTTCATTTCCGCATGAGATCTTTACTAACCAAATTTGGTATGCAGCTTTATATTCACAAGATCTCGAAAGAGTTCAATTTCCTGCTCTGTCCACATTTAGATGAGTTATGGACCCTGACTGCCTATCTCTGTAACTTTTGTTTCAGCAGTTTTTCTTTTCTTAGGGTTGATGGACTTCAACCAAATTTGGTATGCAACTCTCGACTTATGAGACCTTGAAAGAGTTCACACACACATGAACATCAGTTCAATGTCATCTATGTTCACTTGAGACTAATTTGTTATTATTTTCCAAACAAGATATATGCACGGAGATCTTTTTCCAATTCTAGAACCTTTTTTTACAGCAAAACAGAGCCCATAAATTATACATTTAAATATGTTAAATGTCTTTTTTTATAATATTTGAGATATTTTAGTCACGCCATACACCAGACAACTGTGAATACTGAGGCAGTTGTGGACATGGCGATGGGATTCTATGCAGACCTGTGTGTGAAGGCTGAAATTGTGCTTTTTGTCACATTTACACAAATATTTTCCCATTTTTTTCCTACTGATAAACTTTGTTTTGAAGCTCTGAATTTCACCAATACAACTCCTAGTTTAAACAGATTAAATTTTACAAATAATTCACTAATTTAAAGATTTGTTTCAGATACAATGGATATGTGACTTTGAACTATCTGCCATTGTCTAATTTCTATTTTCTCCCAAAATAATTTTGTTGTGCAAAGCAAGGAAGACAGTGAGTTGCCTGTAATAGACCAGGCAACATCACCCATCCCATCCCCACCACACACTCCAACATCACCCCCCCCCCAATCTCCCCCCCCCTCCACCAACACATCCATACATGCTCTCATCTTCCCATTCAGACCCACTCTCAACCTCCCGCCACACACACACATATCTAACACATTGCTAGTGAAATGAATTTTCAGCAAGAATAACAGCACTGTATACAATGTCTCTGTTGATCTTCAGAATTTCTATCCATGTAGAAAGTTTGAGAACATTTGTTACAACTGATAATGAAATTATGACTGGTTATGTAGTGCTGGACAATTATGTTATAACATATAACAAATAGTGTAATATTAACCAATGATACAATGGAATTTAACCAATAATTTAATACAAGTCTACTGATGGTGCATGATCTTCCTTGCTGAAAAACTGATAATGGTTTAAAAATATTTTATTGAAACTTTGTGGAAAAAAGTGTTAGACATCATGTTTACTTTGGATGGACTTTTAGAAATGATTATGGCTGGAAAACTTAATGCTTTCCTTCAATAATGAAATAATTATTTATTTATTATTTTATTTTTTTCAACTCGGTTAATGATGAAAGCAAACTCTTGCAGCGAATACAGAAAATTAAAAAAACATTGATCTGTACAAGCAGATGATATTTTGGCACATCCAGGACCTCAGATTTTTATCAGTCCATTGAAATTATGGCTTCAATCTAGCCATACTGCACACCAGTAATAACCCTTTCTATGTAGCATAGTAAGATAATGTGCTAAAATGAGTGCAATATTTTTCTATAACATTTAGTGGTGTGCAGATAACTTGTATAGAAAATAAGTACAATATCATTGTACACAATTTAGTATCCCGATAACTTGTACTGAACTAAGTACAATATTATTGTATGCCATTTAATTTGCTAATAACTTGTACTGAACTAAGTACAATATTATTGTATGCCATTTAATTTGCTAATAACTTGTACTGAACTAAGTACAATATTATTGTATGCCTTTTAATTTGTTAATAACTTGTACTGAACTAAGTACAATATTATTGTATGCCATTTAATTTGCTAATAACTTGTACTGAACTAAGTACAATATTATTGTATGCCATTTAATTTGCTAATAACTTGTACTGAACTAAGTATAATATTATTGTATGCCATTTAATTTGCTGATAACTTGTACTGAACTAAGTACAATATTATTGTATGCCATTTAATTTGCTGATAACTTGTATATTTTAACCAAATGACCATTTAGATACTAAACATTTACATATAGGTTCTCAAGTGATTATATATGTAACTAAACAAATCACAAAAATACAAATGTATTGCATTTACATTAAAACATCACAACAAAAAAATCTAACATACTCATAAAAATATTGTCTCTATTTTGAATTGCATATCAATAGAATATATAAAAATAATAATGAGGTTTTGTTTATGAGATATCAAAAAGTGATACATTTTAAAAAAAAAAAAACAAGAAAAAGGTTCATGTTAGATGCAGATTGTTTGCTCTCTGCCAGAAACAGCACAAAATTATTGGGTGAAAAAAAAAAAAATCACTTTCAAGTATATATTAATAAGATTTTCTACAAATGTTATCTTTCATTTGCATGGTATGATACAGCTATACAACTTTGTTTTTCATGTATACACTATACTCTTAGATATGGTTATGTATATAACATACAGACATGTCTTTCATGCATACACTATACTCTCAGATATAGTTATATATATAACATACAGACATCTCTCATGCATACACTATACTCTCAGATATAGTTATATATATAACATACAGACATGTCTCTCATGCATACAATATACTCTCAGATATGGTTATGTATATAACATACATGTCTCTCATGCATACACTATACTCTCAGATATGGTTATGTATATAACATACAGACATGTCTCTCATGCATACACTATACTCTCAGATATGGTTATATATATATAAAACATACAGACATGACTCTCATGCATAAACTATACTCTCAGATATGGTTATATATATATAAAACATAGACATGTCTCTCATGCATACACTATACTCATATATGGTTATGTATATAACATACTGACATGTCTCTCATGCATACACTATACTCTCAGATATGGTTATATATATAAAACATACATACATGTCTCTCATGCATACACTATACTCTCAGATATGGTTATATATACAACATACAGACATGTCTCTCATGCATACACTATACTCTCAGATATGGTTATATATATAAAACATACAGACATGTCTCTCATGCATACACTATGCTCTCAAATATGGTTATATATACAACATACAGACATGTCTCTCATGCATACACTATACTCTCAGATATGGTTATATATATAAAACATACAGACATGTCTCATGCATACACTATACTCTCAGATATGGTTATATATATATAAAACATACAGACTTGTCTCTCATGCATACACTATACTCTCAGATATGGTTATATATATATATAACATACAGACATGTCTCATGCATACACTATACTCTCAGATATGGTTATATTTATAACATACAGACATGTCTCTCATGCATACACTATGCTCTCAGATATGGTTATATATATATATATATATAACATACAGACATGCCTCTCATGCATACAGTATACTCATATGGTTATATATATAGTATGCGTGCTGGTTATATATATATATATATATAACATACAGACATGTCTCTAATCCATACAGTATACTCTCAGATATGGTTTCATATATAACATACAGACATGTCTCTCATGCATACACTATACTCTCAGATATGGTTATATATATAACATACAGACAGATGTGTCTCTGATGGACAAATTTGGAAAAAAAATATAACAACAACTTTAAAATGCAATAAATACAATAAAAACTATGATATATTGCATTACAATACAATGCAACACAACATAATACATCACAATTTATTGGAATAGAGCATTCCACAGTGTTGTCAAACAGAACATAAGAAAAGTGTTCTTGTTGACAGGATTACAGATGTAGTACATTGCTAAGTGTTTTTGTTGACAGGATTACAGGTGTAGTACATTGCTAAGTGTTTTTGTTGACAGGATTACAGGTGTAGTACATTGCTAAGTGTTCTTGTTGACAGGATTACAGATTGCTAAGTGTTCTTGTTGACAGGATTACAGATGTAGTACATTGCTAAGTGTTTTTGTTGACAGGATTACAGATGTAGTACATTGCTAAGTGTTTTTGTTGACAGGATTACAGATGTAGTACATTGCTAATTGTTCTTGTTGACAGGATTACAGATGTAGTACAGTGCTAAGTGTTTGAGATGTAGGTGCAACAGATAAATCAGTTCTCATTATCACGTCATCACTTTTGGAGGAGTGAACATTATATCAAGGAATAAATGTTAGCAGAAATGACAAGTTGTATTATTTCTATTTGTAACCAGCCTTGAACATATTCAGTTTTATAACTGTTAAGCTGAGTCATTCATATGAAATAAAGATAACTATTTAGTTCACAACTTTACATTCCAAATATAAAGTTAGGCTGAAGTTTGAAATAATATTACCTATGAAAATAAAACTAGTTAATAATCCAGGTTTTCATGTGATGTGACTTTATTTAACAAGTTATGATTTTAGTGCCTTTAGAACTAATGTTTAAATTGTGAGATCTTGTCCAAATAGATTATTGCTAATTGGAACCATGCATTGTTATTATCTATAGAAAGTTTCGTCACATACAACTGCTCCCCAACCCCACATGATAGAATGGAAGCTGTGTTATTTTAGTAATAATATTTGTTGTGTAACGAAGTTCAAAACTGTGAATCAGCCATATTACCTTCTCACTGTTAAATACATGCTTAATTTTATTATTTGCAAAGAATGCCAAAAATGTGTTTATGAAATTTCATGTGCAACTTTTCAAATGAATAGGTGCTTACATTTTTATGTTGTAACAGTAAAATTGCATAGACATTTTTATGTTGTAACAGTAAAATTGCATAATCATTTTTATGTTGTAACAGTAAAATTGCATAGACATTTTTATGTTGCAACAGCAAAAATTGCATACAGAAAGTTTTATGTTGCAACAGTAAAATTGCATACAGAATACAGAAATGTTTATGTTGCAACAGTAAAATTGCGTACAGAATACAGAAATGTTTATGTTGCAACAGTAAAATTACATACAGAATACAGAAATGTTTATGTTGCAACAGTAAAATTACATACAGAATACAGAAATGTTTATGTTGCAACAGTAAAATTACATACAGAATACAGAAATGTTTATGTTGCAACAGTAAAATTACATACAGAATACAGAAATGTTTATGTTGCAACAGTAAAATTGCAAAAATTGCATACAGAAAGTTTTATGTTGCAACAGTAAAATTACATACAGAAATGTTTGCACAATTAGTAAAGATAAGAAAAGTTGAATTAAAGATACTCATTTAAATATGTTAATCAGGTGAAATTTGATAGACCATATATATTATTTTCCCATGAGAAGGCCATCTTAGCGTTGTTAACATGTACAAAATTGTAAGGTCAGCTACTCAAACATCGGGATTTCACGTTCTGTTTTTGTACAGTTTTCTACTTTTAAAAATAAGGTGTTAGATAGATAATGTAGTTAAATATCAACTAATGATGTAAAAAGAAAACAACCATATACTTCATTGTATGTGCAAATGTTCTGCAGAGCACAATAAATATATTTCATTCTCTTGTACTCAGGCTTCATCTTCATAGTGTTCTGGCAAATGTTTGCAGACAGTAAATCATCCTTAATCTTTTTTTTTTTAAAGCCTTGCTCATTTCTCCATGAACTATTCTTTAAATATTTATGCTTTTATAATGAGTGCATATGTTTATCATATAAATGATTTTTTTAAAAAATATTGCTGAGAAAATTGGATAGATTCCCCTCCCTTAATACATTACTCTTGAATACACATGCTTCTTAAATCAGAATGTTTTACTCCAAAATCCTGTTGGTTATGGGATTTGGAACTGGCATCTTTGCCACATGATATAATGTGTAGAGTGATACAAGTGTAATACATTTTCATAAGCATCATCTCAGGATGACAGATATCCATGGCAACTTCTTTTTCAAAAGAAACTGGACAACTTGAATACCATTAGTATGTAATTTTTAAATGTTTCAGCACCAACATGTTGCATTTCAGATAGATTCACTCTGTTGAGCATGGCTATATTCTTTAACTGTTTATACAACTATCTTTGCATTTTCGTAGACATTGTTGTTCCCTGAAAATATAAACAAATTTACAAACACAGCCTCAGTGTTGAATTTTCAGGTTTCTATGATAGTAAGTGTAAAAAAAGAAAACAACTTTTTATTTCAAATATTACTGACAGTTTATTTTTATAACAAGTTTAAGTCATGTTATGTAACCAGAGAAGAATTTTCATTACAGTTATAAATTGTACATGAGTAAAAAAAAAGAGGTGACTCCATGTCAGAACTTTATTACTGTTTTATTATTTGATGTTCAGTGGAACAAATCTGATAGTTCTTGTAAATACTACACTGAACTGAACTGTAAAATCAACATAAACTCAACAGATTTAATATAAATGGAGTGATGACAATGAAAATTGATGACAATGAAAAGTCTAAACAGAAGGAAAACATACATACATACATATTATGTTATGTTATTATGTTACCAATATTTAGCAGCTTATAAGAAATCTATTTTAATCAGAACTACAATGGAACTTTCATATAGAGTAAGTTTAGATATCAACACCAACTGATGGTACACATTAATCGACTAGAAACTAACAGAGTGCTGATTACTCTACAGTTGTACATTTGTAATTTGTAACGGAGACAACCTCATCATTGATTGTATACTTGTCTTGGTCTTGCATACTCCGTCCAGAAAATGGGCGAGTACTGTGTTGTAAAAATTAAACATAAAACTCGGACATATTCCAAATGTAGGACCTTTTAAAATAACAAGTGAGGCATTTAACTTAATTTTAGCAAGTCAAAACATGTTTTCTTTGCATAAGAATATTTAACTTTATACTTGGTTAAAAAACTGATGCTGACATTTGGTCAATAAGGATAGAATCTTTCTCATGTTAACGTAATACCATTTGTCATGTTGACATAATACCTATCAGAAAGGCAATACATGTTTTTTTGGTTAGTGCCACACACTGAGAAACATGTCATCTGCAAAATTAATGACACAATTCATTTCTTGATTAGTAAATGCTTGCACATTCTACTGAATGCATCTACAGTTGCATACATATTAAAACTACTCGACTTCATTCCTTTATTTATGTGCTCATCTTCTGCACATGCATCTCTTCACAACTCATTAAACTTGGTTAGCTTGGTTGACATTTGTACATTTTGTTCTTGAAAAAGGGATAAATAAATCCCCATGCTTGTTGTATAATAATACAGGTTCAATACATTAATTACAACAAGCACATATTATTAATGATACCCACGTCTAATGGTATCCTCTTTGTAGGTAAAGGGGAAGAAAACCTAATTAACTTTTTAATTAAACAATGAACATGTTATATTTCTGTGCAGGCCTACATACCATGACAGTTAATGTGAGACCACTCTTCATATGATTTCTCCTTCATTATAAGGTAAACCGTGTATTATAATGTACATATCCTTGAATGGAATAACTGGAGTGAATACAGTTTACTATCTTCAATTAAAACATTCCAGATAGTGGTGATACAATTTTTTTTAACATTTAGATTTGTTCTTTATTTACATTTGTTTTTCTAATCAAATGTTTTGGATGAATTCATTCCAAAAATTACCACCTGAGGCAGCAAATGGTTGTTTAATGTGCTCATTTTTGGCTATGGCATTCTGCAATTATAATTTGTGACTGATCTCAACTTAGGTATTGGTATTGTTCATCTGACTTAACATGAAACATGCATGCAGGTATTGTGGACTAAGTTTACTCTTTACTTTGAACAATAATACTGACTAGAAGTAAGCTAAACTGTATTCAAATTTCAATTATTTCAAATTGGAGAATATCATTTTGGACCATGTATCTAAAGTTAAATTTAGGACAGGGGTGGGCAAAGTGCGGCCCGCGGGCCACATGCGGCCCACCACAGAGTTTTTTGTGGCCCGCCAAGACATTCAGAAAACCCCGCCTTGAACTGAGATTTGCTTCATGTCCGCGACCGAAAGTTCGTCTCGTGTTTTCCATTAGAGCGGCTATGTCAATGCGCGTGCGCAGGCAGTGTAAATACGCACTTTTCCTGTTTGTCAGTTTTATTTCAATTTTGTCTTTGCAACAGTAAAATTTAAAAATTTCCAAATTAAGTGGGGCCATGAACCCTCCGAAAAAGCGTAAAATTGGTGATGAATCCCGTGTGTTTAATGAAGAATGGACACACAAATATTTCTTTGGTAATACAGGCAAGAAAGCAGTGTGTTTACTGTGTCATGAAACAATTGCCGTATTTAAGGAGTACAATCTGAAACGACACTACGAAACAAAACATAACGATTTTGGCGGCAAACTTTCTGAGGACGAACGCAAGAAGAAAGCTGCAGATTGTGTTACAAAGTTGAAGAAGCAACAAACAGAAGAAGATTGAGCCTAAATTTAATTTGCTGTCTTCTCCTATCACTGCTGATATTGATACAGCACCTGAGGAGCTGCAGCTTGAACTAATTGACATGCAGTCAGATCACACAGTGAAAGAAATGTTTAATACTGTGACATTAGTTGACTTTTATAAGTCTTTGTCTGCTGAAAAATTCCCATGTGTGAAAAAATTTGCTGGGAAAATGTTCTCTATATTTGGATCTACATATATTTGTGAACAAAGTTTTTCTTGCATGAAGATCAACAAGAGTAAATACAGAAGCTCTTTGACAGACATAAACTTGCAGGCAGTGATGAGAATCTCAACAAGCAACTTCACTCCTGATTTCAAAAAAATTGTAAAAAAGTGTGATAGGGTGCACTTGTCTCATTAAACTGATTCTATAATTAAATGTGTTAGCAGCTAGAAATCTAGATAATATGACATTAGCACAATAAATAAATTTAATAAAACTACCACTTTTGTTTAAGTTTTATTTATTGATTTTTATGATACCATTTATACTTTTTCTGAAATGAAATGTAATGTTAACTAAAGAATACAATCATTTTAAACGGTGAGGCCCTCCGCTAAAATCCGCTACCACAAAGTGGCCCCCGAGCCAAAACAATTGCCCACCCCTGATTTAGGAGATAGCTTGCTGCTCATTTCTAAAGTTTGTGCATCCTTTCAATATCACTTTCAGTTTTATTTCTTGATTGACTTGCTTAAACCACTCTTGATTTTTATCAGTATATTCACCAAACAGTTTTTGTGTGTCAACATTTTAAACAAGAATATCTTTAATATACAACTCTAACTTTGAATTTCTTTTCACTGATAGTCTTTGCTTAGTTGCCACTGATTTGGTATTTTGAGAATTGATAAACATTTTATACATGGAGCACTAATATTCAGCTTTACATAAATATTACCCCAACCGTTTGTTCAAACATTTGGCATGAGAATTAGACTTATGCAAAGTAGTATCATATGCATATAGTTATTCAGCTGATCATGATATCGTATATGCAGAATTTAATTTTTGAAATGCAAACAGAACAGACATACACACAGAAAGATATTTCTCTTTTACAAAGGAAACCGGGAACTTCAGATGTTAACCTTCTCCAAAATATTCTTGACAAGATCAACGAAAATTCAGAAAATAAATCAATAAATAGTCAATGGATAACCTTTAAAACCACTCTCTTAAAGTCAATAAATAGTCTATGGATAACCTTTAAAACCACTCTCTTAAAGTCAGCAAAATGCATATGCCTCAAAAACTCATTACAAATTAAAAGATAAAAATATTGCCCTTAATTAATAAAGAACTCGATTTAAAATTAAGGAAACAAATGCTACTCCAAACAGGCAAATACAAAGAACAAAGACAAGCTGTTCAAAAAGAAACTCATACTGGAAATACATTGAAAACATGATAAATAGCCTACCTGTAACCGAACCTGATGAACCATGCACAAATGTAAGAAATAAAAATTTCATACATAAAAATTCAACGAGCAGAAAAATCAGGCATCCTGATTCTTTGTCACAATGGAGTCATGACATCAGACCTTCATGAGAGAGTAGATATTCTCAAAAACCAATTTCAGAAGGCAATCACTGCATAAGATAACACCATTCCTACACCAGACAAAGAAAAGAAAAAATTCCACATGCTTTAATGCCTAATATAATCATAAATGAGAAAGGCATTCTCAGATTTCTAAATCATTCTCAGATTTCTAAATGACATAAACTCCCAGGAAGCAATGGGGCCTGATAAAATGCATGAAAGATTACTAAAAAAACTAAGAAATACCAGTGCCCCTTACTGAAAACCATTTTTAAAAAAATCAATCAATACAGGCATTATACCAGAAGATTGGCTTTAAGCAAATGTCAGCCTTGTGTTCAAAAAAGGTGACAACTATGATCATATTAAAAATAAGCACATCTATCTAACATGTATCACCTGCAAACTAATGAAACACATAATAACTAGCTCCAAATGAAGCATTCATGCTCTAAATGCAACAAGTGGGAAATTCTCAAAAAATTGCATCTGAACATCAGCTTTTGATGCTTGAATGATTTATTTTGTAGTACAATGTTGATCAATAAACTATCTACATTTATTGATTTAAAACCAAACAAATTCAAATAGTACTTAATGTCATGTGACATTTTCAAGATACTGTTCTCTGTGTTTGCTTTACTGATTTTGGTTGTTTGGTTGGTTTTTAACAGCACTTTCAACACATTATTGGCAATTTTACATCAAACTAAATAAACTAAAGTATTGCCATTACCATTTCCTTGCGAACTTGAAGAGCTGTAGATATGGCTTTGATTGCATTCATATCATGCCGAGGAAATGGGAGCTAAGTGCCTTTTCCAATGACAGATTGATTTTAATCTGTGCTTCCTACAAACCTGATTCACTATATGTTACTACAAATGTTTTCCAAGAGTTGGCAGTTATAATATAGATGCCAATTGCCAAAACTCAACTACACACAGCATTGTCCTATTTTTTTTCTCCAAGATTTCCTTAATTTGATATAAAAATGAGCAGTCCTTTTAAAATATACCATTCTTGACAAAAAAATCAACTGAATTTAAAAGCAAATGTATTCCAGATAAGTTTTTTGCTTTTAGACCAGCTACCAATTCATGTCTGGCAGTACTTGCCTGCTTTCACATCAAAGTGAACAAGAGAAAGAAAGCTGCCATCACTAACGGATGGCAATTTTACATAGAACTAAATAAATGGAAGTATTACCTTGACCATTTCCTTGTGAACTAAGAGAGCTGTAGGTATGGCCTTGATTGCATTCATAGGTTTGAACTTGGTCATAAAATATCTCACCAGTTGTTTCACTGAAAATAAAGAAATCCCCATGCAGAGACTATTCTGACATAATTCACTATTTCATTTTCATTTTCATAAGTTTCAGTAATATTTGCAAATTTTAACGCAAACACTTGTTATCAGTGTCCTTCTATTGCCAATCTGTCTAAAAAGTGCATGTGTATGTATGTCTATCTGTTTGTATGTATGTATATAGGTAAGTAAATGGGTAAATGGGTAAGTACATACTAAGAAAGGTAGAATGATATATCAGTATGTATATATTGTTATGTATGATGTTTATATAATATTATAAATATTTTAGGAAATTATAAATGTTTCTTCACTTTAATATTTGCTTAAATCTTAATGTTATCAGGAAAAACATGTTTAACTAGTGTCCTTGAATTAGGTTGTTTTGATCAATATGTTTTCTCAATTTGAAGGTCAAGGTTGAATTTTGTTTACAAGTAAAATTGCATTAAGATGACACACATTCTAGAACATTCTGTCATGTGACCAATCTTTATATATACCATGTTTGGTGGACATTTATTCAGTTTTGACATTACCATCAGTCTTGTAAAGAGCTATTACAGTCGTGAAAATTCATTCCAAATTCTAAGAGAGGAATTATTTTAAATATTCATTGGATTATAACAGTGCTCATAAACTTTTGGATTTTGGATTTTTAATTGATGATTTTGGAATTTATGTGAACTTATTCAGAGATTTTGGAATACTTCATTTTGACATCAGCACATCAAGATTACTAGTACATCAGGACTTTGGAGACCATTAGCACATCATAACATTCAAGAACACAGCCGTGAATTCGGAACATTCTATATTTAGGACTTGTGATTAGAACAATCATTCTTATTGGATTATTAGGATTTCAAAACACATTACTGTAAGTGACTTTTTGATTTTTCATTTTAATTATCTAGTAATAAATTGCTTGTTGATTTTTACTTGATTTGTTGGTTTCACTTTCTTTCTGTTACATTTTTCTTAGACCATAGAGTCGTAACAATATATACATGCAATGGTGACACATATTTCTCTATGACTGGATAGATTGATTAAGACTGGCATATATTGATGGATTTAAGAATAGATGCACAGATGAATAGATTTATATAAGTATATACAGGAAGTGTCTCTAATCACACTCATATCATAGATGATGTCATGATTCAGAGTAAATTTGGTAGCTGCACACTTGCATGATTGATAAACCTAACACTTAGTACAGTATTGTTCAAGGTGAAATTACCTACTGATTATGGTTTAGAGAGGATGATAATTTTATTCATCATCTTGAATATAAGTGTGGTTTTCTACCTATGCAGCTTATTACCAATATCAGGCAACTGGGAATGCAAATGTAGTCCAGGCCTACTAATTACTATGCTTATTATCTATATCGGATGACTGAGAATGCAAATATAATCCAGTTCTACTATTTAGTATGCTCAACTCTATTGCTTGAAACATCTGATTGCATGGTGATTTACTGACCTATAAGTCTGGTTTTCCTTTTAAAAATCATTTTTTCTTTTCTGAATAGATGTTTTTTTTTATTTGCTCTGGTAAACAACATTTCATACATCATTGAGAATATTTTTATAAACCTATATCTAATGTACGGTATTAATCATCTAAAATTACATTCCATCATTATTAAAAAGGTCTTTGCCTAATGTATTTAATCATCCAAAATTATTCCATCATTATTAAAAAGTTCTTTGCCTCATGGATTTAATCATCCAAAATGATATTCATCATGATTAAAAAGTTCTTTGCCCAATGGATTTAACATGCAACTGTAAAGCAGCAGTAACAGTTTGGAATTAGGAATGTCATGATTGACCTAGATGACATCACAGCACTACTGCAGTGGAAAGACAATGATGAAATTAAGCTAAATTAATGAAAACTGAGCAAAGTTTCACAAATCTTGCATATGTTGTCAAATTATAATGTTTTTTCATTATTTCAATCCATTATAGAATCAAACAATTTTACTAGCTGTGATAAATTAAGCAATAATAACTCGTGTCCATAGTGAGTTTATCTAATGCTACCACCCAGGGTCTGATCCAAATGAACAATTCATGTGAATATGCTATGCAGTATGTGATAGGGCCAATACAGGACACATTACAAACCTCACATTCTCAAAGTTCATTATTGTCCTTCAATGATGCAACAGGCAAAAGCATGATTGAAATATCCACCTGAGGATCTCCAGTTTTAGAAAACTAATTACACACATAGAGACATCAATAAAATATGAATCAATAAATATATGAAACTATTTCTTTAGGTAGGCTAAGTAAGTAGGACAATAACTATGCATATAGACAGATAGATAGACAGATGATAGGTAGAGGTTAGGCGGTTTACCTAATACTGGTGGGTTTGCCACCATCAACTCTGCGATCTGGAAACAAATTTGAAGCTTTTATTCGGGGTTTGAAACTAAAATTGCTGGTTTCACACTTTCATGTTTTTTCCTGAATAGTATCATATCATGTGTGATACATATGGAGGGAAGTATATATATACTGTTAGATGTTTTCAGTATCATGTCACATGTGTGATCTACATGAGGAAATGACATTTACAGTTAGATTTTTTTACTATCATATCACATGTGATCCACATGGAGAAATTATATATACTGTTAGATGTTTTACATAATTATTGATAGATTGGTATTTAACAATATTTGAGCACATAAAGGATTATATAGTGTTGATGCAATTTGGAGTTTCATGCCTTTTTCAGACCCTGACTGGTCTGGACAAGAATTTATGGAAAAAATCTATCACCTTAATCACCTCAGCTACATTAAGACTTTCATATTCTTACTAAAGTTAAAGAATCTTATGATATTCATCTTTAGTTTTAATTCCCACAAAGAAAAATATGAATTTATACTTCAACTAATTAAAACAGTAATTTTCATTAAAAATAATTGTCACTCCAAATGATAATGGAACTAAGATGTAATGATCCAAATGTCCATACTTTTGTATTTCTGTCTCCATTTATGCAAAAAGTTTAATAGATTTGTGTCAGTGTCTGATTACAGCAGTTCAGTGTTGGGGAAATATATTTAATAATAATCAGATAAAGAAGACATTCATTTCATTTTTCATTTCTCCCGTAACCTTGCTGGTCGTAGGGGCGCCACTGAATAGTTTGCGACAATCTCTCTCCATTTCGCCCTGTTCTCCACTGCTCTTTCGGACTTTGCAAGTCCATGCCTGTCCACTCTTTGATATTGTCTTCCCATCTCTTCTTCTGTCTGCCTTGTTTTCTCTTTCCTCTCACTGTGCCCTGTTGGATTGACTTGGACAGGCCAGTTGAGCGTGAGACGTGACCATACCATCTTACTTTGCGTTTCTTTACAGTGGTGAGCAGATCTTCATAAGGTCCATTTGCACCTTGGATTTTAGTGCGCACTTCCGCATTACAGATGTGGTCTAAGTATGAGATTTTCAGGATCCTTCGATAACATCTCATCTCTAGGGCATGGATTCTTCTCTCTAATTCTGCTGTTAGGGTCCATGTCTCACATGCATATAGGAATATGGACATGGCGAGGGAGCGCATAAGCTTGATCTTGGACCCAAGCGTGATGTTGCTGTCTTTCCAAATATCATTCAGCCTAGCCAGAGCAGCTGTTGTCTGCGCAATCCTGGAAAGAACCTCAGGTTTTGAACCTTCATCAGAGGCGATAGCACCTAGGTATTTGAAGCTTGTTACTGTGCCCAGCTTCTGTCCATTCACTTTTATTTCCTTCTGGATGCCACTTGGGTTGTTTGTCATAAGCTTTGTCTTTTCAGCATTGATCTCAATCACTAAGGTTTCCATTTCTTCTTCATCTCCTGCTAAGCCATCGATATCATCAGCGAAGCGCGGGTTGGTGATTGTTCTGCCTCCAACATTGACACAGCCCTCATGGTCTTCCAAGGCGTCAGACATGATCCTTTCCAGGTAGATGTTGAAGAGAGTGGGTGTGAGAAAAGGCACCCCTGTCTGACTCCGACTGTGGTTCTGAAGCAGTCTCCTATGTTGCCATTGACGAGAACTGTACTAGTCGCTTTGTCATACAGGGTTTCTATAGTGCGGATTAGTTTTGCGTTTATGTTGTATATCTGCATGGTGGCCCACAAGGCTGCATGCCATACCTTGTCGAAAGCCTTCTTGAAGTCAATGAAGACATGATAGAGGTTCTGTTGATGCTGGAGATATTTTTCACAGAGGATTCTAAGACTGAAGATCTGTTCTGTAGTGCTACGTCCTGCTCTGAAACCTGCCTATTCTTCCGAAATGATGTGCTCTGACATACCAGCCATCATACCTACTCATTCTCATGAGACTCCTGGGATTTGGCATGCATATAGACAGAGGAATTATTCAATAAAACAATGACAAATTATTATTGCTCACTGTGATCCCTGCGATACTTTTTTGTATGTGGACACATGTGCTAAAGTAGTTAATGTTAAACATCAACGTTTGGTGGACTTAGTTTTTTTGAAGTAAGTAGATTCTTGTAATAAATCAGTATAGTTCATCTATTCATAATTATTATTTGATTTGTACTGGGCAGTCATTTATGAAACATCCTGGAGTAATATGGAAACCCTTGTGAAAGTTAGGTTTGGGTAGTTACAGCTTGGTGGACCTGTCAATCATCAAACTTAGTGCTGGAGTTGTTGCCATTAAGCCTTGACCAAAGCATAAGCAGATGTACTGATATCCAAGGCAATACTGTGCTGAACTGCAGTTCAGTGTAACAACATATTGCCATTGCAAAATAAGATAGATCATAAAAGGAATGAGTGATAATTCCTAGTGAAGAAGGTTGAGATATCCTTCTCAGAGATTAACATGCCTACCCTAGGGGTTCTAGTAATCTTATTCTGTGCAGATAGAAGTTCAGTTAAGTTCAAACTTTGATACATACATACAGCACTTCTGTAGGTGATGTGCTAGGTCATTATCAACATAAATAGATGAATGTCCTCATACTTTGCGCAGTGAAAGATCATTGTCTATTTAAAAATCTGTATCTTGCTTAGATAATTGTCAGTGCATATTAGGGATTTAGAGGGATTATAACGTACTACTGCCTCCCCTATTGACCTATTTTTAACTGTCAATTAACTATGGCTTATCAGAGACTTTTAAGGCCCCATCAGATTGCCATACACCATGTGCTATTGCAGCATTGCCTGTGTACCTGTTGTTTCTCAAAGCATGAGAAATGTCAAACAAAGAAAACTCAGATACCTTTACAACTTTTACATGGTTCATATAGATATTTTATCAGGAAACTAAAGCGCTTTTCAATGACATCAGTATGACTTTTCATATAGATATTTTATCAGGAAACTTAAGCGCTTTTCAATGACAAAAATGTTATTTTCAAGCACAATAATTAACTGCATATAAACTTAGGAAGAATGTTGATTATGGTATGTAGAGTCCACAAAATTTCAGATTTAAGTATTTCCTTCTTAAACAAGTAATCTGAAAATATTGTTTTGTTAAAAAAATAGGCTTAGGTGAAGACACTGTAACTCATCTACATCAGTTTGGGAGTTATCAATCTTACCTGGCAGCGTTTCTAACTCCTTCTTGAAATTTTTATGTTTAAGCTAAAAATATTCTAAATGAATTCATATTGATGATATTTAATTCTCTTTATGGTTTTCAATCTTGCCATACAACAACAGATCACTTTTACTCATTGATCTAGGGTAGGTAATTTTAGCTCTATAAGTCTCTAGTCATACTGATGAAAGGGACTTTAGCTCTATAAGTCTCCAGTCAAACTGATGGAAGGGACTTGAGCTATATAAGTCTCTAGTCATACTGATGGAAGGGACTTTAGCTCTATAAGTCTCCAGTCATACTGATGGAAGGGACTTTAGCTCTATAAGTCTCTAGTCATACTGATGAAAGGGACTTTAGAGCTTTAAGTCTCCAGTCAAACTGATGGAAGGGACTTTAGAGCTATCAGTCTCCAGTCATACTGATGGAAGGGACTTTAGAGCTATCAGTCTCCAGTCATACTGATGGAAGGGACTTTAGAGCTATCAGTCTCCAGTCATACTGATGGAAGGGACTTTAGAGCTATCAGTCTCTAGTCATACTGATGGAAGGGACTTTAGAGCTATCAGTCTCTAGTCATACTGATGGAAGGGACTTTAGAGCTATCAGTCTCTAGTCATACTGATGGAAGGGACTTTAGAGCTATCAGTCTCCAGTCATACTGATGGAAGGGACTTTAGAGCTTTAAGTCTCCAGTCATACTGATGGAAGGGACTTTAGAGCTATCAGTCTCCAGTCATACTGATGGAAGAGACTTTAGAGCTATCAGTCTCCAGTCATACTGATGGAAGGGACTTTAGAGCTATCAGTCTCCAGTCATACTGATGGAAGGGACTTTAGAGCTATCAGTCTCCAGTCATACTGATGGAAGGGACTTTAGAGCTATCAGTCTCTAGTCATACTGATGGAAGGGACTTTAGAGCTATCAGTCTCTAGTCATACTGATGGAAGAGACTTTAGAGCTATCAGTCTCTAGTCATACTGACGAAAGGGACTTTAGAGCTATAAGTCTCTAGTCATACTGATGGAAGGGACTTTAGCTCTAAAAGTCTCTAGTCATAGTGATGGAAGGGACTTTAGCTCTATAAGTCTCTAGTCATAGTGATGGAAGGGGTTTTAGAGCTAAGATTAAACGTGTAGACATTTTCAGCAGAGTTGCCAAATCCCAGCGATTTTGCACTTAGCATTACTTTTAATGGTGTTTCTTCACTGATTTTAACTATAAAATAAATACTGTATTCTACAAGCAATTTTTTCCTTGTTTCAAGTGATTAGTTAGAGACTTTTGTTTTCAATTACTGTCATCAGTATGTAAACTGATGGTAATGTTCTCACCATCAGTATGACTTAAGATGATCTTAGCTACCATTGGTACAATGTCTTTCAACCAACACGACACATAGCTCTTTGTTTATTGTTTGCCTTTACCCATTTATATGGCATGTATAGCACTTATGACAACCTTTTTATGAAAATCCACTTGCCATCGCAGAGCATGTGACTATTTTTATCAGCTTTAACAGCCCAGTCTACACAGCATCCATTAATTTACATCATGTGGTGGTTATAATGCCAAAGCAGGCTGAGTAATAATGAGTATGTAAGGTACCCAACTTGAAGTCTTACTGAATATGTAAGGGTCACTACATGGAATTTAAATTCTAGGAAGATCAAGTTTTTAGCTTTTTTAATGGATCTTTTACTTTCTTTCCTGATATTTATGTCACTATATTAATATTTTTCAATCATATGCATTCATTTGTACATTCAAGCACTTTTCAATGACTACCACTGAGCATTTTCAAGCACTTTTCCAGTACATTTTGGAACTTACCTCAAATTCAAGCACTTTTCAAGGTGACGACCAAAATTCAAGCATTTTTTAAAATGATGCAAATTCTATTTTACAATGTAAAAAATATTCAAATTACTATCATTATAACTTCTTTATATTTTGTCCTACTGTGCCCTAATTTTCACCAGAAACACAAAACAGTTAAGTATATGTGTACATTTGGAAAGAAAATCTAAATATTTGCAGAACTGTATAATTTATGCATAGGTAAGACATAGTAAATACATCAAAAGCTGTGATATAGACAGGGCATAATAGAAGTGCAGGCGCCATTTTAGTCAACCAGCCCTGGCTTTCCTTAGATGGGAAACATTTTATTTTTAGCAGTGGATCAAGTCACTTTTCACATTTGCCTTAAGCAATTAGTGAACTGTCGGAGGTTTAAGGGTGTGTGCAGTGCTATGGTAGGATAATGTTCTTCTAATGGAAAGTTTGTTAAACCTTCCGAGTTAGCCATGGCATATTAATGGTTCTTAGAAATATCAGCCATATATGATCAAGAATGGGTTGGTTCATGGAGAATTAGAGTTCATAGTAAGAAATGAAGCGAGACTCATGTGAAAATTGTGGTTTTTTAATTTTAGTAGAAAAAGACTGCCTTTTTTGCACATGACAGTTGATTCAGTATTAGCACATATACAGAGATAAAATACTCATCTGTGATAATGTCAACTATATAATGACCTTATGTTCTTAAACAGCAACCCAAGACTAGCTCATGCACAATTCACACCACTTTTGATTGGTTCTGATCTGAATTATTGGTATGTATCTCCGTTACTTGCTACAAATTTGTTTTATGTAACCTTTTTTGCAGTAATATCTTGGTGTCTCTCACTTACAATTAATTCTACATACATGCAGATCTTAACTAAAATACCTAACAAAATAACAATATTAACCAAAAGACTAAATATAAATATTAACTCAGATTTATGTTAGTGCACATATTGCAATCCATTAACAGAATTAACATTTTTCATGCACTAAAATTAGGTACTTAACAGTATAGTGCAAATACCATACAAAACTTGTATGTAGATTAATCTTAAACTACTAAATAGTATGACAATTAATCAAACAATATAAGTACAGGCATATACTAATAACTCACCTTATACCATATGGACAATGTTAACAGTATTTACTATGTGCTTTGCTAATTATTCAGGTAATTAGTACATTCTTATGTAGGATAAGAATCTTCATTTCTTTTAGAAATCACCAGAAAATTGGATACTGGTAATTTAATCATTTAATTTGTCTTACCATTTACAGTTTCATATTGATTTGTTTCACATCTATTGGACTGTAGACTCTCATATTGTGTGGTGTTGATATCGCTGCTGAAGGCAGTGTTTACATAGGATGGACCAGCTCCTCTGTCAGATGCAGATCTAATAATAATAAACAAAATCAAAATATATTTAATTTTTGACGAAAAATTAATGTAAAATAAATAAAATAATGTATACTGTTGATAAGCCTTAATCTGATAATAATGTCATGTACAGAAATAAGAAAGACTATACATGAATATAGCACATGACAGTTTTATATATTAAAATATTCTGCTTATGCCTTTCTTGTCTTAAAATGTATAAGACAAATTCTCAAATGAAGCACCACATGTAAAATATATTTTCATTAGGCCCGAGATCACACACCTGGCTGACATTTGGGCCAGAGATCGCTCACATGGTTGACATTTGGGCCAGAGATTACTCACATAGTTGGCATTTGGGCCAGAGATTGCTCACATGGTTGGCATTTGGGCCAGAGATTGCTCACATGGCTTACATTTTGGCCAGAGATTGCTCACCTAGCTGACATTTGCTTACAACCAAATGCAAGAGCATTTGGCTGGAATACCAGTTTGCATTCTGCAAATTTTTTTTTTTTAGTGCTGTAGATTGCTTATGTTATGAAAACAGTAGTTTCTCTACTTTTTGTATCTTCATCCATACTTAACTGCACATCAACATAATTTGTCCAATAATGAAAAGATTCGATGCCATGATGCTTTCAGTCAATTTAAAAGTTGGTCAAAAATACTTTAACTAATATAGGATATAATGATGAGCAACTATTTTTAAAATATTTTTAATAACGATGGGCATATTTGATGACAGATTGGCATAATTTACATAAATTTTAAAATGCCTTCATGTTAGCATACTTTCTGTCAAATGTATATTTTAAAAATTTTATTAAATGGCTGCTAAAATTTTCCTTAATGATACCACTTTAAATCAATTAATTATAGAATAACTTAAAGGGTTGAACATAAAAGCCATACTCTAGCTTCCAGATTTTGGAAGTAAGAGAACAGTAAAGCACCAGCCCCACTGCCAGTTATCTGATAAAGTGAAAGTGTACTTTCACCTCAGCAAGGTTGGCAACACTCAAAGCAGACTTGAGGGACTTTTAGCATCTATTTAAAAATTACAATCTGCAAATCTGAAAAGAGTGAACAAAAAGAATTGTAACACACGGTCAAATCTTATAAAATGAATATATGACACTGCATTGACATGAAATCATCCACTTATAAAATTGTATATAACATTCAGCGACTAATAGCTAAGTTACTAAGAAGGATCTTGCACTTATGTGAACAAAAAATAAAATATCCATAAAATCAATACACAGATAATATCCAACAAAATTAACCTGCAATGATCCCCAGCACAATTATTAAAACAAACACTATATTACATCAAAAACAAATCCATGGATTTAAAGCAACCTGTGCCTGTGTGTTCTGTTATTATTTTATGAGTATAGTGAGTAAATGTGTATGTTTCATTGTTCTTTTAATTCTTTTGTATGTGTCTCCAACATTTTCATTCCAAGCTTATTTCTTCTGGCTTTCCATTGTTCCCTACTCTTTATAATGATGTTCTGTTCCGCTGTTCCATACATTTGCAAGACGTTACATCCAACATGACCAATATAATTTTGTGTCAAAATCTTCATTCAGTTTTCTTGTTGTTTGCTGAATATGAATATGAATATGTAAGTGGGTGAATAACAGTGTGAGAAACCAACAGGAGCAGTACATATTTCAGGTCAAAAGGTCAGCTGATTAGTATAGTGAATCACATTATGAAATTTATTGACATAAACAAAAGGAGATGGACAGTGCTTGAAAATTTCAATGACCCCTAATATAAGCTCAAGAACAGGCACACGCATTAGCCAATTTAACCAGACTTGTGGGCTGTGCCCTCTCATCAAGACAAATTGGATAATGGAAGTGCACTGTTAAATTTGATAATGCTTGTGCCCTGTTCTCTATAATAACATGGTGGATATATCTAATGTAGAATCAGCATCATTTGCATAAATTGGAAAGCCATTATTGCCAGAATGCTTTCTGTAAAATTTTGTCAAATTTTGCTGAGCAGTTTCTGAGAAGTCATTTAATTAATTTTCTAGTTTTAGTAATGATGACCATAGATGATGATGGATTGGCATCATTTGTACAAAACGTGAAAGCCCTCTATGTCAGGATGCTTTCCTTTACATTTGGTCCAGTGATGCTGAGCATTTTTGAGAACAAGTTTTAAGGTTTCTCATGTTTTAGTAATGGAGGCCATAATTAATGGTGAATTGGGATTATTTGTATAATATGAAAGGCATTTATGACAGGATACCTTCCATCAAATTTGGTCAACTTCTCTTGAGCAGATACATTAGGCTGCTCCATCTACTAAAAATAGCAATTCGTTTTACACTGCACTTGCCGCTGACGACTTTATTTTTCCAAATTACAAAAGTTTGTGCTGACTGAAGAAGGTTTGGTTTAAAATTTTTAAGGTAAGAAGGGATTAAATAATTCTCAGCTAGACTGTAACTGTGCCAGGTAAATACTTTCATAAACAGGAGGTGGGGTACGATTTATAATGGACCTGCATCAGACTATAACTGTCTGAGACAAAAGCAATGTATCAAGTTATGGCAATGATGCCAATGCATAGCTACCCAAAATTTGGCTTTGGATAATATCTGTTGTACAGTTATAATCCAGACAATAAAGATAATGTGCTTTCAAAATTAAGAATGAAGTGAGGAAAATGGGTTTCTATTCTTCAAGCCACCTGGTCTGAGAGTGAATCTATTAAGTTTCCTTTGCTCATCAGGTTTCAAGGTTCCAGTTTTGATTGTGGGTTATTCCAGTCAAGACAATGTCACTGAAATGGTGGATATGGGAAGAAAAGTGATCTGTAATGGGGCTTCTGTCAAATTTTCTGGTCACATTTTCTGGTTTGCCAGTCAGATCTAGGTATTGAATTTCATCCTCCTGTTTACTTTTACAGTCCTACCCACAAACTGGACTGAACAAACTTTTCATGTTATTATATATATCACATTTTGAGTTTCTGTGTTTTGCATGTAATGGCATTGTTTCAAATACTTAATTACTTACTGTGAAAAGAAAACCTCCAACATGTCTGAATGACAGTTTGGTTTGGTTTGGTTTTGTGGGGTTTAGCGCCATTTTTCAGTACATGATAGGTTATACATGACAGCCAGTATATTTGGTAGGGGAAGAGCCCGGTAAGCTACTGGCAAGCTTTCTCACATACCCACATTGGTTGAGCTGAGACTTAAAACTCATACCGAGATGTGTAAGTGAACTGTAAAGGTGACCACCTTAGACCACTCAGCCAAAAGGGGCTCCCTCTGAATAATTGGTCTCTGTTTTGCATGTGCTGGCACTTTTATGAATACTTGATTATTCGCTGTAAAGCAAATAAGAAAAGAATATATATATATATATATATATATATATATATAGAGAGAGAGAGAGAGAGAGAGAGAGAGAGAGAGAGAAACATGACAGGATGGTGCTACAGATCCATTTTTCAAGGCAGATGACACAAACAACAATTAAAAACACAAACATAAACAAAATATCAATTTTCATACTGTTTTGATATGGTGAAGCAAAAATCAAAGAATATAATACTAATAGACAAGAACTGCTGTATATCTTTGCACATTAGACAACTGCAAAAATAATAATTGATTAAAGGGATGTAATATTACAAGGACAAAGACAGCAAATCACATTTCACGACTTGGCAAAAATAAGACTAACAATCAGAGGCTGACAAAGTTACTAAAAGAATTCTATACAGACCAAATACTTACAACTAAAGGTCATGGTAAGAATGTAGACCATATTTCCATAACAATATCAAACTTTGTAATGATGGAGACAAAACATAAAATGATGGGGCTTGCAAGTAAATGTTTCCTTCTCAACTAAAGCCCATTTCCCTTCAGAAATAAATTCAGTGCCACATATCTGATCACATAAAATATCGTTACAATGAGTCGAAAGTTGGACCAGTTTCACAACAACCTAAGTTGTGGGTTCAGAGAGGAGAATGAAGTTAGTAAAAAAAGATTAAGGTCTCAAAAACACATAGATGATTTCTTGACAAAGATCTCTGGAATGATTCCCAAAAATGGTGCACATCGGTGGAAATTGGCAAATATCCACATTAAAAGTGATGTGGATTCATATATTCACTGAACTTCGCACTAAAGGAGGGTGCATTCAATATTTTTAAAAACTTACACCTGCTACCAATAAACAATGACATAGACAAATATATGATGATGAAAGATGGTGGGGTAGAAATAAATACCTAACATAAAGGTAGAATAACCCCATTTAAAGTAATCCAGTATTAGCACTGAACAGATGAAGAAGTAGTTCTTAGCTCATCTAGCACTGAGCAGCAGAAAATATCACACCCACCTCATAAAATTCAGAATTTTTCAGGTGACCCCAAAGGTATTACATGGATCAATTTAATGTACATATCAAAACAGCTGCTAGAAAATGATGGTCAAAGTACAATAAATTGGGCGGGCTCCTATGAGATGCAAGTAGGTCAAAAACACATACATAATTAAAGAATTTTTTTTTACAAGTAGCACCTGCAATTTGATCTTAGACATGTTATAATTGCAGCAGATGAGACTTTAAATGTGTGAACCTGCAGTGCTTGAAAATTGCAGAGTTTATATTGATTCCTAGAATGGAATTAGGAATCACTTGACCTTGCATTGTAAGTTTTTATTAACAAAATAGTAATAACTTACTGCTTTTGAAACTCTCTATTCAATTCATCTGAAAAAAATAAAAAATCCATGAAGGGTACAATCAATACTTCCTACAACAATATCTTCAAATCATCGAAAACATCTTCATATAAATCTTTAATATTCAATGGAAAAATAAAATGCTTCACTTCCATTGAGAGACTGGTTGACTTCGGCTGTAAGTTAAATAGGGCAAAAACACTTTTAAAAAAATGTGGATGTACAGTGATTGGTTAATATGAACACACATTCATATGGTGTCTAATAAGACTTACACAGCATCACAAACTTCCATTAACATTATAGTTACAGTCTCAAGGTTGAGTCATATGCTGCACCCAGCTCTAGGTCAAAAAGGTGATAACTCTTAAAAAATATGGAAGTTCAACAATTGGCATGTACGCCTGTAACAAGTATGACAATAAATCCATCACAAACTGGGATATTAGTTTACATGATTGTGTCATACTGTATGCAGATTATAAGCATAATATGTAAGGAGTTTCAAATCAATCCATCAAAAACAGCACGACTAATTGCAATCACAAGATCATGTCATATGAGGTCCATGTGGGCCCGAGGTTGTCGAACTGAATGGCATCTATATAATGGCAAATGAAAGAATTGGACAATACATTGAGGTCAGCTTTCTGTTGACATTTGTTCTGATGCTGTTGATTGCATACATTGTGCATTCAAGATTTATCAGTTTTATACCTTCATCCATATCAGCGGTATTCTGAAATAAATTTGCATAAACGTTTTCCTAGTTTTAGTAACAGTGGCCATATTTGATTCTATAAGGGCATCTTGTGTATCAATCTGAAAGACCTACAAGCTAGGACACTTCCTGTTAAATTTGTCAAATTCTATTAATTGGGTTTTACAAGTTATTTAATTTTTTTTTTAAATTTTAGTAAATGCAGCCATATCTGATGACACATTTTTATCATTTGTAAAAGCTTAAAAGCCCTTAATGCCAGAATTATTTCTGTCAAATTAAGTCAAATTCAATTGAGCAGTTTATAAGGAGTCATTTAATTTTCTTTTGTCTGTTGTTAACAATGGTGACCATATTTTTTGGTGAATTGGCAGCATCTGAAAATATATTAAAGACCTGCACACAAAGCCTGTTTCTGTCAAATTTTGGTCAAATTCTGTTAAACTGTTTTTGAGAAGAATTGTAATCATATCTGCATCTAAAGATGGTGACTATGATAAGTACAAAGCTTCAGATCAATCCATCAGCAACAGTTCCTCAAAGACAATTGTTATCTATTGTCTGAAGAATAAATGTCAGGAATCAGTGAAGAGTCTATTTGTGTTATCATGCACCCAAGCCATTATATCTAAAAAACTGAGACTTGACCTTTGACTTTGACAATAATATCAGAGTGCTATGAACTTATTTCATGGAGGAAAGCTTGCTAACTAGAAACCATAGCTCGGAAATAACAATTAATGCATAAAACAGGTCTGTTAAAAATTGGTTAATTGAAGTTATGTTCTGTCAAAAAGGACCAACTAGACATCATAAGAAGCCTTCTGGTGAAAACCCAATGTTGATATGACTTCCTATCTAGGAGGAGATGCAATAAGATTTTCAAGATGGTGGCTGTGGCAACCATATTGGATATCAGATTTACACAATATTTAGACAAACTGTTCAGAAGGAGCAACAAGACCAAGATTTTCTTGATGGATATGGTGGTGGCCATGGTGGATGTCAGATCAGCACCATTTTCATTTAGGATCAACTAAACTTTATAAAAAAGTCTTTTAGTGAAAATCCCATGTTGATATGACCATCCATTCAGGTGGAGTAATAACAAAACGATTTTCAAGATGGTCACTGTGGTGGCCATATTGGATGTCCAGGTGGCACCATTTCATGCTAATATAACTTTATGTTCAGGAGGAGTAGAGATGACACGATTTTCAAGATGGCTTCCATGGTGGCCATACTGAATGTCACATCAGCACCATTTTCATTTAGGACCAACTAGACATCATATTTAGTCTTTTTGTGGAAATCCCATGTTGATATCATCATCCATTCAGAAGAAGTAGCAATACGATTTTCAAGATGACTGCTTTGGTGGCTATATTGGATGTCTGAGCAGCACCATTTTCATTTAGGACCAACCAGACTATGGGATGAATGTGTGTGTGTAAAGTTTCATGGCAACCCTCCAAGTAGTTTAGGAGGAGTAGCAATAACAAACTTGTGCTTACAGATGGATGGACATCAGACAACAGACGATGGATAATGGACAATAAGCCATCCCATAAGCTCTTCTTGTCTATGACCAGTAGAGCTAAAAAGACCCATTTATTCAAAGATATCAAAAAACAAGGTATACTTTTTACTACTGGAACTTTTATGTTTGTGAATGATCATGTTATGTTAATATTTGATAATGAAAGGAAATTTATCTTTAGATGCTTCAGAGAAATTCAGATTGAATTTGTTCTGGTTTACATAACTGCTCTTCAACAGCATCATCTGGTATACCACATACAGTAAGGCAATCATATTTTATATTTTTTATCTACCAATGTTTGTCCATTTCCTAGTTCATGTAAAATATCCATATGACCAGAGTCCTGTGTAAATCCAAGAATTTCCTAATTCTGTTAATTTCTAAAACTTTCAATATTGGTGATGCAAGAGAAGATGGCTCTAAAATTATGGCAAAATTTATGTTAGACTTGTAAAGTTAATATTGTTACCTTTAAGTTTTGTCAGCTTTTAATTGACCTGCATTATTTATTACCTGTCATAAACTTATGTATAATTGAGAGAGAAGATGTGTGAAAAATGCAAATAGGTGTTGAGGAATTTCATACCATGTCTGTAGTGTTTTACAGAGACATTTACTGGAAAATGTTGTAATGCAACACAAATGCAATACAATATGACTGATTTACATTTGATGGAGTATGTTCAAAATCCCTTGTTTTTCATCTGTACTTCAAGTCAAGGTCAATTAAGCTTCTTCAAGTAATGTTTTGCTTCAAAAACAGTTTGATCTAAGTTATTTGTTTCATTTGCCACAATAGTTACATTTTAAATTTTGAACAAAGAAAAATCACAATATTCTGGGACAACATTTCAGTCTTAAGCAACAAAAAAAAAGATTGCATCATAACTTTGGTAATTTCTGTCAGTCTTTCTCTGTTAAAAATAAAATAAGATGTTACTTGTTGTAATTCATTTAAAATCATGTATGTACTTCACTCATGAGAATAATTTCTCTTAGCTTTACTAATAAAAAGGTTTTAAATTCTCTGTGCTATCACTTATTAACTTTCTATCACATATTCCATATGATATTGACTTCATTTGCATATTAAATGTTCACAATGGGCTTACTTTCATATAGATAACCTTTCTAACCAAACTGCATAGCTATATGTCAGAATAACTTGTTCTTGATACCAGTTACAAACTAAGGAGCTGAGAGAAACCAAAGCAACAACTTACTACTGATTGGACATGTGCTTTTACACAAAATGATATTCATAAACAATTGACAAGTTTGTTTCCTGACTACAATATTAATATGCATTATGAACCATCCTGTTCGATTAGCGGGCTAGCCTCCAATGTGCTTGCTGAAATGCAAATTGACCAGCCGTATAATCTTTAAAAGTAGCTGGCTCAAATTCAAAAGTACCAGGCTAAGTCAATGCAGCAATACAGAAAAACTAATATTAAAAGTAAATGGCTACAGTGTTATGGCTTTTGAGCTGGATGGCACCTACTAACGAAAAAAACTAACTGTAATACAACAAAATCAGTTTGTTTATGTACAATGGATGTCATAAAATCATTTCGTGAAAATTACATGTCAATATGACCTTGTACTTGGGAAGACTTAGGATAAAAATGAATTTAAAGATGGCCACTGTGGTAGAAAAAATGTTGGACACTGGATTGACATGTTCATTTAGATCAAGTTCCCATTGTAAGAAGTGGTTTACCAACAGTTTCATTACAATACAACCATCCCATAGGAGGAGTAGCAATAACAATATTTTCAAGATGGCTGTCATGGTGGTCATGCTAGAAGTAAAATCTTTATCATATTCATAATTGGCCAACATAATTTGTTTACGAAGTCCTTCAGAGAAAATTCAGTGACAATGTGACAAGCTTTTTAGAATTATAGCAATAACAATATGATCAACATAGCAACTACAGTGGCCATGTTGGAGGTCAAATCAGCAAATTCTTTTAAATCTGGCACCATAACTACATACTGTCAGAACTATTTAAAGAAAACATGCAAACAATATAACTATCCATCAAACAGAAGCAACAATAATATGATTTTTGACATGGCTTGCATGGTGGCCATGTTGGAGATCAGTTCAGCACCATTTTTGCTTAGGACAAATTACATATCATAAGAAGTACTTCAGAGAAAACTGCCTTACTGATATGACAATCTATTCAAGAAGAGTAGTGATAACAAATTTTGGAAATTGTCACTATGGTGGTCATAATGAATGTCCCAGGGGCAGCATTTCATTTTGGACCAAATTAACCTCAGAATAAAAATGTGTGTCAAGTTTCATGAATTTCTTCCAACTAGTTACAGAGGAGAAGTGATAACAAACATCTGCAAATGGACAATGGACAGACCATGGAAACAGGACTCTTGCATAAGCTCTTTTGGTCTTCAACTTATACACCTCAACCTTTGTGATGCAGTTACTGTCATCATTCAAATTATTATCTCTGTTGTTTGTGTGAATACTCATGTTCAAATTTTTGTCTGCCTATTTATGAAAGACCTATTTGATGAATCTTTCTGGCAAGTTCCACACCTGGGAGGATTTGTTAGATGTAGCTTTTCAAGGATTAAACCTATTTCTTGGAAAAAATGTCCACAAAATCAAAGGTCAATGTATTTTAAACAAATAAAATGTATATATATATTAAATGTTTTTCATCATTTTAACTGCAGTTTAGTAATTTTCTAGAAGTTAAACATGTACATGCATTGTGATCCAAAATAATACCATGCAGTCACATTCATATATTTCACAATTAACTAGCTTTCATGATTAATAGGCTATTTATGTAAGTTCTTATACGAGTATCCTTACATTATAATAGCTAAACTTTGTGCCAAGATAGAGTCATTGTAGTAATAGTTACAGTAGCATATTCTAAATATTGATCAAATATAATACAGCAGACTCAAAGAGTGGAAATGTATGTTTGATTATTTAACTTTGTTCTTCACAAGTGGCCCATGTGGGCATATGGCTGACATGGGTTACATAACATAACAGCTGATGATTTCACTAAGCAAGCTTATGTAGTATCAAAAGAATACCCTATGTCAACTATCTCCAAACCTATATATCTCAATTGTATTTTATCTCATTATGAAAACTATTCTTTTCAAAGATAAAGGTATAATTAATATGTGTAGCTCTAGGTCACAACTGAACTCATCCAAGATCTTCATGATATACACCTATTTACTGAGTTTTCATTCATGATATACCGTATATACTCGTTTATAAGTTGACGTTTTTTTCTTAGAATTCGATTCATGCAGAGTAGGGGTTGTCTTACAAGCACCACATTAAAAAAAAAAATCTTGGGGTAATGTTGGAAACTCTAGATGTTTGCAGTACATAAAAATACTGTCAATTCATATATTTTTACGTTTTCATGCCACTATTCCTATGCAGTAATGCATATATGGTATGCGCTGTGTTTATCCATTTCATGACGGTATTAATTTCACAATACATATATCTACAGTTATTTGGATTTTATTAATTTTAAAATATTACAGATAAATTAAATACTACCTACTGCAAAATGAAGTGTCCATCAATGTTTACCGTGGGTGTTTACTAGTAAGTATATTGCTTCCATTTTGGTGCAAGTCCGAACAACCTGTATTTGTATTAATATTTGTGTTTTGCTGTATAAAGACTGTGCTTGATGCAATACAAGTTTTGATTTAATTTGTATTTTCCTTTTCCACAAGTCAGATTTAATTCCCAAGTGATATTTCCCAAGTTATCTGCCAGTGTACGTTCGCCGATAAGCCTTTGGCTTGTAAAGGGACTCACTTTGTTTTCAAGTTGACAATCCTTTTGATTGAGCCGCCAATCTATACTTGTTCAGTGCCAAGTAGAGTTCTACAACTTCCTGTGCATATACTTTGACCTTAATCCGTTTGCTTGTAAAGGCACCGCACTCTTTGTTCTCCCACGTGACAAATCTTTGTTCAAGCCACGAGTTGATACTTGTTCAGTGCCAAGTAACAGAGGGTGGCTATTTGAACTCCCTGTGATCTTGCCGCACAATTGACTTGTGTTCAGTTGCAGTCTTTAAAAGATTTCTGACTTGATGATCAAAGTGTTACTCACAGAGCCCAAGCTCAGTCTCTGCATAAGCACCCGCATATGACAGTAAAGCAGAGATTCGGAGTCGGACGAGATTTACGATGACTAGATGATAACGATTGACAATGACTAGATGACGATGTAGGATTTCAGAACTTTATCAGACAATGAGGATTAATTCTTGGGCTTTGTACCAGATGACATTAGATAGTGACATTTATAGGATACTGTGAATCACAAAAAAGTGGAGTTACTTTTATTGTTTATTTGTATGATGTGTGGAATTAAATTATTACGGGATATTGTGAATCGGATCATTCTGAACTTCTATTTTTATACCAGTATGTGACCTATAATTGAATTCGTGGATTTATCATATAAATGGATTTAAAATGTCAAGCATTATGGATTTCAATGGACTTTATTACATAAAGATGGACAAATTGTAAGTTGTCAATTTATTTGTGACATATTTCACTCAATAATATAATTGTATTTTACACTGGTTTTGTCTTTATTTTTCTTATCTATCTATCCAGTTTGGCTTGTTTATATTTCCAAAGTGCATTTCTGACTCTAAGAAGTCACCCCTTCTGATGGATCTGACTTCCAAAATACACCCCAACTTATAGGAGGGTCAAAGAGAAATTCACTTTTTGCAGCCCTAAAAAGGGGGAGTTGACTTATAGTTGAGTCGACTTATAATCGAGTATACACGGTATACCTATTTACTGAGTTTTCATTCATGATATACACCTATTTACTGAGTTGTATTGAAATTGTTGGAAAAATTAAGTCTCTAGAGAAGTAACAAGCCCAGCCAATCATATGTAAGATTACCTCATTTTTATTCAGATCTCACATGTTATAAAACCTGTTTAAGACCATGACAATATAAGCTTATTTTCTAAGCATTAGCAAAATCCAATCTAAATTCAGTCTTCAGTGTGGTAAGAAGCTCAACCAATCAGATATATTACTAATAAATTTCTCGTAGACCTTGTTTATAACAGTGCTCTTCCAATATCATATGATACAAGGCTTTTAATCCAAATCTGATTATAAATAGAGTCACTAGACTGGTAACATGCTCAGTCAAACAGATGCAAGATCACCTCATTAGTACACATTTATCTTGCTCATTATCAAACATTTCTGAGATTTTAATGACATAAGTTTATATTCCAAGTTTGATCAAACTCAGACCAAATATTTGGTCTACTGAGTGGTAACAACCTCAGCCAATCAGAAACAAGATCACCTCATTAACATGTGTGAATCTTGCTCATTATCAAACTCTTCAAAGATATGGATAATATATCTAAGAGTTTTAATTGTTACAAATTGACTTGACTTTTCTGTAATGTGACTGCATATAAACGATCAGATGATATTGATCTGGAATTTTATTACACATTGGTAAATTCTCAAAGTTTTCAGTGTGCTTTTGGTCAAGCTTTGTCTCCATCAAATCCTTACAACATAATAATGACAGCTACTCCTCTCCTTGCCCCCAATGACCTCAGATCAATATCTGCAACCCCAGATAAAATTTACAATTAAAAGTTCAAACAATATAACTGCACAGTTCTTTCTGCACTCCAACACTTGCCTCTGTAGCCATCACAGCAGGCTTTATAAGTCACTCTACATTCATAAATTACTGCATTTTTCTTTGACAATGCATTTCTTCAGCTGTTATTGAAGGTCAGGGTCATATGATGTAAGTGCAGGGGATCTCATTAAAATAGACATGAGTTTTGTTTTGAAAAGTCAAAATGTGTAGAAAGCAAGAACAACTAATGCAAAAACACCTGGTGCCAGATGCTAGCTTAATGTTGAAGAAAAGCACCTGGTAAAAAAAAAAAAAAAGTCATACCAAATGACAAAAGTTCCTCAGATCACTGCTATTACCCACTCTGATATTCTACCCTATTTACAGGACTATATAATAGTCTATGACCCTTGTCTAGCAAAGAGGGAGCTAGGTATTCTGGTGCCATGTGAAAAGTCTGATAAAAAAAACTATGTCCTACCTAAAATGAAATGTTCTGCTGATGGAATCTGCAGTTTTTATGATAGAAAGGAGGAAAATTGGAGTTATAAGGATTCAATGATCATGGTCATGTATTTATTGACGTGTAAAGTTTACCTACTCACTCAAAAAATTAACAAAAAGTCATATAATATTCCAAGGTTGATCAAAATCAAACCATAAATATGGTAGAAAGAAGCTCAGCCAGTCACATGCAAGATCATCACATGAATATAAATGAATCTAACTTATTGTCAAACTTGTCTGAGATCATGATGATTTAAGCCCATATTCCAAGTTTGATCAAAATGAGATTAAAAAATATGGCCTCCATACTGGTACAGAACTCAAACAATCAGATGCCAGATAAACTCAAAATGTGTTAAACCATCTTAAAATTTAAACAATTATAAGTTAAATATAAATTTTTGAAAATTTTATAAATTTCAATAAACAAAGGTTTATACGGATCAAATGTTTCAGTTTCTGTGAATTGTTTTCCCATTTCAAACAAATGTTACTGAAAGACTAGGCCAACCATTTTTGGAGTTTGTCCCCAAAATGGTAATTATCTGAAACCCAAACTTATGTTTCAAGAAGGCAAGACCTCCTGAGCTATTTTGCATGAACTATACATTTTTTAAATAGGCTAATAAAAAGTGAGATTGCAGCCTAAACTTTAACTAAAAGAACTGATACATTTCTGTAAATTTATTCGATTTTTGAAATGTAAAGAAGTTTTCCTAACTTTGAAACAATATATACCAAAGAACACAAGGCAGTACCTCTGCATATTTTAGCTCTGTTATTATTATAACACACTTTCAATGTAAAATTAAACATGGTGTTTGCTCATAAACACAAATGCCATCATGAACTGTAAACATTCCGATTAACCAACAATATACAGACTGGTGTGTAGGGCTGATACCAAGGTAAGAGTCTTGCAAAGAGATACACAATGACAGCTGACCCAGGGTGGTTTGGACAGGATTCAAACCAATTACATCCTGGTTGTAAGCCTTAGCTAACAAATAAGCCACTATGTGGAGGAAGGAACTATTACTACAATATACAACTCATTGGGATGCATTAACATGCCCAGTTTTATCAATGTAGAATTGCAGAAAAGTTTAATTAGTCTATATGTAATAGAATTAAAGAAGCAGAGTATCTTACGAACAAAACAGCTGAAAATACAACAGTCCAGTTACACTCCTTGAGATACATCCACAAATCAACTGTCATGCATGTTGTTCAGATAGGGTCCAAGATACTCAATGTGAAACAATAAGCTGAAAATACAAAAGTTACTCAAGACTGAAACTTAGATGACAGTGACCTAGTTTTGGTATGGATGAGTTACTCTCCTTGAGCTGCATTCCTATAAAAAGAATTTCATGTGTAGGTGAAATAGGGTCCAAGAGATTGACAGTGTAACAGCGAGCTCTAAATATAGAAGTTACATAACTCTACTTTTCCAATAGTTCAGTCATGTCAACTAAACTTGAGGTGTAACAACTGGTTTTTACAAATTTCAGGAACAGCAATTGGGAAAGGAATTCGCTTCGAGCTATGCTAATATTTTTATGTTGGAGTGGGAAAAAGAAGCATTCAAAAGTTGTGAACTTCTTCCCTTATTATATTTAAGGTTTTTGGATGATATTTTTCTTATTTGGACTTATTCCAGGGAAGATTTTGATCAATTTATCCAAACTTTAAATAATTTCCATCCATCCGTAAAGCTAAAAGCTACAGTTAGCGACACCTCTGTCGATTTTCTAGATACAACCGTTTTTAAAGGACCTATGTTTGGAAATACCGGAATTTTAGATACAAAGGTATTCTTGAAGTCTATGGATACACATCAGTTACTACATAAATCTTCTTTTCACCCTAAGCACACCTTTAGGGGGATCCTTAAATCACAAATTATTAGATTTGACAGAATTAGTTCCAGAAATGAAGATTTTCATAGGGCTACAAACACACTGTTTAGAGCTTTAAGAACACGAGGGTATTCGAAGTGATTTCTTTCGACAAATTAAGAACAATACCATAGAAAATTTTGATACAAAACAACATAGAGTAGCAAAAGCAAAACCATGCGATAGCAGTCGCTGCAGCACTTGTCCCTTTTTTAAGGAAGCACAAATTTTCAAAAGTCAGCATACTAATCAAACATTTTATATTAAGCAAAATCTTTCATGCAATTCTAAAAACGTCATATACCTAATCACCTGTCAAAAATGTGGCATACAATATGTAGGACAAACAAGTCTTACATTAAGAGACAGATTCACTAGACACAGATTTGATATCAGGCATAAGGCCAATAAATCGGTCTCTAACCATTTTAATACCTCAGACCATTCGATGGACGATTGTTCGATCACGCCAATTGAATTTGTAGAGGATCAAGAAAAACTAACGAAAAGAGAACATTATTGGATACAAAACTTAAAATCATTAATGCCCGGTGGCCTGAATTTACAAGAAGAATCTCAAAAACTAATCCCGTTTGTCATTTCGTATAACACGAAAGCGACACAAGTTGCCAAACTAATTAAAGAGGGGTATAGTGAAATTCAGCAAATATTCCCCGCCATATTTTCCCATAAATTAGTTACCGCTTATTGCAGAAATAAGAACTTAGGTGACTTCATTGTCAGAAGTAAGTTAAAGAGCGGAAGTAATTCTCCCTAGGCCAGAGCTAATTAGGGTCCCCAAACCCTAATCCTAACTCTAATACCCAATAGGTAATAATACACAGATCATTCAAGTGGAAGATTAGGTCACAATTACATGGTTTTTGGTATGGTTGAGAATCTCTCCCTGAGATGCATACATATACCAATATTCATATGTGTAGGTGAAATAGAGCCCAATATATGGAAGATTTAAAGAATGAATAGTCGAAATAAGTAAGTCATTCAAGCATGAAAATTAGGTCACAGTGACATGGTTTTTGGTATGGTTGAGAATCTCTCCCCGAGATGCATACACATACCAATATTCACATGTGTAGGTGAAATAGAGCCCAATATATGGAAGATTTAAAGAATGAATAGTCGAAATAAGTAAGTCATTCAAGCATGAAAATTATTTCACAGTGACATGGTTTTGGTATGGTTAAGTTATACTGGCTGAGTACATGTGAAACTGAGTCAAAGATATTCAGGTTGTAAAGAAAGATTAGCTGAAAACACTCGAGTCACTCAAGCTTGAAAATCAGGTCACAGAGATCTATTTTTGGAACAACCATGTTACTCTCCTAGAAGATGTTTCCACATGAAAATTGGTTTTATGATGGTAGATGGAATAAGGTTCAAAATGCTATGTACAGAAAAAACAACTGAAAATGATAAATTTGTTAAAGTGTATACATTGGGTCAAAGTTACCCAGTTTTAATATTGCTAAGTTACTCTATATCAGATTCATGCATATAACAATTTTAATTAGTGTAGGTGAAAGAGGGTCAGAACTATTAAGGGTGTAAAAAACCGAAAGTACAAAATTAACTCAAGCTTAAAAATTAGGTCACAACAACCTAGCTTTGGTATGGCTGAGTTACACTTCCTTTGATGCATCCATATACCAATTTTCATGAGCATAAATGCAATTTGGGTCCAAGATATTGTGCATGTAATGAACAAATAGCTGGAAATGCAAACATTACTTAATATGGACACTAGGTCATAGAGATCTGATTTTTGTATGGCTGAGTTACTCTCTCTCTCTCTCTCTCTTAGATGCATCCATATTTAAATTTTCATGTGTGCATGTGAAATACAATCTAAGAAATTGAGGGCGTGAATGAATAAGCTGAGAATGGAGAGACATCATTTTAATATTGTCGAGTTACTCTTGATAACATTCCTTCATATTCTAATTTAAATAAGTGTAGGTGAAATAGGGTTAAAGTAACTGAAGGTGTAATGAATGAAAAACTAAAAATTAAATAGTCACTTAAGTTTGAAAATTAGGTCACAGTGAGATACTACTGTATGGATGATGTACTCTTTCTGAGATGCATTCACATATCAATTTTCACGAGTGCATGTGAAATAAAGTCCAAGAAACTCTGGGTTGTTACTGAATGAACAAAGTTTACTCAAATGAACATACAAGCAAATACTAGAGTTGGTTACCATAAACAATTTTGTGCCGCAGTATTTCTTAACATACCGTGATATGTACCACCGTATACTGCAATTATATTAGGGACCAACAATTTAATCTTCTGGGGCAGGGGTCTGGGATTATATTTGTTAAATTTTCAGCTCTCAATGAGCTGGAAAAAAATATCTTGCTCTGATTTGTAGCAAAATAACACTATATAATATCCATTACATAATTTGAAAACAATTAATTACTTTGAGATAAAATAAAATTAAATATCTCGGCTCAAAAGAAAATTGCATCCCCCCCAAAAAAAATTAAATGATCAGTATCTTACAGTAGATGAATTTGCTATTAATTGTTACACTATATCTGACACCTGTAAAGGACTGTATACTTTCTCTGTGTTATGATAAATTCATACATACCAGTCGATTTATTTCTTGAATAAGATCTTCTTTTTATGAGTATAAGGACCAAGGCAACAACTGATATGCCCACAACAGCTGCTCCTATGCCCCCAGCAATAGCCGCTACACTAGGACCAGCTTGTTCTTGTGACTTGTTCTCTGTGTATATAAAAGATACATAAATTTCACATGTTTCCCTCATTTTCATGTTAGTTATCACCACTATATCAATTTTAGAGTTTTGCATTGCACAGGGTTATCTTAATCAGGCATCATGTTTTCTGTTTGACATAATCTTGGCAAATGTTAGGAAGCTAATCATCTATGATATGATTCTTTTTGAGTATGTCCATCATTTCTAAAATTACATTACTGTGATTGCTCTAATTAAAGCTTCATTTGTTACCAAACAAAATACTTAACTGGTATAACACACTTATTTATTGTAGTTCTTTGTAGTTGATAATGGATGAAATCCTTTACGATCATTCAGGTTTTTTTGTGTTATTTGTTACAACAGTCAATGACTTAATTTCCTTTTCCTGCAAACAACTTGAATTTTATCAGGTTATATTCATTGCATTTATCTTGAATTATGTTTATTCAAATGCATCTGTCAGTGTGAGGTAGTAAAAAGTATCTGTCAGTGTGAGGTAGTAAAAAGTATCTGTCAGTATGAGGTAGAAAAAAGTATCTGTCAGTGTGAGGTAGTAAAAAGTATCTGTCAGTGTGAGGAAGAAGAAAGTATTTGTCAGTGTGAAGTAGTAAAAAGTATGTCAGTGTGAAGTAGTAAAAAGTATCTGTCAGTGTGAAGTAGTACAAAGTATCTGTCAGTGTGAAGTAGTAAAAGGTATCTGCCAGTGTGAGGTAGTAAAAAGAATCTGTCAGTGTGAGGTAGTAAAAGGAATCTGTCAGTGTGAAGAAGTAGAAAGAATCTGTCAGTGTGAGGTAGTAAAAAGAATCTGTCAGTGTGAAGTAGTAAAAAGAATCTGTCAGTGTGAAGTAGTAAAAAGAATCTGTCAGTATGAAGTAGCAAAAAGAATCTGTCAGTGTGAAGTAGCAAAAAGAATCTGTCAGTGTGAGGTAGTAAAAAGTATCTGTCAGTGTGAGGTAGTAAAAAGAATCTGTCAGTGTGAAGTAGTAAAAAGAATCTGTCAGTGTGAAGTAGTAAAAAGAATCTGTCAGTGTGAAGTAGTAAAAAGAATCTGTCAGTGTGAAGTAGTAAAAAGAATCTGTCAGTGTGAAGTAGTAAAAAGAATCTGTCAGTGTGAAGTAGTAAAAAGTATCTGTCAGTGTGAAGTAGTAAAAAGAATCTGTCAGTGTGAAGTAGTAAAAAGAATCTGTCAGTGTGAAGTAGCAAAAAGCACATACTAAGATACAGATAATGTAAGAACTACAAACATAAAAACTTTTAACTCCACTAACTATTTTAGATGATTTTGATAACTGATTGACCAATGAAAAAGCTCAGAACAGTCATCAATGTGAATCCAATAGTAACAATGATGATGATAGTATGGCAAGGGGTTAAAAATGTCTCTAGCATCGAGAAATAAAAATCTGTTGCCAGTTTCAGTCTTGTGTAACCGTGTTGCAGCTTAAGCGTGAAATATGCCATATAAAAATGTAGTGTGCCACACTCAGAATGGAGCCACCCAAAAAGATCTCTGATAAAACTATTTTACTGTATTAATGTTTATTCAATACTTTGGGTACCAAGCTGTGGTAATAACAGGTGTATTTAAGACAGAATACTGTTAGATAATGTTCTGTAAAGCAAATATATGTACAAGCAATCCTTATATGGCCCTGCTGATTTTTTTAATCTGTCCTACCTACAATGCATCAAATAAAATGACGAACACCTTTGACTGCATTTAGCCTATTTTTCATTTAGATATTTTTGACAACTCATGCTTGGCAATTTAAATGATTAATGGCCACATAAGAGAAAAAGATATTTTATGGTCTTGCGCATACATATCCAGCATTTGATGGACTCTCCAGCATTCTTAACCTATATCTGTTATCTCCTGCACAAGAGACAATATTTCCCATGTTTAATGCATTGTAGCATATAATGAAATATGAGACAATATTTAATGATAATTTGTACATGTATTGTCTAATCAACGAAAGTGCTATAACATCAACATCTCCATTCATATCCTTTATAACATTATGATTCACTTATGTACACATTTGCTAATTGACTAATTGTTACCAGAGTTTTTCTCCATAATTTCAGTGGTCAATCTGCAGTATTTTCAAATGTTATAGCTTGCATTTGCTCCTGGGGTTATAACATGCACATGGTCTTTTATACCTTAAATCTTTCTTTCACATTACAATATTATTCTCTGAACAGTTCAGCACCATTTTCATCTCACACCAACTATACATAAGAAGTCTTCTGGTGATAACCTGATGTTGATGGAGGAGTGCTAACAAGATTTTCAAGATGGCCACTTTGGTTGCCATATTGATGTCAGATCAGCACCATTTGTGCTCAGCAACAGCTAGACACCATAAGAAGTCTTCTGGTGAAAACCCCATGTCAATATGACTTTTCATTTAGGAGGAGTAGCAACAAGAAGATTTTCAAGGTGACTGCCATGGTGACCACATTGGAAGTCTGAGTTTAACCATTTTCATTTAGGACCAACCAGACATCATAAGAAGTCCTTTAGTGAAAACCCTATGTCGATATGACTGTCCATTTAGGAGTAGCAACAAGAAGATTTTCAAGATGACTGCCATGGTGGTCATATTTGAGACCAAATCAGCACCATTTTCTTTCAGGACCAACTAGATATGATAATTAGTCTTTTGGTGAAAACCCCAGGTCGATATGATTTTTCTTTTAAGAGGCCTAGCAATAACAAGATTTTCAAGATAATTGCCATGGTGGTCACACTGAATGTCAAATTTGCACCATTTTCCTCTCTTCAACTAGCACCAACTAAACATAAGAAACCTTCTGGTGATAACCTGATGTCAATATGACATTCCATTAAGAAGGAGGAGCAATAACAAGATTTTCAACATAATGGACATCAGATTGGCACCATTTTCATTTCAGTCAAACTAGATATCATAAGAAGCCTTTCAGGGAAAGCCCCATGCTGATATGACCATCCATTCACAAGGAGCAGTGATAACAAGATTTTTAAGATGTCCTTGGTGGTGGACATATTGGATGTCTGAATGGAAAAAATTTCATTAGGACCAATTAGATATCACAAGATGTCTTTAAGCTAAAACCCCATGTTGATATGACCATTCATTCAGGCAGAGTAGCAGGAACAATATTTACAGGATGACTTTGGATGTTGGTGCAGCACTATTTGCATGTAGTACCACCTAGACCTTAGGATGAATGTGTGTGTGTAAAGTTTTATGGCAGCTTTCCAGGTAGTTCAGGAAGAGAAGTGATAACAAACTTGTGCTAATGGATGCAAGTACGTCTGATGACAGACGATGGATGAGAGACAACAGGCCATCCCATAAGCTCTTCTGGTCTATGACCAGTAGAGCTAATTAGAGGCCACACATGATTTGAAAGCAATTTTGAATGTCCTATGAAGTATGGTTTGGTGTTTTCCAGCACAGCAACATAAGGAGGTCATTAAGTAGCGAGACAATTGGAGCAAAGTGCCTTACCCAAGGACACACCATGGCAGTCAACCCAGGCTGATCTGATGGTAGGATTCAAATTCACCAACATTGGGTCATGAGTCTGACATGCTAACCACTGAGCCACCGCAGCTCACACTAGCCTAGAATTCATGTTTTACATGCATTAATCCTCTGATGCAAACACAATGAGATAGTGACAATAGAACAACAAGAAGCCCAACTGGGCCTGAGTTCACTCACCTTGCTGACATCTGTCTAACAGTCAAATGCAAGAGCAGATGTCCAACAAATCTGTGTCAGTAGGATGCTTTCAGTAGAAACTTCTTCCAGTGCTGTTGATCGCTTATGTTATGAAAATAATTGTTTTAAGGTTTCTCTAGTTATTATACCTTCATTAACATTTGATTGCACATCAGCATCATACGTCCATTATTGAAAAGACCCGATGCCATGACAGTATGTGTCAAAGTTGGTCAAATTTTACTCAGCAGTTTTTACAGATCAAGTTGTGTAAATGTTCAACCTTTACTAATGGCAGCCATGTTTGGTGTTGGACAAATCTGAAAGGCATTCCAGCTAGGACACTTACTCTCAAATTTTATCACAGTGTTTTGAGTGTGGTTTCTATTTTAAGTAACAGCAGCCATTTTTGATGGCAGATAGGTTTCATTTATATAAACTTAAAAACCTTCAGGTCAGAATGCTTTCTGTAAAAGTTTTGTAAAATTTGGACAAATTATATTAAGTGGTTTTTGAAAAGCAGTCATTTAACAAATCTTCCACTTTTAGTAATGGTGGCCATATCTGATAATTTGTATCGACTCAAAAGCCCTTGTCACCAAAAGCTTTCTGTAATATTTGGTCAATTTCTGGTGAGCAGTTTCTGAGAAGAAGTTATTTAAAATTTATTCTATTTTTAGTAATGGCTGCTATATCTGATGATGGATTGGCACCATTTGTACAAATCTGAAATGTATTCATGCCAGAATACTTTCTATCAAATGGTCAAATCATATTCAGTGATTTTGGAGAAGATTTTTGAAGTTTTTTTTTATTTTTAGTAATGGTGACCGATTTTTATGAGGAATCAGCATCGATTGTATATATCTGAAAGACCTTTATAGAAGGATGTTTTCTGTCCAATATCATCAAACTCTTTTTAGACATTTTGGAGAAGATGTTCAAAGTTTTTTTTTTTTTAACAGAAGTCATATTTGATTGTGGACTGACATCATTTGTAGAAACTTGAACTGTCTTCATGCCAGGATGCTTTCTGTCAAGTTTAGTCAAAATCTATTTAATTGTTTTGGAAGTAAAGTTGTTTAATTTGTGTCTATTTTTGGTAAGTGCAGCTATATTTGATGGCAGATAAGCATCATTTGTATAAATCTGAAAGATGTTCCAGCCAGGTTGTCTTGTGTCAAATATAATGAAATTATGTTCAGTGGATCAGTATTAGTTGTTGAAACATGAAACCATCTATGTCTCAATGCTTTCTGTCAAATTTGGTCAAATTCTGTTGAGAGGTTAATTCTTTTAAATTGTTTCTTCCATTTTTCATAACATCATCATATTTAATGGTAGATCAGCAGTGTTTGTACAAATCTGGAAGGTTTTCATGTTTTATCCAGCTTGGTCAGCAGTTTTGGAGAAAAAGTAATTTAAATATTGTTCTGCTTTTAGTAGTGATGTCCATACTTGAAAGAAGATCAGCATCAGTTGTATAAAAATAAATGACCCCTATACCAGGTTGTTTTGTGTCCAAGTTTGTCAAATTCAGTTCAGCAGTTTTTTAAAAGAAGTGATTTAAAGGTTTTCTATTTTAAGTAATAGTGGCCATATTTGATGGTGGATTGACATCATTTATCTCAGTCTGAAAGCCATCTATGCCAGGATGCTTTCTGTAAAAGTTGGTCACATTCTGTTGAGCAGTTGTTCTTCAGAAGCTGTTTAAATGTTCTTTTATAATTTTAGCAACTGTGGCCATATTTGATGGTGGGTCTGCACCATCTGCATAAAACTGAAAGCTCTCTATGCCAGGATGCTATCTGTTAAATCTGATCAAATTCTGTCAAGCAGTATTTGTGAACAAGTCATTTGATATTTGTTCTCTTTTTAATAATGGTGGCCTTATTGGATGGTGCATCAGCATCAGCTGTACAAGTTTGAAAGCCTTCTACACCAGAATGCTTTCCCACAACTCTGATCAAATTCAGTTTAGCTGTTTTGGAAAAGAAGCACTTTAAAGGCTTATCTCACTTGCTCCCCCATGGTATAATCTAAAAACCTTGCAAAGTACTTGGAGGAAGAAAAGTTTGTCACTGTGACCTACTTTTGCTAGTGATGAGAAGTACCCTTGAAGATGAATTACCCATTAAGTTTTATAACTGAACATAGAACAGTGTCAGAGAAACTAAGGTAAATGCAAAAATGTAACATAATTGCTAAAGCATGAAATCAGGTCCCAGTGACCTACTTTTGACCATAGGGAGTAGTACCCTTCAAGATGAATATATCTGTAATGGTACATACATGTGTAAAAAAAACTAAGGTGAATGATAAAACATAATCACTGGAGCATGAAAAGTAAGTCACAGTGATCTACTATTGCCTGTAGTGAGTAGATGATTGAACCCATCAAACTGTATGACTGAACATACAATAGTGTCAAATAAACTAAGCTAGATGCAAGAACGTAACATTATTACCTCTGCAAATGATGACAACAATGCTGTCAGAAAAGTGATTTATATGTCTTGTCTATGATTCACTGGCAAGACAAAAACCGAGTCATGTACTTGCTGACTCCCTGGTACAAATCTTACTTCCTAAGAGTCAGACTTCCAAATCCTGTTCTGTCCACATATCTGGGTATGGTTCTTGTTCTTGACTACAAAATACATCAGGGAAAGATGAAACATTGCAGAATACGAAAAGCCTGTGTACAAGTTGAATGTTACAATATGAGCATTAATAAAGTCAATTGAATAATGTCACAAAATGCATGAACTTTGATAGAACTTAGAACTAGGATAAAATATTTATTATTGGATAGATGAGGAAAAAAAAATTGAAATAACTGTCAGGTGGGCAAGAAAAAGTGAATCCTATATAGAATCTGCTTCTTAAATTATGTCTTAAATTTACCTCTTGGCTTCAGGTTTAATGTCAAGGGTGACAAATTCCCTGCAGAATTTAGTACATGGACCTGGTATGAGCTGAAGTCTTCCTCTGTAACATTTCTTATTTCTAGAGTTGCTATGAACCCTGGCTGTTGGATAGGGATTGAGTAGAAATTCACTGTAACCATTGTTTTGGCTACAGAAATGTTGTACTTTTCGGAGCCCTCTAGTTTCTCTTGTGTCTGATTTCTTTGCCTGTACCATGTAACACTAGGATCCAGCAGGCTATTGTAAAACTCAATAACAAGTTTAACAGAGTGTCCCTTTTCTGCATGGAAAATTGTATCACTGGATGTCACACCAGGAGGTCCTAGAAGTAAAAAAAAAATTGAAAGTTCAATTTAAATATTCTGGAATAATCTCAGTTAAGATAAATAGAAATATAAAAGGTCAAATAAGGGCAATTTCAATCTCCTGGTTTACATTTTCTTAGGTGTTTACATCATGGGAATGGGACAAGAGACCCAAGTGGACCTGATATTACTCATCTGGCTTACATAAATTAACAGTTGACTATTTCATTAAGCAATATTATAACAACGGAATCCTATATGATATCTCAACTTTTATGTCAAGTTTATGTATTTTGCTATAGTCTGAAACAAATTCTCTCCTAAGATAAAGGCATAATTGGAACACAATACCCTCACCAATAATGAATGTATCCATTGCAAGATGTTAATGATATAATCCTATTAACCAAGTTTTATGAGAAATATAGTATCCAGACTATTAACAAGCTCAGCCAATCAAATACAAGATTACCTAATAAACATCCATAGATTTTGCTCATAATTAAATTCATTCAGCATCTTGATGACATAAGAATAATTACAGCCACATTATATTCATGTAAATGTGTGTTTATTTCATGTTTGATGCTCATGTGAACATTCACAACAATCAGTCAAATATGTTTTAAGCATATATACATTTATTTGGCAGACTCTGACCCTAATAACATGATATGTGGAGTGACTAACTGTAGAAAGACTATGACAGAATCTATACAGAGACTTTATTGACTACATCATTATTATCTGTCCAACTGTTCTGTTCAACAAGACATGACAGAAAATGGTTACTCAAAATGAAAATGTGATAGTGATATATCCTGAGAATAATTGAATAAAAAGTTAGAGTTACTGATTGATATGTACCAAGGTACAAATACTTTGTTTATGATTCATGACTGTGTCAATCTTGATGATGTAAAAAACGAAGCACCTAACCTAACCAAACTAGCTTGAATTTGTAGACATTCTTAAATATTAGTATGGGCAATGGTGCAAAAGAACAGCTCAATAATGAATGATTTCAGAGTGAGGCCTAGGGAACTCTGTTTGATGAAAGCTACATTATTCAGTACAAAATAAAAGGAGAAATTAGAGATACTCTGAAATAAAACAAAAGAAACAAACTTCAAATTAAACTCTATTACAAGGTACTGAATTGACCATAAGGTAATATGTTTAAATTGTCAGCCAAAAAGTGCTTCTGCATGGACAATACGATTTATTTTTAATATGGTCTATACATGTCATGATACATGGACAATACGATTTATTTTTAATATGGTCTATACATGCGATGATACATGGACAATACGATTTATTTTTAATATGGTCTATACATGTCATGATACATGGACAATACGATTTATTTTTAATATGGTCTATACATGTCATGATACATGGACAATACGATTTATTTTTAATATGGTCTATACATGTCATGATACATGGACAATACGATTTATTTTTTAATATGGTCTATACATGTCATGATACATGGACAATACGATTTATTTTTAATATGGTCTATACATGTCATGATACATGGACAATACGATTTTTTTTTAATATGGTCTATACATGTCATGATACATGGACAATACTATTTATTTTTTAATATGGTCTATACATGTCATGATACATGGACAATACTGTTTATTTTTTAATATGGTCTATACATGTCATGATACATGGACAATACTATTTATTTTTTAATATGGTCTATACATGTCATGATACATGGACAATACTGTTTATTTTTTCATATGGTCTATACATGTCATGATACATGGACAAAACTATTTATTTTTTAATATGGTCTATATGCTATGATTATACAAGTAAATTCATTTCTTATGACTAAATCATCAATCTTGTACATTTTGATAATTCAATTCAGTTTGATGAGACATCTGTTTACTCCTTTGCAAACTTTCTTATCATCTTTGTCTGTCCTAAAGAAATGAAGTTTTTATCATAACCCACAAAACTCTCTAATGGAACACCATTTAACTCCTTAAAATTTCCAGGATTTAATACTAATTATTGAAGCATGTGCATTTGAGAGAAAATGAAAACAAGTGTATCTGTATTCATTAATGCCTTTGGGCATCAATAAGTATATACTACCCATCTATTTGGTACTGACTACATATTGCATGTACATTGACTTAAGTGGGTTCATATGTATGGGTGAGTGTCCATGAAAAGGAGACAAAGGTAAGAAAGTGAATATATTGTTGCATATGATTTCTACTATGTATATGAATTCATATGTTTGTGAGTGCGGGGGTGCATAGTACATGTATGTGTGGGAGTGTACATGTGTGTGCATGTTTGTATATTTATCTATAAATATTTTCTTTTGTATGAGGAAATCACGGTTGATTAATTCTTCTGCTAACTGTGTCACCTTCTTTAAAATAGTCATTATTATTATTAATTAATAATTATTAATATTATTATTATTATTATTATTAAATGTAATTATTAAATCTATTGGGCAGCAGGGCCAAGAATACCAGTTACCAGATTTCTGTCACTGGTCACAAGTCATCGGGAAGCACTAGAAATAGCAGTCACTGGGTGCCTGTCATCGGTCAATAATGGCCAAATCACTGGGCTTAATCTACCAGTCACTGGGCATCAGACTTTGATACTTGCCAAACCGGACATGCCTACCTCCCAGGATCATGCATCCACAAGTCACCAGGCAATCCAATTGAGAAGTCGGGAACGATGTCCACTATGACATCATCATTTCCAGTGGGGAGGCCAATGATAAACTTGTTTGCAATGAAGCTGAACAATAAGCCACCGCTTTATGTCTGATGTTTTAAAACCTGACTGCATGGGTTGTGGACACATTTAGTCTGAAGAGGGATGGACTGTATGCCTATGCCTTCCCACCTTTCAGAAAAAAAATTTGAGTCTTCACAGAGTCAAGACTTCTTTGTCATAACTCATCCTAATAACCCCATTTGGTCCCAATGGATGTGGTTCAGTCATCTCCAATACCTGTTGGTAGAAGCTCACAGGGAGTTACCACTGAGGAGGGATTTAATGTTGCAGCACAGAGGGCTCCTCCTGCACAACAATCCATGGATTTTCCACCGTCATGCTTGGCTCATATAAAATTTCTTTTGTTGCAAGAGCGTAGTACTTACAGAGATGCATCCAATTATACAGTGTAATGATTCAAAATAAAAAGCAACCCAAAAATGAACTTTAAACACAAAATTTCAACAGAGTCTTTGAAGCATGAAATACAGATCAGAAACTCATTTTGCAATAAGGGTGTAGTAACTATCAAGATGCACCCCATACCCAAGCTTCAAGATTATATGTAAGATCGTAATATCTATATAGCATGCTAAAAACCCATGAGGTCACAAAGAGTTTAGTTTGTTATAAGTGTATGGTACTAAAAGTGAATTATATGCCAGAGAAATGAGCATCAAACACAAAATGTAACACAAGTCAGTAAAGCATTATGGCTCATAATGACCAACTACTGAAATGAGGGAATAAAGCTCATCGAGATACATCCCCACAACAAATTTTTTGATCCTTGATTGGATTGTATGAACAGCATGCAAATAAAAACCTATTTTGTCATGTGCAAAACACAGAAACTTAACATAAGAGGACAAAATGTGAAATGTAGGTCACAGAAACCTTTTGTTGCATAGATATGGTATTAACAGAGGGGTGCACAGTCATCAGCTTTAAAGATTCAAGCATGAACAGTAAATCACAAAACTGAACCAAGTCAGTAAAAATATGGTTGAAAGAAAATTCTCTCTCTGCTGCAATATTGTGCCTTTGACAAGTCTGATTAAAACCTGATCAGAAATACAGTTGATAGAGTGATAAAAGGAGTCATCAAGTCAGATGCAAGATCACTGTCTTCATAAACACAGGTCTCATTCATAATAAAACTCATCTAACATCTTGATGATATTAGCCTATGTACTAAGTTTCATAAAGGTTGGGTGAGATATACTGTCTCTCAAGTAGTAAGAAGCTAGCCAATTAGATGCAAGATCACCTCAAAAATATGCATTACTCATGCACATAATTATACTAATTTGATAGCTTCTTGATGATATAAGCTTATTTAGTACCAAGTTTTCTCAAATTCATATCAGAAATAAAGTCACTGGTGCTGACAGGCTCATTGAATCTGATGCAAGATCACCTAATCATCATTCATGGTTCTCCCTCATGATTGGTCTCATCCAAGATCTTGACAATATAGGCCCATTGAATGAGAAATACATGCTCTACAGTAGTAACAAGCTCAGACAATCAAATCAAGATCACCTCATTAATATGTATACATCTCACTATCAATCTTTTGTAAGATCTTGCTGATATAAGACTCTATTCCAAGTTTGATCAATTCAGAGCTAAAATATGGATTCCAGGGTGGTAACAAGCCCTGCCATTCAGATAAAGCCTCATTAATATGTTTGGATCTTGCTCATTTTTAAACTCATACAAAATCTTGATAAATAAAAACCTCATTCCAAGTTTCATTAAAACTGGATCAGAAATATGGCTTCAAAACTGGCAACAAGCCCGACCAATATCACCTCATTAACGGGTGTAAATCTCAATCATTATCAAACATGTCCAAAATACTGATGATTTTTTTCCCAGAGTGGTAACATGCTCAACCAATCAAATGTAAAATCATGTCATTAATATGCATGGATCTCACTCATTACTGAACTCATCTATAATATTAAAATAATGCACAATACATGTGATGACATACAAAAGACAAATATTTTTTAGTATGGCAATACAAGGAACTATCAAACTCTACTTAACCAAACATATCAAATTTGCTTCAAATTATTAAAAAATGTCAAAGGTGATCAAATTTCAGCAATGATTCTCTGCAAATGAATTTATAAACTTTGACATGGTTTTTACAGGAAACATGTTCTTCTTAAAGAAAAAAACTTTTGTTTGTACATTTTAAAATATGTAAAAAAATTCTGATACTTTGATATATTTATTGGCATGCATCAGAGGCTTTTAGCTGTTCAGCCTTGAGTCCACTTTGTATTATTAGCATATCCTCACATAGGATGGATGGACATGACCTATCACAGTATATCTGTATTATTAGCATATCCCCACATAGGATGGATGGACATGACCTATCACAGAATATTTGTATTATTAGCATATCCCCACATAGGATGGATGGACATGACTTATCACAGTATATCTGTATTATTAGCATATCCCCACATAGGATAGATGGACATGACCTATCACAGTATATCTGTATTATTAGCATATCCCCACATAGGATGGATGGACATGACCTATCACAGTATATCTGTATTATTAGCATATCCCCACATAGGATGAATGGACATGACCTATCACAGTATACCTGTATTATTAGCATATCCCCACATAGGGTGGATGGACATGACCTATCACAGTATATCTGTATTATTAGCATATCCCCGCATAGGATGGATGGACATGACTTATCACAATATATGTATTATTAGCATATCCCCAATAGGATGGATGGACATGACCTATCACAGTATATCTTCAAAATGGGTGTTAATGTCAATGGTATATTTTGAAATGTAACTAAATATTTATATCAGAAAAATCATTAATAGGATGTATTTCTTTATTCAAAAAGATTTTGAATTCTATTTCAGATTTAACGTCTCATGTTTCTCTTTTTCTTTTTGAAATATGTTGTTTCATCTGTGTGCAATTTCTGTTGTTAGAATGACTATTTCTTTTTTTGTAATTGTTGTAGTTTGTAAGAATAAAAAATTGTTCAATACATGCAAGGTAAGATCAAGTTCCTTTTGTCTTTTTCTTTTCTTTTATTTTATTATATATAAAGGCTGACAGACTGAAGCTCCAGTAATACAAGAGAAGCTCCATTCAACTGCATCAACTAGGATCTTATACAGCTTTTGATGTTATCTCTTTTATGACAACAATTAAGTTTCTTCCATAAACACTCATGTCAAACATATTAGCAAACTGATTCTTAGTCAAAGGAGGTAATTGTATGTAATCATTTTCTTTACTCTTAATTTTAATGACTAATTATGGATAATAAATTTAACTGGAGTAATGGATTTTTAATCTACACACAATGTTCTATCAAAGCATGAAAAATGTACTTCTTCAATATTTCTCCAAATTAGATCTTTAACAATGCTTGTAGGTGTGTTTGTGCAAGAAAAGAGATCAACAGCATACTAACCTCTAATCCAGACCATCTCAGACATACTTGTTTCAAATGAACCATCCTTGAAGTCTGATATTCCATTACTAACAGTACAGGTGTAAGTTCCTGTATCCATGTAGGAAGAGTTTGTAAACCTGTAAACTATTACACCAGTTGAAACGGACTCGTAGTTCAGCTGTCTGATCTCGATGGCAGAGAAGAGAGAGGTGTGGGTTAGTCTATAGGTGTATTGTTCTGGTATTCCATGAGCAGAACAGTTTATTATAATCCCTTTCTCGCTAAAACTTCCATTCCTACTTTTGATGCTAACTGTAGGTGGATCTAAAATATAGTTCAATATTTTTATCACCTAAATCCTTAGCTTCAAATGATGAATCTTAAATTTAAAAATAATGTTATGGCATTATCATCAGCAGCTAAAAGCAGCATCAAAACTTTTATTAACAAGAAGTCCAAGTGGGTCTAATATCACTCACCTGAATTGAAACAGTAGAGGGGAAAGAAAAAAGCTTGAAGCACATAGTTGCTACATTATCTCTATATGTTGGTACTTCACTTGACCATATATACATGTATGTAGAATCACTTTCTTGGCATAAAAAGGAAAAGTCATTTATACAACCAGCATTGTTCCCTGGATCTCTTCCTGCCCCTGGAAACTAGACCTTGATACATAACATAACTTAGAAACTGTTCATAGCCCCACCCTTAAAGTACATACACTTACTTGGCATCACAAGGAGAGCTAATCTGTGCAGTCAGCATGGATTCCTGGGTCTGCCCTTTCCTCCATGGGACCCTACCCCTGGAGTTATAACTTGGAAACCATTGAGATCCTCACCCATGAGAGCTGCAGAGGCTCAGTGGTTAAGTCGCTGCACCCATGACCCAGAAGGTTGTAGTTTAAATTCCTACTACCTCATATCCTGGATCGACTTGGAACTTTTCAGGATTTATTTTAATGTCAATGGTTTCTTTGCTCTTAGTAATTAAATTCACAAGTGCTTCTGGAGACAAGCATATTGGGTTACTTTTCTAAATTAAAAGCTAAAAATATAAAATATTAAACATGTACATTTAAACTAATTTGTGGGTCATGGCACTGAATATACAAAATGCCTTAAAATAAGGTATAATACATGTGATAACATATAAACAACAAACGATTAAGGCACTTTAAAAATGCAGTACTAACAACTGTCAAACTTTATTTAACCAACTATATCAGACTTGCTTCAAAATATTCAAAAATTTCCAATGTAGTCAAGTTTTAGTAATGATTCTCTTCAAACACATTTATCAACGTAGATATACTTTTTTTTTTACATGAAATATGTACTTATTAAAATAAAAACTATTTCTTGCAATTTCTTGCACATAATTATAATTGTGATAATGATATTTATATTTACTGATACTGCATTATTAGTAAATTTCCACACAGCTGTTTTCCTTAGTAAGCACCGCTTTATCCACATGACTGTAATAATTCATTGGTATTTATCAAACTAGTTTAAATAAAATATATAATTATATTATCAAATTATGATCAACTTTGAGTGTTACTGTTATATTGTATTTTATATTTTTCTTTAGTTTCAATTATATATCATTCATTATAATTCCTAAAGTGTATAATTATTGTATTTTTTATAACTTGTTCTATTGAAATGTATGCATTTTGTATTCTAAAATGAATCATATATGTTTATATTTTTTTCTGCAAGAGGAAGAACTCTGCATAACCTCAAACCTCTGATTCAAAATAGTTCTTATCGCATGTTATTTCTCTTGCTTTCCTCAAATAACAAGCTCAGCCAATCAGATGCATGATCACCTCATTAATATGCATGAATCTCAGTCATTATCAAACTAAAATAAGAAGTATGTCATCCAGAGTGGTAACCAGCTCAACCAATCAAATGCATGACCCCTCATTAAAATGTGTGGATCATGCTCATTATTGAATTTTCTGAGATCTTGATAATACCAGCCCATATTCCATGTTAGATCAAAATTGGATCAGAAATAAGGACTCCAGAGTGGTAACAAGCAATTGTTGATAGACACAACAGATGATGCATGACAGGGGCAATTGCCAAGTGAACTAAAAACCTGCTGATATATTAGATGACCTTATATGAATTTGATTCCAATCATGAAGTTCTAGGATCATTACATTTTCACAGTAATTGCAGAAATTGTTTTTGCGCTTCACTGTTTTGGTATTAACATCTTTTCTATATACTTAAGTATTTTATTTTAAGAAAGGAGTGATCTTAACTTATTTCAATGACAGAATGTTAAACACAAAATCAAGGACCCTATATTGAAGAGACACCATATTCTTAAAATGCTTCAAGGCTATAGGTAACATGCTCACATGGCAACTCTACTGTCCTGGTTCTTGTGCCTAGCTCTGGACTGTGCAAGGAAAATTAGTTAAAAAATTTGAGGTAGTTGGTTTATGAGAGACATTTCAAAAGTAAATTTATCCTAGTTTCAAGAAAGATGTGAAGTACCACAATGCATCTTCATATAAAATCTGAAGCCACTATAATCTGCATGAGTTCATATTTAATGTTTGATGAATGCAGGGCTTCAATAATATGGATAAAATGCCTTTTAAATAAAAGGTTGATCAAGTATGATACACAGATCATAGTGACCTGTTTTTGGCACAGTCAACTTACTTTTCCTGATATGCAACTACATACCAGTACAGTATTAATGACTCAAGATTTACTGTCCTAAGATATAAAGGTGTTAGAAACAATAATCGAAAAATACAAAAGCCACTCAAGAAATGACCCAAGGAATGGTTGAAGGAAATTGCCAATTTAAATATCCTCCCATCTCTTCCTTATCCAGTGCCACTGTGGAAAGATGAAGACTTGTTGCCTCTAGGTACAAGGAAAAAAGGGCAACAACTCTAAACTAGAAATGTGTCCATATGGCATGGATGCTCCCACCAATAAGCGTAAGCCAAATAAGAATCATAACTCAATACCATTTTTTTCAGGAAAATGGTAACAATCAAACTTGATATAAGTCATTTTGAAATAAGTCCAAATTAATCAATTGTTTCAATCCGTGATGTCCTTCAAAGCTACTAAATACAAATTGGAGGGCAAGTTCTAAGTCAGACAGGTGCCATAACTTCACAACAACTGACCAGAAAAACAGTAACAATCAAACCTGATTTAGGTCTTCTTTATGTAAAGCCTGATACAAAATTTGATTTTAATTTGTTTAAAGTAATTGAGCAAAAACAAAATTAAAGGGAGAAGTTTTAAGTGAAACAGGGGCCATAACACCACATGACTTTGCCCCCCAAAACAATGAAAATCAAATTTAACCTAGTTTCTCCTAATGTTAAGTCTCATACCATTCCAAGAAGTTCTTCAAAAGCAATTCAGCAAAAATGAAATTGAAGATCAAAGTTCTAAGTGAAACAGTGGCCATAATTCTGCAATTGTTTGCAAAAAAATTTTTGAAAATCAAATTTGACCTAGTATTTATGAATGTAAATCCTCACACCAAATTTGATTCCACTCCATGGAGTCCTTCAAACGTTTATTGAGCAGAATAAACATTGAAGGGAAAAGTTTCAAGTTAAAAAGGGGTCTTAACTCCATACACATTTTTTTCAATCCATGAAGTTATTGAGTGGAAATGAAATTGAAGAGCAATGTTCTAATCAGCAGGGTCCATAATTCCATAAACTTAGGCCAGAAAATCATCAAAATCACACTCGACCAAGGTCTAAATAATGCAGCGCATCAAATGGCATGGTTTAGTAGAATATGTATAGGGTTTAATGCATATCAGGACAATCCTGACTATACAGTGTTGACTACCAGTTTAGATATAAAACTTCAAAGACAAAAATAGCAAAAAACTTTAAGAAAATAAACCCTTTCAAAAAACAAAACATATATATGTAGTCCTTCAAAAAAAAGCAAAGATCTTAAAAAGGTCGTACAAATTCCAAGGTTAAATATTGCTAAAATCTTCAGGAAAATAAATCCCTCCGAATGAAAGCAAATCTTTTTTCTTATGAGATAAAAGATAAAAGGGTAAATATGCCAAATTATCAGGAACACAATATTGAGCCCAAGTCAGTGAAGCATGAAATATGGATTACTGTGATTCACTTTTAAGATGAGGGTGTAGTACTCATCAAGGTGCATCCCTTCACCACAATTTATTAATTAGATGTATAACATTATGTATACAGGGTGCAAAGAACTTATTTCGTCATAAGCAAAATACAAAACCTTAAGCTAGTAAAGTGTAAAATGTAGGTTGCAGTGACACATTTTTGTTGCAAGAGAGTGGTACTAACTGTGATGTAAATAATCATCAAGTTTGATGATTCTAGCATGAACGGGGCTTGCCAAAAAAAAAAATTAAATTGTAACCAAAAGCAGTTAAGCACAAAATATATTTCATAATGACCTTACTTTTGCGATGAGGGTGTAGTTCTCATCAAGATGCATCCTATAAGCAAGTTTCATGATTCCAGGTATAACAGTATGTATAAAAGGTGCAGAAAACCTAAGCTAAATGCAAAATGTGACCAAGAATGTATAAATAATGTATATGTATAAAGTTAGCTCCCTTGGTCCCTCCCCATGGGGTAGGTGCTATGCAATTCACTCAAAACTTTGGCTAGCACCTAGAAAAAAAAACATGGAGTGAGGTTGTACATATGGATATGCTTTTATATGTGCAGACACCAGCACCGACACAGACCCCAGTGACAGTGGTAGTACAACAGCTCTACTCTGCTTGGTAACAGTGAGCAACAATGAACCCTTCATGCCAAGGTACTTGCTGTCAAATTCTGCTGAGCAGTTTTTGAGAACAAATCATTTAATGCTTCATCTATTTCTTTAATAATGGCAGTCATATAAATCCTTTCATGATGGGATGTTTGTTTTTTTCTCAAAATTTGGTCACATTCTACTGATCTCACTTGACCATATGGCCAAGTCAGCTACAAACTAAGGAAGAAATACAAATTAGTTTCAGGCACTATTTTTTTACATAAAAAAAATACATTATATGGAAATAAGCTTAGATAATTTAGTAATGGCAGATATATTTGATGGTGGATTGGTATAATTTGTACAAATCTGAATTCCTTGTATGCCAGGATTTCTTCTCCAAATTTGGTCAAATTCTATTACACAGTTTTTAAGAAATCTTAAAGGTTTTCTATTTTTAGTAATGATGGCTATATCTGATGGCAAATCAGCATCATTTCTTCAAATGTCCAAGTCCTTCATGTCAGAATTCTCTCTGTCAAATTTGTTTTTCTTTTTTTACAAGGTTAAAATCACAATGGTTGATGAACACAAGACAGACGACACATAATGGACATAGGGTCATACCATAAAGTCACTTGGTCAGGTGAACTAAAATCTAAGGAAATAATTTAAGTAAAAATTAGTCTCAGACTATTTTAAAAATGTCCATAATAAGTTCCATGGAAATATATTTACATAATAATTAATTCCATGATCCATGAAACTAAGCTTACTTAATTTTTAGTCAAATGATAAGGATAGTATTCTTTTGCTTTTTTGCCATTTTTTAATATGAACGTGCAACACTGTTTTAATGTTTATGATATTAAATGCCCACAGAATATCATACTTAATATTAAAGTAGTCAATATATACTTTTAAACAATGTATGACATTTATTTGTCAGATGGGTAAATTAAACTCCTCAAATATGGCCGCTTTGTAATAGTATATGGTGCTGACATAATTTGAGATCTTATCAGTGTACAGAGGATATCTACATTCTTTGAGTAGATATAAACATATCATTAGAGCTTTCATGATTAACACTGATGATGTCACAGTGCTGCCACAGTGGATGGCACTGAGTATGATCCATTATTGTCAAATACACATGTTGAGATGATACAGCATCCATGATTACTGTTACATGTGATATTTAGTAATTGTGCCCATTAAGAGTGATTGGTGTCAGTACTATGTAGGATGGTAACATGAACCACTAAGTCAGTGTTTGCTGGTTCAAGTTCCCTATCACTTGTGAAAATATTTTTCAAATATTTTTACAGTGTAAATCTTTATTATATTCTACTGCTTTTAGTTTTATATGTTAACATTCTACTGTTTCTTGGTCTTCCTTAACGAGTTTTGAGTGATATTTGTAACATATTATTTGAAGATAGGAACCAATTCCTCATACAAGAATAATTATGCTTGTTGTGTCGAGTACATAATATGGCAATGAATTGCCATATCTTTTCTTGTTCCAATTCTGTTTGTACCAATGTGGTTAAGAATATAGACAAGTGAGATGTATTAATACATTTGATAAAAAAGGAGTTCCAGAATTGTAGACCAACTGAGAACAGTAACCTGTTTCAAATTTGTATCCCCTATCTAATACTTTCAATATAGCAGTTTTTCATTTTATTTATACATTTTTGAATTTATTAGATCTGTTTTTAAATGAAAAACCACTTGAGGCACACAACTAAAATTTGATAGGCATATTTGTATTCATATATATATAATCTGATTTGATTTTAAGGTGATAACAGAGATTTTTCCATTTGTACACACTTCTGTACATTTTGGACCAAGACATGTTTAACAATACCTTGTTATCACAATTAATTAAAAACAGTTGAGGAGGTCAAATGAAATTAGGAATCTGTGTTTGCATGCACAAGTATATGACTCTGATTTTCATACTGTTATAGCAATTATTCAAACTTTTCTGCACTTCTGAATATTTGGGGACTTCTTTATTATGCAATAGGGGCCTATGTCTTTTGACAAACACAAATCTTGTTGCAGTGTGAGTTTATACCTTGAAGATATCTCACTTCTTCCACCTACTGGTAATCACAGCCCTATTAAACATCTCCATATACAGCACATTTCTGGGTCCCTTCTCTTGCATCTATGAGCTTTTTAAACCTCTTTATACATAAAGAACACATTTAAGTGGTCCCTTATGGGTCCTTTATCAAAATGTTTCTCTGTAACTAATATCGCTTCCACTAACACTGTTATCAACATGAAAAGATGCTATCATTTGTCATCACATATGGTTTCCAAAATATTTTCCATGAACAGCTCTTCAGACAAAATATTAAACAGTAACCTTTAAAATATATTTAAGGTCACCAGATCCCAAAATTAGTCCAGGTTTGGTCCATTTCATTAACCTTGCTACAGTGGACAAGATAAAACCCATAAAAGACAAAACTAGGTCTTTGAGACAGTTTTCATACCAAACTGCATCAGAATATGTTGAATGGTTCTTGAGCTATGCTGGTTACAAGCAGCATTCCATATGAAGATATGAAGCTCATTGTCAAGAGCCATAACTCTGTTCAAAACAGAGTCGATGAGACAAGACCCATAAAAGGCACATCTAGGTCTATGAGACAATGTACATACCAAACTGCATCAGAATACATTGAATGGTTCCTGAGCTATGCTGGTTACAAGGATTCGCTGTAGTGGAGATTTAAAACTGATGGAAAAAAGGCAATAAAGCTCCATCAAAATTGGACATGATTTGAAGAAACCTTTAAAAATATGTAACAGGCTATTCACCTACAAAATGGCATCTGATTATGTGCAAGGACTGTAGAGCTTTGCTGGTCACAAGAAGTGCAAACAGACTGACAGACAGATGGATGGAAAAGATGATTTCTTTAGGGCTCACACCCCTCAATGCATGTCCCTAAGATTACAATCTGTCAATCTAAAATTACAATCTGTCAATCTAAAAATACATCAATTTACAATTTACAACAGAACCAATATTTACACTGAACTTGCAGCAGATAAATGTGAGAAAGTGTATGAAAGCATCTAACCCCAACTCCATGACTCATTATGTGCACCTGTGTTGGAAATTACAAATGGATCATTCTGTTGATCTATTGCAATTGGGTAAATACAGGAATCATAGTTATCCTATATTTGGCAAACTGATGAAAGTGTGAGAATTGGTATTGTATGTATGTTTTTAAAATAACAGGACTATTTCAATTGATATTCACAACATTTATTTGAGATATGTTGGAATTATTTTATGGGGTGTTGATGGTACTAATTTTTACTTTAGGTCTTGAGTGAAAACAACTGTTTTGATTTCACTGATTTTAATGACAAACATAAGTGATTCATTCACAATATATGACATTCCTTTTGCTAAAATTAACATTGAAAACAACAGCTTATTTGTTTTACTATTTCATGGGATCTGAATTTCTTTTTAGTGACTGGAAGCACATTGTAAGTTTGATAAATATGCTTAAATCATCTTGTTTCATTTAAACTGTTACCTTGATTGGAGTTTAAAAAAAAAAATAATAATAACAATACAAATCTCATCATCATCATCCTAAATGTTTCTTTGCTGAGAAGAAATACAATATAAAGAATAATAAGAAATAAAATGAGCTCTTTTATGATGGAGAAACAGATACCTCTTAAGGCAATAACAAAGAGGTTTCTGTCCATTATAGTTATTCACATGAACCCAGAAGTCTAGCAAGTCAAAGAACGAGAACATGCTATGAATCAGGAAGTTAGAATTAAGCAAGTCAAGACCTGGATTGTACACTATCCAGGAAACAAATCACATTAGTTCTTTTTTGGAGGGGAGGGGAGTATATAGGGGGGTGGAAGAATAATCAGATAATCAGATCTCTGTGACAAAATCTGATCGTGCAAATATGACAGACCTGGAAGGGACTGGCACTCTACTGAGAGTACATTACTACATCATTGATATGACCTGGAACAAAGATATTTATAACCTTATCAGGATTACAGCCATGAATAACATCTGAAGTGTTAAAAGATTCTATGTATGATTTCATTTGAACTAAATATTTAAATTCTTTTTCCTCCTATTTAAATATACTTACATTGAACAACCAACTGAACTTCTTTCTGTGTGATATTTTTGCTTTTTGCGTTCTCACTCTGACAGGTGTAAGTACCTGCCTCATCTCTGAACACTTCTCCCAGGGACAAAGTACCTTCAGGGTATTCATGGATTTCTGTATGTCCTTTATACCAACGACAAGTGCAGTTGGGGAAACAATCAGCTAAACAGTTTATATTTGGTAAAGAATTGCTCTCGTTCAATGTGTATGCCATGATGCTTGGTGTCAGAACTGTCATATCTGGTCCATCTAATAATAAAAGATGAGAAATTACATCAGCCTAACAAAGAATAAAGCAGAATAATCGTTGAAATTTTTTTTCCCATTTAGTCTCTCTCTATCTCTACATATATACATATAAATATATTTGAATCGATCTTTCTGGACATTTTTTCCTGAAAATTGATTTGATGGTCATATATTTAAAAAATTTAATAAAAAACCATTCAATGGAGATATAACAAGGTGTGACAAAAAAGAGAACTTTGATATATCAAATTATTAAATGTACTGGAAAATGTGTCATTTTCCATTCTTGAGTTGCTGCAGCTTAAGTGTTAGTATTACCACTCTGTGATTAACTGGTTTTCTTTCAAATTAATTATTTATAAAATATCATTTTTTCTTTCAGAAAACTATACTATAGAGTTTCAATTAACAACAGTATTTTATTCCACTCTACTGTTTTTAAAAATGTATTATCTGACAACAAACTGACATACTAGCTCAAAAATACATAGCACCTATATATCAGGAATTTCTCGTAAAGTCAGATGGTGAAGTTTTATTTGATCAGGTTCCCAAATAAGTCTTGGTGGATGATAATAAAAGTTAGTTGTTGTTGCTAGTATCTTTTTCTTTTTCGGGCCTAGGCTTTACATATTTTATTCTAAAAGTTACGATGCGCTGACACACCATGACACAAACCATGTGGTGTGAGGGGCTGATGTAATGTTTATAGTACATATCCTGGGTCAATCGTTCAATTACAGGGCTTTTGATTAAGTCCTGGAGATGAGCTTTCATGCCTCTTTTGTCCTGTACTTTTAGGCTATAGAGTGTTTAAAAAACTGGGAAAACATAATGACAAAACATGCCCTGTAAGCAGCACATCTATTGATTGTCCAAAAAAAGAAACAATGTAGTCACCTTTGAATTAAGTTAAGCTGGCAACATTTTCAAATTCATCCCCAGGTAAGTGAAATTCTGAGAATGAATCATATCTGATTATTACCCCAAGATGAGTCACTGTCTTTGAACACAATGACTGGTCTCTTAGTAAAACAGGACTAAGAACATTGTGTATCAACCAGTCATTGAAATACTGAATGATGGGCATTGTGGATCAACCAGTCATTGAAATACTGAATGATGGGCATTGTGGATCAACAACTCATTGAAATACAAGATGATGGACATTGTGGATCAACCAGTCATTGAAACACTGGATGATGGGGATTGTGGATCAACAAGTCATTGAAACACTGGATGATGGGGATTGTGGATCAACAAGTCATTGAAACACTGGATGATGGGGATTGTGGATCAACAAGTCATTGAAACACTGGATGATGGGGATTGTGGATCAACAAGTCATTGAAATACTGGATGATGGGCATTGTGGATCAACCAGTCATTGAAACATTGGATGATGGGCATTGTGGATCAACCAGTCATTGAAATACTGGATGATGGGCATTGTGCATCAACCAGTCATTGAAATACTGGATGATGGGCATTGTGCATCAACCAGTCATTGAAATACTGGATGATGGGCATTGTGCATCAACCAGTCATTGAAATACTGGATGATGGGGATTGTGCATCAACCAGTCATTGAAATACTGGATGATGGGCATTGTGGATCAACCAGTCATTGAAACACTGGATGATGGGCATTGTGGATCAACCAGTCATTGAAACACTGGATGATGGACATTGTGGATCAACCAGTCATTGAAACACTGGATGATGGGGATTGTGGATCAACAAGTCATTGAAACACTGGATGATTGGGATTGTGGATCAACAAGTCATTGAAACACTGGATGATGGACATTGTGGATCAACAAGTCATTGAAACACTGGATGATGGGGATTGTGGATCAACAAGTCATTGAAACACTGGATGATGGGGATTGTGGATCAACAAGTCATTGAAACACTGGATGATGGGCATTGTGGATTGACCAGTCATTGAAATACTGGATGATGGGCATTGTGCATCAACCAGTCATTGAAATACTGGATGATGGGCATTGTGCATCAACCAGTCATTGAAATACTGGATGATGGGCATTGTGCATCAACCAGTCATTGAAATACTGAATGATGGGCATTGTGGATCAACTAGTCATTGAAATACTGGATGATAGGCATTATGGATCAACCAGTCATTGAAAGACTGGATGATGGGCATTGTGGATCAACCAGTCATTGAAATATTGGATGATGGGCATTGTAGATCAACCAGTCATTGAAATACTGGATGATGGGCATTGTGGATCAACCAGTCATTGAAATACTGGATGATGGGCATTGTGCATCAACCTGTCTTTGAAATACTGGATGATGGGGATTGTGCATCAACCAGTCATTGAAACACTGGATGATAGGCATTGTGTATCAACCAGTCATTGAAATACCCCAACAATTTTAAGTGAGCTGCTATTACTTCTATCACACTGATAAAGGCTCTGGGCAAGAAAGCTAGGTGGAAGGGAAGAGCCCAAAATTTAAAGACCCCATGGCTCAGATAGAACTCTTAGTAAAACAGGACTAAGAACATTGTGTATAAACCAGTCATTGAAATACAGGATGATGGGCATTGTGGATCAACCAGTCATTGAAACACTGGATGATGGGCATTGTGGATCAACCAGTCATTGAAATACTGGATGATGGGCACCAGTCATTGAAAGACTGGATGATGGGCATTGTGGATCAACCAGTCATTGAAATACTGGATGATAGGCATTGTGGATCAACCAGTCATTGAAAGACTGGATGATGGGCACCAGTCATTGAAAGACTGGATGATGGGCATTGTGGATCAATCAGTCATTGAAATACTGGATGATGGGTATTGTGGATCAACCAGTCATTGAAATACTGGATGATGAGCATTGTGCATCAATCTGTCTTTGAAATACTGGATGATGGGCATTGTGTATCAACCAGTCATTGAAACACTGGATGATAGGCATTGTGTATCAACCAGTCACAGAAACACTGGATGACAGGCATTGTGTATCAACCAGTCATTGAAATACCCCAACAATTTTAAGTGAGCTGCTATTACTTCCATCACACTGATAAAGGCTCTGGGCAAGAAAGCTAGGTGGAAGAGAAGAGCCCAAAATTTAAAGACCCCATGGCTCAGATAGAACTGTAGGAATATCCTGTGGGACAGGAAGATGGGGATGCTTAGTAGGGGTGAGTATTGCCAGTTGAAACCATGACTGCAATATAAATTGTTCCCAATATATATCGATATGTACTGCTACTAAGCTGAACATTTTGAAAATCCATGTGATACCAACTGACAGCATGATCTGCTAAGCCTGTTAAGTTTTATTATAATAAATAACATGTTCTACCAGATATGTTTCTCTTTATTTTAGGAACAAATGAGATCAATTGTGCATATGGCTAAGTAGAAGATGGGAGTTTCCAGCTGAAGTAATGACCACCTTTCACAAAACAAGGGAGGACACTTTTCCCCCTTCTCAGGTGACATATTCAAGAATCGATGTTTATATTTCAAGCTACACCTCAGGTAATGTAATAAATTTAGCACCAATCTTTAGTTCAGACATTCAACTTTTTATGCCTACACAAAGTTTGACTTACTACTGTACCTTTAAGGAATGCCTGCCTGATTTCCCATGATACCACTTAACATGGCCATGATCACACCTGCTTGGTAAGTGCTGAATGGAATGCTGCCCTCTCAATGGTTGACCAAAAATGTGGCTATCAGTAAGCGCAGTATGTCATTTTCAGTTGCACTTGCATATCAAGTGTAGAGTGGCAGAGAAGCTGCCAGGATTTAATCTGAAGGGGGGAGCTCCCCCCTTGTCACCAAAATAAGGGGGGAGTAGAAAAAAATGAGGGGGAGGAGGAAACAGCCATAGTTTAATATTTACCTAACACATAAATATCCATCTCTTTCTTTCTTCATGCTCTACTGAAATCAAAATCCTCAAAAGATGTCTCCTTTAGTTGTATAAGCATTAATCTGTTGATTATTTCTGAGCTTAATTTGTTCATTATTTGTGTATGAATATTGTTCTGTGGTGAGAACCCCCTTTCACATATGCATAGCTAGCTAAGCCAGCTTGAACAAGTTGGAAAACTGTTCTTTATGGTTATGTACAATTTTCAACAGCTCATAGGTATTGCCTCTTGGATATCTTTGCTCCAAAATAATATTTAAATTTTTTCACTAACAAGAGCTCTGCCAAAGTTTCACTTTCTTGAATCAGTGAGTTGCTGACTACTATACCAGATTTTTTCAATCTGTTCCACAATGTTGTATTACGGTTTTAAGTCCATCTGCTTATACAGACAGAGGTATTTTGATCAAAAATAAATATCCTTACTTTTTAATTTCTTTTTAGATTCTTATTTATTGAATTTATCGTAACCCTTAGAGTGCTATATAGTTTTGTAGCACAAGATCGCTCAAGGCAGAATTGTTTGAGAAAAGAAACAAAAAATTCAGTATTCTTTTAAATTGCCTGTATCTTAATTAAGCTTAGATTTATGCCTTTTTGACATTTAATTTTGAAATACCGCCTAATAGGGAGTTGACCGGCATGACATCTGTTTTTGTCCATTTAGCATGTACATCAGACTCGTATTCAACATCATTTTCGGGTTCAAAATTACTCACTTGTATTTCCAGTAACACTTTCCGGGCTCAAATAATCTCATATACTTCAAAATTTTACAAATCCTTGCCATCATCGCTATCATTAGCCAGTATTTGCCGATGGAAATATTCATCTGAAGATGAACCATGCTGTGAGTCAGCCATTTGGGATTTTTTAGGAGCCCTTACTTGAAACATGTATTTGTAAAACTTCCTTCATGAATGCAATGTTTATCCATGACAATGCTTATTCCAAGGCCCAAATGTGCCAATAAAAATAAAGTTTAACAACTGTTCTTTTCAAGCTGAAGTACTCAGATGTGTAAATAGCTGCCTACCAGAAAAAAGACATAACGAGACAATGCCCTACGAGACCCCTACTGGCGGCGCGACTTATGGCACGAGAAGCACTTTAAGGGTTAACAGTCAAATAAAAATTGTATACTGCGCAGAGTACATTTTTATATGCGCAACTTTAAACTAATTTGCAGGAGTTCTCATGCATCACTGCTTTCCAAGTGTGCGAATTCGTACAAATTTTGCGTGATTTGCGCACTCGTGCTCATTGGCAGCATCTCTGGAGTGGTAGCATGGAAAAACTGACTGAGAAGGGGAAGAAGTGTCCTCCCTTGATATTATATATTAGTATATACATTATTTATTGGTAAATTCTAAGCAATTATAAAAGCACTGTGCTTTCTCCCATGGATGATAACAACGCATGTGTGTGGCAAAATTACTAGAAGTCCCTCTAGAATAGCTCATGCTATCAAAGCATCTAAAGCATACTGCTAACAATTAATTCATTTCACCATCACTGCATTTAAAGCCAAAGTGAGTCCAAACAGCAGTCTTTGCCTGTTTATTGAGTATAAGATCTGTTTAGGCTTATTCAACAATGACTGACCATCAGCCATTACTAAAGCATGCGTTTAAGTGGTTACAGTATCATCTAATAATACCAAGTAATATTTTCAGTAGGCAAAAAAAGTTCCACAACCAGTTTAACTAATAGACAGTTAGGGTTAAAATATTGATATGGAAGAATTTGTACCAATACGAACTGTGATATGGTAGTGTATTTACTGATATATCAATATATTCTTACACCCCTAATGTTTCGGTAAGCATCCTGGAGATCTATGGAGACTGCCCAGTTGTTTGCCCTCATAGCATTGCTGACTGAGGCTGACATCTCCATCTCGAAGCATTCATCTCAAATAAACTTGTTTAGTGGAGAAAGATCAATGATGAGGCAAAAGATTCCCACCTTTTCAGAAACTAGGAACATCCAGAAATAGAATCCCAGGTTTTGAATGCTTATCCCTCTCTCTCTATTGCCACCTCCATCAGGGATTCCAGATTGGTCTCATGAAGCCAAATGGGACCTTTGACAGAGGTGCAGGGTCCTGGAAATAAAGCTGGTAAACCCTCTCTAGTGTGGAGAGGATCTATACATTGTCCATTAGGTCTGACCAGGACTCTGAAAAGTGACATAGTATGGCACCTACCGGGATGTCAGGAAGAGAGGGACTTGGCAGGGGAGGGAGTGACTCCCCAGGGCTGGATTCCATAGGCTTTGTGCTCTGGCCCTTCTAGTCACACCATTTGTGAATGAAATGTGTGGAGTTTTAAAGTGGGTCGGCAGTTCCGCTAATACCCCTGCTCAAGCGTTTAGATGTGGGACCCACAGACTCTCTGGCTGGGGCTGCTTCTTAGCCAGTTTAGCTGGTCCTGGAACAATGGCCAACAATTGGTGTTGTTGATCCCTGAGGCCTTGGGAGGCCACTGTAGGGATTAAGCTGCCGAACAAGGACTCCATACTGCTAACAATTAATTCATTTCACCATTGTCATTGCATTTAAAGCCAAAGTGAGTCCAAACAGCAGTCTTTGCCTGTTTATTGAGTATAAGATCTAGTTTAGGCTTATTCAACAGTGACTGGGATCAGTGAGCTGGCAACTTTCTTGATCTAGAAAGTGCCACTGGGATCAGCGTACTTGTGTATTCCTTACACTGCGAAATGCCACTAATCCCAGAATCAGTGAGTTAATGACTTTCTTGAACAGGAAAGTTCCACTGATCCCTCCTGGGATTAGTATACTTGCAACTTCCTTACACCAGAAGTGCCACTAATGCCTCCCAGAATCATCATGCTGGCAACTTGCTTACACCAGGAAGAGCCCACAAACTGTCCATGGAATGGAGGGTTTCCATCTGAGAAGTTGAGAAGGCAACTCCCTTCTTCCTGCCTCTATAAATGTGGCAGCTCTCTGCTAGATCCCATACCTCATCTGACTACAAGGCACAGGAAGGACATCCATCCATGCACGTGTACTTAGTACAAGCTAAGCAAGTGGGGTAGGTGTCCCAAGAATCCTTTTTATGACCAAATTTACCAACTTCTTGTGGCATGCTTTCTGAAAGGCTGAAAGATAATTACAAAAAGAAACAAATGTCTGGAACAAAATTGTAGAGGGTAATACCTACCATAACACCAGTACCAATAAGGGGATAAAATTATGGAAATACCACTTAAGTGCATGTGCACAAAAACAACAAAATGACAAATAGGGACACCGATAAATGTAAAAAGATGCACAGACTGAAGAGAAATGGTAAATTGCAACACAGAAATTGAGTGAAATTATGGCAAAAGACATATGAATGAATGAAAATCTTGAGTACTCGGAGGCGTATTATACCACACAAAGTCCAATTAAAAAAAGAAGGATGATATTCTGAGTGATAGAAGTGACTAAGGCATCAGGCTGGGGGGGTATGTTCATTTTTCTTCTAAGGCCTCTAATTACTAATTGGAGGGAATTCACCTTGGACTGAGCACCAGGAAATGTGATAGCAAAGTAACAATAACAGGCAATACATTACTGCTATCAAAACTGTAGTATTCTTGATACACATCCTAATTAGCTCAAACTGTTAATTTCCTTGCATTAACTCTCTGTCTCTCTTCTCTCATTTCCATTTTACTTCTATTTTCTTTGTTCTATATTTTTCTGGCCATAATGCAAGACATCTGATTTAATTAACCGATTGTAAACTGATTTAATTAACTGATTGTAAACTATGATATATGCGATATTCAACTTTTAAACTATTATATACTGATATGAGCCATACTAATTCTTAATTTCTCATTTTGAATTGATTGTAAATATTAATAATGCAAAATAAGCAATAATTACATATAAACCAACAGGTGGATCAATCTGTATATCTGACTAAAAATTCACTTGTGGTATTCATATTTAAAAATAATAACTTAAAGGCTGCTTGTGATGCATTTTTATACATTTCTTTTTCCAGAAAATGATAGAAGTTTCGATTGGTAAATATTATCCAAGTGTCTGACACTGTTTCAAACTACTGACAGTATCATCACACCAGTGAGGTACAGAAAGATTTTAAACCTAAAATTAAATCAAAGTTGGAGATCAGCCAGGAGGACAAGGGTATTTTTCTAAAAGAAAGGACTAGGTGATGATGGTGATTCAGTCAAGAGTTATGATACATTGGTCAAGGAATACAACATGGATGATTTAAACACTGACAATTGAACCCAGGTGAAGTCTCATCAATGCATGTATAAAGATGAATGCAAATTCGCTTGAAACAGAAACACAATTAAGAGTTATTTTGCTAAAACAAGCCACAGTGGCTCGGTGGTTAAAATGACAAACTTGTGACCGAAAGAGTACAGGTTCAAATTCTATGAATGCATCAGACCAGCTTGGCTACCATTTTGTGTCACTAGGCAAGGTACCTTACTCCAATTGCTTCAGCACTTCCTTTGTCTCTAAGCCATAAAACATCAAACTGAACCAAACCTATTGTGATGAAACAAAAGTATGTGGGTCATGTAGAAACAAAAGTTGGCTGGTCCAACAATCAGGGGATATAACTCTGCTAAATGATGCAGATTAAATACTGAAAAACCAAACTTGGCCAAGGTCTCAACAATATAATGTTGCATACAGAACTTGTTTGAAATCCAACAGGAATTAAGAGACTTGTTTGGAGAAAGAAAAGTGGGTGACTGGGACAATCAGTGGTCATAATACCTCTACAAAATGATGTTTCATGCTGAAATCAAAGTCAGTCTAGGTCTCACTAACATCAAGTTACCTACTAAATTGGTTTGAAATCCAAAAATGTTACTGTGCAGATGCAAAAGTGGGTGGGTCTGACAATCAGAAACTGTAACTCAGCTAAAGTAGAATGCTACTACTGAACTTAGCTGAGATCACATCAATATCAAGCTGCATACCAAATTTGGTTGAAATCCAATAGCAATGAAATATGTTGTGCAGAAATGAAAGAGCATGGGTCTGACAACCATAGACTATAATGCCATTAAATAATGACATAGAATGTTGACAATCTAAATCAATCAAGGTCCTATCAATAACAAGCAGTCCACCAAAATTTGGTTGAAATACAATCATAAAACAAGGAGTTGTTTTGTCAAGACAACAGTGGGTGAGTCTGACTATCAGGGCTATAACTCCGTTAAATGATAATGTAGACACTGACAATCAAATTCAACTGAGGTCTCATCAATATAAATCTGCTAGTAAAATTTGGTTGAAATCCATCAAGGGGGTTATTTTGCAGAAATGAAAATCAGGGGTTATATGTCTGCTAAATGCTGATCAGAATGCTGAAAATCAAATTCAAAGTCTCATCAATTAAAAGATGCATAAAAATGTAGCCGAGATGCGAAAATAATTGAGTGAGTTATTGTGGGTCTGACAATCATGGACTATAACACTGCTAAAAAATGTTATATGCTGATGATTTTACTCAACCAAGGTCTTATCGATATCAAGTAGAATACTAACTTTGATTGAAATGCAAAAATAATTGAGTGAGTTATTGTGGGTCTGACAATCATGGACTATAACACTGCTAAAAAATGTTATATGCTGATGATTTTACTCAACCAAGGTCTTATCGATATCAAGTAGAATACTAACTTTGATTCAAATGCAAAAATAATTGAGTGAGTTATTGTTTGAAAACAAAAGTGGATGGATGGAAGGATGAACAGGCCTACAAAAAGCAGGGGGAAAAAGTAGGTCACTGTGACAAATTTTTACCTGGAGTGGTTTAGAATGATTTAAGAAACATCCAGACCAAGTTCCATAAACAAAGCATACCTAAAGCTTGAGATTTGCCAGTAAGACAAACCCCAAGGCTAACCTGTAAACAACAATGTTATGTCACTATGACCAAATTTCACCTCAGGTGGTTTTGAATGATGCAGGGAATACCCTGATCAAGTCTTATAAACACTGCATATCTAAAACTGAAATTTGCAAGTGACATCTTTTACACTGTAGATGCCTACATCTGGAGATTTGCCAGAGTAGAAATTTTGTACACAGGAATTAGCCCAGGAATAACGAAGTCATCGTCGTAAGAAAAGTATGTCATTATGACATGCTTTCATGTGTGGTTTAGAATCCATGCAAGGAACACCTTGATGAAGTTCCATGAACACGCAGAATGCATGTCTACAACTGGAGACCTGATGGCTAACATGCAAACTACATTAAATAATGTAACATATGATAATTAGGTCACTGTGATCTATACTCCCCTGGGTTGGTTCAGAATGGAGCAAGAAAATCCTGACCATGTCCCATGAACATATAATGCCTACAGTTGGAGACTTGCCTAAAAAAAAAACTTGCACACTTGGGTTAACCTTTAATAACAAAGTCATTTGTGTAAAGAAATGTAAGTTCCATCAACATAACTTTCCTCTTGTGTGGTTCAGAATGGTGTGTGGAACACCCTAAGTTCCATGAATAACTGGCAGCAGTGGCAGCAAAACAAAAACTTGCACACTGACTGCAGGTTACATCATCCTTATATCATAAGTTTGCCTGTACTTATACAGCTGAGCTAAAAATGAACAACACAAACCTATCTGTACTTGCTGAGGATAGTTGTGGCGAGAGTCAGAATGTGCTGGATGAAATTTTGGCACAAATTCCTACAGTCAAAATAGAGTCTTTTAGAAGAATGGTACCATATAAAAGCTCCTATCAAAAAGAATAAAAATTCCCCTGAAAAAATATTGATTCTTGTATTTTTTCATTAAATGGATCATGTAACATAGTAATCGCCATAATTTAGTCCACTTTTGGAGAATAATGGCTACAAACTCTTAAACGAAAAGTTTATGCTACTTACATGCAAATTAAAACAAGTGCACTGTGGACAACACATTATTCACATCCCTGCCCCAATGTTGAATAGTCCTCTATGTAGATTACTGAAATTGTTATCCAGAAACCATTTTTCTTCCTTCAGTCAAAGTGTCCATGTCCTTTGCCCTTTTGACCCCGAAATCGATAAGTTTCTTCCTTACCCTAAATGCGAGCCATCTACAAAAGTTTTGGGCCAGGTCTGTGATGCAGATCTAATGTTATTTTGCAGAAACCAATTTTCTTCTTTCAGTCAGGGACCTTGTCATTTGACCTTTTGAACTCAAAGCCATCCACAAAGTTAGGGTTGAAGCATGTCATATAGAACTAATGTTACTGTGTGGAAACCATGTTTTCATTCTTTCCGTAACATTGACCTTAACCTCTGACCTTCTGACTCCAAAATCAATACGGTTTTTCTTCCACCAAGTGCAAACCATCCACAAAGTTTGGTAACTGTAAATGATGGAACAGTCATACAAGTTATTGTGCAGAATCCATTTTTCTTCTTTCAGTCAGAGTTACCTTGACCTTTGACCTTTTGAGCATGGAATCATTATGCTGCTTCTTTACCCAAAGTGCAAGCCGTCCAAATAGTTTGTCAGCTGTAAATGGTGGAGAACTACAGTTAATGTGATATAGCCATTTTTCTTATTTCAGCCATATACAACAGCTACTTCTATTCCATGTGATTTATTTGTCAAGTGACATGGGTTTTTCTGCATCAATACAAGGATTTTTGGAGTTTCTGTTGCCTTCAGTTTCAAATTGTGCAGTCTTTAATTTGAAGTACAGCTAAGACATCATCTTTAACACATTTTAATCCCAGTTTTATTATTTTCTCATGAGTGATCCTAATTCATTTCTTAATCAAGCATATTTGAAACTCTTGTTCTCTGTAATTTCTGTCACCAAGTCTAGCATAGAATATAACACTCAGGATTTTCTCAAGAGAATCTCACCACCAAATTTCTCAATGAATTGGATATACAGCAATGTAAAAGTTTATTCAACACTTCTTGGAATTGTTTTTACCTGCTACAGCCTCACCCCTGGAGAGTTTTAAATGCCCACCATAGGGCTGGGTGTATTTTTTATGATATTGTCCATTAATCCATCCTGTGCAACCATCCGTCTCTCTGTTACCAATTTGGTCTCCACACAGTAACTTATTCACCATCTACAGTTATCAAACTTTGTGGTTAGCTTGCACTTTAAGTAAGGAAGAACCCTACTGATTTCTGGATCAAAATGTGAAAGATCAAATTATATCAGGGAGATTATTTGCCCAATCTGCTGATGTGAAATTATTAACAGTCTCTGACATGTTAAGCCTGAAATTTGTTTCTAAAGACACCGAGTGTGACAAAACAAGCAGAAGCTATTATCCCACTGGTATCTTTAAGGTCACAAAAATGCAACTTAAAAATGTAAAAAGAACTCAATCGAATTTCATACATGGAAATTATATGGAAATTATTTCACACCCCACTGTGTTTATACCATGCAGAATATTTTATTGCCATTATTGAGCCTAACATCATTAGGCCATGCATCCTCTCCCTGGAAGTGGACTAGTTGCAATAACGATATTGTGTAATATACTGAATCCAATTGGAAGGGTATAAGTTCTCACAAAAGCTGCAGTGATTGGTCAATATGCACATTATATGGTAATGACCATAATGTGTAAGATTTATCAAAAAAATCCATTCAAAACTGGATGACTAGTTGCTGTCACTGTGTAATATATTGATATCAATCTACACTGAAAAGGGCAATAACTGTGACAAAAATCATGTGTATACAGCGATCGGTCAATATATACAACTTCAGATGATAACCAAGTTTCACAGCAATCAATCAGTTGCCACAATCAAAACACTGTTCAATTGTTTCCATCAGCTGTCAGTTAAAATGAGCGAAAATTCTTACCACACTGCACAAAAAAAACCAACCCAGTGATTGGTCAATATGCACATCGTTGGATGATGGCTATAATATGTTTCAATTTTTACAGTAATCCATCAAAAGCTGTTAGATAAGTTGCAGTCATAACATAGTGTCTTATACTGCATCCAGCTGCAAGTTAAAAAGGGCAACAACTCTTACAAAAAATGCAGGAGCACAATAACTAAATAATGTGCACATCTTCAGATGATTGCCTATGAGGTTATCTTCAGATGGTGCCTATGAGGTTATCTTCAGATGATTGCCTATGAGGTTATCTTTAGATGGTGTCTATGAGGTTATCTTCAGATGATACCTATGAGGTTATATTCAGATGATTGCCTATGAGGTTATCTTCAGATGGTGCCAATGAGGTTATCTTCAGATGGTGCCTATGAGGTTATCTTCAGATGATTGCCTATGAGGTTATCTTTAGATGATTGCCTATGAGGTTATCTTCCGATGATGCCTATGAGGTTATCTTCAGATGATGCCTATGAGGTTATCTTTAAATGATTGCCTATGAGGTTGTCTTCAGATGATGCCTATGATATTTACCAAGTTTATAGAAATCAATCAAAAACTGACAGAGTAGTTGTGGTCACAAGATCATGTGATGCACTGATTAATGGTGTGAAAGATCGGGAGATGAACAGAAAACAATGACTCCTATATGCCCCTGCCTATATAAGTCTGGGGTATAATTAAATAGATACTCACAGTAAACTATTACAGATAAGCTGGCTGCAGCAGATTTTCCAGGAATTCTGGAGTTGGTCACTGTACAGGTGAAATTTCCTGCTTGATTCCTCGATATCTGGGATATGGACAACAATCCTGTGTTATCATTCTGGTTGATCCTCAGCCCCATCCATTGGTAGTAACACTGAGGTACACAGGTAGCAGAGCACTGGACAGTAAAGTGTGAAAACTCTGTCAGCTGATATGATGTGTTACTGGGGGACAGGGACACACCACCAATATCTGGTCCATCTAAAATTAATTAAATTATTAAATGTGAATACTTGGCTGATATAATGCACAGCTAGGAAAAATGGACACAACACCAATATATGGTTCATCTAGAAAAATGAGCTATGGGCATAGAATGGGAAGCAAATAATACACAGTGGGAACAATTCAAATTGTGACCTACTAGTCCAGCAAGGATGGGGTGGGGAAAATCATTTTGAAATAAGAGTTTTATTCTTCCTTTTTGTATGTAAAAACTGGGGTACTTGCAAGAAATTTCCCTTATACAGCAACTATTCAAGTTGTCTGGCTAGTTGCAGGCTACAGAATTGTCATCCCCTAAATGTAATGTACTACTATACAAACTATTGACAAGAGGAGATGATGTATAGGCTGACATTATTGTACACTGCCATTCAAGCATTATAATTTAAATGGCTTCTATCAAAATATGGTTAAACATGTAAGATGAACACTGCAGGTTTTAATTCCAAGAATTTTCCATCTCTCTTTATAAACAGAGAAACAAGAGACCAAAACTTACTGTGATACTTCCAATAGTGCAAACTTGATATAAGAAATACTGCCAATGACGGGAGTAGGACAATAACTCTTGTACACTTTGTAGAGGTGGGCTAAAAAGCAGTCAAATTATGTGTCAAACTGTCCATAAATATTCCTTAGATGCAGCATGCATTAAAATGTAAAAAGATCTATACCTATAAATAATGTCTTCACTTCCTGCTTTAAACTGGTCCCCAAAAAATGTATCACAAAATGATCTAGACTAGTCTTGTTCAAATCATATCACAGCACTGTCCAATGTATCTGTACTACTGACGATTTTGATGAGTTTTGAAAAGACACAAGTATGATCACATGGGTATAGTAGTAATATATTTGACACATGTGACACATTGGGGTGGGGGGAAACAGAGCTGACCAAGTGGGACAGTGCTTTCTGTTTAAATTTTTCCAATGCTGTTCTTACGAAAACAACTGCTTCAAGGTTTCCCTAGTTTCTGTATCTCTATGACTGAAGGCACATCAGCATCATTTCTCCAATACTGAATGACCTCAATTAAAAAACGTTTTTTGAGATAAAGTTGTGAAAATGTTTTTCCTACATTTAATGGTTGATTGGTGTAATTTGTGCATATCTGAAAGCCCTTTAAACAAGTAAGATTTCTATAAAGTTTGATCAAAATCTGTTGAGCAGTTTTTCAGACAAAATTGTTGAAAGGTTTTCTTATTTTTAGCAACAAAGATCATATTTGATAGTGGATTTGCATAATCTGTAAACAAGAATCCCTCAAAGGAACTGACACTCTGCTATCTGAAAAGAATTTCCAAGAATTAAAGACCATTTTTTCTTTTTAACTGCCTAGTGTTGAAACCATCACTGATATTCTTGCACAATAAGATTTTCAAATAAGCCATTGCAGCAGCCTTATCAATATGTTCACTGTGACAGCTATATCTTAAGTAAGATCAGCACCATTTTCATTAATGACCAAACTAGATATCATAATTAGTCTTCTGGTGAAAACCTCATGTCATTATGATTTTCCATACAGGAGTAGCACAAATAACAAGATTTTCAAGATGTTTGCCATGGTGGCCATACTGGATGTCAGATAGACACCATTTTCATTTAACAACAATTAGAAGTCATACGAAGTCTTCTGGTGAAAGCCCAATCTGGATATGACTTTCATCTAGGAGGAATAACAATAATATTTTCAAGATGGCAGCAGTGTTTGCCATATTGAATAACAGATCAACACAATTTTTATTTAAGACCAACTAGACACCATAAGAAATCTTCCAGTGAAAACCCCATGCTGATATGACTTTCCATTCATGCAGAGGAGCAATACAAGATTTTCAACTGTTGTGGTGGCCATATTGGATGACACATCGGTACTATTTTCATTTAAGACCAACTAGACATTATAAGAAGTGTTTTAGTGAAACAACATGTTGATATGACAATCCATTTTGGTGAAGAAGCAATAACAAGAGATTATCAAGATGGCTGCCATGGTGGCCATATTGGATATCCGGGCAACACCATTTTCATTTAGGACCAACTAGACATCATATGAAGTCGTCTAGTGAAATCTCCAGGTCGATAAAGCTTTCTGTTCATGGAGGAGTAGCGATAACATTTTAAAGATGGTTACTTGGCTGGCCATATTGGACATCAGATCAGCACCATTTTTATTTGGGATCAACTAGACATCATAAAAGTCTTTTAGTGTAAACCCATGTTGATATGACCATCCAATTACAAGGAGTAACTATAAAACAAATTCTGGAGATGGCTACTGTGGCAGCCATACTGGATGTCAAAGCAGAACCATTTTCATTTAGGGTTGTGATTTAACACCATTTTTCAGGACATGATAGGACATACATGGCAGCCAGTATATTTGGCGGAGAAAGAACCAGGGAAGACCCAGTGAAGAACCACTGACCTACAGGAAGCTACTGGCAAGCTTTCTCACATACCCACATTGGTCAAGTCAAGACTCGAACCCACATGGACAGCGGTAATATATGACTGACCTGTAAAGGCGAGCACCTTTGACCACAGCTGCCCGGAGTACCATTTTCATTTACAACCAACTAGACATCACAAAACCACACGCTGATAGGACCAAAAAGACCTATGAATAAATGTGTTAAGTTTCATGGCAATCCTCAAATTGGGCCAATTTTTTGAGCGGTTTTTGTGAAGAAGTCCTATTAATGTTTTACTCTTTTTAGCAATAGTGGTCATTTTTTATGCTGGATCAGCATCAGTTGTACAATTTTGAAAGCCCTCGATAGCAGGATGTTTTCCATAAAATTTGGTCAGATCCAGTTTAGGTTTTTGTTTGAAGAAGTCATTTCAATGTTTTTCTACTTTTAGTAATGGTAGCCATATCTGATGGCAGATCAGCATAATTTGTATAACACTGAAAGCTCATCATACCAGGATGTTTTCTGACAAGACTGTTCGAATACTATTCCGCAGTTTGGGAGAAAAGTATTTTTTTTCTTCTTCCATTTTTAGTAATGGCAGTCATACCTGATGGATCAGCATCATTTGTACAGATCTGAAAGATCTTCATCCCAGGATGTCAAGTTTGGTCAAATTCTATTCAATTGTTTTGGAGAAGTTGTTGTTCAAGATTGGTCTATTTTTAGTATAACTGCAGACACATTTGATGACAGATCAGCATATTTTGTATCAATCTGAAAGGTCTTCATGACAGCATGCTGTCAAATATGGTCCAATTCTGTTCAGTGGCTTTAGAGAAGAAGTCATTTAAAGGTTTTTCTATTTTTATTGACAAAGGCTGTGTCTGATAGCAGATCAGCATCAACTGTACTAACTTGAAATCTCTCTAAACCAGGATGATTTCTGTCAAATTTGATCCCAGTCCATTCAGAGGTTTTTTTTAAAAAAAAAAGTTGTTTAAAGGTGTAATGGCATCTGTATTTGATGGTGGATCAACATAATTTCCAGAAATATGAAAGGTCTTCATGCCTGGATGCTTCCTGATAAATATGATCAGATTCTGTTTAGCAGTTTTGGAGAAAAAGTTGTTAAACTGTTTTTCTATTGTTAGCAATGGCAGCCATATCTGATGTCAAATTGACCACATTTGTTTTTGTTTTGCTCTTTGTTTTTGTTGGTTTTAATGGCACTTTTTAACACATTATTGGCTATATCATGTCGAGGAAATGGAAGCTAAGTGCTTTTTCCAAGGACACAGCAAAGCAGCCTACCTAGACTGACTTGGGCGGTTATTGAACTCACAATCCTTGGATTACAAGTCTGATGCTCTACCAACTGAGTTATTGCAGCTCCCCCTGCATTATTTGTATAAATTTGAATAGTCTTCATGCCAAGATGCTTTCTGCTAAATATCATCAAATTCTGTTCAGTGGCTTTGGAGACAAAGTCCTTTCAAGGGTTTTGCTATTTTTTTAGTAACAGTGGCCACATCTGATGGCAGATCAGCATCAGTTGTAAAAAAACTGAAAGCTCTCTATGCCTTTCTGTCCAATTTAGTAAACATTTTGTTGAGAAGTTTTGAGAAGTTATTTACAAGTTTTTAGCAACAGTGACCATATTTTATGGCAGCTCTGCATGATCTGTACAAATTATAAAGGTCTTCATGCCAGAATGCTTCTGTGAAGCTTTCTATGAAAATTGGTCAAATCTAATTTTGGTTTTTGCGAAAAAACTCATTTGAAGTTGTTGTTTTTTTTTGTAATGGCAGTCATATCTGATGCAGATCAGGATCATTTGTACAGACTTAAAGGTCTTCCTGCCAGGATGCTTTCTGTCAAATTTGATCAAATTCCATTAGTGATTTATTAGAAGTCATTTAAAGGGCTTTTGCTATTTCTACTAATGCTGGCCATATCTGATTGCAGATCAGCTAAATTTGCAAATGTTTTAAAGACCATTATGCCAGAATGCCCTGTGCCCAATTTGGTCAAAACTGGTCTTGAAATTTTGAGAAGTTGTTCAAAATAGCAATTGTTGACAACCGCATGATGAATGAAGCACAAAGTTATGTCCAGGTGAGCTAAAAAAAGTCAAGGTATGCATTCTAGAAGAAAAGTTATTATGCAAAACTCATTTTTTCTCTTTCACTCATTGTAACTTTTGACCTTTTGACCCTAAAATCAACAGGCATGTTTCTTACTCTACATGCAAGTCATCTGCAAACTTTGGTGAATATACATGGCAGAAAACAAACATTTGTGTGCAGAAACCATGTTTCCTCCTTCAGTCACAGTGGTCATGATCTTTGATCTTTTAACCCCAAATTGATAGGCTTCTTCCTTACCCCTAGTGCAAGCTATCTACAACATTTGATCCAGATCTGGGATTTAGAACTGATGTTGTTGTGCAGAAACCATTTATCTTTCAGTCACAGTGACCTTGACATTTTGATTCCAAAAATCGATAAGCTTATTCATTTTTCATAGTGCAAGCTATGCACAAAGTTTGGTCCATGCATGTGATATAGAACTAATATTACTGTGTGCAGACAGTTGGTCTTCTTTCAGTCACAGTTGCCTTGACCTTTGACCTTTTGATCTCAAAATATACAGGCCTCTTCCTTACCCCAAGTGCAAACTATTTATAAAGTCTGGTCCAGGTATGTGGCATAGCATTAATGTCTTTCTGCAGAAACCATCTTCTTCTTTCAGTCACAATGACCTTGACATTCCACCTTTTGATCCCAAAACCAATAGGCTTCTTCTTTATCCCAAGTGCAAGCTATCCACAAAGTAAATGAAGTTTTAATAGACAGATGAACAGACAAGATATTTACAAGTGGCCCAAGTAGGCCCGAGATTCCTTGTATGGACATCAGCCTAACAGCCAACTGCATTAGCAGCCGGTGCCAAAGTAATTTGTCTAGCCCAGCATCTATAGCTTTTTTTACATGGCATAACAGCAATCCATTTTCAGTCTAAAACCATTATGGGTTTTGTAATGAAACTGTTTTCACAGGAACTTTTTTCTATTGCATCATGTGACCTTGATTATGACTTGCAACTCTTAAATGGATAACTTTCTTATTTTGTTCCTTTTTCCCCCAATGCAAGGGTACCTGGTTTAGAGATGGCCATGTTGTGCAGAATGTATTTTTCTTATCCATGTAACTCTGACCTCGATATTTTACATTAAGACCTTATGTTAATAGTTTTTTTTTCTTCCTATACTAAGTGCCACTGGGATTAGTAACCAATGACAGTATGGATACAGCAAGTATGAATGTGGAATACACCTACATTACATGTTGAATATGTTCCAAATACATAATTCAATGCTCATCATGGGTAAATTTCTCCTATAAGCTTAATACTTTGTACAAAAGTTGTAGTCATTCTTGTATGTCAATTATGCATTGATAAACACTTTGTGGTTTTTACAACTACTTTGATATAAAGTGCCTGGGGGTAATGCAAAATTTTAACCTCAATTCCAGATTTCATCAATCTTTGCCAGTAACATAATATACAAACCTTTTAAAGGTAGATCAGACATCAATCTTTAGCATGTTTGGTATTTTGTATTTTGCTTATCAATTTCCACTATCAGTGTTTCTCTCCTGCATTTGTAACATTTTACAAGTTGTACTATTTGTTTGATTAAATTTAATCACAATAAAACATAAAGTTCTTAGAAAACTGAAACTTCAAAATATGTATATCAGCACTTTGTGTACTTGTTATGACTTCATCCACATACTGTAAAAAAATTTCCTGTATCAATTTTGTGGTAATTCTTTGAGGGGGCTGTTTTGTTTCAACATACATGGTACACGGGGAAGGCAGTTTTTAAAAATATATACCAGGGTACTCTGATTACACAGAGTTCATATGAAAATGATACCAAATTCTAATTGAATCAATGGGTAATGACTCACCAATGAAAGTACTTTCACTGGGTCTCAAAAGTATGTTTTACTGGAATGGCACTGATTGAAGGGTCTATGGACATGTTAAAATTTGTCATGGGAAAAATTGTGTCCATCAAAAAAATACATTGTTTATAGTCTAACTATGTGAATTGCTGCAATACATTCTTTGAATGAAATTTGAAAGAAGTTTAGATGTTATCATGTACATCAACATCTATGTGATTTTCATTACCCTTTTATCTTTTACATTGTATTTGTTTTTCAGCTTTTTTTATGAAGTTAGAATAAAGATTATCCTCCTCAATGTCATCTCTTTATTTTTCTCATCTCAGACTCATAACCTGCTACGACATTGTCTACATTGTAGTCTCTTTATCATATTTTTCATGTGTGACATTTTTGTTCTTTAAATGTGATGTTTCTGGTTGTACATTCTTTTTTCCCACTTGTTTAATGACCAATAAAACTCTGCATGTTTTAATTTCATGATCTAATGCAGTTTTCTCCATATCTGTCACATTCTAAAAATTCAGAGTCTTTCAACAAACTACAGTGAATGGCACAATATACACATGCCCCATGTTTAACAGTCATCTATGCAGGCACTACTAGGGTATGGTTGACTCTGTAGATTATTGAAGGTCACAATGACCACTACCTGCAGACACCATTATTTTTTTTTATCAGACTTGCCATGATTTTTAAGTTTGGTCAAGGAACTTATCCTACAAAGACGTTATTCTGCAAAACTCATTTTCATTGAGCCACAATGACCTTCACCTTTGACCTTTTGATCCCCAAATCAATCGACTTCTTCCTTACCCCAACTGCATATCATCCATAAAGTTTTGTCCTGGTCTGTGATGTAGAACTAATGTTATTGCATGGAAAATGGAAACCATTTTTATTCTTTCATTACTGCATAGGTGTGCTCAACAGCATATGTTCATAGAGTCAATCATGGTAATTTATTTGTCTGTGATTTGTTTTGTTTTAGTATTATGGTTTGATTCAGCAACTCATTTGCCTGTAATTTTTTTTGTTTTAGTTTACATAAGAAAAAAAACAAAATTGTATTGTTAATCCTTCAAATGAACATAAGATCTCCTTTGGCTTATTTTTAAAAACAGACAATTTGTTTAACAAAACCGGAGGATATTTGCACTACTTTTGGATTGGGTATGGGACCTTTACTTCTACTACTACCACTGCTGCCAATACAACTAATACTAATGATGATGATGATGATGACTAATTTGACTGTCTTGTTCTACTAAAATGTACCCTATATCAACTTTCTTTATATCATCAACATACAATTAACAGTGACAGTAATCAGTGCTGCTACTACTACTACTACTACTACTACTGCTGCTAATGCAACTAATACTGATGTTCATGATGATGATAATGATAATTTGACTGTCCTGTTCCACTAACATGTACCCTATATTTACTTTCTTTTTATCTTCAACATACAATTAATAGTGACAGTAATCTGTGCTGCAGAGCTGTTAGAGATGGCAGAGTTGTTGACTGTACAGGTATAAATCCCAGCATGGTCTCGCCTGATGTTATCTATCAGTAAGGATGGAGAGGATCCAATAAGAGTGGGCTGTGAACCTTTCCACCATCGGTAACTATCACATTGTGGGTTACAGTCTCCTGAACAGGTTAAGGTCAACCTTCCTCCCTCATTCACCACTGGATCTCCTGTTACATGTACATTGTGGGGTCCATCTAAAAGGGGAAAAAATCTATTTAAAGAACACACTGTTGAATGAAGAATCAATTAAATACATTTTTGCTTAATTATATTCTGTAGACTTGATCAATTAACATACATTTTTAACAGATAACCTCTCAATACAAATACCTCTTGGGACCAAATTCAATTTGTGATTTTGAGGGATTTTTGGTTTACCAAGATTCACTTAATGTAGCGCTGTCTCAATGGTAGCATTCAGTTTCTTTTTGATTACACTGTAACACTGATTACTTGCACTATCTGCTTCACTCTCAGTTTAGGTGCCTGCTCACATGGGCTTGCAAGACAGCAAGACTGTAAACTTAGTTTCACCTTGTGGCCAAGTAATATCAGTTGATTCTATAATGAGAAAGCCCAGCAAACTTCCCCGATTCAGAACAGATTTTTCATCTGAATCACAGGCCAATTATTCCTGATCCACTTTGACTGGGTCTCCCACTACTGACATTTTGTTTTGTGTGTTTCCCATAATGGAGGACTAATTTATTATGTTTCTCATGCTCATGCCTAGGCTATACAAGGTGATATACTTGAGTAAAGTATAATCCTTACTCTATTGATCCTTGCAACCACCCTCAGAAGCCATCTCCTCTGTAGGATTCCAAACAGTGTTCCTGGTGACATTAAAAAGTATGGAGATCAGTTAAACTAAATCTGTTATTAGTATAGCCCCATAAGCTTAACATTACTTAGTCTAGCTGATTGATGAAACTAGGTCCATCTGACCACCTATTTAGCTGAAGATGAGGTTGAAGTAGTGTGTTGCATCAAGTGGCTCATTCACCAGCATCCTCTTGTCCACAGACCTGGGATGCGACCCTGGGCAAAGCAGGTTGCTTTAATTAGTAACCTCTTAAAACAAGCAGGAGTGCTGATTGGGCCTATTATGCACCCCACAAGCCCACAGGTGGAAAGTTTTAAGTGAAATATCTGGTGTGACATTAACCCACAAATTAACCCATTCTTTATCTTTTCTTTTTATAAATACTATATACCTGTAATAAACAATGTATCCCCCTGATAGCCTCATGAGAGATTAACTAATATTTAGCTAAATGTGTTGTACCCTCTGAAAATAAAGTACTGATTATCATTATCATTATTATTATTATTATTATTATTATTATTATTAGTGTTCTGAAAATCATATCTAAGAGGTATAGATAATGCAGTCTAAATTCAGCTGGAAGCATACTTTGTACAAAATATAGTCTGAATTCACTCTGATCTAATGAATTCATATTACAGATGTATGCCTCATGTATTTAACAGAGTTTATCAAGATACAGACTTCTAAAGGTTATACATAATCATGTTAGATTTACAAAACAATACCTGACATGACAGTGGATCATTCCATTTTGTAAAAAAAGTATCCACTGAGGTTATAATCAAAAAGTTTAAATCATACTTATTGAACAAACTAAATATTGTCTATGAACCCAAGACTGTAATCAGGATTGTGCTTCTGGGTAGTATCCTAGGGTACCTCTCTCTTTGTTACATAAATGATACTGTCATAAGCATCAATTCAGACTGCCAATTACTTCTGTGTGCTGATCATAGTGTAATATTAACTTTACATGAAGATCCTAATGTCATATCTTGAAAGGCACGGTGGTTGAGTGGCTAGTGTACTGGACTTGCAACCCCAAGAGAGTGCAGGTTCAAATCGTATCACTGAAACAGCCCGTGTCAACTACTGTTTTATGTCCATCTGCAAAGTACTTTACCCCAACTGACTCAGCACTACATAACCTTCATGTGTTGATGTGCCATTAAACACCAAACCGAAACCAATCAAAAACTGGGAACTTTAGTCAGGTAATCACATGCAGTGGATACTTTATACTAATCTATCACTTCACTTCGATAAAACAATGTGAATACTATTTGGTTAAAAAGATCAAAGAGTTCAGAGCTGAATGCATCCTTACCAGTTTATGGCATGTCCCATGAAATACACAGTTTATATCTAGCAATCAATAAATAGAAATAGAGACCTTCTTGCACAATGGTCACAAAATACTGTCACATATGGACAGTTTATATGGCTAAATGTCACCGTGGCAAATTAAAGGTAAAGGCAACCACCATTCTACAGTTTACTTAAATGACTGACAATAGCTAGTTAAATGACTGACAATAGCTAGTTAAATGACTGACAAGGGTTAGTTTGTGTTCAATGACAAAGGTTCTTCGACACAGATTTTACTCCATACATGTAATCTTCAAAAAGCAAAGCATGATTATTTCATCAGCTGAAATGGTGAAATTAGGAGCAGTATGGACTCTCTAAAGGCACAATGCCAAAAAGCAGTTGTCATCTACTGTCAGAAATGCCAAGATCTCATATGACAAGTAGTATATGCATATTTAACACTCCCTCAGAGCCATGCAAATGCAGAAATATCATTTTCAATTTCAGAAAAATTCTAAATCTTCAAGGAAGTTTGGACAACCATACCATCCTGTCTCTGATGAATGCAAACACTAATGAAACTTACATCACCTTCAAACCCTTTGATTAACTACTTCCTAGTTGTATTTAATGTGCGTGTGTGTGTGCCTGTAACTGTGTGTGTGTGAGTGGTGATGATATATGAAAATGCTAAGTTTAACAGTTAGTTTTGTTAGGAAATGTATTATATTCTTCAAAGAAAATAGGTATTTAGTGTATTTTATTAAAAACTGAATTTATAATCATTTTGTGCAGGCTTGAAAGACTAGATAACTCACTTTCAACTGTTTGGTCAAGTGTACTGACTGGTACCACAAAAACGATTTTTTGAGTCTCAAAGAAACCCACCACTGTCTGTAAAATTGCCAGATATGAATGAAATAAGCATGCTATTAAGTTACACAAATGTTGAGAGGCAACAGCAATAAATTGTGCACTTTATCACATATTTTCCACCAAGATGGAGAATTTGACAACCTGCTCTTTCAAGTGTTGGGATGGTAAATGTGGAAAACAAATTAAAACAACTCAGACTAAATAATACATACAACACTGTGAACATCAGTGACCCTCCATATTTAACAGTAATCTTCTCAGTGTCAGAGCTACACCAGTACAATACCAGCTGCACTAGCCAACTGTTTTGTACCAAAAGTAAATACTGTCTCCTCCATAATTATTTATTATAATGTAGCAAATAAGTGAAAAACTTTCAGTGCTGAGGAAATTTTGTTTCTGTTGATCCACTTGTTCAAGACAAGAGGTTTTTTGAACTATAAATATTGTGATGGAACAAAGATGCCACACCACAGTTTTAAATGTAAGTTTGTTTTTTTTTTTTTGGGGGGGGGGCATATTTTTTTTTCTTTTGGTAAAGCTAATTTTGATAATGTACTTACATGTAACTATTTCTTTGCTTAATTTTTTGGGGAGTGAAATAACCTCATCCAAATTGGAAAATTCTATCCTCCCATCAGATGGAAAGTTCCAGAACATCTAGAACAGAAAGAACATGGATTCATTTAAGAAAGATCAAAGCCAAAACTTTCCACCTCTTTTGGATACCAGGAAAATATTGTAGAAGGGTGTGCATCTCTTCTCTTATTTGAACCAGCTTGAACTGATGAAAAAGGATTGAAGTCTTAGCCCCTCATCTAGGTAAAGATGGGTGAGAGGGAGGCTTGAATGGGAGTAGATTCTTGAACTGCTGCAACTGCATGTTCTTAAAGAATTTAGCAGAAGACCCCAAGGAACTGTCAGGATATCATTTTCTTGCTGGTTTAGACTGACCAGGAACAGATGCTAGAGACCAGTGTTGTTGATCTCTCAGGTCCCGAGAAGCCGCAGAAGAAATGAGACATCCAAAGAGAGTTTCTGCCACCAAAGGAGCAACCTAAGAAGATTCTTACTGTAGTCCTGCAAGATCTTCGATGTGTCCAGAGTAATGTCCCTGTGGGGGTGGAGCAATTCTGCTGATATCGCCATGGCCATGGTCAAAGTATGCCTCGACGACTTAGCAACTGCCTCCAGCAAGCACTGGAGTACAGCTGGTGACAATGACTACTCCTTCAGAAGACTGAAAAAAGGTACTGTTAAAAGATCAGCATGTGTGAGGCTATGGTGACAAGTGTCCTAGTCTTAAGTTTCCAGTGCCAACAGCGTCTTAATTGGTCAATGAGCCCAGATCCCCATCAAAATCCCCACTTGTGATGCTCCAGCAACTAAGAGTGGGCTTAAGGGGAAAATCCTTCGAGAGCGCTCCCTAACCATAGCCAAATGATGGAGTAAAAGGAGATCTGGGAGTGATGGAGAGATACCTGAGGGCTTGGGACACAAATCCAGGGGTAGAAGGTGGTAAACTTCATTTACTGCCTTACCAAAGGACCAGATATCTCCCTCCTCTATCACCTAAGCTGATTGGCGGGAGGAGAGAGGGGACCCAAATGAGGAGGAGGAACCATCTCAGCCTGTTTTCAGAGAAACTCAGTAGAGTACACCAAGACCAACAGGACCTCAATGTCCTGTGCTCCACCCTGAGGGAAGACAATACTTTCCATCCCCACATCTCTCTGTTGAGGGGAGACCTCGAAGTAGGGGTATCCTTATCCCAAAACTCTTCATGGGGAGTGATGGGACCATCCCTAGCAGCAGATTTTCTACAAGGGTTAAGCATCCATCCTCGATTGTCTAAGGGAAGAAGACCAGCCTCTCCTTTTTCATTTACTCCACACAGGCAGACTATGTGGGTCAGCAACCCACAACATCAGTACTGCTATGAGTGCAAGGCATAGGCATCCATAGCACCATAAAAGGGAAGGAAGATTCACTTCCATGAAATGGATGCCACCTACATTCCACAGGATCAAGAGGGAACATACAGAATGGTGAAAGCCAGTGCAATCAACTTCCCTAGTCAGACTTGTATATGCCAACTCCATGTCCCCCACAGCATAGAGACAGGGGTATCAAACTGATCCCAGTCACCATACTGATGATTTTGCTCTAATGACTGGTGACTAGTACTCAACAATGACCAGTCAGGTGCTCTGATCTGATAGAGGGTAACCCTTCTCAAAATTTATAGTGTGATCACTGCTCTCCCCTATCAGGGTGGCATAATCTACTTGTTACCTTTACTGGGCTAAGGGCCTTGAGAGGGTGCTGGTCAGGCCTAACTGTGGAGTGGGAGGTAGGGAGCATTTGCTCTCTGTGAGAGGGTGCTGCCCAAACCCAAGCTGGGAGGCACAATCGCTCTCTGTGAGTGGGTGGAGCTCATGCCCTAACCAAGGGGCACATATGTGCTCTTCCATTGTTTTTCCCCACTAGAGAGGTACCCTGGATCGACCCATTAACAGCACTGATTGCATCGGATCTACCATCAGGGATTCTAGGGCCTTATCATTTTCCTCTCAAGAGAAAGATCCCATACCCTCCTGAGAGTCTTCTTCTGAGCCCCTAGGGGTCTAGAGAAAGATCCTATACCCTCCTGGAATTGAGGAGACAAGTAGGAAAAATGGACTTTCATTCCCCCGTCAAATGTGCACCAGCTCTCAGCAAGGTCCCAAACCTCATCAGACCAAAGACAACAAAACAGACATGCATCTTTGCATGCACAATTAGTACAGAGATGCCAAACCTAGAGCCTAGAGAATAAAATATCTGAGCATAGCTGAGAGCTGGAGCCACAAATACGCGCTTAAGGCATGTCAAGCTAGGGGATGCAGAGGCATGTTCCACTGAATTTTCAAAAAGATATTTTGAAAATGGTGCAATCTGGTGCATTTTTAAAAATATATATTGGGTGTGTGTGTGTGTAAAAATCCCTAATGGAAATGCATGTTTTAGACCTTCTTTTTACTTGCCCTCATACCCATTTGTTTTAACCAGTATTCACAATGACAGTAAAAACTGACGACACATCTAAACGCTGACTGAAAAAAACGAACCACAACTGTGTACAGCTTCATCTCACTCAGATCTGTATTGCTGTCTGTTGCAATGCTAAAAAGAACAACATGAAGATGCTTGGCCACATGAGACACATCCTCCTTGGCCAAAACATGAATAATTGCACTGGTTTTTGTTGTGACTCAAATGTATTTCTTGGAAATAACTGAATCTGGAAACATCATGCAAAACATAAGCCCGGCTTTGTTAGCGATAGTAAGTGGTAGGTTCTTTTCAACAAGAAAGTTTGCAAGAACTGTTTCTGCATTTATAACTGACAGACCATTTCCAGCCAAAAAATATTTTAAGCTTTGGAAGAGAACTGCTGCCATGACTCTCTTGACAAAGTATGTAGGTCTAGTGCTTTGAAGTTTCTAGGTGTCTCTCTAAATCTGTTCGTCCACTGCAAGCTATCTTAACATCAGTCCTACACAAAGTGCAAAATGCAAAGTCATCACCAAGTTTAGTTTTGCCATGCAAGGAAAATCTTGAGCTTACTTCTCATAAAATTTCTGTTTTTACTTTCTCTTTTTTTGGGGTTCTAGATCAACTCAGGGGATGACATTTTTTAAAAAATCCAAGAGTTCATGGCCAACTGATTACTACTAGACTCAAACAGCAAAAGAGAATGACTGAACAAAAACAACATGGGCTAAAGAAAAGCAAGATATAATTGTGACCAATGAAAATGCAGGAATTAACTAAGGGCTTTCCGTTTGATCCATGGCTCTGATTCTTTCAAAAATGTTGAACGCATTATGAAGAAATATAAGAAATATCTAAGTTTTTTGTATTTCGATCGGAGCTCAGATTTTTCCTGGATGGATGGCCCAATTCTTGGAGCTGCTCCGATCAAATTGGAGAAGTTGACATCACTGTTAGTATACAAAAGGCATGTGGGATGGGTGTCCCATGGGGCCTTTTTATGCCCACACTTTCCCACACTCTGCGACATTTTATTATTCCTGCAAAGGAAAAATTTCTGAAATGGACAGCAATGAAAAATATATTGTGAATGGTGCGAGACCTCCAAAACACAGTATTGATGATAAGGTATTAATGGTGCGAGACCTTTGAAGAGTGTCTTATAGACTCATCATATAATATTGTTCCATGTACCATCATATTATATTATTCAATATATATATATATAATATATGTATAGTATGTACTCTGTATCATTGATATACGAGATGTATACATTTTTCATTAAAAGGAAATGAGGCTTACCGAGTTTCCTTTTAATGAAAAATTTATACGAGTGGTATATCAAAGATACAGCGTTCATACTATACATATATTTTATTTATATCACATACAAATACACATACTGTATATACTCTGCTACAAGTCTACGTTTTTTTACTTAAAATTCGATTCATGCAGAGTAGGGGTCATCTTATTAGTGCGACATTAAAAAAAAAAAATCTTGGGGTAATGTTGGAAACTCTAGATGTTTGCAGTACATAAAAATACTGTAAATTCATATATTTTTACGTTTTCATGCCACTATTCCTATGCAGTAATGCATATATGGTATGCACTGTGTTTATCCATTTCATGACGATATTCATTACACAAAACATGTATCTACAGTTATTTGAATTTTAATAATTTTAAAATATTACCGGTAAATTAAATACTACCTACCGCAAAATGAAGTGTCCATCAATGTTTACCGTGGGTGTTTACTAGTAAGTATATTGCTTCCATTTTCGTGCCAGTCCGAACAACTTGTATTTAATATTTGTGTTTTGCTGTATAAAGACTGTGCTTGGTGCAATAAAAGTTTTGATTTAATTTGTATTTTCCTTTTCCACAAGTCAGATTTCACAAGTTATCTGCCAGTGTACATGGGCCAATAAGCCTTTGGCTTGTAAAGGGACTCACTTTGTTTTCAAGTTGACAATCCTTTTGATTAAGCCGCCAATCTAATACTTGTTCAGTGCCAAGTAAAGTTCTACAACTTCCTGTGCATGTCCTTTTACTTTAATCCCTTTGCTTGTAAAGGCACCACACTCTTTGTTTTCCCACGTCACAACCCTTTGATCAAGCCGCGAGTTTCATACTTGTTCAGTGCCAAGTAACAGAGGGTGGTTATTTGAACTCCCTGTGATCTTGCCGCACAATTGACATGTGCTCAGTTGCATCCTTTAATATATTTCTGACTTTATGATCAAAGTGTTACTTACAGAGCCCAAGCTCAGTCTCTGCATAAGCACCCGCATATGACAGTAAAGCCGAGGAATTGGAGTCTGACGAGATTAACGATGACTAGACGACAACGATTTACAATGACTATACGTCGATGTAGGATTTCAGAACTTTACCAGACAATGAGGATTAATTCTTGGACTTTGTACCAGATGACATTAGATAGTGACATTTATAGGATACCGTGAATCACAAAAAAGTGGACTTAACTTTCATTGTTTATTTGTATGACGTGTAGAATTAACATATTACTGGATATTGTGAATTGGATCATTCTGAACTTCTATTTTAATACCGGTATGTGACCTATAATTGAATACGTGGATTTATCATATAAATGGATTTGAAATGTCAAGCATTATGGATTTCAATGGACTTTATTACACAAAGATGGACAAAAATTGTAAGTTGTCAATTTATTTGTGACACATTTCACTCAATAATATAATTGTATTTTACACTGGTTTTGTCTTTATTTTTCTTAACTATTGGCTTGTTTATATTTCCAAAGTGCATTTCTGACTCACTAAGAAGTCACCCCTTCAGACGGATCTGACTTGCAAAATACACCCCGACTTAAAGGAGGGGCAAAGAGAAATTCACTTTTTGCAGCCCTAAAAAAAGGGGGGGGGGGAGACTTATAGTTGAGTCGACTTATAATCGAGTATGTATGTAGTTCTGTACCTATTGTGGCTATTCACAATTCTCTTTGCAAATTGATAAGTTGCTTCTTTTCTTTTTTCTTTTTTTTTTTAGCATCTATTTTCATTCATATTGATTAAATAAATATAAGACACACTTATGATTTAAACATAAAAGATGGTTAAAGTGAAGAAATTAGAGCACTACAAACACACCATGGTTAGCTTCTTGAACACTGGATGTGCAGCCATTCAGTCACCGTCGAGAATATTAAAACGAGTGTGGAATATAGACTAAGCTAAATGACGAGCCAACAAGAGATAATTCAAACATTTAAATTTACTTACAGTTGATCTAAGTTATTATTATGTTTTAGTTAACATTGCTACCGACCATAAGATTGTTTTTATCCTCCATCTATCTCTTTCCCCTTTCTGTTGATCGGTTTATCTGTAAAATGTTACCACCATTCATAGGTCCAGAGACATCATCGCATGACAGGCGAAAATCCGCTACTCTCATTGTTCATGGATTTTTGCCCGTAGCTTGTGATGATGGTCCAGAGAGAAAGAGAGAGAGAGAGACACTGTGGTAAAACTGATAAACTGATATGCTGAGACAGGCCAACCAACAGAGAGAGAGAGAGAGAGAGAGACCAACCAACAGAGAGAGAGAGAGAGAGAGAGAGAGACACTGTGGTAAAACTGATAAACTGATGTGCTGAGACAGGCCAACCAACAGAGAGAGAGAGAGATATGTGGGGAGGGTTGGGGAGACTTAGCATAAGATTTGTTTATTTATTATTGTTTATCCCTATTTTTCTCCGTTGGTCGATTAGTCTGCTGCCTGACCAACCAACAGAGAGAGAGAGAGAGAGAGAGAGGGGGAGCGGCCTTCGGACATTTCAATATTTAAAAATAATGTTTTTAGAACCGTAATATAGGTTTAAAAAGCAAAGCATTAAATAGATTACAGTATGTGTCTCCTAACCAAGAAATTTACCGTACAGTCTCGACAGGCTATTGCAACTTTATATCAATGGGTATTGTGAACACTGTAGATAAATCCCAAGAAAAGTGTTAAGCATACCATTACAATGACTCAGGTTCTTGTAGGTTACTTGGTGTAAGTTCAAGTTCAAGGGTTTCATCCAGCTCAAATTCTTTTCTTCTCTCTTTCTCTGTCTCCATAGATTTCCACATATGTGTCCCTTATGCATGAGAGAGAGAGAGAAAGATAAAGGGAAAGCAGAGGGGATTTCAATGACATTGTCTACCGTGTTTAATTCATTTAGAAAATGGGGATTATTCATATTTTTTTTGTTGTTATTTTCTTATGTCGATAACGATTAATAAGTAGAAATTCATCACTGATCTAGACAGTATAGAAGCAATAGTACTGTTGAAATGTAGTTTTTTGGGGGGGGTAAAGCTAATTTTAATTATGCAATATTTACCCATCCCTATTATATAGCTCATTACTTTTTCGTGTCGAAAAATCGCGTCTGTTTGATGTGAAAAACATCCTCCCACTTAGAGTGGAGATTTTGTCAACAAGACACGTCACACCCGTGCACCTCTCCGTGCCTAGACGAAATTATGCCAGGACATCAGAGCAGGGTGGGAGGAGGGCATTTGATAATAGTGATGGGTAAGTATTGCATAATTAAAATTAGTTTTACCCCCCCAAAAAACTACATTTTAATAGCAGCAATACAATACCCTATCACTATTATATAGCTGAATTGGTCAGTTAGGCGGGTAGGCTGATGTTAAACTGATCAAAAATAGAGAAAAATGGAAATTACTCACCATTTGAGGGAGAGATCCACTTTACAAATTGTTGGAGTCCCTCTGGGCCACATGTTGTGTTGCAACTATGGGTCCCAAGATAGAGTACCTGCGCAATTAGCGGAGGTAGAGAAGGTAGTATGGGATCGCCAAAATGCTGCCTTCATGATGTCCTCTAAGGAAGAGTCATTAGATAGGCCCACGAGGCAGTGACGGCTTGAACCTCATGGGTTTTTAGTTTCGCAAAAGAGAGGTCTCTATCAGTAAGGGACTGATAAGTTCTTTTAATTGTGGTGACAATCCACTGTGAAATAGTGGAGGCCGAAATATCAACGGAACCCTTACAGGGAAGGAAAAGACGTTTCCTGCCCTTTCTTTTCACTTTTGAAGCATTTAGATAGAAACGCAGTGCCCTAACTGGGAATAAAAGCCTATCTTGATCCTCTCCAGCACAGATTCGACTGAGACTGGGGATCTCTATAGGTGATGGAGCTACCGCAGGTAACTGAATTTTTTTTTTTTAAAAAATCCTGGCTGACAAAGGAGGGAAATGGATTCGTAATTGCCATTAAACCGGAGACAGCCAGTGTCAACAGACAATGTATGAATCTCGCTACGTCTTCTCGCAGACACCAAGCGAGTAAAAACACAGTCTTGTGTGTGAGGTCCTGAAAGGAAGCCTCACTCAATGGTTCATAGGGGGTTTTGGTTAAGGACCATAAAACACAAGATAGAGTCCATCTGGGCGTAAGAGAGCGGGAGAGAGGTCTCTGTAGCTCAAAATACTGAATGAGATCAGCAAGGTGCAGATCTGAACCGATTTCCGAGCCCTGAGAAAATTTAAGTGTGTTAGAGATGGTGGCTCTATAGCCCTTGATAGATGATACTGAAACATCTTTTGTTCTCGAAAAGAACAAAAGGAAATCAGTAATGGCAGTTACCGAGGGACAGCTGGGATCAACACGTTTCCTATTGTACCAATCACAGAAGATTCTCCACCTGGCATCATAGACCTTGGATGTAGAAGCTCTCCTGGCCTGAATGGTGCAACTGGCAACCCGGCCCGAAAACTTGTTCTGGCGGATAGATCGTTTGAGATGAGCCAAGCGTGAAGGTGGAGAATGTGTGTGCTGTTGCGTAGGAGGGAGCCCCTGTGTTGCTGACAGAAGATCCCTCCAGTAAGAAAGAGACCTGGGTTGATCTAGCAATAGGTCTAAAAGATCGTTGACCAAGATCATTGGGGCCATAATGGAGCTATGAGAATGATCCGGGCAGTGGAAGTTCTTACTTTTTGCAGAACTTGCGGTAGTAGTTGCAATGGTGGGAAGGCGTATGCGAACAGACGATCCCACTGGAAGCTGAATGCATCCACTGCCCAAGCTCTCTGGTCTGGGATTGGAGAGACGTAAAAAGGGAAGTCTGTTGTTGAGCCTGGTCACAAACAAGTCCACGAGGGACCTTCCCCATAGTGAGAAAAAGGGATTCTGTCACTTCGCGGTGAAGAGTCCATTCCATGAGAACTGATTTGCCTGACCTGGAAAGACAGTCCGCTAAAACGTTGTTCTTCCCTGGGATGTGGTGAACTCGAAGGGAAATGTTCTACGAGGTGGCCCAGCGGAGGAGGTTCCAGACCTCCACGGAAAGAGAAGGGGCATGTGTGCCTCCTTGATGTCGGAGATACGCTATGACGGGCGTGTTGTCGGAGGAGACCATGACAGATCAACCCCTTTACTCTGTCGATGCACCCTTGCAACGCTAGAAATACAGCTTTCATTTCTAGGTTGTTATAAGGGGAATCAGAGCTGATAGAGAATCCTTGTGTGGTTTCCACCTTGCGAGAAGGAGAAACTGTAGAGGGCACATATGGAGCCATCTTAAAGGAACCAGATCTGCACCGGCATTCACGGTTACCAAAAGGGATAGTTAAAGGCAAGCAGACAACAATGTTCTTGCTTGTAGTGCCTCTAGCAGTGCCAGGATTCGATCTATGTGATCCAGTGGAACCTGTAATAATTTCTGGTTCACGAAGAAGTTCATCCCAACGTAACCTAGATGGGACGAGTTCTGACTTTTCAAGGTTGGGTAAAACAAACCCAACCGAGTTACTGTGAACCAACAACTGAACAGGTCCTCATGGCGAAACTGAACCTGAACATTATGGATCAGCTATTCTTGAAAATACTCGAGAATCGGGGTTCCCAGTAATCAGAGATAGGGCACTACAACTCCCATAACATAGGTGAAGACTCGGGGTGCAGAAGCGATTCCGAATGACAGAACCCAGAATTGAAAGACTTCCTGGTCCAAGCAAACCCAGAGGTATTTCCACCGGTTTAACAGGGGGAGATCGAAAATGAAACACAATTTCCCACTTTTCTTGATGACCAGGAAGAATTGGAAGTAGAATGCAGGAGACTGATCGTTCAGGAACCTCTTGACTGCCCCTTTCTGTAAAAAGGTGTGCACCTCTTCATTTAAAGTTCCCCAAATTGGACTTGTGACGAACATCGGGGTCCTTGATAGAGGAGGTTGTTCCCAGAAACTGAAGCCGGTAACCCTCACTTACATAAAAAGGACACACCCATCATCCAAGTTACTTGACCAAGCCTCTGAAAAGAGGCCTAGACAAGCACCTACAGGGGCAATAGGAGAGGAATGCACGGCAGGAGAGGATACGAGTCCCTAGGGCCATCCCCCTCCCCTCACACACTGCCTTCCTTGGGAAAGGAAGGTGGGTTGGGGAAGTTCCTCCTGAGGACTTTACTCAGGAGGAGGAGGTCTCATTTGAACTTGTGCATTGGACTGGGGCTGCATCTGTTTTAAAATTTAGTGGGTGGCCCCTGGGGGCAATTCACCTTAGTGTGCTTCCTGGCCGATTACGGTGGGCCAGGTGCAGTTGTGAAGGATCTATGTTCATGATCCTTCAAATCTTGTGAAGCCCCAGTGGGGATGAGTCCTCCGAAGAGGCTCTTGGCTTCCAATGGAGCAGCCCTTAGAAGGTCTTTCCTATGGTTAAATAAGACCTTTGAGGAGTCCAGCACAATGAGATGGTGGATGTTAGAAGTTCCATTGATAAAATCATTGCGACAGAGAGTGAATTCCAGGATGTCTTGATCACAGCTTCCAGCACGCATAGTAATGCGGCTGGGTTCAAAGCAGCCTCCTTCAGCATACTAAACGAAGTAGATGAGAAGAGGTCTGCATGGGAAGCTATGGTGACCAGAAGCCGGCCTTTCTGCTCAAAGGCTTGATTATTTTAATCAGAAGGCATGCCCAGGCTTCAATTATAATACCCACTTGAGACATCTGCATCCAACTGAAGAGGTTCTTAATGGGTCTTCACTTCGGGAATGTACCCAGTAAACAGAGGCAGAGACCAAGGTCTCAAAGCAGAGGGAGGGACAGGCCATCCACTACGCCGTCTAGTACAGGCTGGCCTGTGGAAAAACCTCTATGACATTTCCTCAATCGTTGAGGAATGTAGAAGGAGCAGGAGATCTGGTTGTGGCTGGATCCCGGAGATCTTTTAAACTGGAAAGGATCTTCTTGGGCTGTGCGCAAGATGGCTTTGGGCACAAGTTACAGCGTTATCAAAAGACCAGATCTCTTCCATATCATCTAAGTGAAAGGAACTAGTGGGACTGATAGGAGGCGACAAAAGAGCTGTTTCTACCTCGATCTCACTGGAGTTACGAGGGTAGATAAATGCATCATCATCTAGAACACTCCGAGCAGGAGAGTGGCTGGACATCATTATGTCCTTCTGAGACAGCGACATAGGTGTACCTGATGCCATTTCCCGTACTTGTTCGTCTATGTGCTCTAGATGTTCCAGGATAAAGACGAGACCGCTTGTCTTTCATGGATGATGCTATGCTTTCGCCTTGCTGGTGAATGCCACCTGACAAGGAGGCGATGGCGGGACACGAGCCGCGGCATTGCCTCTACTCTGGGCCCCATCTCTCGTACGGATTCATTGGGATAATAGGAAAGGGGGGATCCCGATCTGATCCCCTTCCCTCGTCTGAACCCTGTGGGCAGACTCCCAATCCTGTACAAGGTATGATGGTAGAGTTGGGAGATGGGGGCCTTTTTCGGTCTGATCCCCTATCCCCGCACTATGGGGCCTCTGGGTGATGACCAGTATAAGGTTTGAAAGGTTTGAGATGACCGATGGCCTGCTACGATGTAAGCAGCCACCGGGACGAAGTCACCGTTAACCGGTCATCATACATTGACTGGTCATTTCTACTGGTCAATGCCCATTGACTGGACCAACCACCGGTCAATGCCCGGTGACCGGACTGGTCCGGTCAATACCCGGTGACCGGACCAGTCATCGGTCACTGGTCAATCCCCGGTGACCAGATCGGTCACCCGACACTGACCGGTGACCAGACCAGTCACCCGACACTGACCGGTGACCGGACCAGTCACCGATCAGTGACCAGTCAGGAGACATATCAGATGCCAGTTTGTCTTCATCACTACCCAGGGTGCGGTGCGACACGCTACTCAGGAAGTGTTTGGTGCGGTGCAACTCCTCCCACCCTGGAGGGTGCGACACGCTACCTTGAGACAGCAGTGCACTTCCTTCTCTGGAAGTGCTTGGTGCGGTGTAACACCTCCCACCTGGAGGGTGCGACACGCTACCTTGAGACAAGCAGTGCACTTCCTTCCTGGTGGAAGGCAGCAACATGCTACTGTTCATGTTTGTCTTCTCCCTTGCCGGGAGTGGCGATCTACTCCTGGAACGTTCACTCCCTCCCTTACAGGAGAGGTCTCCTGTCTCTGGACTCTTGACATTGGTCCCATAGACTCCTGGGACCCTGGAGCTTGTAGAACTAGTCTTCTCGCAGTGTGTTCCCGCCTGAGACTCTATAAGAGAAAAAATTTGAAAATTCAGATGATGATGCGGATCAATGTTTCTTCCGCCCTCTATACATACGTCTGGAATCGGCTAGATTGCAGATTCATTAGTCATTGTGCGAGAGGTACAACCTTTTTCTTATGTGTACACTTGAACACGTGAGGTAGTCTGGGTGAGTATGCCAAGGGCCCTTCTTGTGGCCATACTTCCTACAGACTGACCCGACATTGTTCTCTGAAAAGAAAAATGTTTCTGAAAGAGAACAATAATAATAAAAATACGTAAAACTCACCTGTTTGTATGTACCGGTTGTTATACACCTCCAGTATATTTGCACAAGGTAGGCAATTGTTCCCTGAATTAAGAATTTATCTGAAGGAGAACAATAATAATAATAATAATAATAATAACAATATTATATTATTTCCACATGTGAAAACTCACCTCGCTTGTATATACTGCGTACTATACACACACCAGTTCATCTTACCTCTTTGCATCCACTGTGTGCTAATTGCACCCCAGTGGATGCTCAAAGGTAAACAATTGTCTCCAACTTATTTTATAAAAATAATACAATAATAAAATGTGTAAAACTCACCTTTATTTCCACGCGTGGAAAACTCACCCTTTTTGTATATGTCGTGTGCTCTATGCACACCAGTTCACTTCACTCTGTTTGCATATACTTTAGCGGTCTATATGCACCACAGTGGAATTTGTCTAAAGGTAAACAATATACATATACATGTTAACAAGGATTAGGAGTCTAGTTTTCTTGACAAACTTTATTGTTCTCAAGAAAGTACAGCATAGCAATGCGATGCGTCACGCGTAGTTAATAAAGATACAATTGATGAATTAGCAAAAACAATAATATTTAAACAAATATTTAATTGGTAGAATTATGCGCCTGCTAATTGCGGCGCTATCTCGGTTGTCTATGTCACTGTTGTAATGAACACACAAGACTTACCGTGAGCTAAATTGTAACTGAAAAGAAAAAATACATGGTATACCCTCACCCCTAAGGACAGAATACACGTGGCAATCTAGAAGGACTCTTTCTAGAACAAACACTGATGTAGGGCAGCATAAGACACATAAGACAAGATGGACAAATGTAACCCAGATGAATTTAGGCTGAAAGGAGAATCCAAACGTGGTTGAAAACTGCAACAGATAATTTTTCTCTGGTTACGTTCGCATGACAAAACCATTAGCCATGGCGTCCATGAAAAAGATGAATGTTCGCGCAGGCGCAGAGAGGTGCACGGGTGTGACGTGTCTTGTTGACAAAATCTCCACTCTAAGTGGGAGGATGTTTTTCACATCAAACGGAAGAGATTTTTCGACACAAAAAAGTAATAAGCTATATAATAGTGATATGGTATTGTATTGCTGCTATTAAAACCATATTTATATGCATATTCATGCACCATAGGCGGGTCACAATTTGATATACCAACAGTATTGGTATATCAAATTGCTTTATACCAACACTTTAAAAGTCATGTTATTTTTAATGTATGTGGTGGTATAAATATATATATATATATATATATATATATATATATATATATATATATATATATATATATATATATATATATATATATATCTATATATATATATATATATATATATATATATATGTATATATATATAGATAGATAGATAGATAGATAGATAGATAGATTGATAGGAGGCTACAAAAATAAACATTCTGGATGTGAAGGGGAAGACAATACTTACCCTAAAATTCTGGAAACATCTAGGATAAAATAAATTGATGATATAGGGCAATAATATGAATGCTAATAGAAATAGGTAGTACCTACCCAATCAACATAAGGGAAAGGGTATAATAGGATTGGGCCCTGCTAAATAAAAATGGTACAAACATTACCTCAGATCTAAAAAGAAAGCTAATACAAACACTCAATTTACAATGGACTGAGGCTATTATTCCTTGAAAATATGGAAAAACAAGAAAGCATTGTTAGGACACAAGAAAAAGGCAATCTTTCTGGGAGTAATTTGAACAAGAGCGATGTGAACAATGGCATCCAAGAAAAGAGGATAGTTACTGTGCATGGGCCTATGATGTGGGTGTCAGACTGGGTCTGTGTTCTTTCTGTTCTAGACATTCTGGAACTTTCCATCTTATGGGAGAATGGAATTTTCTAATTTGGATGAGGATACTTTAGTATCAGAAATTTTCATGGGGGACCAATTTTTGTGGTTTTCGTTGTTGCCCCGAACTACGAATTCAAATACACAATGAAAAATCAGCCACATATGATGATGATGCCCCCCCCACCTCATTTTCTTACAGTGTGTCATTCCTAGAGATTAAGGAACCTACTAGTATTTCATAAATCAACGTTAATACTGTAATTTGGTAATAAAATATTAGCTTTTACATGTGTTTGTTTTATTTTAACCCTTTGAAAAAAGAATTATAAAGCATTTTATATTGTTTCAATGCACACGTGTCACTAATATACCCGATAGCTGTAATTTCCACTCACTGCCTTAAATTGATATGTGAGATAAGTAAGGATCGAGAGAAACGAGAAAAAGCATAAGGTAAAAAATACAAAATACTAGTATGTGAAAATTAAATTTAATACTTATTCAAATCGATCCTTCATTCGAGTACAACTGTTGTTGAACAATTTACATCCTCCTGAAACCACATTTCATTTTATCCACGCATTTTTAATCCAAAAGAACAACAAGCCTGTAAAATACTAGAGTTATTGCTGATGCACTATTAGTAATGAAACACTATGTATATACACTAATTACAGTAGAGTATTAAAGCTCACACTTCACTGATTTTCGGACAAAGCCACTGTATCAACATCGTGTCAATCAAGTCTCAATGTACACACAAATGCTTCTCAGGTAAATAATCCCCAAATTGCAGAATTAAACAAGTCCAGCTTTCTCCAAACCACTGATAATTAGGTCCCATCTTTCACTCATTGTCACGTCAGCTGCAATTATCCATTCAGCCCGAATTGGCTTGATTGATGAGGTTGCAATTAGTGATTGTCACCAGTAACATCTTCCTTTTTTTCGTGATGGCCTCAATGACCTGTTTAGCATACCAGTTATGGAAATGTGATTTTAATTATTCTTTGTACTCTTTATTTATTGTCAAGTCTAGTGGTTGAAGTTGGTCTGTACATGAGGCAGGCACAAACAAACGTGTAATTCCACTGTCTTTCAGTTTAGTTAACATCTTCTCACATTGATGGACTCTAAACACATCAAATATTGCCACTGTCTGCTGAGCAAAGGGCAGCCGGTCACGTGTTTTGTTCCTTTTATGAACAGCGGTTTAAGTTAGAGATCATACAGGTGTACTTTAATAATCGATTGACTTAGTGCTGTTGGCTGCGTCATCTTCCTTGATGTTGAGCACTCAGACGAATGCAGTGTAAGTGATTGATCTTGACGTGTTTTATTTGTGATCATTGAAGTGGTAGTATTGTTTTAGTGTTGTTAGCTGCGTCAGCTTCCATTGATGTTATTCATTTGGACAAAAACACGGTGTCAGTATTGAACTTGTCAGGTCTTTGATTTGTGCTCATACATGTGGAAGTATTGTTATAAACATTCAAGTAACCACTGTTTGCCTCGGCATAGTTTTATTCTTTTTTATTCTTTATTTTGGGTATTTGTAGAGGTTAAGCCACATAATTAAACACTTATTAATATGCAAACTTTGAGAGGCAAAACCACAAATTTAAGTATCGACAAAAATAAATGATACTACAGTAATTCCATCCTGGAAAAGGCAAGTGAGACAATAGTGACAGGTTGTGTATTACTGCTATTAAAATGACCTTAGCGCAAACCTTAACCAAGGTGTGGTGGACAGATCGCCAGTTGAGAAGTTCCTTGATCATGTAAACGTGTAATTATAAAATGATTGTCCTCTAGGCCACAATTAATTATAGAAAATGTGTTATGATTAAAACAGGTAGGTGTGTGTCTGTGTGTCCTTGTGTTTGCGTGTGTGGGTGAATGCAGGGAAGGAAGATAGAGAGAAGGTATGTTTCAATAGCCAGCCAATTAAATTAATAACCCTACTATTATTAAAGGGACATCTACTTTGCCATATATTTTTCTTGCAAAATAACAATTTAAGGTGCTTCTCCTAACAGTAACAACCAACTGACAACAATAGAAAATATATTTTAATATATTAATAAAACAGAACAAATTAAATGCCAAATATTTTGAATTGTTCTGCTTTGATAAAATACTAATTAAAGAGTTTAATTCTCTTAAGGAGAGGTCTTAGGCAGAATCTTTACTCGGCTTACTGATCATGTCGGTTATAATCTTGAACTATGTGATTTACCCATATTGTGATTGTTTATTTCATTATTCTGTCAGTTAAGCGACTACAATGTTACAGATTGTTCTGTTTATTTACCCTTTCATATTCCATATGTATAATATTCCGATCAACTTACTTTGTTTTTAGTGGTTTCTTGAGTTTATTTTTTATAAAGATGCCAAGTTTTCTGAAGTATTAGAACACCAGTCATTGTTTAGAGTATGGAAACATGAAATGGGGACACTGTTTTTATATTGTCTTCTTTTCGCTACGTTAAATTAAACTGAATGTTCTATATAGTCTGGGTATAATGAAACTAGTATCAATATTCGTATTTGTACATATTCGTATTGGTACATCTTCATTTGGAAAGACATTTATCACTTTGAGTCACTAGGCTTTGGAAGAATCCCTTTAAACTTGATTGAAGGAAACAGCCCAGCTAGACTACTTGAATTAGTCATATTCAGCTTATTTTAGCAAGACTCACATCTACAATGAACTTGGCTGATGCATACCTGTGACAGAACCAGGATTTCAAATCAGTAGATTTACAAATTTTGATCAGTAGATTATTTTCTAAAAAGTAGATTTTTTATCGGCATAAATTTTACGTGTTTTAAGGGGATTGAAAACAAAACAAGTTCATTTTGTCACATAATATGTATTCTCTTCATATTATAATAAAACACAAATTTTGAACATGATTCAGATTCAGAATCTGATGGAAAATATTACAATAATAGTTAGTTAATATGAGCCAGTATATTGTTAATTAAATGAAAAAGGAAGAGTTGTACATCTCACAGTTCACTGCAAAGATTTTTTATAAAATCCACAAGCATTTTTAGTTTCCTTCACAAGATCACTGTCTGGTGACTACTGGTGACATTCACTGTGATTGTTAACCTTCACACTTAGCAGACTCTCAATAGTTTTCTGGTTCAGACTTCCCCTTGAATCACTCTGGATCTGGAAAACAGAATACAGTTTGCCCAGGGGATGTCTCTGTCTCTGAAAGTAAAATATCATAATCATTGTAATTTTTCACACCCTCATAGTGCACAACATATTCCTCAGAAACTTAGCTTCTTAGTATTGGGAAAAAGCGGACGTTTCTGCATTTTGACATGAATTGAAAACAAAATATACAAGCTGCTTTTAAATATTCATCTTAAACCATCGTGAACAATACAAGAACAATTAAAAGACATCAAATCATAATACTTACTCAAGTGTTTCTGCCAAGATCATTTTTGGTCAGTCTCTCTGTTTTATCTTCCTTCCACGACAGATCGGCTGAGTTTTAATCAAAGACTCATGGTCATCATGGATTACCTTTGATCCTTTTATTACTTATAACACCTCAAACAACATCCCACATTTGGCCTTAAACTCTCCAAATTACAACAATAAGGTAATCAATTAGCCACTTCTTGTGTACACATGCTAACAATTGTAATCCGACTACTCAACCATGCATCATCGCACCAGTCATATCATAGGTCGAACATTTCCAGTTCCCAGTAGACTGGTTCTGGCTGGTTTATCTAATGTGTTGATAGAATGCGTAAAAAAAACGGGGATTTTTGTTTTTAAAAAAAAAATTTCCTTGACATTTTCAAAACCGGCAGATTTCAACTACTAAATGGTATGTGCGGTAGACGGTCTTTAAAACGATATTTTTGGCCTACCGCCGGTAGAATCACAGGTATGCTGATGTTGCAGACAACTGATCACACTAGCTTTAACGAGGGAAATCTTAAGTAAATTTATTTCATGTTCATTATAGTAGCTATAAAACACAAGTTTTAGCAATTTGTAAGTTTACTACAGTTCTAACTTCCATCAGTTAGAAAGTGTAAATGAATAAGAATGCATCAATCATTCTCAGATTTACATCGTTTTAAATTAGCCACATGGGGATTATAAGCTAACTTATACCATGTCTTGGAATTATGACTCCAAATTAATCTCTCTTTCTCTCCATTTTATAGTAGATTCTCTGAACAGTAGCGTTAAGTTAAGCTTATTCTTATGATATTCTGTGTGAGTAGTAGATTGTGGCGGTCTGAGCCCAAGGAGGAATCCCATGTTAGAAATGGTAACAAGATTATATGATCAAATGGGAATTTAACATGGCAATGGCAATGAGGAGGAATCCCATGTTAGAAATGGTAACAAGATTATATGATCAAATGGGAATTTAACATGGCAATGGCAATGAGGAATAAGGGGAATTTAACATCGTAAAGGCACTATGGCCTCTGACAGGAATTTAGCATGGTGGGGTTCTCAGGTCTCTAACGTAATCTTAAAACTACACCTATTATTTGAAAGGTAATTTGTAGTGACCCATATCCACTTATTTATCGACAACACAGGGTAGGATCTAAAAAAGGGGGTATAACAATAGAATTTAAATCCCTTTTAAAATAAAACTACTTTTATGAAGTCAGATGGCTGGATGGCTGGATAAGAGTAGCACAACCCCCTACTGCTGTATATACCACACCTGCCAAAATAATTAATGTTTCTAAATAAATTTCCTAATAACCCATGATCTTTCAAAGATGCCATTTCCACCTTCCAGTTGAAATTACTTTCAGAACAATCAAACAGGTCTTCTTGATCTGCATATCTAGCACTGTACTCAATGTCATATCCACAATATGGGCTTACAAATTATAATTTGGGTAGATTTCATGAGGTTAAAACCCATCATAATAAAAGTACAATGACATTGTCATAAAGAGTGTCCCATTTCATATACACCTTTCCCTCGATAATTCGTGCACAACGGGGTCCAAAACATAGACCACACTATAAGTGAAGGCGCGAGTTACCAAGGGACCTAAAAAAAATTAAGAAGGGGATGCCATTCCCGCTGGACAGTGAGAAAACCGCAGGGGGTGGGGGTAACAGGGCTGTTTAATGGCTGAATATTCGTTTTATAATTGCATTGGGAATAATTGTCAATAAAGAGCTCTTTTCTAATGCAGTTTCGCTTTTTGTATAAATTACCTATATTTTCAAGATACCCAACTGCTGAAAGATCATTAACATTAGTCCAAGCATTTTCAACAGCAAGTCTATGCGAAAACATTGTGTATTACATCACTGCTTTTTGTTGTTGTTGATTCACAACAAAACAAGATTCCTTTGTTATAAACAATCATTAACATCAAAACTTGATTTTTTTATTGTTCTATTACTAAAATGTGGATGCCGTGATTTCATTGCAAGTAATAATGAAATATCTTCTCATCCTTGAGGAAATCTCTGAGTGGCAATTTATAAATAATAAGTTCACTACAAACTCTGGAACTCGCTTCTCCGTAATGAACTGTATCTGTGAAACAAAGCTTTTCATTCACCAAGAACTCATTTTGCTTGGTTGCCTTACTATCTTTGATCACATTTGTGAATGAGTAGGCTAATTAAAGGTACTTTAATTATATTGCTTACATAATAATATTTACAACAGCGTTCGATTGATCAACTGAAATGAGTTGACCTGACACATGGCCTTGACTGCTAGCTCTTACACAGGTAGGATTTGCAGGCCTTTTACCTTTTCTTTTATTCCACCCCTTTTGTTTGATTTGATATAAAAGACGTAATTAATGTGATAATACAAAGCAGGCCTGCTTTTAATTGAGTGTAACAACAACAAATACTTCCGCAAGTTGGAAATAAAAAAAATGGTCGGCACATAATTAGGTTCTCACGGAAATGCTAACGGACATAGCTGTGACAGTTAAATGATATTTTTCAAGTTTGAATACAAGAGGGAATATTGCATTTATGATGATTACACTGAAACCGAATTAAAAGATAGGACTAAAACACAAATTTCATTTTACAAAACTTATATAATTGGTGTTTAGTTTTTAAAGTGTTGCCACCAGTAGGCATTAGTGACATTTTCATTGATCGAAATTTCATCGAATAATGTTATTTACAGTATACTGAGAATGTTGTTTGGAAAGAAAATGTAACAAAATATATGACTTATTAAAAGTTGAGAATTTCATGACGTTGATTCAAATTTCCGGGTACTAACCACTGTTTTCGATGATAAAACGAGCAATATATCAAGGCTGCATTTACCAATTTTGATCGCGATTTTTTTCATGTTGAACAAATTGTGGCCAATGTTTTGGGCATTTTCTTGTATAAAAAAATTGGGATCCATGCCCGACCATGCGTTATAAGTGGGTTTGCGAGTTATCTGGGTGCGAGTTATCAAGGGAGTGGTGTATGTACAAATTAGAAGAGTTAGCTCCCTATATTGGAAACCCTTCACTCTGAAGATTCGTTCTCCCTTTCAATATGCTGGAGCCCAATAATGCCCATGTAAGATCCATTTTTTAGACTACTTTAACTCACAAAGTTAAGTGGTAATGATTCACTGAAAAAATTTAGGGGGAAATCTTCCCTTCCATTCAAAAAAATGGAAGTAAACAAAGGTAAGGCTTGCAAATATTAAGTGCAACTTTCAGGCAGTCAGTTGATTTTTTTGCAATTTGTTAGAAATTAGCATGAATCCCACAATCCCACATCCCAGAATAGACCCTACATACATGTTAGCATTTTCTTATAAACTCATCATGTCTTAGGCAAATTGCAGCAATCACTTCCCTCTAAAATGCTAGGATAAAGATACATGCACACATAAGTAGCTATTTTAATTTAAGTTTTTACCAAAAGGTGAAGATGCTATTAAGGCTTGTGTGGAAATTACATTTAATATGGCATCTTCTTCAGCTTTTTAATTTTCTAATTTTAAATTAGTATTACAAGTTAAGGCAGTAATATTACAGTCATGAGTTGAACATCTGAGCTCTGAAAGTCCTCTACACATGTTGGCAGATGTTCTTTGGAATTATGTAGGCAGTAGATTAGCCTGCTGGTAACTTCTCTTGAAAGTACTCACATTTACTGACCTAATTTACTTGTGAAAGCAGATGATTTATCTGTGAGATCATTTTACATGCTATCTGTAAATCAAAGATGGAAGGCTGCAGTTGTCCAACTTTTTCAGTGACAACAACTGACTTGTCCCAGACAAGATACTGAGAAATGTTCATGAGCCCAACCAAGAATTTCACTTGTCCCAGATGTCAGGCCTTGGAATATTTGCTCAGTCCTGGCTTTACCACAAAACATTACCAACTGAAGCAGATTCAAAATTGCCTGTTTTCATCTCATGAACTCTGTGATACACATTTCATCCCATTATTTACCATCCTTTAGTACATTCCAACTGGTTAAATTGTTTCAAGTTGTTTGGTTGTCATTGTATATGCATGTATCTTGTTTGCATGTTTAGTAATCTTTTAAAGTGTACTATCATTGATAGTACACTTTATAAGCATAATGTGCTTGTTTCTTTTGTATATTACCAATAAAGCTTTTGCTCCCAAAATCTTCAACCATAGCTATGACTCAACTGGACATGAGCCCCATTAAGATTGTATGGGTTATCATAGGTATAATCAACATGTCTTGTTTTACAGGCATTTTTATGTTTTATTGTTTGTATTAGCATAAATGTTATTTGTGCTTCTTGTATTGGTTTTATGTTGTATACTGTATTATCTTTGGTCTTGTGAAGTAATTTTTGGATACATTTAATGCTGATTTTCCCAAATAAATATTACTATTTGAAAACTTGCCTTGGAAAATCTTGCTGTCTCAGCTGCAGATAAACCTAAAAATTTGTGTGATAGTTTCATTTCTGAAGACTAAACAAATCTTAGAATTTCATATAATAATATAGCAAGATTTCTTAGGATATCTTAAGTTCATAAAGCTTGGATTACACTGAAATACCTTGCTGGTATTAGTTGTATATATCGCAAGATTTCACATGGTATCTGCACTTATGAATCCTAGGATATTCCAGATTTATATTTCATGCTATTGAACAAAAATGTATGATATTACAGGGTACCTTGTACCAAGTAATTCCAGGTTATCCACAGCTAATTCCAGTGAAGTTTTCTCACAATCTTAAGAAATCTTAAAAAGTTCCAGGTTTTTCCCTATAAAAAATAAAATGTTATTTTATGATATCCTAAGAGTTAGTATCTAAATTTTGCGACAGTCTTACACTTGACATTGATTAGAAATTCACTGCTTTCCTCTGAGTTTGCAACTGGATCCTCATAGGCTACACAAGTCAACCTCACACCACTGTCTTCTTCATTGGTAATACCAGTGATGGTCAGATTTGTCTCAAGCATAGTATATCGACCTCCAGGAATAAAAAGCTGACCCTTTCGTCTGAATGCCCACTTGCACATCATGATCAAACCATGGTTAGGAGGTGCACTATTGGACTGTGTAGAGCATCTAACAATGTAGTTAAAGCCAGATACTGCTGCTGTGACTTCAACAATTTGAGGCTTAGATGGGGAAGCTGAAGAAGAAAATAAATTCCATTTATCATCATACATCACTGATAAAAATCTGCTGAAATTCAACAATGCTTAAAATGGAACAAGATTTTGACTATGATTTTCTTTTAGAAAAAGAGGTCTAAGTGGGACTGAAATAACTCACTCAACCAACAATATCAACTAATACATATAGTCAAAGGCAACTAAATTAGTCCAACTATCTGGGTAAGTAAGATGCTGGTTTCTGTTCAATTTTGTTAAATGGCTTTGGAGAAAAAGTTGTTTAATATTGGTTTTTAATTTTTAGATAGGATAGCCTTATTTGATGGTGAATCAGAATCATCTGTACAAATCTGAAAGGCATTTAATATGTAGGAAGAGTGTTATTTAAATGGCAGCTATATTCTGATGGTGATTTTGTATCCATTGTCCAAATATGAAAAGGTCTTTATAACAGGATGATAGCTGCTAAACGTGGTCCAATACTGACTAGCCCTTGTATGAAAACAATCTGTTGAGATATATCATACGCAGGATGCCATCTCCATCAGGCTGTCTGATCTGGCCTCTATGATTACACTAAAATCAACTTATGCCAACATAATTCATCAAAAACTTAGTCTGTGTGATCATGAAGTTGATAATGATCAAAATCTCTGGCAATGAGGTGTTGTCCATAAAAGACTGTGATATATGCAACTGCTATAGCAACCTCTGGAAGACAGTCAGAGAGTGCCAGAGTATGGCCTACAAGAACATGGATAAGTCTGCTGAGGATTAGTGCTGGAAACAGAGATGGCAATATGACAGAAGACAAGGCCATCACAGATGCCTATGGGAACAGATTATATGGACTTCAAACTCCTACGAGTCAGGAGACTGGTTAACAGACTGGAGTACAAGTTCAACTTCAACAAATAATCCTATGTAATCAAAGCCACAGGATATTCTAATGCTAGATACACCATCAATAACATCTCACTGGAATATGACATGGTTATGCACCTTAAGCTCACATGTATAATCCAGGATCAATACAAGCATATGATCATCCTGCATGAATGAGGTTGAGGCAAGGTGGATGAGAACTTTGCTGATCGAAGAGACCAGTGCAAGCAGTTGTTGTTGTTGTATTAATGATGGCTTTCTTGCATTGCACCTTCACCAGGAGCAAGATATATGAACCACCTCGCAGAGACTGATAACAGGTGATGTTCAGCCATACCAGCTCTACCCATTCAACCTCCCAGCCAGCATCCCACTGGGTCCACTTTTCAAGAACCTCGCATATCAGTGAAAATGCCTTATTAAGTGCATCCTGAATCTCAAGTGATCTCAGAATTGCTTGCTGCTTGCTGTGCAGGACAGGATATGTAAATCCCTGGGTCCCATCCAGATTGTACTTGTACAGCTGCATTTTCAGAGCTAGCTGGATCCTGACATTGTTTAGATCCAAAATTTCCTCTGTGAGCTTTTTTCTCGTTCTGTATCCGTATGCCCTATGAAAATGCTACCAGATTAGCTTCTAGTGAGTTACCCTCAGGTACACTCTCTCCCAGCCTCTAACAAAGTTTCCATTTACCCAGGGTGTGTACTTAAACAGCAGTTGCTGCTCGATCTCTTTGTATTCATTCTCAATAAAGGCTGCCACCTGTTATATCTCCTAAATGGTAGCACAAGTGGGCTTCTGACATGGGGCTGGTTTCAGCCTCTGATGTGGGGCTTGCCACAGTCTCTTACACAGGGCTGGTGTAGGCATCTGACACAGGGTCACTATGGGCCTCTGACATGGGACCATAGAGGCCTTGGTATTTATGAAGGCCATGGCACCTGGGCCAGTATTAGCTGTAACCCAGTAAAAGTCCTTAGCACCACATCTAGGGCAACACTGCTGATATGGTCAGACTGGTGTAGTCCTAACAAATACTTGATCTTATTCAACACTCTCTTTTGGTATACATTTCAGTGCTCAAAAAATCAGATAGCCCGATACCCGGGAACCCTCTAATTTCAGATCAGGTCCATCCTGTCTTCTAAGTGAAGTGCTCATCTGGCTTTTTAAAAAAAAACATCTAATTTGCACGAGAAAACTTTAATTGCGCTGACGAAATGCAGAATTTTATTTTCAAGTTGTTGAAAGACTATTAAATTATTAATATTTATCCCCATGTATGCCCCTTGCCCTTATGAAGATTGTCTACTTACTGTACTTTATCGAAAGCTGTAAACTTTGTGTACTTGATGAGTGGTTTATGACCTGTCCATTTGCACCACGAGCATTTATTGTACCTCGTCTACTTCAGGATGTTGGTAGGTACTCAATTAACACAATAAACAGATCAATTAAACATTAAAAAGAATGGCGACTCACAACTTCTTAAATATGATATAGACTGGCATAATTTTCACTGCCCCAATGGATTAGTGACTGCTGGGTTTTAGTGATTCATCAGCAAATCACTAGCCGCATGATAGTAGAGAAAGCATTATTTTTGAACCCTGATTTTACAAAATTCATGCAGACATCCTTTTTCCACAGCAATATCCCACTCACTGGCATGAGTTATGGCCCTTCATTATTACTCTAGGTATAGACTTAGTCAAAGAGTATTTTTTAAAAGAGAATTTTGATGATGATGCTTAAGATACTTGAGACCTGAGCAGGGGTGGGGGTGATATAACTAGGCCCCTCAGACCAGCACCATCAGATTGTAAACCAGTGGCACAACCCTACCTTGGGACACTTCCAACTTTGGCCTTTGTAACACATTTTTGTTTTTCCACTAATCATGTGCTTCTGCTACTTATTACGATAAACAACCCACTTATAATCAGGTATAACTATGATGATGAGTAACATACTGTTTTGACTTTTGTGTTGTTGTAGTGCTTATTTATATTTGTGAGGTTAAGTCCATTTTTCTCACACCATAAGAGTCTCCAGGCCAACAGAAGGTGTGGGTCATCCCCAGGGCTCTTAATTTGTTTCTCTTTGTTTTGTGTGTACTTCTGCAGGAAAAAGTGCAGGAGCAGTGGCACTTGCTTTTTCAACCCTTTTTTGTTCATCTCCTGGGACCAACTTTGTGGGTGGGACTGGTCTCTGGTAGGGGAGTGCCCAGAACAGCCACCATTAAATATACTACTGCATCAATTGAACAAATTTGTAAGGTCTTCCTGCCAGGGTACTGTTTCTTCTTTTTAAGATTCTGTTTGTATCTCTTTTTGAAGTTGGTTAAAAGATTATTATTATTTTTTTAGTAACATCAGCCATATTTGATGCTGGATCAGCATCATTTGTAAAAAAATTACAGTGAATGTGACTTCATTCAGAACATATTACATTCGTAATATTAACGATTGACTTCCGGATCAGTGAACTTTAAAACAATTTAGGACTATTAAGGATATTCTATACTGTAAGTTATTTTAATTCTTTCACTTTGATTGTTTGTTGAAATATTTTAATATTTTAGGAAATTAAAGATTTGTATTTTAAATCTTGAAAGCTTGTTTGAGTATTTTCTTTTGTTACATTACCTCTAGTCGTAACAGCATATCATGTCTATCTGACTTCTTTCTGGCATATTTGGGCATTTACTCACTGCTCAGGTTAAGCCTTGGTTGTGACATGCTTTTGGCTCACAATGTTTAGAGAAGTGACCAGAGAAAGTTCTGACACAACTGTGGCAAACAATTCTACTTTGTGGCACACTTCTGGCTGTAAAAATGTGGGTGCCAAAAGCATATTAGCCACAACTGTGCTCCTAGTGGCACATTCCAGAACACCTCTGGCATCCAGAAACAGCACATTGATTTGTGTGCCACAACCTTTAAGAAACTTTGTTGCAACATGTGGCAAATATTTCATTTCTATATGGAGCCATGCTTTGTACAGGTCCATACCATAGCCCACTCTGTCTGGAACACAAGCAAGCCAAAAGCTGAATTATCAGAAAAGACAGTAGGAAAAGCATTCTTTCAACAAGAGGCCCTAATGAGTTTTATATTAATCACCTGGCTTACCGTATTTTGGTGTGTATAACGCGCACCCCTAATTTCGACCCAGAATGAGGGGAAAAAACGTAGTTCTGTCATATAACGCGCATGTGATATAATACATTCAAAATCTTAATAATTTCTCTCCATTTCATAGCAACAGTCAGCCATTTTGGATAGTACACAGATCATCATTTGTTACAAGACGTTTGAATTCTTTACAATGAACTACCGCCTGACTGTTTCTCTGGTCTTTTCTGTCAGTACGCGACACCCGATTATAACCAATACTGTTGTTTTTTTTTACAGATATCATAAAAGAAAGAATAAAAAAGCGGCAAACTTTAAAGTATATCTTTCCGATTTTATGGTTGGCCCTTAAAAGGGCCGTTTTAAGGTTCGCTTTGTTGATGGAGTATCAAATACCTCAAATTCCTCTTCGTCGTCATCACTCTCGAAAAGTCGCCGTATGTCCTAGTCTGTTACCATTCCTGGCGTGTGATCGAATACAAGATGCTATGTGAAAGTTCATGTCCAGTATTTAAACTTATTTGGACTATCATGCCACTTCTAAAATATATCTCAGTACCCTAGATAGAATTTACCAAGACAATACTTCGTAATTATGTTTGGCACATCAAAACTTTAGCCGGCGCTGATTACCTTTAAAAACACCACACTGAGTCAATTAAATATTACTCACTCTATTGTAACAAAGAAGGATCAAATGCATTGGTTTAAGATTAGAAATAAAACAAAGAACAAAGCTTATTTTCGGAAGAATAGGAAATAAATTGCAAGTTTACCTAGACAAAGCATTGTAACTATGTTCAGCACATCGAAGCTAAGCCGGCGCTGATTACCACGAAAAGATCACACGGAGTCAATGAAGCATTGATGGCTGTATAGTCGCAAAGATATATCAAATACTATGATTTAAGATGAGAAATAAAACAAAGAACAAAGGTTATTTTCCGAAGAAAAGTAAATAAATTGGAAGTTTACCTAGACAAAGCATTGTAACTATGTTCAGCACATCAATGCTTAGCCAGCGCTGATTACCGTGAAAAGATCACACTGAGTCAATGAAGCAGTGATCACTGTATAGTTACAAAAATATATCAAATACTATGATTTAAGATGAGAAATAAAACTAAAAACCAAGCTTATTGTCCATAGGAAGAAAAAAAAAAGAATGTTTTCCGACTTCATACGTTAATTGATTATTTTGTTTCACGATGTGTCAATGTTACCGTAACAGACTAACCATAGTCAGGAAAAAGATGTACCCTAAATGTGCCTCTGATGAGAAAATGAACACTGCTTTAATTCTAAATATTATTTTTTAAATTCAAACAAGAATAAAATGATGAAAACAATAATTCGATCCACAGCTATCGAATATTGAACATTTACTGGTACGGTAATCATATATTAGCACCGCTGATATCCTTGAAAAGAGCACACGGAGTCAGTGAAGCATTGATCACTGTATAGTCACAAAGAAATATAAATACTATCATTTAAGATGAGAAATAAAACTAAGAACTAAATTTATTTTCCAAATGAAAAAAAAAAATGTTTTCCAACTTCATACATTAATTGATTATTTTATTTCACAATATGTCAGCGTTACCGTAACAGACAAACCGTAGTCGTAAAAAAATATGTCACCTAAAGGTGCCTCTGATGAGAATACTAACACTGCTTGAATTATACATATTATATTTCCGTTCAACCAAGAATAAATTAAGACAAAATGTGTTAGATGCACAGTTATGGAATACTGAACATTAACGGTACAGGTACGGTAATCATATTCGTTCCGCTGCAATGCGGTGCCTTGCACAGCTTTAGAACAACAAGTCACCAGTCGTTATGTACATGTATTTCCGGTTGAGGCACAGAACAAAATGCTACACATTGATGTGAAATGAAACGAGTTTATTAACATAAGCAATCAAAGAACATGACTATCAAGGTGTGTAAGCATTATTTATTTCATTAACAAGGCTAGTACCGATAAACAATTTAATTACAATGCAACTTGCAATGGATTTAATATTTCACAAGGAGTGAATGTGACACATGTAGGCAGTTATAGTGCCTTCATCTTTTCGTCAGATTGACCTGGAAAAAACTTTTTTTTTTTAGTTCTTCTATAAAACGCGCACCCCGACTTCAAATAAGAAAAATAGGTGAAAAAAGTGTGCGTTATACACAACTAAATACGGTATATTACTGCAGTGGATCATTTAGAAAGTAATCTGCATTAGTACAATGTTGTCAAATTTCATCAAATTCTCTTCAGCAGTTTTACAAAAGTAATTTGTGGACTATATATGATGATGTATCATCTTCTTTTGTAAAAACCTGAAAGGCTTCCATAACAGGAATTTTTACTATTGAATTCAGACATCAAGACTGTTCAGCAGTTTTTAAAAGGCATTTACACATTTTGCAATTTTCCCAATATAGTGGCTAAATCTGATGAGGATCTCTATCATTTGTATAAGCATCAAAAGTTTTCATGATAGGATGTTTTCTGTCTACTTGGTTCTCATTTGAATACTGCTGTGTAATCCCCAGTATGCAAACACTTACAACATATCTGGTCAAACATGGCAGCTAAGAACTGCTGGTTACTGGATAACTTTTCTTCACGAAGCATCGATACAATAATTTTAAAAGGCAAGAAAAAAGAATTACCTTTGACAATCAATGTTTGCTGTCCAATTGGACCTGGAAAAATAAAAGTGCTAGCATTATATACTCCAGCATCTCTCAAAGTAACATTTCTCAGGATAAAGGAGATTTGCTTTGTGTCAATGTTTCCAATGAACTCAGTTCTGTTTTTGTATTCATTTTCATACAGTGCCACAGTGCCTTGCACACGCATTACCAATACATTATCCTTATTTCTGATAAATACTGTTGTACCCTGAACCTCTGCATCAAGCTGGAAGTTGAAACTGGCATTCCATCCCACCAATGTCTGCACAGGTGAGGTCACTGCAGAAGAATAATATGAAAACATAGGTTTAATTGGAAATACTGATTTGAAATATCTCGGGCAAGTATTGTAATCTGATTTTGGTAAAAATCATACTATTTATATTATATTTCACTTAATACCTGCACCTGCCTAAATCAGCCCAGCACACAACTCTTACATCAACAAGATTCCTTGGAAGGGACTTACACTCGACTGGCTGAAAGGAATTTCCAGGAATCCAAGATAAGACTGTTTCTTCTTTTTAACTGTCGAGTGTTGAAAACATTTCCGATATACTTGAGCAATAGCAAGATCTTCAAGATGGCAACCATGATGGCCATATCAAATGCAAGATTATCACCATTTTTATTTAAGACCAACTATGCATCATAGGAAGTCTTTCAGTAAAAATCCTATGTCTATATGACAATCCATTCAGGAGTAACTACAACAAGATTTTTAAGATGGACATCATTGTGGCCATATTGGCTATAAGATCAGCACCAGTTTCATTTAGGACCAAATAGATATCATACGAAATCTTTAGATGAAAACCTCATGTCAATATTGCCATCTATTCAGGAGGAGTAGCTATAACAAGATTTTCAATTTCCTTTAGGATCAACAAGGCATGATAATAAGTCTTTGGTGAAAACGGGATGTTAATATGACTTTCCTTATAAGGTGTAGTGATAAAAAGATTTGATACATGGCTGCCATGGTGGCCATAGTGGCTGTCAGATTGGAACCATCGTCATTTACGACCAACTAGACATCATAAATATTTTATGGTTAAAAGACTTTTGGTTTTTTTGTGAAAAGCCAATGCTGAAATGACCATCCATCCTGTGGGAGTAGTGATAAGATTTTCACAATGGATGCCATGGCAGCCATATTGGTGGTCAGATCTATACCAGTTTCATCTAGGACCAACTAGACATCAACAGCAGTCTTCTGGTGAAAACCCCATATCAGTATGCTAGAAGTCTGATTGGCACCATTTTCATTTAGGGTCAACAAGGCCCTGAGATGAATGTGTGCCTAATGTTCCTTACCAATAATCCATGTACTTTAGAAGTAGCAATTACAAACTCCTTGGATCTATTACCAGTTGAGCTAAATATTATTCATATTCAAGTGCATGTGTTTTGATTCTAGCCTCATGAAAGGGCACCTAGAATCCACCAAAAACATCATGATTTTCTTGAAATCTGCCACCACGCATGCCTATCTTGTTACTATTTAACTTTGTGTGTTAAATCAATCACAGAAAAGGTTCATGTGTTTTATTTGGCACAACAACCTCCAAAGTGAAGCTCTCAATGTAGACAAAGGGAGCTAACTCCACTAATAATGTACACAAATGATGGAGCATTATCAGTTTGCACTTTGGTAAGCTTTTGACCCAATTACCAGTTCGGATTTTACATTGAATTCAGTATATACCTTTCAAGTGATTTTCAATACCCAAAAAAGAAGACAATGCTGACTCACACATCATTCCCTGTCTAGTCACCATTACTGTGTCAACCTTGTGTGAGCACTGATAACAAAATAAATGAATCTGAGGTCTTGGTCTTTGATTTAGGCATATTTGCAAATTATCACAAGAACCTGACATTAGATAGTGTTTACATTTTCTCAGGACTGTACCCATCATATAATAGAAACTATACTGGGTACGATCTAAAAACTAATGTAAATTATATTTAATGTCAAGCGTTAATGTATATTCCCAGCCAGCCTATCTACTTCCCACTAGCATTCAAAATGATCACTGCCAGCATAAAATTACATGTGTACTCAACATCAAAGCACAAAGTAATCTAAACAAGGCATTGTAATTATTCACTTTAAATGCACCTTTTCTTTTATCTTGAATTGTTGTTGCTTTTGATCTTATTATTATTGTTGTAAAATTAGGAACTCTGCAGGAGTAGATGCCTTGAAAAGTTATAAAATGGAGGGGGGGGGATAAACTAACTTTAAATATTGTAATACTTACCTGCTATTATTGCATTGCTATATCTTTTCTTGGCACACGATCTCAGTCTAATACCTTAGTCAACTTCTGACAATCAGGATATCGTCCTTCTTTGACTTGTACTGAGATGGAATGGACATCAGAGTGGGGATGGATGAGGGCATTGAGCAATACACTGCATCATTGTTTTAGCACACCCTAATAACTTGCAAACCTGCTTAAAATGTGGGGGTATCTGTGGATCCCATTTTTTCTTATACAAAATAATCCCCCAAAAAGGCTCATATTTGCTCAATGTGAATAAAATCACTGTAAAAACTGGTAAATGAAACCTTGATATATACCGGTAACTCGTTTTAATGTCAAAAACAGCTGTTGGTGCCCAGAACATTTTTTAAATAAAAATCATGCAATTCATAACTAATAAAAGTCATGTATTTTGTTACATTTTCTTTAAAAAAAAAACTATTCTCAGTTCACTGTAAATAAAAATATACCACTAAATATCGATCAATTAAAATGTCAATAATGCCTACTGGTGGCAGTATTTTAAGAAATAAATACCAATTAAACAAGTCTTATCAAGTGAAATTAGTGTTTCAGTTTGATCTTTAAATATGGTTTCATTGTAATCATCATAAATGCGACATGCCCTCTTGTATTCAATTTCAAACATGAAAAGTGTCAATGGATACTCACAACGATGCCTGCAAGCATTTTCGTGAGAACCTATTTAAGAATCAACTGTGTTTTGATCTCCTACTTGTGGAGGAGTTGGTTGTATTGTTACAATCAATTAAAAGCTGATCTGCATTGAATTATGTTAATTAGTCTTTTGTATCAAATCAAGTAAAGGGGGTAGAATAAAGCAAAAAGGTAAAAGGACAACTTAAATACTAGTTGAAAGAGGAATATTATGTATATTTTGTACAGATGACTGGACCTGAACTTAAAAGGGCCGAAACGGCCGAGGGCTGGAACCTCTTGGGACCGAACTTTAAATGGACATAAACCTTGGGAATGCTGGCTGATTTGGACCGTGGCTGATTCGGCCCAAATTACAGGCTAATTCGCCCCAAATTATGGGCTGAATCGGAGCAAATGCCAAGCTGATTCGGACCATGGTAAATATTATATGAAAAGCAACAGAACACACATACCTGATTTATTTTTGTAGCTATTACTGTTTCTGCAAACATAGTAAAACATACAACTAGATAGCCAAGGTAAATATTTGGTTTTAATCATTAGGGTTCTTATACAATGTAAGAATAATTTACATTCAAAATGTATATTCACTACAGACTTTTCGTTTCAATATTATTTCATAATGAACATATATTCTACATCAAAAGACACTGAATCTGTTATAATAAAATGTGTAAACATTTACCAGTGTCTATTTTTTAATTTTTCTCCCAATGTCTCCCTGTCTGTCTGTCTCTCAGTAAAATAGTAAAATAATGTAAATTTACCCATGTTTTTTTTATTGATTTCTCATGCAAATCATACTTTCTTTACATTGTATTTACCCCAAAAAGTTTTGTGTAAAGAATTATTGATGAGTAACATTATAGTATAACGTACTTTACTGTTATCATTGAATATTTATCTTTTGAATAAATCTTGAAGCAGTAAACCAACTTATTTTCATTTTAACCTTTGAAACATTTTAAAATATTTCATTTAAAGCACATATTAAATCAATTAAATATTGATTTCTGAATAGATATTTTATTACATTAATACATATATAATATAATAACACTTCCATGTAACCAAAGATCACAAAGTTATTTCAAGTCAGCATTATATTTTGTGTTCTAGAAGGGTATTAAATTCAGTAAATTGACAAATGACATCAAAAGTGCTTTAATTATAGCGGCATTGATCAAATGGATTTTGCCAGTTCATGGTTAGATGATCCCATTATTACTGTATGCAATTAAATTAATTAAAGACGCACTGATCAAACAAAGTATTAAACAAACGGTGATGATATGATGTTTAATTATAGCGTCATTAATCAAACAGGTTTAGCACATTGATGTTCAGATGCTCTCACTATTATTGTTTGCAATTAAACTAATTTAAATAATAATATGCTTCTTTTTATCTTTGCTCTTGTGCAGTATACACTTTCAATAATAATGTGCATATAATTAAATATTACATTATAAATTCAGCTAATGAAAATAACTTACAGTGCTCATTGTTTTATTATATAAGGTTTATTTAGTATAAAGATAAATTCTACATAAATCTATTTTTAAAAAAGGTATTAACATAATCAGACCAGTATATATAGATGAAAAAAATCTAACTAAAACATTAGCATACCGAGACCAATATATATTAACGAAAACAAAATAACTGCATGGCTACTATTTTCTCTATTTTTTCAGTGCTAGTAATTTGCAGATCATTAAATGATACATTATGATTTCAGAGGACAAAAATTAACATACAGTGCTTTAAACAAAGATTATTAAAATATATTTCATCTTATGAGGTCCACAAAATTAGGAGACTATGGATGTATGATATTGTATGGAACTAAATCAAACATTTTACAGGACCCCACTTTCATTTTTTAGTATAAAAGTTTTGTTTTGTACTATTAGTATATAGTACAATACACAGAATAAAAATAAATTCTACATAAAACTAACAAAGGCATTAACATACCCAGACCTGTATGTGTAGACAAAAACAATGTAACAAAAGCATTAACATATTCAGACCAATAAATATATATATATATATACAAACAAATGTTACTAAAACGATTCATTATGAATTAAAAGAAATAACATACTGTCCTTTAAACAAAGATCTGTAAAACATATTTCATATTTCAACAGAGATAACACCACCATTTTTGTTACATTATCATTTTCTTTGTTTTAATTATTACAAGGTCCACATGATTAGCAGAATATAGACATATAATATTGATGTATGATATTGTATTGAATTAAATTATGCATTTGATGGAACCCCAGTTTAATTTTTTTGTATATATGTGTTATTTAGCACTTATAGTATACAGAACAATGTACATGATACAGATACATTCTAAACAAATCTAACTGACGCATTAACATACTCAGACCAATATATATAGACGAAAAAAATGTTACTGCATGAACCCTGTTTTCACGATTTCTTTTCAGTGTTGTAATATTATTTCTCAACAAAATACACTATTTAAATTGTGCACAAAGGTGAAAGAATTGCTTTGAAAAGATTTCACTATTAAATTGTCGATGCAAGATAAACAGTCTTACATTATCTCATTTCATTTTATATAATGTCATTTTCTTGCGTAAAATCATGGTTTTGTTTCCTTAAATGCAGAATTGAACTCTCAAATGTACATGGGATATAATGAGAAATATATTTTTTACAAATGTAAATGTCACATTTAAATCCAAGATGAAACTTAATAATAGCGTCCAAGCACCCGATGTCGTGTGCCTCCTTCAATCGTGCACCATGTTTCTTGCGCCCTAACAGTGTTTCGAGATAATGACATCATCTACTGTGTCACCAGCGTTCTTCAAGGGTGACCGGAATTAATTAAACAGTAAAATCAGACAAAATGAGATTTAAACAGATAATTTAATGTAATTTTAAAAAATCATAATGAAAATCTATATTTTTACTAATGCCTTATTTGTGTCCGACATTTTGGCCTTGAATTTTCTATTATATGCTAAAGATCGCACCGCCAATCACATGATGACTTTGTTTACATATTTTGAACAGAAAAACCAACTTTGGGAATTAATACAACTAGATAGCCAAGGTAAATATTTGGTTTTAATCATGTGGGGTTCTTATACAACGTTAGAATAATTTACACTCGAAATGTATATACACTACGGACTTTTTCGTTTCAATATTATTTCATAATGAACACATATTCTAGATCAAAAGACACTGAATCTGTTATAATAAAATGTGTAAACTTTTACCAGTGTCTATTTTTAAATTTCTCTCCCACTCTCTCCCTGTCTGTCTCTCAGTCTATTGAGTCATGTATTTATATGGTAAAGAACAAGCAAGCAGTAATGTAAGTGCACAAACTGCATATAGAATAAACGGAGAAAAAAAAAAATCATTGTTAAATTTTATTATTTTTTATTTCAAAAACATGGAGATGCTATAAACTAATAAGATCCATACCTTGACCTAACTGACACATTCCGGTCATATGCCACGTGACTTTTTAGTTTGCGTCACAAACCATGGATGCCATTTCCGGAAATAAGCAAAATTACACAAAAACGGTCATTCTGAACCAATGTACATGAATACCAACATTTTTTTTAACGATGATTAAATAAAGTAGATATAGTTGAACACTTTCTATTGTTATTTGAATAGATTATCACAATTTTATAACGAACGCGTTAAAATTCACGTTAAGTGCACGAAAAGTGGTTGCTCGAGGCTATTTCAGCCTGGCATTTGGTCCGAATCAGCCCGTAATTTGGACCGAATAAGCCTGGGCCGAATCAGCCTGTTACCAGCCTTGGCAACCGCTGAAAACCCTCGCTCTTGGAATTTTGGTTTCCAGAAACCACTGCCCTGGGGATTCAACAAACGTTCTCTCAACAGATTTTTTCTGTCATAGATGGTTAGTTCTACAATTTAAGACGTCTACCCTGATAGCAGGGTAGACGTCTTAAATTGTAGGACTAACTGACGGTAAAACATTCATCCTTGTACCTTGTGATGCCGCAAATTCGTTGTAACAGCTCATGACAAGAGTCAATACTAGATAAAACAATGACGCGTATTTCAGCATTATGTCCTGCTAAAAAAGCACGTCCCTTCTCCGTTTTGAAGTACAGTATACGGCGCAAGTGAGCATCAAGTTCTGGAGTACATACATCTCTTTCCCGTCTATCAGAGTTGTTGTGGTTGTTCTTGTTGTTTTATATACTCCGGTACTTTATCCGTAATTACACAATCGGAATAATGTCGGATATTTCTGCGAGACAAAATTATGATCCGTAGGATTGACCTCGCTTTAGTCTGGTTCTCTAATGTCCCTCAAATCCATTACAATCGAAATATCCTTGGCATTTTCCGTTAAGTCGAGAGAGACCTGACGAAAATGGCCGAGTAAAGTTCGGATGGTAGTCATCGTTATGATGGTCATGATAAACACTACATGACACAAATGAATAGGTACAATGTTTGTATATGATTCCAAGACATGCACAAGAACCTAGGATAAGTATTAATAGGAAGTAAAGCTTATTGGATGAGTACAGGTAGAAGGCAAGGGTATGTGTACGGGAACAGGCTGATTCGGACCCTGGCTGATTCTGCTAATCTTGTGGACGTCGTAATAATTAAAATAAAGAAAATGATAAAGGGAGGTGTTATCTCTGTTGAAAGATGAAATATATTTTACAAATCTTTGTTTATAGCACAGTATGTTATTTGTTTTCTGTGAATTCACAATGAATGATTTAATATTATGCAAATTATCAACTGCAAAAAATCGTGAAAACATGGCCCATGCAGTAACATTTATTCGTATATATATATATATATATATATATATATATATATATATATATATATATATATATATATATATACATGTATATATATATATATATACACCTGACTTATTTTAGTTATTACCGTTTTCGCAAACATATGTAATATAAATTTACCCATGGTTTTTATTGATTTCTAATGCAAATCGTGCTTTCTTCGCATTATATTTGCTCCCAAAAATGTTGTGTAAAGAGTCATTGATGAGTAACACAATAGAACAATGTAATTTACTGTTATCGTTAAATTTTTATCTTTTGAGTAAAATCTCGAACCAGTAAATCAACATATTTTCATTTTAATTTTTGAAACATCTGAAAATATTTCATTTAAAGCACATATTCAACCCATTAAATATTGATTTCTGAATAGATATTTTATTATACTGAAGACATAATGTAATAACACTTCCATGTACCCAAATATCATAAAGTTATTTTAAGTCAGCTTTATATTTTGTGTTCTAGAATGGTATTAAATTCAGTAAACTGGTAAATGACATCAATAGGGCTTTAATTATAGCAGTGTTGATCAAACGGGTTTTGCCAATACACTTTCAATAATAATTTACATAAAATTAAATAACAGATTATAAATTCAGCTATTGAAAATAACTTACGGTGCTCATTGTTTTAGTATATAAGGTTTATTTAGCATAAAGATATTTTCTACATAAATCAAATTTTAAAAAAGCATTAACATACTCAGACCAGTATACTGAGACGAAAAAAATCTAACCAAAACATTAGCATACTGAGACCAATATATATATAGACGAAAACACATTAACTACATGGCCATTGTTTGTTTTCACAATTGTTTTTCGGTGTTATTAATTTTATTATTCACAATACAATAAAGTAAACTATTTAAATTCTACACAAAGGTGCATGAGATAAACAGTCTTACATCATTTCATTTCATTATATATAACAATGCCATTATCTCGTGTAAAATTGGGGTTTGTTTCATTAAATGCAAACTTAGTAGAAATATGTCTATTCAGTCAGTACAGTTAGAGGACAAGGACCTAAGGGAGGGTGCCAGAGAATAACCGTAACATTTCTTTATGTTTCCAAACTATAGACAAGACCATTGGTATAAAAATAAATATTGCATTGATAGTTTGGGTTTATGTTTGTTGACATTTAATTTTGTAAGGAAGGTTTCTGGTATTATTGGAATATTCTGGTAGAATTGGAAATATGTGAAACAACATTATTGTTTAGATCATTCTTTGTCATATATATATATATATTATTTTGAATAGAGAACTGATGTCATAAAGGTTTAATCTTGCCATGACACCGTTTCAGTTGAATAAATTGAATACATTAATTTCCAAAGAAATATGAACACTACATGTATTTGTTTATCTGAATGAAAATCATTATATATGTGAAACAACTTGACGGAAATTATCTTACTAAATCAAGTTTCACACAATAACGCTGGTTACAAACAATTTGATAAATATTTGAGGGATAACTTGGCCTATGCACCAGTCATTTCCCTATGTCTGAAACGACCAAGTAGGACTACTGAATTGAGGCTTTGTACGGTAAATAGAATCTACTTATAAATATGAAACACACATGAATAAATTCCAATAGGTTTGCAGCTTAAGGCCTACTATGTTTTATGATTATTACCTCCTCTTAATATGTGGAAACAAAAAATTTTGAAAGTTTCCATTCTTCTAAAACTTATTTAGTTTTCTATATAAGGGCCGCTTAATGTCATAAACAACTATCCAGATGTTTATTCTGTACGGTTCCAGCATTTCTGCATTCCAATATGTCGGAATTTATATCAAAATATACCGTAAAAGCAAACCACTGTTCAGGAACCTAAGCGGCAAGAAAAATTGGGAAGCTAGAAAGAGTTATGACAGTCCTATATCTAACTTAGTATTTGCCACCCTCCCCTTTACCCAGGCAGTTTGTAACCGCCTTCCGATTTTAACATGAAAAGCATCACGGATATAAACAAATGCACAAAACTTAATTATTTCATTCATCAATTTAGAATTTCTAACCTTATTGTCGCCAGGAGATCTCTACTGTATAGTATAGTAAAAGTCATTCAGGTCATGTAGGCATTCAGTATAGACTATTTCAGTAATGGGTGTCATTTTTTTTAATTTGATTACACGTACCTTTACATGGCGATTATTCACTTTTTTTTTAAAAAAATTTTATTTGGATCATCATACATCCATATTCTTTTGCAAAGCCATTATTAGTATGATAAATCAGCTACTGATGGACGATTTATGGGTCTGATTTCACCTGTTCATTAAAATGTGCAATTTTGCTGCATACAAATCTGTCCGGAACACACCAACGTACTGTTTAGACACTGGTATTTGGTAACGTCCGTATGCAAATACGAAATTCAAATGGCCATAGGACATGGGGTTGTGTTATTCCACATTGATTTACAAGTCGTCAAATGTAGGATTTGATCCAAAAATAGTCTGTACATATGGCGAAAAAGACCCTTCAACCGATGGTTGCTCAAGAGACACGAGAAATACCGGTAAGTATCTACAATGTACACTGATGTGTTGTGGACAGAACTGTCTGCAAAGAATTCCTCAATGTAATGATAGGTGAATTCAGACCCACAAATTGTCCATCAGTATCAACACAGATTTCGGGGGGCTGATTTATCGGACTAGGTTATTATATACACGCCTCAATAAACATGTACGGCAAAAATCAGTGTTAAAATATGTGGACAATTTTGGATGAGGTCAACCTAAAGGTGTGATACAGAACAAACCGGATTGAATATCGCGCACTGTGATGTCACAATGAAAGCTGCACATGTTGAAAACAATTGGTAGTACCCTTTTATTTGTAATGATTGACCTAACGTTCTCTTTTCTTGATCCAGTTTAGTACCTGGCCACCATTGTAAACGTCCATAGCGATCAATAATTTTCATCTGGAAGATTTTTGTTGACATTTAAGGTGCAGAACATACAATAATTGGGATTGTATTGACTTTGGTTAAATTATATTAGTATTAAATTTTAGAACAACAATGGATATTCATTTTAAGTAAATGCACCTACATGACCACATTGACATACACTTTAACATGCCATCATGTCATCATGTTCGTGTTTCAAACCAAACGAGAGTTTCTTTACTAACATGGCTGCCATATTTATATGGGCGAGTCTGTTTGTTCAGACAGCAGGAGTAATTTAGTTCATCATCTTTGATAAGCTCCAAATAATTCCATAAATTTCCATAATTTGGGAGCTATATTATGAAAGAATTTTAGGATTATGGAAGAAATGTTCATGATCACCACTTGTTATGAAATGATTTTGACCATCACCACTTATTGTGAGAGTTTTTCTTTGGGCAGCATTTAGTATAAAAAGTTTGTCATTGCTGCTGGTGATAAGAGGATGTTCGTCCAGCAAGATTTCTGTGCGGCCTCCCTTGCGGAGGTGTCACTCCTTGCGATGTGTTGGCTACATCGCTGGGGTGCGAGAGGGGTACCGGGTTCGAACTACAAAGGAGGCAGCAACAGAGCAACTCATACGCTGTAAAGAGTCGTAACAACTTTTATTAAATTAACACATTCCGAATAAAAACTACATAGGAAGATATATATTCTAAATACAAGAATACACGTATAATTGATATATTGATTCAAAGCTTGCCAACTTCACACATTTATTTAATTTCTGTATTTTTGAATTCTGATGTAAATTACTAAATATTGAATAAACCCAAGATGGCCAAAATAACTTAAAATATTGTAAAACTCAATATTTCGAACTATGCCAAAATAACTATCATGTATCATGTTTTTGCAACCCAATGATCTTTTATTCTAAATTAATTATGAAACGCATGAAGTAGGCAGCAAATAATTCAACATTACAATTCATATAAATTCCTACTAAAAATCTACACAATTATAATGCATATAAATTACTAATAAAAAATCTTCAGAATCCAAAAAAGAATATCATTTACAATTAAATATTAAGAATAAAAACTCATAATGTTCCAAGAGAGAAAGAAAAATACCTTCCTACACCTAAAAATTCTTACAAAAAGTCTTATAAAATATCATAAAACAATTTTCTCTTACCTGCAAGCAGAAGCAACTCATACGATGTAGAGAGTCATAACAACTATTTTCTCAAGGCGCACAGCGCCGTATATCCAATTCTTGGTCAAAGAATGCGCAACTCATTCTATATAAAGTTATGAATTTAGGCGATATAGGCCAAAGCGAGGTCTCCCGCCACGAGATTTCCCGAGACTCTCATACAACGCATTCCCCTTTCCAAAAATGGTTACAGGTTAGCTGAACTACGCTCTCTACACGAAGGTTGCTGACCAGGCTAGGTGAAGTGAAAGAATTTCGTAGACGTGAAGGAATTTTGCCAACATCAGCATTTTGCCTGTATACTCTTTTACCTGCGCGCTGTCAGAAGAAAAATCTCACTCCTACCGTAAAATATCAATGCAGTACACTTTTGTACTATAATGTTTTAGAGAACTCAAGCATCAAAAATTCTGTTTTTGTTAAGAATTATAAACATTTGAATTATAAAAGAAAACTTACTCTTTATAAAAATTCCTTAAAAATTCATCGATCAAAGAATTATAAAATTTGAATTATAAAAATTTGAGTTATAAAAATTCCTTGAAAATTCTATCGTAACAGCTACATCACTTTGAACCCATGTACATAAAAGTGACACTGGTTGCCCTTTTTATTTTGTACAATTTTGTTTAAGAAATATTACAACTAGACATTGCATATATTGGATGCAAATGACAGACTTTTACCGTCTATGCACCACCCCTTCACTGAAAATAAACTTTTCCAGGAACCGGAAAAGAACAGTGAGCAAGCTGGTTGTTTACACTGAATGCTCCCGTTTGGTTTGAAACATGAACAAGATGACAATGTTAGAGACCCCTTGTTGACAATCAGGTTAGAAATTATAAATTAATGAATGAAATGACTAAGTTTTTGTGCATTATTTATATCCATGATGCTTTTCGTTTTTAAAATCAGTAGAGGAGGGGGGGGTACAAAAGCACAGTAGTAAAGTTCAATAGTGTGACATTCGTTGAGACCTTTAGAAATCCATAATTTTTAAATTATTGCCAAACTTTCGATAAACATGAACAAATCAAGTACAAATTTTGACAAATACATTATTAATTTAAGGGAATGTCATAGAGTATGAGGTTGAGGATTTTGGGTTCAACAAGTAGAATACATGTCAAAATAATTTTGAAGCTATTCATTAATATTTACATCATATTTCTTTGCATGCTGGACCCCCCTCCCTCATTTTCCTCTGAAGCTGCCAATCACTGGATGGAATTGTGACATGTCAGCCATTACATGTTCTTTCAGGATGGTTGTCTATGTGTGATCTGCAAAATTATGTAGATCAGCATTAATAACATAAATGTTGATGGCTTGAAATAAACAACTGTATAAAATATATGGATATCCATGGTATCTTATGTAGTAGAGGCTATATATACAGGTAGTTTTGTTCATTCTACACAGTTTGTACATTTTTTATTTTTGTTTCATTACTTAAAGGTTGATTGCAGAGTTAACAGTTCCAGTTCATTTGTAATTACATAAAATCAAAGATCAAAGTGCATATTGTCGAAAGAAACATGTTTCCTAGTTGTTTTCTAGAATGAGAGACAGGGATTGGGATGGGGGGAGGGAGAGAGAGATTGATACCATACAAGTTCTTTTGCAAACTACAAAATCTAAAGACATAACAGACCAAAGACAACTTGTCTGCACTAATGGCAATGTGTTAAGCTGGTGAATATTTACACATCTAATGACAATGTGTTAGGATGGTGAATATTTACACAGCTAATGGCAATGTGTTAGTCTGGTGAATATTTACACAGCTAATGGCAATGAGTTAGGATTTTGAATATTTACACAGCTGATCCCATTGTTTTATAAATTAAAGCAAGAATAACATTGAATTTGATTGACCATCCAAGATGTGATATTCCTGCAAAATGGGAAAATGAAATCCATTAGCCTAATCACCATGTTAAGGAGACAGGTTATACTGTAGTGCCTTGTACAGTAAGAGTACTATATGCATGCAATACCCAGTCAATTTGACATTGATAGCCATATGTTGACCAAGTTGTATTGATTGAGCTCTTTCATTTAGCATATTATATACATATTTTTACAGCTAAATTATAAAATGGGATTCATGACTTTACATGCTGGAACAGAAGTTTGTAAGAAAAATGTTATGAATATTTATTTTTGTTCTTTTCGTAAAATTTTACCATGTATATATACATGCGGGTATGTCTGCTGCGCACGAATGCCTATACGACCGACTTTGCAGCATCATGTTTTGGTGATGTGTGCATGGTGGAGATGGTATAGGGGTTGGTGCGTACAGGCAAGGAGATGGGTGCTGTAACCCACAGATCGGGGTTACAATCTCTGTAGATTATGAATTAAAAATTCTCTAACCTGTATGATAATATTATTTGTTCATATATATATATATATATATATATATATATATATATATACATACATATTCATGTGCAACTGCAGGTAAGTAAAACATGGAGTGAATACCAACATTTTTTTTCCATTTGTCCAAACATATTCAAAGACTTCCAATATTCCAAAGAGGAAGAGATTATCATCTCCAACTGGAAATACCTCTCTACAGGAGTCAAAGAAACAATTGCACCAGGTAACCTGTTGTTGTTAACATCAAGAAATAAGTATATAACCATCTTTTAAAGCCAGCCTATGTGTACAGTTTTGGTAATCTTAAGCCTGACTAAAAGAAATGTGTTGATTTTTACATTTATAACATGAATAAGATGATGAAAAATAATTAAAAAATACAGAATTTATCATCTTTATTACTTAAAACTTTTTCTATTAAAAATGTGTTTGGGTCATGGAAGATGACTCTAAAATTCTGTAATAAGTCTGCTAATAGGTGTACAAAAGATAAGATTTTTGGTAATAATTTGAAGATCAATTAGTGTTTTACTTTATTGCTTATTATTTCAACTGATATCAATACTACACGGTATTGTGTACATATGATATGCTGATATATTATTATGCAGGATCCTAACCTGTGAAAAATAACGTGTTCAGAGGAGGGAAAGGATTTCTTGAACACATATGTTTTAAAAGCGGGAGGGGGGCCAATCACTGGTGATAATTCATTTTGGAATGAGTGTGCTAAAAAGATCTAAACACATGCTCTGATTCAGCATACACTGGTAATATCTTGCTGTTGGTATTGTCATATAAGTATTCAATATTCTGAATATATATTCAGAGCTGACTCCTTAGTTTAAAATTATCAGTGATTTAATTACCATCTTATTTATACATGTACTGGTTTGTATGTTCTTGGCTTCTTTGCTTACCGTATGCAAATATATATTTAGGTTCAACTATGTGCAAAAACTTCACAATTAGTCTCCTTTTGTTCGTGTGGCAGAATGAAAATATGAACAACTTTGTATAGAAATTTATACACATGTATGTAATATATTTTTTAACTCTACTGGTCACAGACCAGAACTTATGAGATGGTCTGTCATCCATTGTATGTCTGTCCTTTAGCATGGGTTTGTTATTACTACTCATCCTAAACTACTTGTTTCTCCTGGGAAATGGAAAGTCATATCAACATGGGGTTTTCACAAGAATTGTAGTGTTTTGTTGGTACTAAATTAAAATGGTGCTGATTTGACATCCAATATGGCCATGTGTTGTGTCAATTGTGACTTGTTTTTATGTCGCAGGATGAAAATAATGAACACCTTCTTTGTGTGAGTATATGTATTGTGTGTATGTATTTTTGTCTGTGAGATAACTAGGAATTTAGAATTATGTGGTTTAATTTTATAGAACCTGGAGAGTGATAGTGTATTATTATAGTCAAACCTCTCTAAAGCAGCCTCTTCTTGGAAGTGTGGCATCATAAAAGACCGCAGGCTCCTTAATAATGGTGCATTTTTCCATAGCTTGCTCCTCGTGATGTTGACAAAATATTGGAGACAGGTGTTTATATCATGTTACCTTTCATGGCAGGTCTGAGTGAGCATGTATTACTACAGCTTGTACACTTTCCAAAAAACTGTTTAGCAGTGGTCATTTCTGATTCAAATTCATTATCATCATTCAGGTTTGATGTGTTGCAGTATGTACTAGAAGGTAAAGAACTATTTTCCAGTTGGAAGCACAAAAGGAATTCAGACAGACACTTTTTCCTTGACAAAAGAGACACAATCTCACCCTGCTCTCCCAGTCAATGAAAACCAGTAAGTTTTCATTAAAAGCACTTACTAGCACCTAATTTTGTGGAAAAATGCTCCAATTTATTTTCTTGATGAAGAAAGATCTATTTATTTATAAGTCTGCTCATTTGTTTCACAGTAAAATAATCCACAATGCCTATGTGTTTAAAATAATACAAATGCCTTCGTGTGTGTTATTTTTAACCTGCATATTGCAACCTCAAAAAGTCCTTAACAGACATTTTTTGTTGACCCTTTACCTGCTCGCTATACACATGTAAACATCCAGACTTTTTGTCATCATGAGTGTAATCCATAATAAATTTCATTGCTAATATACCTGAGACTATTTTCCATTTTAGCTCATATGGCTATTGCAATTATGGTTTGGCTCTGCATACATCATACATCATCTCTTGTCAGCCCACCAACAATTGCCATTGTCAACTTTTGAAAATGTATATGGCAAACTGTAATCAAACTTTATAAATCTGATGATGACATGAAGCTCGTTCAGATTTGTGTAAATGATTCTTATCAGCCAAAAGACAGGGTTATTGTTGCCAAGAATATAAATATCTTTCATATACTTACTCGCATCAGACAAGGAACAAAATATAAATAGACTTGTTAGAAGGCATTTTGCCAAGAAGCACTTTCAAAATTACTTGAATGTCAACCCTCACAAATGTCTGTCATTAATAAAAAGTTGAAAAAGCATATTTTTGCATTAGCAGGGGAGGTATGTGTCACTCATTTTGTCTGGCAGGGGTGGCAGCACTGTCAACACTTGCCTATGTTTGTAGTTTAAGTTTTTCTGTAAGGCCATAAATCCAAAACTCATTGAGGAATAGTTATGAAATTTGGTTAATAGCATCATTAAGAAATGACCTTTCAATCTCCTACACATCCAACCACCAACCATTTAGGTCAAGGTCATTTTTAAAAAATGGGTATTTCCGATAGGAATATGGCAGGTACGACATAATTCCTTGGAATTTCTTGTCCAAAGAAAAAGGTTTATTTTCAGTGTTGTAGAAAAACTTTTGTTTAGGTTTTGTTCACATTACTGGAGTTTTCTAAACAACCCACACCGTAGCATGGATCAGCAGTCAGATGCCGAAAAATTTATTTATGATGTATTAAGACAAAAGTTTGTTGCTGGTGAGATTTCAAACTGAGAGAGATCTGAATTTGTGCACTCTTTGCTACATACTGATGCAGCCACAATTGCTGAAACAATGCTGCAAATGAAAAGTATCAAAACGGCAGTAATGAATACCATTTTAATGGATACAGAGGGGTGAGCAAATCCCATAGCCCAAAGTAATGGACTATTCATTTTCGAAACTGGGCAAGAGAAATTTTCCAATTCACTAGTCCTGGACACGTGCTTTTTTCCTATTTTAAAAAAGTCAGACAAGGGCTTATTTTCATGCCACAATCACGTTATCTACCTTTATCTGGCCATTCATGCCCTCCGGTGTACTGAATGCTTGATTTTCCCCCTCCATATATTTATTTACATCCTGTATCACACCTGCCAGTGGTCATTGATAAGTTTTGCATATTTGCATGTTCTATTACCGCTTGACTGCATATTGGGCTAAGCGACTAAAGTATTGGCCAATCAAAACATGTGAAGCAAAATAAAGCTGGTATGATTAATTAGCAGTGTTTTAAATGGTTTCATTGCATTGTGTTTACTTAAACCGGATACTCATGAACGATATACCCTTTGATTTTAATCCAGCGAGTTAATCCAATTAAATTAATGAAAGGCACTTGACCAGCATTAGTGGTGGTTCCCTTTATGAACTGATTAAATGGCAGTGATGAATCGTTAATTTTTAATTGATTATACAGAGGATTCACTTCCATGCGAAATATTGCATTTGAAGCAAAAATATGAGTGATTTACGCTAATTAAGGAGCTGTCTCTGTTCATAAGATATATGATATGATCAATTTAAAAGTGGTTGTCAAGCAAGGTGATATTTACTATATGGATAAAATGAGTTTACTAAATTATTTTTGCAAGGTAGTTAATGAGGAAGATTCAGAGAAGGAAACTTTATGTGAAAGTGGATGGATAAACTGTAAGACTGCCACTTAGTGTGAGGTAGCTATTTGTTCAAAGAGATATTAGCCGGACTCTGTGGCAGCAAACTATATCAAATATAACACTACAGCTGCATTTGGTTGACAGTTATCCATGTCTTGAAGTTAGAGTTGCTGACACTCCACAAGGAGAGGCCCTTTCAAAACTAAATGAGACTGAAATTAAATAAATGAGAGCTCTCTTTAACACAGTGTACTGCCTAGCCTATTATGGAAAACCATTTTCTGATATGGAAATGATGTGTGCCCTTTAGAAAAAGAACAGTGTTAAATTGGTGCCAATTATAAGAATAGATTTAGGGCGAGAGACTTCGTTCTATCAATTGATCAAGTCTTGAGAGAATAAATCCTGGAAAGTCTGATTTCCAGTAACTTCCTTTCCATTCTTGGTAATGGAAGTACTGACCATCTCAGAGCAAGAAATGATGCATATAAGATATCTGGACAATGGAAAACTAAAAACCTCTGATGTAACAAAATGTATAATATATATGTTTTTGAAAAATTAAATTATATCAAGAAATAAATGTTGTACATTATTTCATTTTTGTTGGGACAAGTGAAAAGGTAGGTAGGACAAGTGAATTTTCTGAAACCACTTGTCCTGGACAAGTGGATGAAAATAAAATTTGCTCAGCCCTGTACTGAATCCAGTCCATTACATAAATATGTTGCATCTGACAACAGTTGTCTATTTCAAAAGGACTACCAAAATTTAGGAGAGTTTGATTTTCAAACATTAGTAACCAAAGCAGCCATTTCCTTCTAGAGAGTCTTCTGGTTGTTTCAGTGCCAAGTTAATACAAGACCTGAATCAATGCCTTGGACTTATTTACAGCCTTCTAATGTCATACAGATTCCATGCCTTGGACTTATTTACAGTTTTCTAATGTCCTACAGATTCCATGCCTTGGTCTCCAGACTTCAAAGGGTGATGGTTTTCCAACTGGATGAATGTGTCTATGAAAAAGTTATAATGTTTTTTGTATTCTCTTAAATTTACTTGTTGCAGTATCCCTACAGCTTCACTATTTAAATTCATCCTCTTACATGTTACATACCTTTTGCAATTTCTCCTTTTTTAACTTAGAGATTCATCCTGCTATATATATTTAAGATGCATATCAACAAAGCATTCTCAAATTGTTTTGACCTGGCAAAAAGAAACATTTGAATATTTTTTGGTGCAGTATTAAAAGTTCTCTTACTAATATTAGACAAAACTAAAGTCATTAGTTGAAAAGTGTTTCAAGGACAAAAGTATAAAAATCTTTTTTTTGTTCAATTGGTCAGAATGTATCAGTTTTAATAACTTCATCTTCAATGTTCTGTATAACATTTTAATTTTGCATGTGTTAATAATGTTTGTAACTTTCAGTATTGTAACAAATAGTACTATTCTGTTTGTTCTTTTCAAAAAAAAAAAAATAAAAGAAAAAAAAATAGTTAAGACATTTATGGGACCACAGAGTCCCATTTTTTGGGTCCTTGTTATAGTTGCAACATCTATGACATTTGTAATTATACTTGGATAATTACTATAAACATGATTTTCTATGCTTCGAAATTAATTTTAGCCAATGTTAGGTAAAAATAAATCACACTCTCCTGTGTATATCTCATGTATGTAGTCTTTGTTTTACAAAAACAAAGAAACAAAGAATTTGGAAGTATTTTACCAAAATTAACCCAGAAAATGGGTACATATATTACAAATTTTATTATCAATCCATCGACTGTTATGTATGATGTTTATATAATATTATAAATATTTTAGGAAATTATAAATGTTTCTTGACTTCAATATTTGCTTAAACCTTAATGTTAAGTATAATGTTGACATGTTTAGCTATTGTCCTTGAATTAGGTTGTTTACTTAGTATTTGAGTACAAGGACGGTTTTGGTAAACAAGTTGTTTATTACATTTGAGGTCAGGGTTGATTTGTTTACAGATAAAACAAGAATTTCCTCCAAGTTATGTGTTAAAAGTCACACACACCGTATAATATTCTATAACATTCTGTCATGTGACTTGTCTTATATTTATACAGCATTTGGTAAACAAGATTCCATTCCAATTTTAAATCTTGTGTTGAAAACATTCTCGTTTTTTATGATCAGTCTTTGGAATCATCAGATTGTTTGGAATCATAGTTGTGCTGTATTCTTGTAACCTTGTAGTACTGTAATGCTGTAATGCTGTTTATATAATTCAAAAGGAATTATTTATTGGAACATTCACTGGAGTTACCTAAAGTGCTTACATTAACCTTTGGATTTAGATATATGACTTTTGGATATTCGTGGACATTCTCAGAGATGATGTGGATTACATTATTGGGGTACATTAGGACATTCCAGACTATCCATTCACTCGGAACATTCTATATTTAGGACTTGTGATTAGAACACTTATGATTATTGGATTTTTGGGATTTTAATTCAAGTTACTGTAAGTGTCTTTTGAATTTTCATTTTAATTGTCTAGAAATAAATTGCTTGTTGATTTATACTTGATTTGTTGGTTTCACTTTCTTTCTGTTACATTTTTCTAAGACCATAGAGTCGTAACAAGACGTGGCACCAATTGAAGCCAGGTCAAAACTATGAATTAACTGATATGGCTATGCCTGTGGAATGGCAAAATATAAAATATGGGGAGAAAATCTGGATCTCAAAATATAAGTCTATTTTTCTAATTTCACTGAAGACTTTTATAATCAGAGAAGTAATTTTAGGAGATGATGTAGTGAAATTAATAGAAAAAGGAAGAGAATATTGATGGAATATATCACAAAGAAGATTTATCTCTATACAACTAGCAAGATAATTTATTCCAGAGTGAGAACATTTTATAAACTAAAAAATGAATGTCAGAAAAGATATGCTGGTAAAATGGAAAGGATATGATGAATAGTTGGGAACCAGAGGAAAATATTGTGTTACAAACATTGGTCATGATTAATAGTCCTAAACTTTATCATAATAGTATTTATATGTAAGAATTTACACTATATAAATGGAACCAATTATTTGTTATACATATTATCAAATGAAGGCTATTGATGAAAATGGAACATCAAAATACTTACTACACACGATGTAAAGATTGTGTAAATATAATGAAATCGCAATGGTATTTTAATTGAGAAGATAACAAAATCAGAGAATAGAACCAAACGATAATTACCTGATAATGTGGAAAAGCTATAAAAAGATATTCATTATTTTATCAAAGCAAAGCAAAATTTCACACTAATTTTATAAATGGCAAAAGCCATTGACAATTCTAAAAACGACTAGACATTTCACCAAAATATTGATTGAAAAAATATAGTACTATGTAAATGGTATAGATTTTGCTTGATACAAAAATACCCAAATCTCAAAGAATGAAATTACAGCCATCTCTAAGACTGGTTTAGTAGTACAGAAATAATGAGAACTGGATGTAGTACTGAATAATTGGGAACTGGGTGTAGAACTGAATCACTGGGAATTAAGTGTAGTACTGAAACACTGGACACTGAGTGTAATATAGAATCATTGGTTTAGTACCGAATCACTTGGAACTGGGTTTAATACTGAATCATTTAGAAGTGGGTGTAGTACTGAATCAATAGGAACTGGGGTAATACTGAATCACTGGGAACTGAGTGTAGTACCGAAACACTGAAAACTGAGTGTAGTGCAGAATCATTGGAAACTGTGTAGTACTTAATAACTGGGAACTGGGTTTAGTACTGTAGCACTGGGAACTGAGTCTAGTGCTGATTTTATTGGGAATTGGGTGTAATATTGAGTCGATGGAAACAGGGTTTAGTACTGAATCACTGGGAATCACTGGAAGTTGAGTGTAGTGCTGAATCACTGGGAACTGGGGTTAGTACTTAATCATTGCAAACTGGGGTTCTGAATCACAGGGAACTGGGTTGAGTACTAAATCACTAGGAACTGGGTTGAGTACTAAATCACTGAGAACTGGGTTGAGTATTCAATTAATGGGACCTGGGTTTACTACTAAGTCACTGGGAACTGGATGTAGTACTGAATAACAGGAACTGGGGCTAGTTATGAATCACTGAGAACTGTGTTTTACTGAATCACTGGGAACTGGGTTTAATATGGATTCACTGGGAGTTGGGTGAAGTAATGAAAAAAAAAAAAAAACAGTATTTAAGGGAAGTATATGACTCAAACAATCTGGTTGCTTTTAGTGAATATTAATCAATTGTGGAGGTAAATTAAATTTGATGAGAATAATTGGTAAGCAATTTTTATGTCAAATGAAATATTCTGAACTTAAAGAGTGGCTGATAAAACAGTCTTCTTGCACGTTACCCAAGAAGGCCTTAAACAGATTCCATACAGAAGGATTTGTGTTAGTCATGTAGATTCTCAGTTTGAAGCAGACATAGCTGATATGAGTCCTTAAGAAAACTTCAACAATAAATATAAATTTATTTTGACAGTAACACATGTCTTTTCAAAATATGCTTGGGCTAAATAAAAAGTCAGAAAAAAAAAAAGGGATATGACAGACATGATGCCTTTAGGGAAATATTTGAAGAGAGAGAGAGAGAGAGAGAGAGAGAGAGAGAGAGAGAGAGAGAGAGAGAGAGAGAGAGAATACAGTTTGATGAAGGATAGGAACTTTAGAATTTAAAGGTTAAGGAATTGTTGGAGAAAGAAAATACTGAATATACACACAGGCAAAAAATCCTCCGTAGTAGAAAGATTTAATCGAACTCTTAAAGAATAAAATGTGGAAGTATTTTATTCAAAATGAAACCAGCAAATGGGTAGATGCATCACAAATCCAATTTTGATGGATAGAATAGATAATATCGATCTATAGACATGTCACCAATTGAAGCAAGCAAGGAAGAAACAAAATCTAAAGTATGGATACACTTTTTGGACTATGGGCATGTTCAAATATAAAATAAGTTTGAAAGTGAGAATCGCAAAATGTAATTTCACGAAAGGGATTTTTATTATCATAAAAGTAATTATAACAGACTCTGTAGTATTTAAATTAGAAGACTTAAAGGGAGAGAATATTGAGGAAATATTTTACAAGGAGGAGTTATCTCTATACAACAAGCAACGATGCCTTCAAGATTGACAACATTTCTAAAACAAACAAAATTGAATGGCAAAAAATATGTGCTGGTAAATATGATGAATCTTTCAATACCTGGTAGTTGGGAGCTGGAAGAAAATGTTGTTCACCGAAAGGGTCCAGACATCTGAGATAGTCCTAGCAAAGCAATCCTGTCTAGAAGGCCATGCTTAATAGTCATGTAAATCATCGTGGTATTCATATGCAAAACAATTATATTATATAAATGGAACCAATTATCTGAAATTTAGTCTATTGATGAAATGAAACCTCGAAATATAATGAAATCTCAATGGTATTACAGTGGAGGAGATAACAAAAGAAAAAAAAAATACAAATACAACCATTACCCACAAATCTGGAAAAGCTATAAAAAGAGGCAAATTGTTTTGTTATAAAAAGTAATTTCACACTAATTTTATGAATGAAAAACCATGGACCACTCTAAAAAAAAAATGGTTGAATAATTTTTTTCTAAACGTTTTGATTTAAATAAAACAAACCTATGTAAATGACACAGAATTTGCTAAATTCAAAAGCACCAAAGCCAGAAAGAAAGCGATTACAACCTATTCAAATCCATCTTAAAGCTAGGAGAGAAATAAAAAATAAAAATAAAAAACAACCAAAAATTAGTGAATGAAACTAGACAAGAATTGTCAAAGCTAGTAGAGAAATAAAAAATAAAAATAAAAAACAACCAAAAATTAGTCAATGAAACTAAACAAGAATTGTCACTAGGAAGCTACAAAAACTTGTTTAATAAGACTAGCTTGAAAATAAGTAAAATAGAAATAGAATTGCTAACAGATTAAGATAATGCTGTTAATGATTGAATCTGGAATCAGAGGACGAATAAGTATGATACCTAATAGATATACTAAAGCAATATAATAATGATCACAAAGTCCTGAAAAAACTGACGTCATACATAATGCAGAACACGATACGTCAAGATCACAGTCATATATTGTGTCCGTTAGAAACTTTAAATGGGCAGACAAAGAAGAAATGACAGAACAATTGTATGCCTTGGAGTGACAAATCTAAAACTAAAGAATTCTGGAAGTATATTTAGAATTACCAACAGATTTACACAACCTTTCATAACGATTATCATTTGGTGCCAGAAACAAAAACTGAAGTCTATTTATCTCCAACACAATGAAATCGATAGAAAATAAAAAGAGTGCAAAACATTCAGTACCTTAATTTTTATGTGCATTAAAAAGCAAAGAAAAATATGTTATTCAGTATCAAAATTTGATGTTGTATCTTCTGTTAGGAATGAAACTATACAAAGATTCAAGGAGTAGTTATTTTTGATCAAGAGCCATAGTTAAAATCACACATATAACTTAATACATACATATATAAGACAAAAAGCAAGAGTTTGGAAGAGAGCTTTTTTATTTTTAAGTTTATAATTATATCTGTTTTGGGAAAATATAGACAAAATGTAAGAAAGAGAACTAATGTGAATATATTTTGTTACGACTAGGGGTTATGTAACAAAAGAAAAGACTCAAACAAACTTTCAAGATTTAAAATACAAATCTTTAATTTCCTAAAATATTAAAAGTCCTAAATTGTTTTAAAGTTCACTGTTCCGGAAGTTAATCCAAATATTCCGAATGTAGTATTCCGAATGAAATAGCCTTCACTGAGCTAATATGTTGATAAGTTTTAAGTATATCCAAATAATCCTTGTGAATCTGGAATCTCACAAGTATTAGAAATGTTTCCGATAATTCCACGGAGCTGTATAATAATTCAGATAAAGAACAGTACTGAATTCTAAATGTACTGTACTAATAATAATAGATGAATCTCCAAATAAATATATATATCCCACACTGAACTGAACCAATTTTAATATGACCTCTCTGTTCTCAAGTAACTGTAAAAGAATATTTAATCACCGGATTATTTTCTATATATACATTATTAATGCGCAGAATCGAAATGAAAACCCATTACTACGACTTAATAAACAGAGTATTTCAAAATAATGCAACCCTCTCCGAACCAATCAGGAATTAGGTTATGCGTGATTCTGTTAAAGTTCTCATGCACCAATATCTTAAACAGTAAACACTATGTTGATTCATTATGGGAATGTGACCTTATAATGTTTTACTCCTAAAAGTAAAAGAACCAGGTCAAAGTTCAGCATTACTCTTTCGCGCACATTTAGTCACATGACTAAAGCTACAAGCAAACAGTTTATTGATCGCGGAGGCTACCGTATGTATACTCATAAGACAACAGCTGTTGAGACTAAGAACAGAGATCATAAACTAATAAATTATACCATTAAAAAAAGGATATATATATATATATATATATATATATATATATATATATATATATATATATATATATAATTCCATAACAATTTAATGATGAAAGGAAATATTTAACATAAAAATGATATTTTATTGCAAGAAGAACAATGATAGATTAAGATATGGGAATAGTTAATTTACAGAACAAGAATATAAAATTAGCCAAACCAATCTATTGTGGCTTTACAGTGCTAGAAGTAGGAACTTGCTGGTGCATGACTTTTCCAACAACGAGCTAAAGAGACAATATGGTGAAAAAATGAAGTTTTTAATGACCGATACAGAGTCTTTGTGCACACATGTTGAAACAGACAACTTTTATAATGATGCAACACAAAATATGAATTGCTCGATGTAACCTATCACAAACATAATAACATATTTGAATATCATTAGCTGACAAGAAGTTGTTCGCTTGTTCAAAGACGAAAGAATGACCTAAAGATATAAGAATTATGTAGCCTTAGAAGTAAGCTATATGCTTTTAGAACTGACAGAGTAGAAAAAATAAGTATGCAAGGGTATTAAGAGATCTGTTGTTAAAAAGAATTTCAGATTAGATATGTATAAAGATCGTTTATTTAACCAAGCTATAAATCATCAATAAATGAATTTAACTAGACCAAATAATCACGAGATATGCAATATCACGATAAGTAAGTTTGCTATTTCATCATATGATGATAAACATTATTTAGTTGATAACAGGAGTACTGTAACTTATTGCTATTTTATTAACTAGCTAGTTAATCTGTTTGCAAGTTAATCACCTTCTAGCTTGTAATCAAACGGATATTCCAACATCATTAGACGTTTATTTCCCCTATTTTCTTTCTTTAAACTGTTCAGTTATTTCATTAATAATAACTACTATTACTATATCATTTTCATGAAAATGTTTTCCATGGACAAGTAAATAAATACTATACATCTAACGTTCTCATGAAGATATTTTATGACAGAATTATACTTTTTTACTATTGCCCATAGAGATATCCCATAATGCCTCCCAATGAATGCTACCTTTGTTAAGTTTGCTGCTTTTGTTTTTAAAGCATCTAAATTTGCACTATCGTCTATAATAAACAAAGTATTAGTTTCATACACTACTAAATAATACTAGCCATTTATTTAATTTACATCAGGATCTATTAGAATTACACTGTTGTACCCAAAATCCATTTTCTTTCTTAAGTGTTATTCTACATAATGGTTGTACAGAAAATTACAATAAAATGAGAAAAAGAATTTTATATTCTGTCTCAATTATATCTAGTGTCAATTTGTAAAACTACATATAATCATATGATGGGGTTATTTTAGGTACATTTTTAACTGTATTATATGACCTTAGGTTATCAGATACTGACGTATCTTGGAGAGAATAGATTTTGTAATTGTTTGTTCTAAATATTTACCTGTGCATCAAAAACAAAACAAATATACATTTTGCGTGCATCTATGTTTTCTTTCCATTTTATCAGTAGGTGTATTCTTTGTTGAACGTTTGCTAATCTATTCCCAGTATTATGCAATTTATTATCATGTCATGCTTCTTAAATCCAATCATACACAATGGTGCTCAGTATAAATATTGTTGACTCTGATATTACTAATATGAGTGTCGTTTTGTTGTTCATTGTGTTACGGAATCATATATCTTTTCCTTTCTATAATGATATAATTTATTAGTTTATGATCTCTGTTCTTAGTCTAAACAGCTGTCATCTTATGAGTATACATACGGTAGCTTTTCAATCAATAAATGGTCACATGACTAAATGCGCGCGAAAAGAAACGCTGAACTTTTGACCTAGTTCTCGTACTTTTAGGAGTAAACTTTACAAGGTCACATTCCCATACAGCATCAATACAATATTTACTGTTTAAGATTTTAGTACGTGAGAATTTTAAGCAGAATGACGTATAACCTAGTTCCTGATTGGTTTGTAGAGAGTAATATTATTTTGAAATACCCTGTTATTGAAGACGGAGAAAGGGTTTTCATTTCGATTCTGCGCACTTACAATATATATATAGGAAATAATCCTGTGATTAAGTATTATGTTACAGTTACATAGAGAAGAGAGGTTATATTGAATTTGAGTCAGTTCAGTGTGGGATTTATTTATTTGGAGATTCATCTATACAGTACATTTAGGAATTCAGTACTGTCTTCATCTGAATTATTATACAGTTCCGTGGAATTATCGGGAACATTTCTAATACTTGTGAGATTCCAGATTTACAAGGATTATTTTGATATACTAACTTATCAACATATTAACACAGTGCAGGTTATTTCATTCGGAATACTACATTCGGAATATTTGGATTAACTTCCGGAACAGTGAACTTTAAAACAATTTAGGACTTTTAAGGATATTCTATACCGTAAGTTATTTTTAATTCTTTCACTTTAATTGTTTGTTGAAATATTTTAATACTTTAGGAAATTAAAGATTTGTATTTTAAATCTTTAAAGCTTGTTTGAGTCTTTTCTTTTGTTACATAACCCCAAGTCGTAACAATTGGAGAAAAATTTAGTTGATTCTGTGAATTGCTGATCCAACTTATACCCTGTGAATAAAACATGGTAGGTAATCTTTATACAGTAATAATTTGTGTTCTGTTGCTGGATTGAAATAGTTCTAAGGATCAGTATATCTGTTTTTTATGCAGAGTATGAAGACTCATTTTAGACTCATTTTTTGTGAATCAAGTATTACATTTTTAAGGTTGTATTAGCAGCTATATAAATAATTCTCTATCTGTTTCTCTTTCTGTCACTCTCCCACTCTTGTGATAAAATCATAAAAGAAAGAAATTCCATTTCCATCGATTACTTTAGTAGCCAATAGTTCAGAAGTAAAGTTATCCTTCTGGAGACAAATGTTCTCCAATTTATAATTATGGTTTGCACTTGCTAGCACTGCAGATGCTTTCTTCCAGCTGTTATGTATAATTAGCCTATTATGTGTGTTTAACCTTGTCCTTGATAGTAAGTCACAGTTTAAAGTTCTGGTCAATTGGTATACACCTTGGTGACAGCATTTGAGTTCAAGACCAATCTTGTTGACAATTATTCACAACTAGTTTTTTTTTTCCCCATAAGAACGATGCACGTTCTCTTGCATTGCGGGTTATTAGAATATGTGTATAAATACAGACTTGATACCCATTTATGAATTCCTGTTTTAAAATCATTCTTGTTTTAAAATCAGTCCTTGGGAAACTGTTTATGAGTTTTTAGTTGTGAAGTAAACATAATTCGAAAGGAATTATTTATTTGAACATTCATTGGAGTTACCATAAAGTGCTCATTAACCTTTGGATTTATATTTATGACTATTGAATATTTGTAGACATTTTCAAAGATATTCTGGATTGTCGTTTTGGTATATCAGGACATTCAAGACTATTTACATTTGTTTAAAATATGATATAAATTATTATTTCCCAGGTACGTTCAGCAGTTCAAATCTGCATTTAATGAAAGAAAACTCCGATTTTATGCGAGATAGTGACGATGTTATAATGATGTAAGACTGTTTATCTCGCATCGTCAATTTAATAGTGACATATGCAATTTTTTTATTTATTTGTATTTATTTATCTTTCTTCTTTTTTTCAAAATTCTCGTTTATTTATATTATACTAAAAAAATAAACGGGTTATGTCAAAGCAATTCAGTAGTGAAATATTTTAAAATCAGCTCATTCACTTTTGTGCAATTTTTAAAAAAAAATTTTTTCGCAAAATTCTCGTTTATTTATATTATACTAAAAAATAAATGGGTTATGTCAAAGCAATTCAGTAGTGAAATATTTTCAAAGTAGCTTGGTCACCTTTGTGCAAATAATATAATGCAGTCTGAATAAAAATGGCATTATAATATTTTTGCAAAAATCATAATTAAGTGCATTTAAAATAGTAAATAATTTAGACATTATTATTATTGTAGAAGACAGAAAAAAAACAACAACCCCAAAACAAACAAAAACATATACACATGTATGCAGAATAAATAATAATTAAAATAATAATTAAATATAATGTCTACATTAATGCTCTTTTTAATTGAAACGTGCAATGTCGTGTGAAAAATAATAATAAAAAATAGGGCCCTTTTGGGCACATGGTATTGGAGTCAGGGCTTGTGGATTTTGAGTCAGGGCTTTTGAATTTTTTCAAGGCACCAGCCCTGGGCATGTGTCTGAAATTTTTTTTTATTGAACTCTGATTATACTAAAAAAATAAACGGGTTATGTCAAAGCAATTCAGTAGTGAAATATTTTCAAAGCAGGTCATTCATCTTTGTGCAATTTATTTATTTTATTTTTTTTTTGCGAAATTCTCGTTTATTTATATTATACTAAAAAAGTAAATGAGTTACGTCAAAGCAAATCAGTAGTGAAATATTTTCAAAGCAGCTCATTCACCTTTGTGCAATTCTTTTTTTTGCTGGCAAAATTCTCGTTTATTTATATTGTACTAGAAAAATAAACGGGTTATGTCAAATTTATGATTTAATTTGATACAATATCATACGTCAGTATTATACTTCTATATTCTGATAATCTTGTGGACCTCATAATAATTAAAATAAAGAAACTGGTAAATGGGGATAAACAACCATAGTAGTAGTAGTCCAATACGATTTTGGCCCATGCAGTAACACACACACACACACACACACACACACACACCGTTGTTGAAAGATGAAATATATTTTACAAATCTTTGTTTAGAGCACAGTCTGTTATTTGTTTTCTGTGAATTCTTAATAAATGATTTAATTTATTGATTAAAATCTAGAACTAGTAAATCAACTTATTTTCATTTTAACCTTTGAAACATTTGAAAATATTTCCTTTAAAGCACATATTCAATTCATTAAATATTAATTTCTGAATAGATATTTTATTATACTGAAGACATAATGTAATAACACTTCCATGTACCCAAATATCACAAAGTTTTTTCAAGTCAGCATTATATTTTGTGTTCTAGAATGGTATTAAATTAAGTAAATTGGCAAATGACATCAATAGGACTTTAATTATAGCGGCGTTGATCAAACGGGTTTTTGTCAATTCATGGTCAGATGATCCTATTATTAGTATTTGAAAAAAAATTAATTAAGGACACACTGATCAAACAAAGTGTTAAACAAAAAATGGTGATAATATAATGTTTAATAATATAATAATTAGAATGTCATTAATCAAACAGGTTTTTTACAGTGATGGTCAGATACTCTAATTATTATGGTTTGCATTTAAGCTAATTAAGGGATTACTGATCAAACAAAATATTAAACAGACTATAATAATATGATGGGACAATTTGAGTGGCATTGATCAAACATTCATTCCTTTAAATATGGGGAAGTCATACTTTCATCATCATTCTCAAAATGTCTGACAATTGCATCTCATGTGCGTACAAAGTTCATGCCTTTCAACAGGCGATGAGCTGTGATTCTTGTTCTAAATGGCAACACAGATCCTGTAATTCAGGTAAGAACTTTAAATTATGTTTTTGTTAATTTTTTAAAATTTCTGTCTTTAAATTATATTTTATTTAAATGCACTACATCATGTGTTATTCTTTTGTAAATTTGTACAATAATTACATTGTTCTGCTTCATGGCGAGAACAAGCATAAAAATTAACATACGAAATATTGGCAATATTCACTATTTTTTAAAAAATATCTATAAGCTGTAAATATTCACGTTAAATAATGTATGCATTTCAGGAGTAAGCAGAGAGCAATATCGACGCTGGTCGAGAAACAACAGAGACTTTTACTTTCTGTGCCATCATTGTCGCTTGATGCCAAATGCACCATTTGACACTCTAGCTGTATCGCAGCAGACGGACAACAGCCGTACGTTTGTGCAGAGCTATCAGTCGTGACGATTCAAATGGTCAACAGCATTACCGAAGAACACGTCTTTTTGGCTGATGAAACAAACGTTGTCTTTCCGGAAAACGATACCAGTGTCCCGGCAGAGAACTTGTATGTCACATACATGTAAATATATCTTACTAATATATGTATAATAAGGAGTAATTATATCTTTGTGTATATTTTGAATATTATATTTTTTCATGGACAATGTAACGTTATCTAAATGTATGATATGTAATTAACTTTGATTATAGTATTTTTCTCCATTATTTCCATAAAAATGGATGTTGACATTTCATTATTTTATACTTCCAGACCTGAGACGACAACAGCTGATGGTGACGTGACATTCAGCGTCACACGTATGCACCGAGAACTTGTGGAAGAACCAGATGAAGTGCAAGTAACTTGATATCAAGTGTTTTATCCGTATAATCAGTACTTCATTAATTCAAAGTGTTTTACGTTTCTTAGTAAAGATGTATATATCGAATTATATACATACAACCAGCGGTATTAAAGTTATGCATGTATTTATACAGTAATCCAAATAAAATATTTATAACTGTAAATATGTATGTGGAATTAATGAACCTCCATGTTATATTGAAGGTCACTCATTGAGGATTCTGTTGCCTATACTGTAAGTGAACTAAAAGCGAGTGTCAGATTAATTTCATTGAATTGATTATTTATTATAGCTGAAGCCTTTAGCTTATGGTGACATGTTCGGATCGGCACCGGCCATGGTAGATGACGTTCTACAGGAGTATGGTGACCCCCGAAAACCAGAACACTCGCGACCAGTGTTTTCTACAATGGTCAGGATATGTAACCGAGCACGAGAGACCATGCGACCGAGTGATCCTCATGACCTGTCTTTTGAGGTAATTAGCGTGTCAATTATTATTATTTTGTAATAACAGCAAATGCATAGATAAATAAATAACACTTATATATATATATATATATATATATATATATATATATATATTTTTTTTTTCAGTTGGACGAAGACTTCATTATGTCGCAGATACCCGAATCATTCTTCAGGGTCGATGTTAGGGTGAGCAACCGACGACACCTGGTCTTCGCCAATGACAAACAGCTGGAGCTGCTGTCCAAGGCAAAGACGTGGTCATTGATGGAACCTTCAAGATTGTCAAGGATCTGTTTTAGCAGCTCCTGTCAATCCACGCCTTCGTCAAGTCCGGCGATGACATGAAACAGCTACCACTATGTTTCAGCTTGATGTCGGGAAAAAGCAAAAGAGATTACAAAAAGGTTTGTTTCTTTTTAATTTTAAGTGAATAATATTGATCTTGCATATATGATTCCCAAAATGTATGTTGTGAATAATTATATGATTCCTTGCATATACACAGGTGTTCAGGGCTGTTCTACAACATCTACCAATGAAACCTGTTGTGACTTCATTTGTGGCGGACTTCGAAGCAGGGATCTGGCAAGGACTACGAAGCGTCTTTGATGACCTGGTCATTCACGGTTGCGCATTCCATTTCAATCAAGCCCAGTGGAGAAAGGTTCAAGAAAAACGACTTCAGGTATTAATCGATATTTTGTTATGTTATGTTAATCAACAATTAAAGAGGAAAAATTTAATTTCAGTTCCTAACATGTTCTGTTCTCAGATTCATATATATAAAACTTTTTTAGGTGTTATATACTAATATGTAAGTAAATAAATTTGGATAAAGTAATATTGCTGGTAAATTTCAGCAGATATGACTCAATATTATTTATTTTTACATTTAGAAAATATATTTCATGCTAATATTTTTTCAGGTGGTGTACAACAACAGGGACGAAGTCTACAAGTTTCTGAGGAAAGTATTTGCACTACCATTCCTACCGTTGGAGGACATTGCTCCCACTTTTGAGCAGCTACGCCAGAAGGGAACTGGGTCAGACGACCTTGTGAAGTACATGGACTATGTACATGACCAGTGGATTACTAGCAGCATAAGGGACGTGACATCGTTGAGTGTGTACGGGTGCAGTATTAGGACAAACAATGATGCTGAGGGGTGGCACCACCGTATGAACAGGTGCGCCAAGAAAGGCGACTTGCCTTTCTACCTGTTGATAACGCTTCTTTACAATGAAGCCACCCTTATTCCCACGCAAGTTAAGATGGTATCCGAGGGTAAACTCTGTAGATACCAGCGTAAACAGACGAGGAAGTGCCAGGGACGATTGATGGCATTGTGGAAGTCCTACGCAGCTAAGCGGACCTCCACTAGTCAGCTACTGAAGTTATGAGCCAGCATTTATGGACCATGTTAGTTGCTCCATTGCTATAGTATATAAATTAAAAAAATTAAATAATAATATGCTTCTTTTTATCTTTGCTCTTGTACAATAGATACAATGCCATTATCTCTCTCTCTCTCTCTCAAAAATAATTTGCACAAAGGCGAATGAGCTGCTTTGAAAATATTTCAATATTAAATTGCTTTGACATAACCCGTTTATTTTTTTAGGGTGATATAAATAAACGAAAATTTCGACAAAAAAATATATTTTTTTTTTTACAAAGGTGAATGAACTGCTTTTAAAATATTACACTACTAAATTGCTTTGACATAACCCGTTTATTTCTCTTTTTTTGCATAATATAAATGAACTAAATAAATAAATAAAAAAAAATAAATAAATAATTTGCACAAAGGTGAATGAGCTGCTTTGAAAATATGTCACTAAACAGTTTTACATCATTATAACAACGTCATTATCTCGCGTAAAATCGGAGTTTTCTTTCATTAAATGCAGATTTGAACTGCTGAACGAACCTGGGAAATAATATTTTATATCATATTTTAAACAAATGTAAATATCACTGTTAAATCCAAGACGAAACTTAATAATATTTCACATGGTCCTAATCAGCCTGGAATTTGGTCCGAATCAACTTGTGATTTGGGCCGAATCAGCCTGGTCCGAATCAGCCATGTTCCGAATCAGCCTGCTCCCAATCTTCTAAGCTTCGATTTTGGAGCAGGTTTGGTATAGTCGTTTCTCATATTCTTGCGGTAAATCATATTTCTGTAATAAATACAATGGTGCGACACCTTTCTGTTGTTTATCCCAGCAACAGCGCAACAAGGAACTTATTGAAGAGTTTGAACACCAAATATCAAAGAAATGTTTCGTTTTGTGGTAAGTTGGGAAGAAAAAATGAAAGGATAGAAAAAAAACAATGAAAATTAAATCCACCTGTATACCCTCCTTCACCACTACGACCATTTTCTGTTAAGTGGTAAAATTATTTACTGTTTTACCAAACACAAAAACAGTAAATAATGTTACCACTTAACAGAAAATGGTCGTCTGCTTGTCAATGAATGTTACTGACGTATCAGAATCACTTGACAGCTTACCGCATCGCTCGGTCAGGTGAACAAAAGTACGGTAGAAAATATGGACCATAACTCGGGTGGGTATAAAGTGCGACAAGGACTTACCGTCTACGAAAAGGACTGAGGATGTTTTTACTAACAGTTTCAATCAATATTTCTATTTCACAAATGAAATTAATTTGTTTAGTAACTCATTTTACATAGCATTTAATATATATTTGTACCAGAAAGTGTTAAACATGGTTCTTTTTCGCAAAAAGTATTTACTGTCTGCGAAAAAGGACCCAGTACATTTATACTAACAGTTTTAATTAATATTTCTATTTCACAAATGAAATTATTTTATGTAGTAGCTCATTTTACATAGGATTTAATATTTCTTTTTAATATAAAGTGTTACAAATGGGTTCTTTTCGCGAAAAGAACTTACTGTCTGCAAAGAGGACCCAGTATATTTTTGCTAACAGCTTCAATCAATATTTATATTTGATGAATGAAATAATTTGTGTATTAACTGATTTTACCTAGCATTAAAGTTATCTTTTTACAATAAAGTGTGAAAATGGGTCCTTTTGTAATTTCATTCCAATGAAATGCATGACTTTTCAGTATGACAAATAAGACTATTTAAATACAGGTTACAATAAATCTGAAAAATGACCAGGACAACTTTAAATTTGGAAACAAATTAGTGTTTTAGTAGACTTTAAAGTCCATTTTCTTTGCGGCAAATGTATATCCCCCAACCGACCAGATTATTTGGTTTTACTAATGAAACTTCTTCTTTTCGTATTATCTAAATAATTTATCATGTTACCAGGAAAATCTGAAAAAACAGAACCCAGAGTTCATGTCGGTTTCATGATAAATAAGTTTTGTATACAATACTGATTCAGTTAATACACAAATTAATTTAATTCGTGAAATAGAAATATTGATTGAAACTGTTAGCAAAAATGTACTGGGTCCTTTTCGCAGAAGGTAAGTCCGGGGCACCGTTTCGTCCAGCGGAAACTTGCGACGTACCCATGGCTTTTATTGATTTCTCATGCAAATCGTGCTTTCTTTGCATTATATTTACTCCCCAAAATATGTTGTGTAAAGAGTCAATGGTATAACGTACTTTACTGTTATCATTATATTTTAACCTTTTGAGTAAAATCTCAAACCAGTAAACCAACTAATTTTCATTTTAACCTTTGAAATATTTTAAATTATTTCATTAAAAGCATATATTCAATCCATTAAATATTGATTTCTGAATATATATTTTATGTCATTAAACATATATAATATAATAACACTTTCATGTAGCCAAAGATCACAAAGTTATTTCAAGTCAGTATTAGGCCTATAGTTTGTGTTCTAGAATGGTATTAAATGCAGTAAATTGGCAAGTGACATCAATGGTGCTTCAATTATAGCGACGTTGATCAAACGGGTTTTGCTAATTAAAGACACTGATCAAACAAAGTATTAAACAAACGGTATTAATATGATGTTTAATTGTAGCTGCGTTAATCAAACAGGTTTTGCACATTGATAGTTAGATGCTCTCACAATTATTGTTTACAATTAAACTAATTAAGGGCTTCTTTTATCTTTGCTCTAGTACAGTGTACACTTTCAATAATAATGTGCATACAATTAAATAATACATTATAAATTCAACTATTGAAATAACTTACGGTGCTCATTGTTTTAGTATACAAGGTTTATTTAGTATGAAGATAAATCCTACATAAATCTACTTTTAAAGAAATGCATTAACATACTCAGACCGGTATATAGAGACGAAAAAAATCTAACCAAAACATTAGCATACTGAAACCAATATATATATAGACGAAAAAAAATTAACCACATGGCCACTGTTTTCACGATTGTTTTTCGGTGTTATTAATTTTATTATTTCTCAATACAATAAAGTACACTATTTCAATGTAGCACAAAGGTGAATGAGATAAACAGTCTTACATCATTTCATTTCATTATATATAACAACGCCATTATCTCGCATAAAATCTGGGTTTGTTTCATTAAATGCAGATTTTAACTGCTGAATGTACATCGGAAATAAGGAGAGATATCATATTTTAAACAAATATAAATATCACTTTTAAATCCAAGTCAAAACTTAATAATATTTCACATGGTCCGAATCAGTCTGGCATTTGGGCCGAATCAGCCCGTAATTTGGGCCGAATCAGCCTGTGGTTTGGGCCGAATCAGCCTGTGATTTGGGCCGAATCAGCCTGGTCCGAATCAGCCATGGGTCCGAATCAGCCTCTTTCCCATTTTTAACACTTTACAGTAAAAAATATATATTATATTCTATGTAAAATGAGTTACTACACAAAACAATTTCATTTGTGAAATAGAAATATTGATTGAAACTGTTAGTAAAATCATCCTTGGTCCTTTTCGCAGACGGTAAGTTCTTTTCGCGAAAAGGACCCATTTTTAACACTTTATAATGAAAAATATATATTAAATGGTATGTAAAATGAGTTACTACACAACAAATTTCATTTGTGAAATAGAAATATTGATTGAAACTGTTAGTAAAAACATCCTCAGTCCTTTTCGTAGACGGTGTTACGGAATCATACCTCTTTTTCCTTTTTATTATGATTTAATTTATTAGTTTATTATCTCTGTTCTTAGTCTAAACCGCGGTTACCATATGTGTATACATACGACAAATTTTCGATCGATAAATGGTCACACGCTGGTAGTATCACGTGATCTATCTCGCGCTCATAATCTAGATTATGTATACTTTTACTTCATTGAAAACAACATCATGTTGATTGTTAGTTCTGGTCTAATATAGCATTCTTGAGAAAGAAATTGTGTTTACTGGAAGTAAATACATTCTATAGGCTTCCAAAGGCTTCGAATGCTGACAGGAACTACGTAATGGGTTTATTTGATTCTGCGCACTTGCTATGTATATATAGCAAATAATCCTGTGATAGAGGATTCTTTACAGCTACTTTAAAGAGAGAGGTCATAATTGAATTTGCTGTTAAGTGTGAGATATATCTATATTTATTTGGAGATTCATCTATTATCAAAAGGTCGATAAGCAAAACAATGACTTCGCAAGCTAAAATATTGCATCATTTGCAGAGTCAACAAATGCGCCAGAAATGATATGGTGGTGATGGTGGAGGGGGGGGGGGAGGGTAGATAAATAAAACACTACTTATTTAATAATTTTATCAGGCAACAAACCTGAGCTTATTATATTTTCATTGGTTGTTTCGGACAAACCTACATATACAATCAATTTGAACAATTCGTCAAAAGTTTAAATGGTGGTCCTAATTTAAATCCTAAGGTTTTAAATAACAAAACATTGCAACTAATGATGAAAACCATTTCTGATGCAGAATGATACAAGCTGTGCTGCGAGACAACTCTTTTCCAGTAAAGTAACGAGAATGTCGATGTATAACAAGATGAAAAATTTAAGTTACAGATGTAGCCTCCTTAGGAAATATACTGCAATAGTAGTACAATGTAAAGCTAAATAAAAGGCTAGGAAAACTCCCGCTTTAAATAGTTGAATATAACAATGCAGTATACAAAGAACTTCATGCATTGCTTTTGATTTTCATAGCAAGACACAGGATCACATTAAAATACCAACTAATCACTTTTCTAGGAGTGATTTGTTTGCTATTGTGTATTTTGTGTTTCTCTCCATAGTATTTTACTATTCTCATTAGCAGGTTTCTTTACTTCTCTGGAGAACTAAATGTATATTGCGCTCTTTCTCAAGAATGTTTGCGTCAAGCGACACAAGGGATTCTATTTGTTGATTGCAGAGATTTAGCTTACTCTATATCCTGTCGATGTCCTCGAAAGAATTTGGTGATATATCACCGAACATGTCTTGGATTAGCTGTAATGTATTATCTTGATTCCGCTCCTCCATTATCGTCGAGTATGTCGGCAGGTTATTGTCACCCACAAACTTAAGTATCTCAGACATTGATTGGTTAAATATCATTTGGTTTCCAGTTTCAGCGAGTACAATATCTGCCTTTCTGGCATTGTTAATATACATAAATGGGTCAAATCAACCACCACCCGTTATGAAAGATGGTTGATTTATTTCAATTTCTTCAGTATTAGGCCTTTTCATTCTACTCTTCGGTGTTTTTGTTTCTACAGGGGGTGTCTATACTGATTGTACAACCTCTCCTTGTTGTACTACAGGCGTTTTTTGTTCGAAAGTTTTACAAGTTTTCATATCTAAATAAACTGGATATAGTGTACTCCCTCATGATCTTATAATACTTCTTTGTAGATATCCCTTTGGAATTTTGCTGTGTGTTCCTGTCCTTCTCAAGTTCTGAAAACGAACCTTTATCATCAATGACAACTTTGAAACTTTTTAGTGATGTACTAATTTGGCAGAGAAGAGTCCGACAAATGTTCTTGACAACTTGTGACATATTTGTATCTAAATGATTGTATTTGTTTAAAATGAGTTGCTTAAATACCCATAAGGTTATGTGTTAATGTTGTCAACAAGGAAAAAATTAAAAATAAATAAATAAATATTATCAACATAGTACGACAATGCTACTCTGTTCAAATTATATCGTGTATATATCATGATTGAACCAAAGTCAATTGTTGGCAATTTTTCTCATTATTGAATATGAGTCGCTGTACTTTCCAAGTCGTAAATTTTGTTTCATGACAATTTTGATACCTTGATAAACCTTCTTTTCTTCATGATCTGTTTCGAATGAGTACAATTTTGACTTAGATCGTCAACCTCTCTAACTAGAGTGTCTGAAATTTAATTTTTAAAAATCCCAACAGCTTTCCTGTTCATTTGTGCAATGTTATAAATGCAGTCCATTTGTAATTGCTTGTGTCGTAAAACTGTATATTTTATTTTGATGTCGTCATACAAATTCTTTGTCTCAACACTTATTCACAAAGAATCTGTATCGTTAAACAGTAGCTTTAATAGTTCACCTTATTTATTTTTAGCCTGTGATAATAACATTCGTACATCGGTCATTTGTTTAACTCTTACACTGTAAATCCTCCATATTTCGGCTTAGTTAATTTTATTTATTTTTCAGGTTAACCAACACTAAATTAGCGTCAATAATGGCCCTAGTTGCAAATGATAATTGTCCTCCCGGCAAATGTTGCAGCCTCTTTTTATCCTTTTCCATATTTCGTTTGATTTGTATATATTTTAACTGCTCTATGCTTCCTGACATTCTTCACGTGTTTTTCAAACACACTTTTGTTCACTAGTTTAAAGAAGACCTTAGTCAAAAAAAAATTGAAGTTGTATTGAGCTCTATGTAAGGTTTTAGCCACTGTTACTCCAAGTTGTACTGAGCTCTATGTAAGGATTTAGCCACTGTTATTGTTAGAATAATCCAACTCTGAATTTTGTCAACTTAAGCTCAAATTACATACACAACTTCAGCCCCAAATATATACACAACTTCAGTCCCAATTACATTCACAACTTCAGTCCCAGTTACATACACAACTTCAGTTCCAATTACATACACGACTTCACATTTTGACAGCGAGTGACGTATTTGTTTTTGTTTTTTTAGCGCACATAACAATTTAGGCACTGTTTGCTTTATTGTTTTAGCCTCCTCTATGAACTGTTTGTTCAGTTTATTTTTATTTGAGAGAAGATAAATAATTTTCACCTTGAATTAATTTCACTGGGACTAACGACTAGTCTTTAAAGTAATCGTGTAATTGAGCTGTTGCTTCTCGATCGACTTCTAAAATGTATACATTCTCATTGATGTCTGAGATACTAAAAAAAATTTCATTTGGCTTGTAGTTTGTAATGCAAACGTTCCTTGAAAATATTGCACAGCATTAATGTAATAGTATGTCACCTAATGTTTCAAGTTTGAAAAGATTCGTGACATCTTGTAGCTATTAATAGCGGTCATCTGATATGTTTCAAACTGAAGAAGAAAAGTAGAATTTGTCTTTTGATGGAATGGATGTATCATTCATACGTTCAAAACTATTAAAGTACTCATAGGGATAGATGCCCTTTCTCGGAAAGTTTGATTGCATGTGTTACGACCAACGAGTTGTTTCAATAAACTTGTTATTATTTATTTCTTTGCAAATATCTCTAATGCTTTACATAAATCTATAGCTATCTACAAATCGATTAGTTCTTTTTATCGTTATTTTCTTAGCATCCTAGATGAACCTATCAACTATAAACTCCTTGTTTAGTGAAATGTAGTTTTCATCCGTATTAAGGATGATTTTGACCTGATTATCAGATTCTTGTCTCACTAACTCCTTGATGAAGAGGCGTGAATCATGTTCACATATATTATGAATGAATAGTGGTATGAAATGTGCTTATTTGTAATTCAAATTGCAATTGAAATGACCAAGACTTATGTATTCTCCAGTTAAATGATCAAGATTCTCCAGTTAAATGATCAAGATCACACACTTATAAACCTTAAATATCTTTCTTTCAAATGTGGCAAATGTTTGTTGAGTTGAAATGTCTCTTGTCCTCATTTGTGAATATCATTGGTTCTCATTTGTCGTTCTTAACCATCGTACACACTACTAGTTATCCTACCCAACCAGTTGTAAAATACTTTATCAAAATCAGTACTTCTGTAAAGGCTAGGGTGGTATGTATGTGTATTCACTTGAAAAAATGCAGAAGCTTGAAAGAATGTGTTTAGAAATTTTCATTTTACAAGATTAATCAACTACGTTGTTGCTTGACTTATTTGAGTAATTAGGCATTACACTTCAAAAATCACAATAAATGACAAATGGAACTCTTAAGTCTTACTGAAAATGTTTGAATTTAAAAGCAGACCTCGTTTTAGGTTAAATGGTCTGTCTTGTCGCTTACGTTGTGTATCACAGTTTTTTGTGTTCATTCTCCTTTTCTAAATGTATTGTTGTGTGTGTTGAAATCCTTTATATAAACATAGTGATATGTTCCTTCTTTGTAGCCTTCAAGACCATCACCTGTAAAAATGATTAACTTATCTACATGTTGGTCCTTTTGAGTTTTGCTACCCTATGAAGGTTGCTCTACTTATCCTCTTTGCATCTTTTGTGCAAGAGTTGTTTTGTACAGATATCATCGTTGTCCTTACTGGACAATAGCTATTGTTTCGCACCAAACTCAACTATTTCATAGACGTTAAGAGATATATCAAATTCATTTTCAAATGTTTTGATGTCCTCTATTTTCTTTGGACATCTATCGATCCAACTGTCGTACGATTTAGGTTGTGCCTGGTTGGTCTCTGTGGGTCTTTTACTGGAAGGTTTAGAATTGACAAGCTGCGGTAGCTCAGTTGGTAGAGAGTTGGACTTGTAATCCAAGTTCGCGGATTCAATGCCCGCCCAGGCTAGCCTAGGTCGGCTGCCTCATTATGTCCTTGAGAAAGGTACTCGGATTATGTTTCCTATGCATAACACTGCCAATAATGTGTCAAAAGTGCCTCTAAAACCAACCAACCAACAACTGCGTAAAAGATAAATTTATTGTTATTCTTTCCTATGTTAATACGTTAAAAACAGTATTTCTTATTTTTCCCCATTCGGGTGAGCTAGCGTTTAAATGTTCGTATTTGTCGAAGTTTAAGCACATTCTCACAATTTTTTTTCTTTTTCAAATCCCCCCCTCCCCATGAAAAACACATTTAGTACTGTCCGCTTTTTTGTTCTTAATCGAATTGAGTGATGAAATAAATGCTATAGTCTAATTATTTCATCATGATTTTTAAAATTTTCCTTGGAATTAAAGCTGTCGAGTTAAAGTCTAAGCATCATCATCTTCCAAAGGCAGAAAGAAAAGAAAAACCAAAGATTGAACCAGTCCAACCAAAATAAATTTAAGACAGTCATATTACTTTCATTACCAAATTAACAATGTTCCAGAGATGCTGTGAAAACTGCTATTTTGTTCCTAAATAAATGAGTGAGGCAAAGATCATCAGATTGTATCTTTCTTTAGTAGATCCTGCTTTAGTCATTAGTTACGGTATACTATTGAAAATTTTAGGTTTTAAACATCGGACCACCTTTTATTTATTTTTTTAAAGTTTTCAAGTTGATTGTACCTGGAGGTTTCTCTGAAGCAACCAAGAAGTACCTAATTCATTCAGGTTTGTGACATGATCAAATTGTTTCATAAATAACGTTTTCTGTATCCACCCTACCATAAAGTTTCTGGCGCAGTCAGTGTTTTGCGTATCCACTCTACTGTCAAATTTCTAGATCAGTCAGTGTATACTGTGCTAAAATATAACCAGCCTGTGTTTTACTAACGCGAGCAGAGTAGTATATAAGTGGTGAGTTCTAGGTTATTTGCTATTTGAATTAATAACTTTTTAATTCTTTAGTATGGCTTTAGTTTATTAGCATTCATATTTTGGGGCTTTTTACTGTAAATTTCGTGGGTTTACAAGAGCATTTATCAAATGTGGGAAAAAGTTAATAATTCGAATAGAGGCTAGAACTTGCCACTACTGCTGCTCAACATTGCTTTATTTAAAGTCGTTTAATAGCGATTATGTTCGAACGTTTCATGAGGTACACATATTATTTACATAATTCAAAATATAATATCAACTGAGTTTACATCAATAAGGACAAATATATGAATCCCGAAACGTTCGATAACCCTTTGTGCGTGTATTTGTGAGTGTGCACGCACAAAAGTGGTTTAGAAAATACTATATGCACGACGGAAGTAAGCTATTTTAAAGAAACTAATGTACTATGATATTACGATTCTAGTTTTTGCTTTGATTAAAACACATTTCATATTGACCTGTTTTTTTGTTTTTTAAAAATAAGCATTTTATCTATCTCCTGGATATAAACTAAAATTATATCCATTAAAAGTGTTGCTTCACCGCCATAAATAAATGAAATGGTACATGCAATAACAGGAAATTCAAAGATAAAGAATGATTGAAAATAGTAGTAAGTAAATTGAGAGTTCTGGAGCAATTATTAAACTGTTGACTTATTTAAATCGGTACATGTAATCATGAGAAATACTAAGATAAAAAGTAATGTATAGTTATAATAAATTATGAACATACCTAAATTGCTTACGATAACACAGAAGCAACTCTCGAATGAATCAATGAATTTTCGGTGGAGTTGTGTACAGGGGTGGGGGATTTTCCTTTGAGCGGAATAATTTGTTGGTCCGTCATTAACCGATTTTTTTTTTTTTTTGCGGCGGGATGTTTTATTTGCTCCTTGTTAAGGAACACAATATTTTTCATCTCATAGCATGGGACACATAGTTAATTCAGTGAAGTGAATTCTTTTCCAGAAAACGAGTGACGTATCCCCTCGAACAAAATATTCATCTTTGATAGTTAGTGCCTAAGTTAAACTGTCTCCACAGATCGGATGTATTGATAATTGGTCAAACGGATTCGAGAAAAGAAATACCGAATCACATTCCTATATTTTCTAAACTTAATACATATAAAGTGAGATGTCCGTTTGGGTTGAACAACTACATATTTTGTCTGCATTTTAGATTTCACTCGCGTATAACTGAAAACTCCCTTGCACAGTTTTCTTGTCATAGCATTTTGTGGCGCATACGAGAGAGAGAGAGAGAGAGAGAGAGAGAGAGAGAGAGAGAGAGAGAGAGAGAGAGAGAGAGAGAGAGATTAGGAAGGTACATTTCGCGAGGCATAAATGACATATTTAATATAACATAGCTAATTTCAATATTGTTTTCCGCACCACTACAATGCCAGATATTGCTAACACCAATTAGGATATTGTAACGCTTTTGTCCGCATATTACTTTGTTGACACAGCTAAGCACAATAAGCGCAATACACTACTGGCACATTTTGTTTGCAAAATCCTAATTGCAATAAACTGGATAAACTTATGATATAGTCAAGCTTTTAAATGCTCACTTTGCATGTGTATTCAAGATGCAAAATGAACATACAATATACAGTAATACATCAGATAATCAGCAATAAATGTGATATAAGGAGATAAATATTCTCATCCAATAACCACACACTATTTATAAGGGTGTGTAGTTTGTGAAGAGAAGATATGCTTGTTCAATGACCATATCCAAATTAATAAGAAAGAGGTAATATATGGTAAGAAAATATTACCAGTCATCATCCGGAGAAGAATATATATATATATATATATATATATATATATATATATATATATATATATATATATATATATATATATATATATATATATATATAACTTAAATTTATCCCGAAGTCAAAGCGAATTCGTTTACATTTGTACAACTAGGATTTGCAAATTAATCTTCTGAGAGGAAACGAACTAAGCCTTAATTAGATAAATAGTTTAAACTCGGGGAATTGTATCATGGATCAAATTAGTCGTTTCCTCTGACCCTTTCCACCCAATTTTAAATAGATGTCAAAATATCTGCAACAGAGTGGGAACGGTAAGAGGAAAATCGATTAGATATACAAATGAAGAAATGACTACATTTCGGAATGCCAAAGAAATTAAAAGTCCTAAATTAAACACCTTTGCTCGAAATATCGGCTTCATGGATGCAAATTTTTAAAAATTCCCAGGTTTTAAATACAACATAGGTGGAATTTTATTGAAAAACTGTTGGAAGTTGGAAAATTGATGAATGCTGGAAAGTTCGGGGATTTTTTGGGAAAACTTCTAAGCTTTCTTGAGAGCAAAAGTCTCTACAAACTAGAGGATTATTGTAAATAAATTAATTGGTGAAATAACCCTGATAGGAAATTATTTTATTGGAAATGTATCGGAAATTCGTTGTTGAATTACTTTGCTCATTCTCGATTTCGACATTCCGAAATCACGCTGAAAACGGGAACTCGTTTCCGCGAGATTTAATGGCCAGGGAAACATATCTTAAGCTTGTACTTGTTAGCAATAATTTATGGGTTTTTTTCAATTACATTTTCATGTGTAATAAATTGTAAGAATACAGATATTATTGGTTCAAACTGAAACCGATAACTCTATTCAACCTGCACAGCAATACAAAACAAGAATTTAAACTCTAAAACATAGGCGTATGAGTCTCCGCAGGGGTGGGTGGGTGGGTGGGATTTTAAAAATCCATTGGTCAGTATATAGATATACTGTACAATATATATATATATATATATATATATATATATATATATATATATATATATATATATATATATATATATATATATATATATATTAAGTATCCCGCTGTATTTTTATTCTAAATAACCAGAATAACGTTTTCAAGTACTGAAAGATAATTTCCGCCGACTGTGATCAAACTTCTGAGACTTGGATAGACTATCCCATAAAATCGATATTCTTACATATCAATGAAATCTTCCTGGGTTCTTGATGACCATAGGCCCTTGTATGTCAAAAATAAAATTTAATTCAAGTTCAATGTAATCGTGTTATATATATATATATATATATATATATATATATATATATATATATATATATATATATATATATATATATATATATATTGTTACGACTCTATGGTCTAAGAAAAATGTAACAGAAAGAAAGTGAAACCAACAAATCAAGTAAAAAATCAACAAGCAATTTATTACTAGATAATTAAAATGAAAAATCTAAAAAGTCACTTACAGTAATGTGTTTTGAAATCCTAATAATCCAATAAGAATGATTGTTCTAATCACAAGTCCTAAATATAGAATGTTTAGAATTCACGGCTGTGTCCTTGAATGTTATTATGTGCCAATGGTCTCCAAAGTCCTGATGTACTAGAAATCTTGATATGTTGATGTCAAAATGAAGTATTCCAAAATCTATGAATAAGTTCTCATAAATTCCAAAATCATCAATTAAAAATCCAAAATCAAAACGTTTATGAGCACTGTTATAATCCAATGAATATTTAAAATAATTCCTCTCTTAGAATTTGGAATGAATTTTCACAACTGTAATAGCTCTTTACAAGACTGATGGTAATGTCGAACTGAACAAATGTCTACCAAACATGGTATATGTAAAGATTGGTCACATGACAGAATGTTCTAGATTGGTCACATGACAGAATGTTCTAGAATGTGTGTCATCTTAATGGAATTTTTACTTGTAAACAAAAATCAACCTTGACCTTCAAATTGAGAAAACATATTGATCAAAACAACCTAATTCAAGGACACTAGTTAAACATGTTTTTCCTGATAAACATTAAGATTCAAGCAAACATCAAAGTGAAGAAACATTTATAATTTCCTAAAATATTTATAATATTATATAAACATCATACATAACACCTCCCCTCATAAAGAAAAAGAAAGATTTATATAATAAAGCTTTCTTTTGAATATACATCTAATACTATAATAACCAAAATTACATAAGAACATGTTTTATGATACTGGACTTAATTACATCAAGCAATATTACATTTCTAGGCACGTGAGAGTGCATCTGCAATCACATTGTCTTTTCCCCTGATGTGTCTAATGTCAATGTTATATTCTTGCAATATCAAACTCTATCTCAACAATCTCCGATTTTTATCTTTCATTTTGTTGATGAAAGTAAGGGGATTGTGATCACTGTACACAATAACTGGAGAAAGAGCTGAGGTAACATACACTTCAAAATGCTGTAAAGCCAATATCAAAGCCAAACATTCCTTCTCAATTGTGGAATAATTTTTCTGGTGCTTGTTTAGTTTTTTAGAAAAATAACACACAGGGTGATCCACACCACTTTTGTCTTCCTGAATCAATACTCCACCAACCCCTACATCACTTGCATCAACAAATAATTTAAATGATTGGCTAAAATTTGGTGCAGAAAGAACTGGTGCATTCTTAAGCATGGCCTTTAACTTGTCAAAAGATTCCTGACAATTGTCAGACCAATGAAATTTGACTTTCTTACTCAATAAACTTGTCAAAGGTTCAGCAATTTTGGAAAAATTGGAACAAAATTTCCGATAATATCCAGCCATACCTAGAAATCGCATCAGTTGCTTTTTACAAATTGGAACTTGAAATTCAGAGATAGCTTTGACCTTAGCTTCTATAGGTTTAACTTGACCTTGTCCCACAATATGTCCTAAAAATGTGACACAAGCATGGCAAAACTCACTTTTGCTCAAATTAATTGTCAGATTCGCATCACTGAGTCGATCGAAGAATTTTCGAATGGTTTCCAAATGATCTTCCCAGGTGTTGTTGTAGATAATGACGTCATCGATATAAGCGTCACAATTATCAAGACCAAATGTTATCATGTTCATCAGACGTTGAAACGTTGCAGGCGAATTTTTCATTCCAAACGGCATGACTTTATATTGATAAAGTCCATCTGGAGTTGCAAATGCTGAAATTTCTTTTGCCCTTTCCGTCAGTGGAATTTGCCAGAATCCTTTTAAAAGGTCAAACTTGGTGACATATTCCGCATTTCCAATTTTATCAATGCAATCGTCCATTCTTGGGATTGGAAATGAATCAGTTTTGGTGACACTGTTGACTTTTCTATAGTCAGTACACATACGGAATGTATTATCTGGCTTGGGAACAAGAATACATGGTGAACTCCAGTTACTTTTACTTGATTCAATGAAATCATTCTCAAGTAGATACTGAATTTCTTTCTTCAGATAGTTCTGTTTGAGAGGATTCATCCTATAAGGATGCTGTTTCACAGGCGCAGAATCTACAATGTCAACGTCATGATAAATTTTACTTGTTCGTGTTGGAACATCAGGAAACAAGTGCTCATAGTCATGTAATAGCTGTTTTAGTTCATTTCCTTCCTGTTGTTGTAGATGTGAAAGTTTCTGGTCTAGGTTGTTCAATATTTCTGAATTCCGAAGATTGGTTATACCAGAGTCACTATAGTCTGATTGTACTCCATCGTTGATATCTTCACTGTGTGGGACAGGTACAACTAAACTAACAGAATAATTAGTTGAGCTATCTCTGTCAAAATATTCCTTTAACATATTTATATGACAAAGTTGTTTCTGTTTCCGTCTCCCAGGAGTGTTAATGATATAATTTAAGTCATTTACTTTCTTTTCAACGGTATAAGGACCAAAAAATTTAGCCTGAAGAGGATTCTGAGGTATGGGAAAGAGAGCCAGAACTTTGTCACCAGGTTTAAAACTCCTTTCCTGTGAATTTCTGTCATACCTTAATTTCATTTTTGACTGGGTAGTGTGAAGATTAGTTCTTGCTACTTCACAGGCCTTTGACAACTTGTGTTTGAAATCAGAAACATAATCAAGAAGATTAATCTTCGAATCTTCATTTGAAAGAAGTTTCTCTTTTAATAATTTCAATGGTCCACGGACAGTATGACCAAAAACTAGTTCAAAGGGACTAAAACCCAACGACTCTTGAACTGATTCCCTAACAGCAAACAACGACAAATGAAAACCCTCATCCCAATCCTTTTCTGTATCAAAGCAATATGATCGAATCATATTCTTCAAAGTTTGATGAAATCTTTCCAAAGCACCTTGACTTTCAGGGTGATAGGCAGAAGATTTAAACTGTTGGATGCCTAATTCATGCATAACTTGTTGGAAAATTCCAGACATAAAATTTGACCCTTGATCCGACTGGACAGATTTGGGAAGGCTAACAAGTGTAAAAAACTTCACCAAAGCTTTCACAATAGTTTTAGTTTTTATATTTCTCAGAGGAATTGCTTCTGGAAATCTTGTAGATGTACACATGATGGTCAACAAGTATTGGTTGCCTGACTTGGTTTTAGGTAAAGGACCAACACAGTCTACTATTATTCTACTAAATGGTTCATCAAATGCAGGAATAGGTTGCAGATGAGCCTTAGGTATCTTCTGATTGGGTTTTCCTACCATTTGACAAGTGTGACAAGATCTGCAGTATTTAGAAACATCACTTTTGAGTTTCGGCCAATAAAAATGATTCAAGATCTTGTGATAAGTCTTACGGACTCCTAAATGACCAGCTAAAGGGGTTTCATGGGCTAAATTAAGAATTTCCTGTCGATATGACTTAGGAACAACAATTTGATAGCTCACTGACCACTCGTCACCAGCGGGTACATCAGATGGTCTCCATTTCCTCATAAGGACACCATTTTTCACAAAGTAACACACTGGAACTTGTGTGGCTTCAGTTTCACTAATAACCCTCTGAAACAAACAAGATATCTCGGGATCTTGCTCCTGTTCAACGACAAGGGATTGTCGTTTGTCATCCTGATTAGAACAAAGAGAATGAGTTTCCAAAAGAGGATCACTGCGATCAATACCATTTGATTGATCAATACCTGAGGAAAAAGTGACCTCATCAAAAGACTGACCAATACATGTGTCAGCCAAAGGAATAATATCCTGATCAACATCACTCTCAAGAGCTCTTTTTTCCATAGCTCTAGTAACTGCACAAGCAGGGTACAAATCAGGGATTTCAGTTTCGACAGGATCAACTTTCTGATCCAAACAAGGCTTGTCAGTTACAAGTGGATTAACCACAACCTAATCTCCAGCTAGGTCATTGCCTAGTAATAAATGAACACCCTCTATGGGTAAGGAAGTCACTGCCCCAACAGTCACAGGTCCAGAAACTAAGTCTGATGCCAAATTTACACAATGGTGAGGAACATTTACAAAGCCGCACTCTACTCCCTGAACAAGAACACTTTCACTTAAAGAAGACTCCTCAGACAAAGGCAAAGTACCTGATAATAAAAGACTCTGAGAAGCTCCAGTGTCCCTTAATATTTTAATTGGGATAGGTTTGGCAGAATCACCAATAAGTGATATAGAACCTTCTGACATGAATGGTTCATAAGCCTCCAAAATAGAATCAGACTGGGGTTTGTTTGACCCAACAAATGTATTGCTTTCACTACAAGACCGTGACCTTGACCTCGTAGAAATAAGAGCATTTGGAAAAGCTCTGTCTTTTCTCTCTTGCTTATTTTTCAACTTGATGCAATCAGAAATAACGTGCCCTTTCGTTTTACAATAAGTGCACGTAGGAAGAGATAAGGATTTCTGATCAGTCTTATCAGATGTTTGATTCCTAACAGTTGTGCTGTTGTGAAATTTGGAAGTACTCGAATGAGATTGAAATGGTTTTTTACCAGAAAACTGCTGAGAGGACGACTTATTGCCAAATGAAATTTTGTGAGTCAAGGAATAATCATCAGCCATACGAGCAGCATTTTCCAAAGTTTCCACATTCTGCTCGTCAAGATAGGTTTTAACATCACTATGGATGCAACTCTTGAACTCTTCAATTAATACGAGCTGTCGGAGGTTATCATAACCTTGATCAACTTTCTTGGCTGAGCACCACCTATCAAATAGTTGTTCTTTATCCCTTGCAAATTCGACATGAGTTTGTCCAGTTTCTTTTCTACAATTCCTAAACCTTTGTCGATATGCCTCTGGTACCAACTCATAAGCTTTCAAGATGTACTCCTTAACCAAATCATAATCAGTGCTTTGTTGTACTGACAGTGAAGCGTAGACTTCACGAGCTTTGCCAATAAGTACACTTTGCAATAACAAAGTCCAATGCTCTCTGGGCCATTTCAAGTTTTCAGCTATTTTCTCGAAATGAAGAAAGTATTTATCTACTTCTTTTTCCTGAAAAGGGGGTACTAACCTAATATATCTAGTAACATCAAAACCTGGACTTGTGTTTAAAGGAGTGGAGTGTGCTCTGTTTGCCAGTTCTAATTCTCTTAACTTAAATTGCATTTCCCTTTCTTCTCTTTGCATCTGCATCTGTATTTGTCTATCTTCTTTCTCTCTCTCTCTCTCCATCTGCATTTGCCTCTCTTCCTTCTGCATTTGTAGCTGCCTCTCTTCTTTCTCTCTCTCCATCTGCCTCTCTTCTTTCTCACTCTCCATCTGCCTCTCTTCTTTATCTCTCTCCATCTGTATCTGCCTCTCTTCTTTCTCTCTCTCCATCTGTATCTGCCTCTCTTCTTTCTTTCTCTCTCTCTCTGAATCTGCAGCTTTGCCAATTCTAAATCCATCTGGTTCTTTAACTCTTATTCCCTTAATTTCCTGTCAGAACCAGATACAGGCTTTCTCTTCAAACTTAAAGCACTATTTTTAAAAATTCCCTTTCCTACTAAATACTGAATCAAAATAATCTTTATCTCCTGTTTTGTCAATGATACTTTTGCCTCAGATAGACTGTATTTTCTGGCAAGCTCGAGCAACTCATCCTTTCTCATGCACTCTAACCCCTCCTGGGTAGGTTTTGAAATGAAATTCTGAACATTAGATGCCATTGTAAATGCTTGTTGGTTTCACACACAAAAAAATTCTTTATTAAAAATCTTTGCCAAAGACAAAAAAAAATTCTCCGAGACAAAATCAATATGAATTTCAAAGATAAATTTAATATCTCTAATATGCTTTAAAGAAATTCAGATTCCGGAACGGCCCCCAATTTCTGTTACGACTCTATGGTCTAAGAAAAATGTAACAGAAAGAAAGTGAAACCAACAAATCGAGTAAAAAATCAACAAGCAATTTATTACTAGATAATTAAAATGAAAAATCTAAAAAGTCACTTACAGTAATGTGTTTTGAAATCCTAATAATCCAATAAGAATGATTGTTCTAATCACAAGTCCTAAATATAGAATGTTTAGAATTCACGGCTGTGTTCTTGAATGTTATTATGTGCCAATGGTCTCCAAAGTCCTGATGTACTAGAAATCTTGATATGTTGATGTCAAAATGAAATATTCCAAAATCTCTGAATAAGTTCTCATAAATTCCAAAATCATCAATTAAAAATCCAAAATCAAAAAGTTTATGAGCACTGTTATAATCCAATGAATATTTAAAATAATTCCTCTCTTAGAATTTGGAATGAATTTTCACAACTGTAATAGCTCTTTACAAGACTGATGGTAATGTCGAACTGAACAAATGTCTACCAAACATGGTATATATAAAGATTGGTCACATGACAGAATGTTCTAGATTGGTCACATGACAGAATGTTCTAGAATGTGTGTCATCTTAATGGAATTTTTACTTGTAAACAAAAATGAACCTTGACCTTCAAATTGAGAAAACATATTGATCAAAACAACCTAATTCAAGGACACTAGTTAAACATGTTTTCCTGATAAACATTAAGATTCAAGCAAACATCAAAGTGAAGAAACATTTATAATTTCCTAAAATATTTATAATATTATATAAACATCATACATAACAATATATATAGATATATATATATATATATATATATATATATATATATATATATATATATATATATATATATATATATATATATATATATTCTAGTTTGTTGGCGTAAATATGAGTGTATTATTCTATAAAAATGCAAAGTGTCTAAAGACATGGCCCACATATATTTTAATCTGTTAGTTTGAAACTGATTGAATGATTGCTGTGATAGGCTTCTAAAGATGTAAAAAGGGAAGAAAAAAACACCCAATAACAACAACAAAAGAACAACAGCAAACAAATTTTAAAAAAATAAAAAATACCCAGCTTTTTTGCTCCAAAAAATGAAACTTTGATATGCTTCTAGAGAATATCTGTAATCTCACTTTAGTGGAGAAATTGCAAGATTGCAGACATTAACAATGAATTTAAAGTATTAAAGCAATGCAAAATTATGAAAAACAACGGGCCATTGAAAACATTGAAAGGGTCACCAAGAAAATTTTACTTTGTATTGGTAAAGTCCATCTGGAGTCACGAATGCTCAAATTTCTTTTGCTCTCTCCGTAAGTGGAATTTGATAGAATCCCTTCAATAGGTCAAAGTTTGTGACGTATTGGGCATTTCTAATCCTGTTAATACAGTCATCAATTCTAGGAATTTGAAATGAATCTGTCTTTGTGACACTATTTACTTTTCTGTAATCAGTACACATACGGAAAGTCTTATTTGTTTTCGGCACTAAAATACATGGTGAACTCCAGTCACTTTTACTTGGTTCCATAAAGTCATTTTCCAGTAAATACTGAATTTCTTTCTTCAGATAGTCTTGTTTGTCATACCTCAATTTCATTTTCGATTAGACAGATTTTAGATTAGTTCTTGCCATCTCGCAAGCCTTTGCCAATCTATTTTTAAATTTAGAGACATAGTCCAGAAGATTTAATTTCGACTCTTCGGTAGAAAGAAGTCTTTCTTTCAATAATTTTAATGGACCCCGGACAGAGTGTCCGAACACAAGTTCAAAAGGACTAAATTCTAGAGACTCTTGCACTGACTCCCGTGCAGCAAACAACAACCATTGCACACCTTCATCCGATTCTTTCTCTGTCTCATAACAATATGATTTAATCATATTTTTTAAAGTCTGATGGAACCTTTCCAAAGCACCTTGACTCTGAGGGTGGTAGGCAGATGATCTAAACTGTTGGATACCTAATTCATGCAAGACCTGCTGGAATACACCAGACATGAAATTAGATCCCTGATCAGATTGTACAGACTTAGGAAGACCAAATAGTGTGAAAAACTTGACCAAAGCTTTCACTATGGTCTTAGCTTTGATATTCCGTAAAGGAATAGCTTCTGGAAATCTTGTGGACGCACACAAACAAGAATTGGCTGCCGAACTTGGTCTTAGGTAAAGGACCGACGCAATCTACCATTATTCTACTGAATGGTTCATCAAATGCAGGAATAGGTGACAGATGAGCTTTGGGTATCTTGTGATTGGGTTTTTCCACCATTTGATAAGTATGACAAGATCTACAAAACTTAGAAACATCACTTTTAATTTTTGGCCAATAAAAATGATTTAAGATTTTGTGATAGGTCTTATTAACTCGTAAATGACCAGACAACGGCGTTTCATGGGCTAAACTAAGTATTTCCTGTCGATGTGACCTAGGAACTACAATTTGATAACTAACTGACCACTCGTCACCAGCGGGTACCCCGAGTGGTCTCCATTTCCTCATAAGGACCCCATTCTTCAAGAAGTAAGAAGTTCCTTCTTGCGTGACTTCAGTTTCAGTCATAGCCCTCTGAAACAAACAGGAGATATCAGGATCCTCCTGTTGTAGGACAACTAGTGTTAGTGATTCTTTTAACACCCTGATTAAAATTATGAGACTGTGTAGCTGAAAGAGTATCACAGTGATCAATACTGCTTTATTGATCCAAACTAGGAGCAAAAGTTACCTCATTAAAAGCCTGACCCAAAAAGGTGTCCGCTAAAGGAAATACATCCTGTTCAACAACATCATTCTCAAGAGTACGCTTTGCCATAGCTCTAGTAACTGCACAAGCTGGATATAAACCAGGGATTTCTACTTCAATAGGATCAACTCGTTGATCCGTACAAGGCTTGTCAGTTACAAGTGGATTATCCACGACCTTATCTCCCGCTAGGTCCTTACCTAGTAATAAATGAATGCCCTTAATAGGCAAAGAAGCCACAGCTCCTATAGTCACTGGTCCCGAAACTAAGTCTGATGACAAATTAACACAATGGAGAGGGACATTTACATATCCACATTCTACCCCCTGTATTAAGACACTTTCACTAGCAGAAGACTTCTCAGAAAACGGCAAAGTACTTTCCAACAAAAGACTCTGAGAAGCTCCTGTGTCTCTTAATATCTTAATACGAATAGTCTTATCTAAATCATCAACAAGTGACACTGAACCCTTCGACATGAATGGTTCGAATTTCTCCATTACAAAATCAGACTGAGGTATGCAAGCCGCCACTAGTATCTTTTCCGATACATGACCCTGACCTTGACTTTTTATAAACAAGAGCATGCCCTGTAATTATGTTGCCTATTACTCAACTGAAAGCAATCAGAAATAACGTGCCCTTTCCTCTTACAAAAGGAACACGTGGGAACAGATAAGGTTCTCTGATTTGTCTTATCAGACATTTGATTCTTCACACTACACCAGTCTGAGGTCTGTAAGTACTCAACGAGACTGAAATGGTTTCTTAACAAAAACTTGCTGAGAGGAAGATTTATTTACAAATGGAACTTTGTGTATCAAAGAATATTCATCAGCTGTACTAGCTGCCTTGTCTAAAGTTGCAACTCCTTTCTCATCAAGGTATATTCTAATGTCACTACTGACACAATTCTTGAACTCTTCAATCAATACCAGTTGCTTAAGATTATCATAATCCTTATCAACCTTCTTGGACGTACACCATCTCGTAAACAAACGCTCTTTCCCTCATGCAAATTCCAACTGAGTCTGGGGAGTTTCCTTTCTACAATTTCTAAGATTCAGGTAACATCTCTTAAGCCCTAAAGACATTTTCTTTGACCACTTCATAATCAGCAGATTTTTGAAATAAGAGTGCAGTATAAACATCACTAGCTTTGCCAGTAAACACACTCTGCTATAATGAGGTCCAATAATATTTTGGCCATTTCAAATTATCAGCAATTTTCTCAAAACTGAGAAAATATTTGTCTACCTCCTTTTCTCTAAAGTGGGGGTGGCTCTGTTTGATATGTTTGTCTATATCAAAGTATGAACCCATATTGCCATGAGAGTGCCCTTTACTGGTCAATTTCAATTCCCTTAATCTAAATTCTCGTTCTTTATCTCTCTCTCTCTTCCCTATCCCTTTTTTCTTTCTGTATTTCATTATCCCTTACTTTATCCTCGCTTCTTTCCCTCTCTTGTATTTCCCTATTTCTTATTTTATCCTCCCTTCTTTCCTTCTCTTGTATTTCCCTCTCTCTTACTTTAAACCTGTATTTCCCTATCTTTATCCTCCCTTCTTTCCTGCATCTGCATTTGTTCCCATTGTAGTCTGAGCTTTGCTAATTCTATGTCCTTCGCTACCTGTAATTTCCTTCCCAAACTAGATGGAGATTTCTTCTTTACACTCGAAACACCCTCTTGAAAAACACATGTTTCTACCAAATATTGTATCAAAATACTCCTAATCTCTTATTTCAACAGGGAAGCCTTTACTTCAGTCAGACTATAATGTTTAGCAATTTAAGGTAACAGGTCCTTCTTCAAGGACTCAAATTTCTCCTGGGTAGGATCAGCTATGAAACTCTCTACTTTGGATGTCATAATGAAAGCCTGCTCGTTTCTCTGTTTATTTCTTAATCAGGAAATCAAAATGTCAAAGACGACTAAAATTTCAAACAATGAAATTAAAATCTCAAAAAGAAACAATTTTCTGAAGTATTAAATCTCTGAAATATTAAACTTTGAAAATACTTAAATAAATTAATATCCCGAAATATTCATAAAATTCGGATCCCGAAAATATTCAAATTTCGATCCCGGAACGACAGCCCCCAAATTCTTTTGTTACGACTAGGGTTAATGTAACAAAAGAAAGAATTACTCAAACAAGCTTTCAAGATTTACAAACACAAATTTAATTTCTTAAAAATATAAAAATATTCTAAACAAACAAAGTGAAAGAATTACAAATAACTTACAGTGTAGAATTTCCTTAAATAGTCCTAAATTGTTCTATTGTTCACAAATCAGGAAGTTATCCAAAATATTCCGAATGAAGAATGTTCTGAATGAAAACACCACTGTGCTGATGTACTAACAAGAATCAGTTATATGCAAATATTATTTATTCCAAATAGATCCTTGTGAATGTAGAATATCACACAAGTTCTAGAAATGTTTCCAATAATTCCAACGGAGCTGAATAATTCTTAAATCTTTAAATGTCAATATTTAATCCCAAAAATGTAGTCTGGAAATATTTCTGAAGTAGATAAATAATCACACACAATGAACCAATCTCTTTTATGACCTCTCAAGCTGAAGTAATTATGAAGAATTATGAACGCAGCGATAACATCTCATTATATAGCTTCTGTACTGCGTCTTTAAAACAAATAAAACCCATTCTTATTTCGTCTTAAATAAACATCTTTGTATTACGATCTATTAATCTAACTTCTGGTCAACAAAATGAATCATTCTTTGAATTGCGAAATCCAGGTCAAAATGATAGTACATTTTAGCACGCGCTAGTCACGTGACGTGTGAACTATTCTTAACCGACATAATTATTGATTTTTCCCAGGACAGAAGCACTAGGTAGCGAGATACCGTATATGTGTACTATACAAAACGACTGCTATTAGATTATAATACAAAGGTCATAAACCAAATAAAGCTATATTATAATTTAAAAAGATGATACATAATTCCGAAACAATACATTAATTAGAGAAATGCCTCCAGCATTATAATATATGCAATAACCAAAGACAATTTTTAGTAATAATGTTAAATTTGCACAAGATGAAGGGTCTAAGCGACTGAAGCAATGTCTTGAGTTTTGGGAAAATATATTCACATGTAAAGGCACAGAAACTATGGAGTAAATATATAAGCATCAGTGCAAGTCATTTACGAGTTGGTATAATACGTTGTAATCATCACGTGCAGTGAAAACACAAAAATCTATTTCACCGTAATCCTCAGTTGATGACATTTTTTGAAAAAACGCAGTGCCCAGAATTGGAAATTACAATCACAGGCGAAACTTATTTTACAGCGAATGGTCGTACAATCACATACTATCCACAAGTATTTCCACAACCCTTTATATTCAGTGAGGAGTACATACGCCTGAAGTTACGTACATCATCAATCGAAAACATCGATGATTATTTATATTTGAGAAATATAATCCGCATGCATATATATATATATATATATATATATATATATATATATATATATATATATATATATATATATATATATAATTCAATGGCATTGGGACGCAATTGATGTAATTGGTGTGTGCCTTGGAATATGAGTTCTGCGGCAGAATATATCATTACGAATACTGTAAATCACAATTGCTAGCATTACGTGTTGGCCGATGTGCTCCACAATGCATTAAATGTTGTATCTAAGGAAGGTCGCGTAATCAGCTTTGACCACCATGCGGATCTGTTCGCGAGTATTATCGTGCGCTCCGGCGAAGATTTTCTAACGTAACTGTTGTAGGAATACCAGACAACGTCAATACTATTGAGTAAACACCTAACGACGTCAACAATGTTGATGAAAAAGATACAGAAGTCTATGAAATAATAGCTAGGATTGAAGCGATGGCAGTTTCTGATCCTAGCAAAACAAAAATGTTGAAAAAATTGATTGACGGAATTTACAATTAGACATGATTTTCCCTTATATACCAGTATGCCTGCTGTGATTCAATTAAAGCATCTCGCGCGAGAGCGTAGGATACGAATACCAAGCGGTATGCAAAAATCTTGCATGCTTGACTTATTAGGACTCGCAAACGAACCACGGCCAGTTGTCTCGGATAAACCGCAACCGGTTACAACGGCGACGGTAACAGCAACGGCAATGGAAACGTTAACAGTACAACAACTGAAACAATCGGCGTGCCAGCGTAACAGCGTAACATAATAATACCAAGAGGCGCAAGAAAGCTGACATACTTACGTTATTAGGACTCGTGATTGAACTGCGTCAGACTGTGAGACAGATTCGTGAAACTGCAGCATGATTAAATATCAAAATTCCTCCACGAATCAAGCGGGCGGAAATTGTACGCATAGTCGAGGATGAACAAAACCGCTGACTTATCGCAGCCTCTATCGCCGCTGAGGTAGTCAAGTATGTTCGTCAACGAGTTTCAGTTACATAAACGTCATGGTGATTTTGAAGATTATCATGCGATTATTTCAAACGCGTACACGCCAAGCAAAGACGCTAGAACACTTTTATCAAAAATGCATGCAGGAATCGTATCGATGTTACAACGCTCTGGCACCTTTGGAGTTAAAGCAGATATTGTTATTGGTGTACATTTGACTATGCCGCCTAATCGCAAGTCGGCAGACAAGGATGGATTAAAAATCGCAACCCCGTGGATTCACGGTGGTCCACTTACAATCTTAAACCTCAAAGACATCGAGGCTATCAATATTAAACTCGACAAAGGCATTGAAAAGATTCTAGAGACGTTTGAAAAATACACTAACGCAGGTTCAGGATGGACTCTTGACAGATGTATGGAAGTTCAACTGCATACTTCCCCAAAAATACCACTCCGCGGGTCTAATTATATTACAACACAAAAGTATGTTCCACCGCGGTCGGTAATAAACGTTAAATTGATGACAATGGATGTTTTGAATTGGCGCTTTTTCCGCGTTACATCAGGCGGGCGACTACACAGACCAGCCGCGGAAATACCAGCAATGTCTGAATGAACTCAATTTTGGTGATATAGAATTTCCGGTGTAGGTTACAAAAGCCATACTCAGAAAAGTTTGAAGAACTTAACCCCAATATTGCTGTAAATGTGTTCGCTTGGAACTGGTTTATATGCGCTTGCACTATCCCAACATACACGAACGAAAGATTCAAATGGGAGGACCCAGACTGACCTGCTGTTGCTTGGTTCAGAGCCGCGATCTCATTATATATGGATAAAGAATCGTACCCGGTTACTTAACCGACACAGCAAACACCACGGTCAAACGTTTCCATGAAGACGTTGCCTGCATTTATTTATCACGCAACAGCTGCTTGACGACCATGACTTTTACTGCGGTGAAATTAGTGAAAAGCCGCAGAGTACAATTATGCCAGAACCCGGCAAAACATTTTGAAATGAACCACGGTGCAATGGAAGATGAAAGTTCCGTATAAGATTTACGCGGACTTTGACTGTTTGAATGATCCGAATTCTGACACCTCCAGCGAGGTTCAGTCGAATACAACGCAAGTAGCTGAACAAGTCACATGCGGTCTTTGTTTCGTTGTCGCCAGATGTGACGGACAAACTGAGCAACTAACGTTGTACCGTGGCAAGGATTCGGTTGAAGTATTAATTAAATCGCTTGAAGTTACCGCGAAATGGATTCGACAACAACTCTCCTCGCCCGCAGACATGATCATGACCCTCAATGTCATTTTCAAGTTTCCACGACAACTCTGGATCAGTAAGGGTGCGTTTAGCGAGACGATTGTACCGTCCAAGGACGAACAAGTTCGCTATCACTGCCACATTACTGGCACGTATAGAGGACCCGCACAGCGCATGCAATCTACAGTTGCGAATTTATCCAAACAAAACAATAACCCCTGTGGAGTTTCATAACCTGCGTGGGTATGATGGTCACTTGATTTTGCAAGCAGTAGCAACAGCGTCAAATGCACCAATAAGCGTCCTCCCAAAGACGATGGAAAAATACATGACGTTTCGGTTGGGACAATTTCAGTTCATTGATTCGCTACAGTTTCTCAATTCCAGCCTGTATAAACTATTGAGCAACCTCGCCGCTAATGGTAATGCTCGTTTTACAATTACTCGTCGATACGGTGGTGCCAATGATGGAACGTTCGCCTTGCTGACTCGTAAAGGAATCTATCCCTACATGAGCTATTGGAACAAGTTTGCTGAAATTCAGTTACAACCGATTGAGACATTCCATTCGTCGTTGTCTCGCGCAGGTATTTCCGCCAACAACTACGAACATGCAAATAATGTATGGTCCACGTTTGGTTGTCAAAACCTTGGCGACTATCATGATTTATATTTGAGAACAGATGTGTTGTTGCTCGCGGATGTATTTGAGACGTTTCGTGATACTGCCATGTGTGTGTACAATCTCGATCTCGTGCACTACTTTTCGTTACCGGGAATGGCCTGGGATGCGCTGCTGTCCAAAAACCAATGTGGAGTTGGAAATGCTCACCGATATTGACCAGCATCTGTTTGTGGAACATGGTATCCGCGGTGGAATTTCAATGGCGAGCCACCGATACGCGCGCGCCATCAACCCAGGCGTGGATGGGTATCATCCGGCGTCCCCAAACAGTTACATCATGTATATTATCTCCAACACCTTGTATGAATGGGCAATGATGCGGTCCATGCCTGCTGGCGTATTTCAATGGATTAATCTCGAGACTAAATACCTACACAAAGACATAATCAAGTACGACAGCAACAGTGACTATGGATGCTTCTTATAAGTTGCCTTGGAGTATCCAGACGAGCTTCACCACACTCATAACGATTATCCTATTGCACCGGAAGCGTTGGTGGTGCCATCTGGGTAGTTCTCTCCTGATCAATGTGGGATTGTGGATGAATCCGGACTCAGGTATACGGAATGCACCAAGCATGTCCAAAATCTCCGGACTAAATATAACTGTGTAGTCAGCGTACGAAACCTGCAGTTGTATCTGCGATTAGGTATGCGCGTAAGCAAAATTCATCTGGTGCTCAGGTTTCGCCAACGTGCGCAGATGGCGCCGTCTATACAAATCAATACGGATCTGTGAAGAAAGGCCACAAATGAGTTTGAGAAAGATTTCTTTTAAACTGATGAACAATGCTGCGTTTTGGAAAACTATGGACAATCTTCAAAAACGAATTCGCGTCGACCTTGTCCGTGATAGTGACGAAGATAAACTTTGCATGATTGTTGCTGACCCGGCATTTCAGTCACGCAAGCTATTTGATGGCGGACTCGTAGCTATTCACAGTAAAAAAATCAAAGCCAAAGTTGACAAAGCTTATCTATATTGGCGCGTCCGTGTTCGATTTGTCAAAGCTGCTCATGTACGAATTTTACTATGACAAGATCAAACCCTTTTACCAGGATCATATCAAGATGCTCTACGACAACGGTTCACTTCTTATGCATATCACCGCTGATGATGTTTATGCTGATATGGCATCGGATATACTTCTAAACGAATTGGACACAAGTGATTATCCAAAATACCTTTCTCTGTTTAGTAACACCAACAAAAAGCTGGTCGGTAAATTCAAAGATCAGTGCTTGGAAAAGCTAATAGAAGAGTATTTAGGATTGCGACCTAAATGTATTCGATCGTGGTTGGTGGATCCAAAACATCAAAAAGGCCAAAGGAGTTCCCCGAATTATTGTTGCAAACGATCTCAAACACGACACGTACGTGGAATGTCTGCGTGAGCGATGCGAATTCGCACACACAGAAAATATGATCCGGTTGCGGAAACATCGCATGACTGTATACCGATGCACCAAGGTGAGTTTGTCGCCGCTTGACACCAAGCGATGGATATTCCCCGACGGAATTCCTACTTACGCTACGGGAACCACGCGATTGTGTATCAACTTACGATTGATGCGCAAGCCCATTAAAATAAACTTTGGTGGTAGTTCCATATTTTCAGGAAAAACTTGCAATTCCTCTTGCACAAATGCTCTACTTGGTGGAGGTTGACCACTCGCTGACGGCGCCAAATGGTAACGTGCTAGCTATCCCGGAAAATCAATTCGGTTCAAGATCGTGAATGTTTCAATGGACCATACCGTGTCAGTAGAACGACATTGTCCGCTTTCTGACTGCCCCAGTGCATATAGATACAGAACGAAATTGTTACCGAGTGGGTCTAACACCGGTGGCTGTGCAACTGTTTTATGTGTAACGGTGGCAGTCTTCTGCTGAATCGCATCTACAGGTTTTAACCCAATAGCACGTGTGATTTCATTATTCAACGCTGCTATGACGGATCTAAGCCGTGTTACCCACTCGCGAGATCGCTCCGCGATCTGAGATCGAGCACTCCTAGACCTCATCAACAATTTCTGCGCATACTGATGTCCGAATAATCATTCCGCAAGTGTACGGTTAAATCGTTCCACAATAGCCAGGTCACGATGTATGTTAACATGTCCAACATAAACACCTTATGTTTGTTAACAATGCAGCAACGGCTTCGAGAAATTCTTTACCTGGATCGACCTGTAACAGCCGCAGCCATTTTAGCTGCCCGCGTACGTAAATACGTTTAAGCGCACGTGCGACACTTGCTAAATATTTAGGTGCCAACTAATCCGCTTCCTTGTATATACTAGCGACATCTACAATAGTTAGTGCGTACTTATATGTACGTCCACTTACACAATCATGTGGAAGAAACAAAATATCAGCCTAATGAACTTCCTGGGTGTTCTCACATCAAACCATCCACGGGATATCTTTCTTGGTACGGGTAGGTAAATTTGCCACAACGCTTGTTTAGCAAACCACTCTCGAGCCATTCCATGGGTGACTTTTGCTGCCGTCGCTAACTTTTCAACCGCAGCTTCACCTTTCCTATACCCGCGTGGACTGTAGTATATTGTGAACAAAGTCCGCTCGGAAACTATGCTTTTCTTTTTCATGTTTGTTTATTATATCAATATATTTTACTTCCAATGCGTCGACTTTTTTCACCACCTAGTGACCACAAATGAGGATCTTAGCCTTCATACCTCATTTTAATGATCCATCTAGTAATTCATTCTCTGAGTATAGGACTGATCGCGTTTTATTCATGGATGCGATCTATATCAGTACATTGGCGCGCATGGATATCTCTTGATGTTTTGTAAGCAAGATCATGTCGGTAACATGCAGCATCAACGCGATTTACGAGAGCTTCAACAGGCTTTGGGTTGGTTGCTAGATGAAAGTAGTATATCCAACCGTGTACTAGGTCCACAGTAATTGTATATATGTCCTGAAGGAAGCCAGAGATGTTTTTCACCAGGTATTTACTCCACGGTGTCCCAGGTAGCTTTGCTAACCCAGCAGTGACATCACCGCCGACTGTTTTAAAAATAAACGTAAACTTTTTGCTCCAAACCGAGCACAAATTACAGCGATCTTAGCTCGGCCATTATTATTATTCGATTTGCGGTACGAGTTTTCGTGCGGCATCGTACACAATATGAAGACGTGATTGTGTTATACAACAATTGACATTTAACATGGAACATGGCATCACAAAAAAAGAATAATCAGTGGAACCAAGGAAATGTATTCATCAAATGGAATTACTTTGGGATTACAGGATATTCCTAGTATAAAAAGGCGAAATCTACAGCTGTTACTTTATCCCAGTCAATGAAAGTTAATGATCGTGAAGACTATTTCTTCGATAAAGCTAAACGTGTATTCAGCTTACTATATTTGATTGGACTGAATGCAAATGGAATGAACTCTATACTTTCTGTGAAAGCCTGGGAAAGAGTTATATTGCCCTCTGTTTTGTATGGCTCAGCACTTTGGTTCAGTATGACATATCATGGCATTGAAACATTGTAGAAAGTACAGCAATATTTCGCCCTGAGAGTACAAGGTTTTTCTCATAGATCGCCGATAGGATTTGCTACAGCATGCTTGAGAATGATTTCAATGGAAGCTTGCTTTGAGGAGCAAAAACTTCTTGTTTTCGGTCGTATGTGTAAAACATCGGCAAACTTAACTGCTAAAAAGATTTTCCTCTGGATTGTTGAAAATTTTATTTATTACCACAAACGTGGCTATAGTTCAGTTATATCTGATATGTATGCTGCATTTAAATTAAGATTTAGAAGATTGTATCAACGACTTTATTTTTACTAGAAGGTTTCCATATAAATTAACATGGAAAACTTAACTGGGACAAGAATACGGGTATTCGAGGAGAGAAAACATGAAATGAGAATCGTTAATCTATCTGAGGGATTATACCGATTTTTACAATTAATCCAGATTTAAAAAATGTGCCGTTTATGGAAATTTTGCTTACATTGACTCAGGCAGAAAAAAAAGAGTATGCGACATTAATTCATATTGGAGGAATGAATGCTAGATCTGGACTGTGTCCCCTATGTGGCAAAACAAGTGCTAACTGTATGTTACACATTTCAATCACTTGTCACTCAACCTTGGACGACATAAACCATTTGATGGAGAATCTATTCAATATATTCCTCCATAGATTTACTGTGATTTCTGTAATGAAGTAGATGATAATATATTGATTATGCTACTTGGTGGTTTAAACGAAATTTCAGAAAGATGGATAAATGTGATAAGACTATCTACCAAGTATTTCATTAAGATGAAGATATTATATATTAGATTGATTAGAGAACTTTCACAGAATAGAATGTAATAAATAATTGTTTTGAACTGCAAATCGAGCAGTAGATTAAATAGTTTTGTTGTGTATTACTTTCAAAAGTTATAGCTTCAGAAGTTAAATAATTTTTAAAATAGCAAGTTTAGAACTAAATCAAGATATAAATGTCTGATATATATTATATGATTCAACAGTAAACATTATCTCAGTTGATAGAAACATAAAGCAAGTGACTAATAGATACTTGCACATGTGTAGTATTTAAAAGCATATGTATTTGTCAATGTTACGTATGCATTTAAGAATTTTGCTAAATCTTGATTTATATTTAATTCATAGGGCTTCATAAGTCTTGAACGGCCTATTGACTTGCCTTTATGTATTGCATTACATTTCTTTATATTATCTTAAAATCTTCAGAAAATGGAGAAATACAAGAATATCAGTCAATCAGTCATCTCTCCCTCAGATACCTAACCACTCGATGTTAACTTCTCTCCCCCTCCCCCTCTCTCTCCCTCTCGACCTTTGGGTGAGCGTGCTCTCAGAAATATGAACACTGCCAAACTCATTGATTGCTACTGTAAAGTCATGCAAATAATATCTACATATGTCAAAAACTGAGATGAACAGAACGAGAAAATACAAAATCACCCCTTTAAGCTCAAAACTGTTGATCTCCCGCTTATTTCTAGATTTCTATGGACCCTGGATACCGCTCTAGTTAAAAGTCAATATATTCAAATGTACAAAGAAATGAATCAAACATGACAAAGCTGGAATATTTTGATTCTATGAATTACCCCAACCCCCACCCCACCCATAATTTTTTTTCCTGACACTTCATATGATATATTTCATTCATCATACATAAAATTTACTGTAGTCATAATGATAAGGTGAAATAGAATGATATGGTACTTAAGTTTTGCCGTTTTTCGAAAACTTGCACACCAAACAAAATGTACAATAGTTGTATGCTTCTTCATATGGTATATTTCACTGATCATATGAAGTCTAGGGTTTAGTATTTAAAAGAAAAACGGGAACAGAAAACATTTTACAGTACAAGAAATCTTCATTTAGGTATTGGCAGTAATGTTTTCTACTACGAGAACAATTCTAACATTCGTTTCCATTGTTTTCAAAAATTAGCACAGAAAAAGTGTTATACTTAAAGAAATTATCACTTTGGTATCGACAGTAATATTCTCCACTGCATGCCTTTAATATCTAAGCCAAAACACAGGTTTTATTACAAGTAGCCTGGCTTTGGAAATATGTGGATCAGAATATGAAAATCCATTGGTTAAAAAATGTAACAATTATGACCTGAAAATGGTTCGTTTGTTTTTCAACCATCGCCGGAGATAAATGTGAAAATTGTTTATCCCGTGCCTTTCATAAATCCAAAATTTACAGTTCATGGTTGGGGATTGAAACATTGTAATCCAGGCTGACGGAGTAACTATGTGCATTTAACAATACTGCAATATAACACTAGTTTTCAGAAACTGATAAATGAAACATTTGCCATCCTCATGCAAAAAATACAACTGGCTGCCAGTGAGAATTGTAAAATTTAGGATAGCTAAACTTTATACCCCCCCCCCCCTTCTTCAGCTTCATATAGAATTTGAGAAAGATAAAATCTATGCACATTTCTAACATAGGCTTTACCTTTGTCACTAGAAAAACTTGTAAAAATGGTAGCCAAATGTTAATTTATCCTCGTCATATAGTGCTGAAAAAAATAAATTATGGCCTACTCTGGTCTTCTTTCACTCCACTGGTAAAATTATAGAAAATATGAGAATCGCAAAAGGGATGACAGTTTTTTTTAAAACAAAAGAAGAGTAATATAGGGTAGGGACATTATAGAGGAGACAACTACTTTTCTGTCTTCTTTCACTCCACTTTATAGGATTATGAGAATAATAAAGAGGATGATAGTTTGTTTTGTTTTTTTAAAAAGGAAGGTACGGTCATTATATAATTGGCTAAAGGTTATACTTTTTTGTAATGGGGATCATAGGGTAGTGTGTGGGGGAGTTAGGGAAATTATGTTTATTTATAAGGGACTTAAGTTCTATTTTATACCCGTCTTTTGCATCCTAACCTGTGTGGTTGGTAAATGACTGAATGTTGGTCATTCCAAAAAGCATGTAAAATAGCAAGTGTATTTTTATCATTACATTTCTTGTTATAGGCCAGATTTCATCCCCTTCTTTTACACCCAACCCCATGTCTTGGTTAGCAAGTGTAAAAGAATTGGTCACTACCAATGGCAAGTTGATCGTATAGTGTGGGGTGTTGGATAGTAGATAACAGGGTGCTGGATAATAGTTGCCTGAGTATTGGTCACTACAACAGCATGTTGAATAGTAGATCACAGGGTTTGGGATATTAGATAATTGGTTATTGGATACTAGGTAACTAGGCGATGGACAGTAGATGACTAGGTTGTCCCCAGACTGTCATTCTCATGTTAAATTCCCATTTGGGTCTATAACCTTCTGATCCAATTTAACATAGAATGCTCCTGTTTGGGTCTAAAGTAACATTTTTGCAAAACAGTTCTAGGGACAATGGGAAATCTCTTCTAGCCAAACAGACTCTTCACATATTGCAAACTTTTGGTATAATATTCATTTCAGCTAGAGGTCAGGCAGATTCTAACCTATTACATTTCCCACTAAACACATCTAACATGTTACACTGTGACATTTCCAGCTAGCCAGACTCACCACACATGATAAACCTGTGACATAATATTCATTTCAGTTAGAGGACAGACAAACTCGCATTTTCCACCAAAAGGGATCTAATATTTTACAATCTTGCAGACAGACTCATTCTGTGAATAAACCTATTAACTATGATGGCAGCCTAATGTCAAATTTCCATTTGGCTCTAGAAACTATTCACCCTGTTTAACATGGGAAGCCCGTTTGCCTCTAGATCGCCATCTTATACTCCTGTTATTTGATCGAGTTCGTGTTAAAATGTTTGAGATTAGAGCACAAAATGAATTCTGCGGAATCAAAATGTTCGTACATATAACTTTCTCCTTTTGTACAGCAAGCAGAAATTAAATCTACCTTCTAGGACCCCGTTTTCATCTTCCATGGTGTCAATCACTATAGTTGAGTGGAAATATATCAATCTCTCATGCAAAAGATCTAGGATCGAATCCCACTCTTCGCTTTATTTATTTTTCTAGCGTATGCTTTGTTATCCTGAATTAAGAAAGAATTATGTCACTCTGATTTATTGTGCGAATATACGCAAAACACTGCAAAACATAAACGTTAAACAGATAACATTACCTAAGAAATCAGCTTCTTTCAAACTCTTAATACACTTTAGCTAGCCAACTCGTTTGAGCATAAAATAACGACCAAAAAAAATTGTTCTAAGTAATTAACGGAAAAAAGTTCATCAATTGTATGGCAATACTGAAGCTTTTCACCGAGATTCACTCAATATTTATTCAAAAATGTCTGTTTCTACTGGAGATGATGGAGTATAATATTGTAAAGTTGATGGAATTATAGGTAATCAGTTGTAAAAATGAATATATTTTGCAGATCAGGTTCATGGCAGCCATACGAATAGCTTTATGCAAATACATAAATTATATACATGGCACCCGTGCTAATAGTCTTTCCCAGTTAAGGTACATGGCAGCCACGTGAATAGCCTCAGCCTTCTTTTAAACCTTGATCAAACTGTCAAACGCCAGGCACATTCTGTATATCATCTTGTTTCTGCTGGGTGTCTTCATTAGAAATTCAGAATTAGACCTTTCATCGTGCAACAAGATCAAGTGGATATTTATCTTTGTTTTGTCAGTAGTTACCGTGCGAGAATAACTTTTTAATATAGGGGATGCACAACTAGCTAGATTAGGCCAATGAAACTTGCCCCCATTTCAAGAATAAGTGTTTTTATTTACCAGCTGATGAATAAAAGACGAACTGTACATATGCAATTCATTCTGTATATAAGCAATAATAACCGGACCTTACTACAGTTAATAAAATGCATCTATGTTCTCTGGACAAATGTGTATTGTAACTGGTGTTACATCAATCGTATCAATTGTTGACAATGTTGTATGCGGTGTGCATCGCTTCTACGATAAAATCTAAGGTTTGCTAAGTTGAAGTCCTAAATATATTGTAACAGCAACACCAAACATTGATTACTACAGTAAAGTATAGCTTTGTAGGACTCACCCCACCTCTCTCTCATTGATATTAAACTTGAATCACTCTTGACAATAATGTATCCTCTCCCTGATGTATTCTATACCATCATCGGCTGATCCAAAATTCTATTTGCCCAGTTGGCCATCCCTACTCTCGAGGCAAGCTTAAACTGTGTTTTACAATGCATGCAACTATCCATTATACAATGACTTAGCTCATAGCAATTAGCCTTTCATTTCTTTTCGTTACAGAGTGTCACATGTAGACACTCTGGTCACAGCTGTGACAGAAGTACCAACTAACAACCCAGCACAACTCTCTCAGAAAGTGGAAAGGCCAAACACTACTATGTACAACGTAGAATGTTCTAATTCTAATCCTTCAGCCAGAAGTTTACTAACCTAGGCATGATAAGAATGTTTATGCATGCATTAGTTCTTGATGAAGCAGAAGTCAAGTGACAGTTCGGCCTTGCCCTTTTGAGGCCGCTGCAGATTGTGGAGACACTAGATAATTATTTATTTTGCCCAGAGCTACAAGGCCAGCTTGAACTGCGAGTTTTATTTAGAAAAAGTCGTAGTATTGACGTTGTTCGATGAAATGTGCAACAGGTACTTCCTGGTTGATTCTTCGTGTCTTTAGTGACTTTGACCATGTCCGCTCTGTTCATGGTTGGGTTTGGAATTTATGCTGCATAGCAGGCCCACGATGCTGACCATGCCTCTGGTTGTTCATGACTATCTGCTGATCTGCTGAGTTTTTGCGTGTCACACCAAATAAGAGCAATGGCTCTTGAGGCAGCTGCTATTCTCTCAAACGCGCTACAAAGCATCTGAAAATGCAAAATCAGGCTGCTTGCACAATATTGGTGTTGTTCCGGCAGTTTCATTTTTTTTATGGGGGGGGGGGGGGCTTGTGGGACCCGAAGTAAAGGTGCATATTGCATAGATGATATGATATATATGATATGCACATCTTCAGGTGATGACCATAATGTTTACCAAGTTTCATATTCATAAAAAATACAGGACTAGTTGTGCTAAGGAGATTGTGTCATACACTGCATTAAGCAACAAGGCAAAAAGGACAATAATTCTAACAAAATTGCTGGAGCAGAGTGATTTGTCAATATCTGCATTTTCAGATAATAATCATAACATTTCCAAAGTTTGATGGCAATCCATCCAAAACTGGTGGTCTAGTTGTGATAATGAAATTGTGTGCTGGATGGAAAGAAGGACAAATGGACACAAGAACTACTATATATATATATATAAATACATATATATATATATATATATATATATATATATATATATATATATATATATATAAATTTGGTAGCTGTAAATAGTGGATAACTTGAATTATTGTGCAAAATCATTTTCCTTCTTTCAATCACAGTGACCTTGACTTTGAGCTTTTTACTCAAATTGATAGGGTTCTTCTTTACCCCAAGTGCATATACAAAATATGAGTGGTCCAGAAATGTTCTCATACAGGGATGCAATGTATTCAATTGCAACAAATACGAGCGATCCAGTTCTAAAATGGTCCAGTTACCTGGGGTCTCTTCTTTACAGAATCATTTGAATGGTCCAGAATTGTTCTATAAGGATACAAGATTTAAAACTGAAAACAATCACTGTCTGGATTCAACCAGTTTACAGGTCCAGCTCTGCTACCTTCCTTAATTCTCATTATCCCAAGGTCGAAGTGTATAGTTAGAATGGTGCACAAATTACATTTGGTCCATAATAACTCCCAACACTAATAAAATCAGACTCCATAAAGGGGTTTAGGGAAATATAACATGAATCACTCGAAGGAACTAACACTCTACTTGGATGAAAAGAATTTTCAGGAATCCAAGATAAGTCCATTTCTTCTTTTTAACTGCTGAGTGTTGAAACAATTTCTGATATTATCGAACAATAAAAGGATTGTCAAAATGACCACTGTGGTGGCTATATTGGATGTACTGATCTAATGTCTATTAGTGCTGACCCAGTTAAAGGGGTTTTGATAAGTCCAGGAGATAAGCTTTGACACTTTAGTTTGTGTTTTGTGGTTATAGTGTTTAGGCAACTGGGAAAACATGCTGACCAAAACAAGCATAGTCGATTGTCCGACAAAGAAACTGTAAATTTGACCTAGCCACCTTGTTGAATTAAGCTTATTCAGCAACATATTTGTTAATTGTCCAACAAAGAAACAATCTGTAAACTAGACCTAGTGAACTTTGAATTTTACTTTATTATGGTGTTTATTTAGTAGTTAAATGGATAAGCAAATCAAAGACAATTTGATAAAAGAGTCCATAGAAGGGACTGATGCTCTAGTGGATGAAAAGAATTTCCAGGAAATCAAGATAAGACCATTTCTTCCTTTTAATCTTGATAACCGTTTTGAATGATGAAAACACATGGTTTAGCATAATTTTATTCATGCTGCAAGGTGGTGGCCTGGTAAACAATTGCTTAGAAGTACTTTGTTAAAATCAGTGAACATCGTATGATTATTTATTCATCTGGAATTTATTCATCATGGATATTGTTCATCTAAGTACTTAAATGATTTTGGTAAATCCTCATTGTGACTGATTATATTAAAAATTGTATTATTTTTAAAAATACTTACCCGAGTTCTGCTTACAAATAAAATGGTGGTAAATCTAACAATGTCAAATCTATCAAAAATTTTCAATGGATCCAGTCTGTTGGAGTTCTCTGGATTCACTCAAGTGGATATTTATGATGTGGAAGTAAATTCACACAAAAAGATATGCCCTGATTTTATCCACATCAAAGAAAATCAAGACTGTATCCGTATCCATGTCAGGAACAACTTGTCGCTGAAACAGATGAATGGACATAGGACTAATTTCCAACTCTACAAATACTCACAGCAACTTAAGTATGTGTCCAAAATCACTACTTCACATGAAAATAAAGTTAAATGTACTCTATTTCCATCAACAAATACCATTTTATTTCAGGGTAGTGGATGCTTGCCTTGGACTTATAATGGATTGATTGAACTGTGTTAAGACATAAACAATAGATCTAACACCAGCACTGTGTCACCTCAGCCATCGTCAGCTTGGCCTATAATCTCCACATCAAGCAAAGCCATAATTAATTACAAACTTACTTGCTCAAGTAGACATAAGCTACACATGGCCTAATTACTTAACACCCTCCTCTCACCTAGCCCTGGTAGACCCAGATAAACTTCATCAAATTGTAGAAGACAATGCCACTAATCAAGATAATAAAAACCCAAGTACATGTAGTGCTAGCCAAGCAAGACCCCCCCCCCCCCCCTTTTTACACCTTCACTTGCACAGGCAGCCACAAGCCAAATAGTGCCTAAATATATAACACCTCTAACCCATTTTCAAATAGAACCAACTAGACCATGGGATGAATGTTTGTGCAAAGTTGCACGGCAATCCTCCACATAGTTTAGGAGGAGTAGCGATAACAAACTTGTGCTAAGGGACGACAGACAATAGACAATCCCATAAGCTGTTCTGGTTTATCATCAGTATGCTAATAATAATATTTAAGAACTATCACGTATGTCTGGTTGCTCATAGTATGTGTTGGTCAAAACCTTTGATCTACTGCACATCTGGCAAACACAGGGAGTTTAGGATCTCTAATATACATGCATACATCAATGTTACCATATCTGCACACGAATTTGTAAGGTTCAGTCAACACATGTTAAGAACAAATAAAGCTTTTATCATATTAGTGCTGCTTTTAGGTTTTCCCATCTGTTTCTAATTTTTATCTGCTTTTGCAGAGGAATAGATATGTTCAAAATAAAGCTCTATACTTTTATAGAACTTTATATTTTCAATATTTGCATGTAAAGAAGGAATGAATAAATGAAACTGGAGTACCAACACCAAGAAGCACAGAATATGCATTCAAATTGAGATATCATGTTTTCCTCTTAATAATAACATACAATTCAAAAGTACTGTTTTTACAATAAAGGTAACAATGTTTCTGGATCTTCATTGCAGAAAGAACAAAGATGTGTTACTGACATTTTGATCTTTAACAATCTAAATCAAATTATTTATTAATCTGATGGATAATTCAATGTTGCTCGTAAGTCCTGTATTATCAGTAATCTTGAATTGTAACAAACTGAGAAGTTTCTAGTCCTTGTACTGATAGTTCTGATTCAATATATCATTCCATTTATTTTGAAGTTTTACTGGTACTTCTAAGTATCTTTCCAAGAATATTTTGTAAAATGGCTTCAAGACTATATAATGTTTTCTCAGCATACTAAATTATTATTTACTTTGGTATCAAGCTTTTGCTGATTTTCTATAGTGATTAGTTTATCAATGGGAATTCCAAACCATTCAATAAAAGATACATCAATATTAAAAGTTTTTTTTTATACCTTTATAAGTAAGAATTGATGTAGAAAATAGATTTGTTACACCATTTTTGTTATAAAGTACAGTTTTACCATTTATTTTTATGAACTTGTTATGTCACAGTGGCATAGTTAAAATATATTCAGGGGTTGTGGTGGAGTACTCATCCAGTTCTGACTATATAAGAAGAATGTTTTGCCAGAATCTTATGGATCTGAATATTTTGTGAAGGCTTTCTTTTATTAGAAAGAGGATTTTATATCCTCCAAATCCTTCAATCATATCAACAAACTTGCACATAGGTCAGAATACAAGCTCTTCTGCTCTGTTACCAGCAGAGATTAAACTTTGGCTCTATCACTATAGTGAAATGAGAAATTGTACCCATCAAGTTATAAAAGGTATTGCTACCCCAGCTACTACCAAAAAAATGTTGTTCAACCATTCTGTTTTGAATAACATTGGCTAATAACAAATCAGCCAATAGTGTGCAGTGGTAACAGGCTCATTTTACATCTGTGTACCCTACTTTAATACCCAGTTTTGATACATGTGATGATAGGTGACTGCCAGTTGATAGTTGTCTCCGAGTTCTCCTGTTTTCTTCATCTCCAAGACTACCATACACCAACATCTTGATCCATCGTGAGCACATTTTAAAAGTAGCAAGAAGTTGTGCAACTGACATGAAAATTCTAAGTTTAAACATTTAAACAGCAAAGGACACCATTTTCTACCAATGGGCAGAACTATTTTGACACTTATCCCATCATCAGCAGTGTTATTTAATTATTTTTTTAAAAACAAATACAAGCTTTATTTATAGTCAGAAATACAGAGCAACATACTGGACTGCTTTGCACTAGTTAACTGACTGACAACTATATAGTAATAGACAAATGCAGCAGGAAAAATTTGACAAGTTTTGCATTCTGGATTTATTTTCATAAAATAAAATGTAACACACTTGAAAAGTACAGTGTAATATAGAGATGGCTGTTATGGCTGGAAAATGTGAGGTAGCAATTTTGACTATAAATAAGGGAAACAACTAATGACATTTCACATTCAAACATAACATGGCAAGTCTAAGGTCAATATTTCTTAACAAATTGTGACTAATTGTGGTCAACTGAGACAAACATAACTGGTGACAATTATACAAATGAAAACATCCCATCTCATTTCATGACAAAAAATGATAAATATTCACTTGCAATCAAATTCAGTATTTCCCTATCAAGTCATAATTTACAACAAAATGGTTCAAGACACACAGAAAGATACATTTCTTTTACAGATCTATTATAAACATGGAATATCATTCTATCAAATGTTATGTATATGTATATTGAATTTATAATATATGTCCACGAGGTAAGTTGTACTTTAGTCAGATTATAGTCATTTTGTAAACAACGTATTTACAGCATTTAAGTTCAAGGTTAGTCTTGTTTACATAGCATTTAGCACTTAGATTGGAACTTTCCATGTCTTGATGTGACAAAAGTCAGGTACGCACAGTAATTTTCCATTAGAGTTACTCATATTCTAGAATATGCTGTCAGGTGACTTGTCTTTATATTTATACAGGTTTGATAAGCAGGAGACCATTCCTATAACAAACTTCATGTTATAAAGATCAGTCTTTTAATGAATTTATTTTAGTAATCAGATGTGACAGTTGTGAAAATCAGAATCAATTCAGAGAGAGGAATTATTTATCTGAAATATTCATTGGAATTACTAAAAGTGTTCATTCCAAGATATTCTGGAATACATCAATCAGCCATATCAGGACATTGAAGACTACTGACTCATCAGGACATTCAAGACTATTGCCACATCAGGACATTCAAGGCAACTAGAATTCATTCGGAACATTCTATATTTAGGACTTGTGATTAGAACACAGGATTATTGGATTATTTGGACTTTATTTCACATTATTGTAAGTGTCTTTTGAATTTTCGCTTTAATTGTCTAGAAATAAATTGCTTGTTGTTGAAATTTAAATCCCTGATTTCTATCCTAATGTAATCCAAAATAATTAACATAATCAGCTACATTGCTGGAGCACACAAAATAGATCATCATAACCAACTTTTATTTGTAACAGGTAGTACAGTCCAAGATAAAAGTACCCCTCAAATTTTACAGAAAGTGAGCTAAATGCAAAACCTTCACACTGACTACTACAAAAACAACAATGCTGTTGGAAAAGTGATCCATATGTCTTGTATATTGTTCACATGCCAGACACAAACTGTGGGAACACAATAACTACATAATATGAAAATAAATCATGACTAATATATGTACCAAGTATTACAGAAGACACTGTATGTATCAAATAATAAAAAAAAAACACATCCAATAAAAATATATTCTAAAACAATTGTACTTCCTTAATATCTTGTATAAAAACGATAAATGATAGAGACCATGTACACAATCATGCAAGTATTTAAAAAAAATATTTCACCTTCTAGACAAGATAACTTAATATAAAACAATAAAAACCATATACTGTAGTATCATCAATTTTCATAGTTTTCGTTGTTGCCCCAAACCACAAATTTAAATACCCAACGAAAAATTAGCCACGTATGATGATGACGCCCCTCCACCCCCCGCTCAATTTCTTACTATGTATCGTTCCTAGAGATTAAGAAACCTACTAGTATTTCATAAATCAATGTCAATACTGTAAATTAGAAATAAAATATTAGCTTTTACACGTGTTTGTTTTATTATTAACCTTTGAAAAAAGAATTATAAAGCATTTTATATTGTTTCAACGCACACGTGTCGATAAGATATCCGATAGCTGTAATTTCCACTCACTGCCTTAAATCGATATGTGAGATAAGTAAGGATAGAGAGAAACGAGAAAAAGTATAAGGTATTCAAACACTAGTAATGTTGAAAATAAAAGAAAGAATAATCAAAAATAATAGTATATGAAAATTAAATTAAATACTTATTCAAATCGATCCGTCACTCGAGTACAACTGTTGTTGAACAATTTAAATCCTCCTGAAACCACATTTCATTTTATCCATGCATCTTTAATCTAAAAGAACAACAAGCCTGTAAGATACTAGAACTATTGCTTGAAGCAATCTTACTAATGAAACACTATGTATATACACTAATTACAGCAGAGTATTAAAGCTCACACTTCACTGATTTTCGGACAAAGCCACTATATCAACATCGTGTCAAACAAGTCTCAATGTACACACAAATGCTTGTCAGGTAAATAATCGCCAAATTGCAGAATTAAACAAGTCCAGCTTTCTCAAAACCACTGAAAATTAGGTCCCATCTTTCACTCATTGTCGTGTGAGCTGCAATTATCCATTCAGCCCGAATTGGCTTGATTAATGAGGTCGCAATCAGTGATCGTCACCAGTAGCATCTTCCTTTTTTTGTGATGGCCTCCATGACCTGTTTAGCATACCAGTTATGGAAGTGTGATTTTAATTACTCTTTGTACTCTTTATTTATTTTCAAGTCTAGGGGTTGAAGTTGGTCTGTACATGAGGCAGGCACAAACAAAGGAGTGATTCCACTGTCTTTCAATTTAGTTAGCATCTTCTCACATTGATGGGCTCTAGATACATCAAATATTGCCACTGTCTGCTGACTGCATTGAGCAAAGTCAGCCGGTCACGTGTTTTGTTCCTTTATGGATAGTGGTTTAAGTTAGAGATCATACAGGTTACTTTAATAACCGACTGATTTAGTGTTGCAGTCTGCGTCGGCATCCTTTGATGTTGAGCACTCAGATGAAAACATGGTGTAAGTGATTGACATTGACATGTGTGTTATTTGTGATCATAGAGCGGTAGTATTGCTTTAGTGTTGTTGGCTGCGTCGGCTTCCATTGATGTTATTCACTTGGACAAAAACATGGTGTCAGTATTGAATTTGTCAGGTTTTTGATTTGTGCTCATACATGTGAAAGTATTGGTATAAACATTCAAGTGACCGCCGTTTGCGTCGGCAGAGTTTAATTTTTTTTAATTCTTTATTTTGGGTATTTGTAGAAGTTAAACCACGAAATTAAACACTTAGTAATATGCAAACTTTGACATGTAAAACCACGAATTTAAGTACCCATGAAAATGTCTTTTGTTTACAAAACCACGAAAATTGAGCCCCACGAAAATAAATGATACTACAGTACATGCTTTTTTACATACTCTAAAATGGACATGAAAAGATCACTAGGAAATGTAAGAAAGCAAGCAAGATTTTTAACATAGTGACATATGCATGCACTCTATAAAATATACATGTAAAAGTACTATTTTGCTTCATGGGCAAACATTTAACAGATTTAACACAGATATGCTTTATATCCCATGCTAATTCAATGTAAAAATTATTTGCAACAACCTGTAGTTTACATACTATGCAATACATTGTAAGAAAATGAATGTGTTGTAACTTAGACATAAATATGAAGCTATTATGATGTAATACACTTTCAGCCTTCACCAGCATGGGATGGTTCCTGCCATTTGGCAACGGCTGTAGTCGCCCCTTATGAACAGAAAAATCAAATAGCCATCCCATACCAGACACACAGCCATGCTACTATAACCAACAAAACAATGATAAAATATGTATACCATATGAACACATAAATGTAATGAAATTTATATATTTACATATGAATATGGTATTTGAACTTGGACAAAAATATTAAATTAGTTCATTATCCCTGCATATTGAGGTTTTGCATTAAGAGGTAGTACTCTTGTCCTGAGCTCTGTGGAGTTATCACAATTTAAGACAGACCTAAGCAGGTGGTATTACAAAAAAGGGGAAACATGCAACTCTACAAATGATACAAAGTAATGTAGACTTTCTACTAGCATTAAAAAATACAGCAGAAAAAACAAACGTTTTAAGAAGAGGTCTTTTTTCAGGCAAAACAATTATGGTTCTGGAACTGGAGTTTGTGTCTGGATTTTAGACTGCCAAACAGACATGAAGTGACAAACCTTTGCAAAAAGTAGGATCAGTTTGAGATCTGGAATAAAAAGGAGAAAAGACACGAAAAGCACAGGTCAAATAAGCCACACAAAAAAAAAAGTAAGGGAAGCATATGTTGTCACACCTATCATTACAAGAGGCACAAGTGGGTCTGATATCACTCACCTGCCTTTCATAACCTAACACGTTGACCATTTCACCAAGCAGGCTTATGTAGTATTATAAAAACACAACTTATGTATACTATCTCCCAACTTTATATCATATTTGAAGGCAGATAGGCATCGTTTGTACAAACTTGCAAGGTCTTTCTGCCAGGATGCTTTTTGTCAAATTTGATCAAATTCTTTTTAGCGGTTTTTGAGAAGTAATTTAAAGTTTTTCTATTTTTAGTAGTGGTAGCCATATTTGTTACTTAAAGCTTTTTCTTGGTTTAGTAACAGCAGCATTTTTCATTATTTGTAACCCCCAAAAATGGATGCTAGGGCTCTCAAATTTAAGAAAAAACTGGACAAACCTTTTTAAATACAAGACTTTGAAAACACTGCAATTAATGTGGATGGGAAATACAAATTAGTCAAAGAATGCAGGGCTCAGTTCTCTTTTAACAGCCAGGCAAGCCAAAACAAAAACGGAACTCTTAGCCTACAGCAGATGCATCTGCCTCACCAAGTCTCCTTCAGTGTGTCTTCACAGTGTTATGATCTTTCCCAGCATACTCTTCTGGATCCTTGACCTTAAAGTTAGGAAAATGGGACAATGTATTAGACATATATTCTCCTAGAATGATTCAGAATGGAACCTGGGCCTATCATTTTTGTGATATAAAACTAAACTAACAAACAAAATTTCAAGGAGTAAATTGAAGAAAAAAAAGGAATTCTGCATTATTTTTTATAATATTTTTCACTGGTACAAGGGCCCTTGGACCCCTACAATATTTCCGTTTAAACATCTGATAAAGATTAACATTCTATATTGCATACAAATATTTTCAATTATATTTAAAGTCAAATGCTAAACTCAGCAAACCATGCAGGTAAATGAAAGAGGCTTACAAAGATCATGCTGTTCTGGAACCATCAGCATGAAGCAGCAACAGATTTTGAGCCAATTCTGATGATAGATGTTATGGGAATATACGATTTTTCTTTTACCTGAACAATTTTGGAAAAATTGGATATTCAAGAAAAAAAATAATAAGAATAGTCACTCGAAGGGACTGATGCTCTGCTGGCCAAAAACTGCTGGGTGTTGAAAACATCTCTGATATTCTTCAGCAATAACAAGATTTTCAAATCAGCTGCTGTGGATGTTAGATTGGCATAAGTTTCATTTAGGACCAGCAAGACATCATGAGAAGTCTTCTGGTGGAAACCCCATGGTGATATGTCTTTCTGGTTTGGAGTAGTAACAATGACAATGACATTATTTTCAAAATGGCTGCCATGGTGGCTATATTGGATATCAAATTGGCACCATTTCCATTCAGGACCAACTAGACATCATAAGAAGTCTTTTGGTGATTTTTAAGATGGCCATTGTGGTGCCCATACAGGAAGTCAGATTGGCACTATGTTCACGTTTGACCAACTATACACCATAAGAAGTCTTTCTGTGAAACCTCATGTTGATATGACCATTCATTCACGAGTTGTGACAAAAAAATTTCAAGATGGCCACTGTGGCAGCCATACTGCATGTTTCAGCAGCACCATTTTCACTTAGGACCAATTAGACATGATAAGAAGTCATTTATACCCTATGTTGATAGGACCATCCATTCAGGAGGAGCAGTAATAACAAAATTTTCAAGATGGCCACTGTGGGGGCCATATTGGATGTGCAAGTGGCATCCTTTTCATTTAGGACCCATTAGACATTTTAAGAAGTCTTCTGGTGAAAATCTCATGGCAATATTACTTTTTGTTCAGGAGGAGTACTGTACATCAGATCAACACCATTTTCAATATGGATCAACTATACATCATAAGAAATCTTTGAGTGAAAACCCCATGGTGATATCCCCATCCATTCAGGAGTAGCAATAAGAAGATTTTCAAAATGGCTGCCATGGTGGCCATATTGGATGTCAGATCAGCCCCATTTTCATACAGGATCAACTACACATCATAAGAAGTCTTTTAGTGAAAACCCCATGTCAATATGACTCATTTCAATATAAATCTCTGTTCAGAAGCAATATCGATAACAAGATTTTAAAAACAGCTGCCACACTGGATGATATATCGGTACCATTTTTTATTAGGACTAACTAGACATCATATGAAGTCTTTAAATGCAAACCCTATATTGATATGACCATCCATTCAGGATTAATAGTGTTCACATTTTTCAAAATGGCCTACATATCAGCCAAACTTCATGTTCAAGCAGAACCATTTTTATTTAGGATTAACTAGACCTACGGGATAAATGTGTATTTAAAGTATTATGGCAGTTCTTCAGGTAGTTTAGAAGAAGTAGCAGTAACAAATATGTGCTAAGGGACAGACAATGGACAATGGGCAACAGGCTATTGCATAAACTCTTCTAGTCTCTGACCAGTAGAACTAAATTTGCAGTGATGACTTGAAAATCTAATAATGTCACTTTTAAATGAATACAAATATGCCTACCAAATTGTATTTGTCTATCTCAAGTGGGATTTGCTTAGTTGTACTAAAAAAAAATTGTCAAAAAATTAAGTTTAAAAAGTGCAAAAAGGTGTTAAAAATTGAAAAACTGCTGTGATGGCTTGAAAATGTTCTCAGGTCATCTACTTGTTACCATATGTGCAGAATTTCATGGCTGTAGTTATTGATCTATCGAGCAACAATGGATTCTGGGTGGACATATGGGCTTGTAGATGTATGCACACATATGGATTGACAACAGCAAGGCAATATGCCTCTTTCTGCTATCACAATGGGGGAATAAAACAAAAGTCCCTCAAAGGGATCATCCAAACAAAGCTGTATAACTACAGTGCAGCCCAACATCAAGGGAAGCTCATTTTCATTTGTACAACTAGGAGTTTCAAATGAATCTTCTCAGAATACAGGAGCTAGGTCTTGAATAGACAAATATTTCAAATTCATGAAAATGGATCCTAGATAAAATATATGAGTAAAGAAATTACTATATTACTAAATATCAAAATGTTAAAATAAATAGCAGTCCTAAAATTTAATTACTGAAATTATAGTTCAGATTAGCAAAATAAATCTAAAAAATTGGTAACTATTTCAATTGCAATTTCAAGAAAAATACATACTAAATAAATTATAGAAGTAACTGAAATCCAAAGTCAAAGTAGAAACCGATGTCTTGCCATTTTGATGTTGCTTTACATCCACAATCAATCTGGACTTCAGATACTCTTGTGAACTGGCTTGCTGGATTCAGATTTGAAAATTCCCAGGCTTTAAATAATGTGTAGTTGGAATTTAGCTGGAAAACTGTTGGAAAAGTGTTGAATACAGGAGAACTTGGAAAATTGTTGGAAAATCAAAAATCATCTTGAGACTAGAAATTTATGTAAACAGGATAATTATTTATAAATAAATGGATATATCTGGTGAAATTGGCATCTGGGGAAAATACTTTACTGATAATTTATCCAAAATACGCTACTCAAATGAAATTTAGTAATGCAATTTGTTAACTCACATCGCCCTTCATACAGGTGTGCTAGACTCGATCTGTCCTGTGCATGCCCAGTGAGCTATAAACACTGATGGCAACAACCACATGCAGTGATGGATCAAATGAAGCCCAGTATTTTGTAAGCAGTGACATCTATTAAATATCATATCTAGTACTCAAACTGTGTCTCTGCAATCATCTCCAATATACAAAACTTCTTCTTATCATGTTAAACTTGCAAATGTGTCATTCCAAACCATCACATATACATATTTTGTGTAATCAGCTGATAGTTCCAGCAACCCTTATTAGGCTTAACTTGAACTCTTTTCTTCTCATCCAAAAAGTGTATATCCTTAATAAAAACAAATCTTGTGTGTAGTGGAGCAAGTGTGGTGATCTTGTATGTCACATATTGCAGTGGTTGACAAACATCTTCATCCTCATTGCTCAGTGTGCAATTACCGTAAAGACTAGAAAAATTATGTCTGTTACAAAACTTTGGTAAATATTTACTAAGGGTATTTTTGTCTAATAATAGACATATTATATATATATATATATATGAACTCTTAAAATATAGCAAGGATTGACAGAGAGGCAACCAAGATTACCTGTTGAGAAAGACTGGTGTTTGTCTCATTATGGGGATAATCTGCACACAACAAAGTAATTTGTGAAAGAAAAGTTGGGTCAGTGTGACCAACTTTCCTTTTGTGGAGACGACAATAATGCAAGGAACATTTTGACCAAGTTCCATGTAGATATGATGCCTACAGCTGGAGATTTGCCTTGAGGACAAAACCTTTTTTAATGGGTTAACCTGTAAATATCAAATTCAGTAGTGTAAGAAAAGTAGGTCACTGTAAACAACTAATACAATGGTGGTTTTGAATGATTCAATGAAAACCCTGACCAAGTTCCATAAACACTATATACCTACAGCTGGAGTTTTGCATTAAAATAGCAAATACAAAAGTATAAGAAAAGTTGGTCACTGTCACCAACATACTCCTGGGATGGATGAAAGTGATGCTATGAAAAAACTGATAATGTTCCATGTAGATACCATGGAAACAGCTGGAGAGCTGCCAGCACAGGGCTCAGGAAAGTTTCCCAAGCACTTGTCCCTGGGACAAGTGAGTTACAAGAGTTACTCATCCCTGTCCTCATTATACTCAACACAGTGCGCTTCTCCACTATACTGCTTACACTTTATTAAAGAACCACAGATACCTAAATGATGCAAGCTTGATACTAAAATGGGTCAAGACCACGAAAAATATTATGTTCTAATACATGGCTCCTAAGATAAACGTAATAAGAGACAATGTTTGTAACTCGAGAAATTGCAGTTGCACATATAGCCCTTTTTCCATGGCATTTGCATTTACAATGAAACCTTTCAGGAATCTAGGTGTCATAATTTTCCTTTTCAATGAGCTATCACACATCTTTACGAGTTAGGTATGGGAGAAGTTAAGAGACATAGAATGTCAAAATTGTATGATATGGTCAGACATTGTTACCCTTGCCCCACAGATCACCAGTATTTTCAAGACTTTGCAGCATTTTCATACTTTTTGGATGATCAGCATCACCTGTACAAAATTAAATGGCCTTCAAATCCAGATGCTTTCTTTTGGATTGTTTGATGACTGTTAAACAGCTTTGTGTAATCAGCATCATTTGTACAAACATGCAAGGCCTTTAAGCCAGAATGCTCCTTGCAAGATTTGGATGTGAGAGTAAGCTGGAAATGGCAAATGTTGACAGATGCATGATGCACAATGGATGACATGCAACACAATAGACAGACCCAAGTGTAGTATCATAAGAACACAATTCAATCTCCCAAACTTTATAACATGCTGATTTTACCTCTTTTACCATAGTCCGATAAAATTCTTTTTCAAAGAAAAGTCATAATTAATATGCATAGTATCTTACTCATAAATGAACTTCTCCAATATCTTGATGACATAAACCTATTGAAGTTTTGGGATGAAATATGGTCTCTAGATCTAGAGAGGTAACAAGCTCAGACATTCAGATGCAAGATCTTATATTAATATGTGCAGATCTCACTTATTACAAAACCTAAGACAATGGTGATATTAGCAGATATCACAAATAGGAGCAAAATCAGATCAAAGTTCAGTCTTCAGAGTTGTAACAAGTTCAGCCAGTCAGGTAAAAGATTACCACATAAATCTGCATAGATCTTGCTCCTAATTACCCTCATCCAATATTATGATGATATAACACCATTTAACAAGTTCCAACAGAAATATATTTGCTAGGCTGTTGACATGCTGAGCCAATCTGACACAAGATAACAATACGGGTGGATCTCACTCATAATTATACTCAACCAAGATTTTAATGATTTCATCCAACATACCAAGTCAGATTCTCTCAAGTGGTAGGATGCTCTGCCGATCAGATGCAAAATCATTTCATAAATATGCATTGGTCTTGTTCATAAAAAAGCTCATTAACATCTTGATCATGCTCATATCTTCATGACATAAGCCTATTTACCCAGACTGACAAATAAACTGATCAGAAACCAAAATGCTAAAGTGTTAACTTCCAGAATGGTAGCAGGCTCAGCAAATCAGATGCAAGATCACCTCAATATCTGCAAGCCTCATCTTCTGAGGGCACCCTCTGTCAAAGATGGGTCATTTTCCAATGGTAATACTGATAACTTTTGAACTAAGCAATTACTTTTCTTATCAATATATGCAACGGGAATTTAATTTTATCCCACAAAATAATTTTACCTCGACTTATTTACAAAAGAAACAACATTAAATCTCTACCTGGTTCCTAAATATGTAACAGTTGTTTTAATATTCTATTTGCTTTCATAAAATCTATTAATTGTAAGTGTCACTGAAGCACCAAAAAACTTACAGCATTATTTCTGCTGTAAATAGATGAGTAAATGTGTTACCATACCTATATATAAAAAATATATTTCAGGCCTGTTATTACCATACTTGTTTAAAACAAAACGATAACTGTGCACAGCTTATTGTATACCCTTCTAGTTTACCTCATTTGTAATACCCCAGACTGCACCCTGAACAGTCAGTAAATCATGCTTTATTCTTTGGTATCTTGAGGCCTTGGATTTACAAATAAAACGTTTCTTAAAAGACTAGGATCTGCTATTATGTGGAATCAAACGAGGCCAAGCTTATGCCCAAAATGCACTTGTAGAATGTTACAGTTACTCAACGTCCACCGATTTTGATCCTGGAGGCCCCCAGTTAGGGTAGAGCACACTTTGCTGACAGGGGGGGCATACACACAAGATGGAGAAGCATGCCATGTAGGGAGAACAGGACACAGTGGTCTCCTAAAGAAATTGTCAATAATACGAAAAATAATAATTTTGAAACTATGCAAGTGCAGAATCTAATACCTGGAGTCCTAGACGTTCATGTAGAATGAAAACTCCAGAAACAAGCTTCAGAACATCAAATCCATCATTGGAGAGTGGTATCTCTCACACAGAACAAATGGTAGTGATGAGGTGGAATTGTGCTGATTGCATACAGGACACAAATACCCGACTTATGCATACCTCCTGAAGAGTGAACCTTAACCATGGTGCATTCTCTGCCAGTATCCAGTGAGGGTGGAATGCATTCTTGTTAAGAGTATCGACTTCAACCCTGTGTGATACAAGTTTGTTTATGTGAACTCGATTCAGAAACTTCATGATAATGCACCACCAGAGAAAATCTTAGACTTTTTAAGGAAATGCTGTTTATATAACAAATCTTGACTCTATATTTTATAATTAAAAGACTGTTATATTTTTACCTTAAAATTTATTTTGTTTACCTTTGACAGAGTTTTAACATCTTTACCGTTTACCTTATTGTACTATATGTTTACATTTATTTGGAAGGGTTTATTGTCCTAAAGTTTTTTTGCAATTCTTTATCTTCACATTTTTAGACCTTACCTTTTAATCGGCACCATAAAGTCTCATGTTGTGCTGATGTGCTCATAACTTTATACATACTGACATACATACCTTGAAGCTCTAATTAAACGAAAACTAACACTAATTTACTTACCACACTTTTTGTATGTCCTTTTTATCTGTTCACAGCACTTGTCCTACTTTAGTGTAAAGCTTTGTAAAATTCTTGCATATGAAATAAATACATCCACCTGCTACTAACATGAGCACAGCTAATATTCCAACTATTATACCGATAATAGCACCTGCATTTAAACCACTGCCATCTCCTCCATTACCATGTATACCTGCAAAAGACCACATACATTGCTTTAGAACATGAAAACTGCATAATACCAAACAGAAGTCTTTCTTTATCAACATCCACAAATTCACAGACTTGAGATAAGACTACATATGCTATTTTATCATGTTACAAGTTTCTTAGCTAACCTGATATATTCTTCTTCTTCAAAGTATTGTATGTCATTTATGGCCACATGTAAGATTTTTTAAAATTATCAACACAGATGAATTTTGCTGTTAGTATTATACAAACTCTTTGCCTCAGACTCATATTGGTCTTACAATTTTGGCTATGGAATGGTTGTGGTCAGTTACGTACCACATCCATTTTATGGCCCTAAAACTCAATCTGTGGAAGGAACAAATATTCTCCTAGAAGACATATGAGTTCTACCCAATTGTAATAATAATGTCAAATGTTAATCAGAGAAACCATGCATATTGCTTATGTGGTTATTCACATGAAATAAAATAATTTAAAAGCAAAAAAAATATATGTAAGAATTATTTCTCATTTCACAGTATACATAAACACTTACACAATTTACTGCAAGCTTATTTTGTCACATCCATTTAATAATAATAATAATAGTAACATGAGTCCCTTGAAGGGACTGGTGCTCTACTGGCCGAAAAGAACTTCAGGAATTCAAGACCATTTCTTCCTTTTAACTCTTGAGTGTTGAAACCATATATGATATTCTTCAGCAATAACAAGATTTTCAAATTAGCTGCTGTGGATGTCAGATTGGCACCATTTTCATTTAGGACCAACTAAACATTATAAGAAGTCTTTTGGTTAAAACACAACATCGATATGACCAGCCATCGAAGAGATGTAGCATTAACAAGATTTTCAAGGTAGCCACTGTGGTGGTCATACTGGAAGTCAGATTGGCACCATTTTCGTTTAAGACCAACTTGACATCATAAGAAGCCTTTCAGTAAAAACCCCATGCTGATATGACAATTCATTCAGGTTTGGTGTTTTCGTTTTGTGTGTTTAATGCCATTCTTCAGCACATGATAGGCTATACACAGCGGCCCATATACCTGGTGGAGGAAGAACCCGGAAGACCTCCAGGAAGAACCACCAACCCAACGGAAGCTACTGGCAAGCTTTTGCACATACCCACAATGGCCAAACCGAGACTTGAACTCAGGAGTAGTGAACACAAGATTTTCAAGATGGCCACTATGGTGGCTATATTGGACATCAGTTTGGCACCATTTTCATTTAGGATCAAATAGACATCATAAGAAGTCTTTTGGTGAAAACCCCATGCTGATATGACAATTCATTCAGAAGTAGTGATAATAAGATTTTCAAGATGGTCACCATTTTCAGTTAGGCATCCTAAAAAGCCTTTTAGTGAAAACCCCATGTTGATATGATCATCCATTCACGAGGACTAGCAATAACAAGATTTTCAAGATGGCCATTGTGGCAGCCATGTTAGGCATCAGATTGGCACCGTTTTCATTTAGGACTGTTTAGACATCACAAGAAGTCTTCTGGCGAAAACCCAACATAAACATGACTTTCTGTTCAGGAATAGCAGCAATAAAAAATTTTTAAAGATGGGTGCCATGGTAGCCATACTGCATGCCTGATCGGCACCATTTTCAATAACGACCAACTAGATATCATAAGAAGTCTTTTAGCGAAAACACCCAAACCACATGCTGATATAACCATCCATTCAGCAGGACTATAATAAGATTTTCAAGACCCTTGCTGTGGCAGCAATACTAGACATCAGATCAGCATCATTTTCATTTAGGACCAACCAGACATTATAAAAAGTCTTTCATTGCAAACCCTATGCTGATATGACCATCCATTTAGAAGGAGTAGCGACAACAATTAGACAAAAGATTAGCACCATTTTCATTTAGGACCAACTAGACATCATAAGCAGTCATCTGGTGAAAACCCCCATGGCAATATTACTCGCTGTTCTGGAGGAGTAGCAATATAACAAGATTTAAAAGATGGCTGTAATGGTTGCCATATTGGATGTCAGGTCGGCACGATTTTCATTTAGGACCAGCTAGACATCATAAAAAGTCTTTTAGTGAAAACCCCATGTAGATATAACCATCCATTCAGAAGGAGTAACGATAACATGATTTTCAAGATGGCTGCTGTGGTGGCCATATTGGATGTCCAAGTGGCACCATTTTCATTTAGGACGAAGTAGAACATGGGATGAATGTATTTGTGAAGTTTCATTGCAATCCTCCAAGTAGTTTAGGAGTACATGTAGTGATAACAAACTAGTGGATGACAGACAGATGACAGACCATTCCATAAGCTCTTCTGATCTATGACTAGTAGAGTTAATATTGGCTTTATATTTGGGGGGAGAGGGCACAATTAGTTTTGTGGAACTAATCTAACTTGTGCCCACGTATTATTTACATGTTTACATGAATACTCATAGACTTATTAAAGACCTATTTCTCTCCCTCTCTCATGCATTTTCTCTGGCTTAAATGAAAGCATATTTCCTATTAAAATATAATGCATGCAGTTTTTTTTTTGTACATGGTGATAAGCAATATAAAGTCATACTCAATACATTTGTATGTGACCACAATATGTTAAGTTTATATATGACCATGCGAAAATTGGACAATTTATAACATTACTTATATGATATAGTTATGCAACAGCAATGAAGGTGGAATTGTTTATACTCAATGGGGATACAAGTCAATACTAGGAAGTCAGTTTAACATTTAATCCAATTTATCAGATAATAGTGAAATTAATTTACTGTTGAACTTTCCTTTATTTCCATTCCAAATGAGTGAACCTGAGTAGTGAAAACCGTTTTTGAATATCTCTTTGTTCGGTTTTGGAACAAGAACATGGTTGGCTGAAAAAGAACTTAAATTACATGAAGGTGTGTTACCTTGCTCTCTCACATGAAATAAGTTCTGCAGATGCATTACAGCTGCCTTATTTGAGATTTTTCATGAAAGTTTAGCTTTCTTGAGAAAGATTCTTTTATTACCTGTTAGAATTTTCATATTATTCATTTCACAATGAATGTTCTCAATGTTATCTATGACAAGTTTACATGCTCTTTTTTGAAGATGGAATAACTTGTATATGTTCCTATTAGATGAGTTTCTCCAGAAAACATTGTGATAAACTAGATATGGTTGAATATAGCTTTACTAGTACATTATTTTATGTTTCATTAGCAGATATGACAAAATTATATAGCTAACAAAATTTGACAGTCTTGAAAAAAATAAAACCATCAGATGTGACCTAAGTAAGCCATCAAGCCACTGCCTCATTCTTGAAGAGGATAACACAAAATTGATGGAGAAAGTGAAGCAGTTAAATAAAAACAATGATTTGCTAAGAAACTAAGTACAGTATGGATACACTGCTTCTAATAGATTTCAACCTGACATTCTAACAGCAGTGCAGGAAGACATTACAAATATGAAAACAGAAATTGTTAACACTCTGAAACAACATTGACAAAAGTAGATCAATGAAATTAGCAAGCAAATAAAAACAAAAAGAAAACACCATAAATAAAATAATACTATGTTATGAAACCCACTCATAATACATAAAAATATATCAAAAGTCACTCGAGCTACAGTGGATAACTCTCAACCCAAAGATGTCACAAATGGCAATAAAGTGTTTTCCATCTTAGAGGTAACAGCTTTGGATTCCATAATACACTGGATTCTACTAAAGACAGAGAAGAAAACATTAAGGAAGAAGATAATTATTTAAAAAAACACTCCCATAATTGGAGACTCTATCATTAAATATGTTAATGAGAGAGGCATACCTGCCAACCTCCCAGACACAGACAGTGTCGGGGGGAGTTTGAGACTCGCATTACTTTGTGAAATGTAGTTTTTTTGGGGGGTGGGTGGAGTAAAACTAATTTTAATTATGCAATACTTACCCATCACTATTATATAGCTTATTACATTTTCGTGTCGAAAAATCTCATCCATTCGATGTGAATACATCCTCCCACTTAGAGTGAAGAATTTTGTCAACAAGACACATCACACCCATGCACCTATCTGCGCCTGTGTGAACATTCATCTTTTTCATAGACGAAATTACTTCAGGACATCAGAGCGGGGTGGGAGGAGGGCATTCGATAATAGTGATGGGTAAGTATTGCATAATTAAAATTAGTTTTACCCCCCCCCCCAAACTACATTTAAATAGCAGCAATACGTTACCCTATCACTATTATATAGCTGAATTGGTCAGTTAGGTGGGTAGGCTGATGTATTAGACTGATCAAAAACAGAGGAAAAATGTAAACTACTCACCATTTGAGGGAGAGATCCACTTTACTATTTGTTAGAGTCCCTCTGGGCCACATGTTGTGCCGCAACTATGGGACCCAGAGAAAAAATGCCTGCGCTTTGATGTGCTAATGAGCAGAGGTAGAAGGACGAAAAGGTAGTATGGGATCGCCAAAAAGCTGCCTTCATGACGTCCTCCAAGGAAGAGTGATTTAGATAGGCCCATGAGGCAGCGACGGTTCGAACCTCATGGGCTTTAAGTTTCATAAAAGAGAGGTCTCTATCAGTAAGGGACTGATAAGCTCTTTTAATTGTGGTGACAATCCACTGTGAAAAATTGGAGGCCGAAATATCAACGGAGCCCTTAAGAGGAAGGAAAAGATGTTTCCTGCCCTTTCTTTTCACTTTTGAAGCATTCAGATAGAAACGCAGTGCCCTAACTGGGCATAAAAGCCTATCTTGATCATCTCCAGCACAGATTCGACTGAGACTGGGGATCTCTATAGGTGATGAAGCTACCGCAGGTAACTGATTCTTGGCTAAAAATCCTGGCTGACAAAGGAGGGAAACGGATTCATAATTGCCATTAAACCGGAGACAGCCAGTGTCAACAGACAATGCATGAATCTCGCTACGTCTTCTCGCAGATGCCAAAGCGAGTAAAAACACAGTCTTGAGTGTGAGGTCCTGAAAGGAAGCCTCACTCAATGGTTCATAGGGGGTTTTGATTAAGGACCATAAATTACATGATAGATTCCATCTGGGCATAAGATAGCGGGAGACAGGTCTCTGTAGCTCAAAATACTTAATGAGATCAGCAAGGTGCAGATCTGAACTGATTTCCAAGCCCTGAGAAAATTTAAGTGTGTTAGACATGGCAGCTCTATAGCCCTTGATGTTGGTACTGAACATTTTTTGTTCTCGAAAAGGAACTAAAGGAAATCAACAATGGCAGTTACAGAGGGACAGCTGGGATCAACACGTTTCCTACTGCACCAATCACAGAAAATTCTCCACCTGGCATCATAGACCTTGGATGTAGAAGCTCTCCTGGCCTGAATGATGCAACTGGTAACCCAGCCTGAAAACTTGTTCTGGTGGATAGATCGCTTGAGATGAGCCAAGCGTGAAGGTGGAGAATGTGTGGGCTGTTGTGTAGGAGAGAGCCCCTGTGTTGTGACAGAAGATCCCTCCTGTGAGAAAGAGACCTGGGTTGATCTATCAGTAGGTCTAGAAGATCGTTGGGGCCATAATGGAGCTATGAGAATGATCTGGGCAGTGGAAGTTCGTACTTTTTGCAGAACTTGGGGTAGCAGTTGGAATGGTGGGAAGGCGTATGCGAACAGACGATCCCACTGGAAGCTGAATGCATCCACTGCCCAAGCTCTCTTGTCCGTGACTGGAGAGACGTAAAAGGGAAGTCTGTTGTTGAGCCTGGTCGCAAACAAGTCGATGAGGGGCCTTCCCCATAGTGAGAAAAGGGATTCTGTTACTTTGCGGTGAAGAGTCCATCCCGTGAGAACTGATTTGCCTGACCTGGACAGACTGTCCGCTAAAACGTTCTTTCTCCCTGGGATGTGGTGAACTCGGAGGGTAATATTCTCTGAGGTGGCCCAGTGGAGGAGGTTCCAGACCTCCATGCAAAGAGAAGGGGCATGTGTGCCTCCTTGATGTCGGAGATACGCTACGACGGACGTGTTGTCGGAGGAGACCATGACACATCGATCCCTTACTCTGTCGATGCACCCTTGCAATGCTAGAAACACAGCTTTCATTTCTAGGTTGTTTATGTGGAGAGACGACTCGTCCCGGGTCCAATGACCCTGAAGAATTATGCCCTCCGGCTCTAGATGTGCACCCCAACCGGAATCTGATGCATCGGCGAACAGGTAGGAGTGGGGATCGGGTGCGTGCATGGGGACCCCAATTAGGAATCTGTCTCGATTCATCCACCATTGCAGATGGTGATGATAGTCTGGTCCTAGAGGAATCAGAGCTGATAGAGAATCTTTGTGTGGTTTCCACCTTGCAAGAAGGAGAAACTGTAGAGGGCGCATATGGAGCCATCCTAAGGGAACCAGATCTGCAGCGGCGTTCAAGGTTCCCAGTTGGGTTAGGTAAAAGCGAGCAGACAACAAGGTTTTTACTCGTAGTGTCTCTAGAAGTGCCAGGATTCGATCTATACGCTCCCGGGGAACCCGGACTAAGTTCTGGTTTGTGAGGAAGTTCATCCCTACATAAACGAAGTCCTGGGATGGAATAAGTTCTGACTTCTCAAGGTTCTGTAAGAGACCCAACCGAGTTACTGTGGACCAACAACGGAACATATCCCAAAGGAGGGACTGAACCTGAACGTTGTGGATTAACCAGTCGTCAAAGTACTGTAGAATTTGGGTTCCCAGTACTCGTAGATAGGACGCTACTACTCCCATAACTCGGGTGAAAACTTTGGGTGTGGAAGCGATTCCGAACGGCAGAATCCGGAATTGAAAGACTTCCTGGTCCAAGCGAAACCGGAGATATTTCCAATGTGGTGGAAAATTCGGGATGTGTAAATAGGCATCCTGAAGGTCGATGGAGACTGCCCAATCTGATTGACGCATCACATTATGGATTGAAGTGGTGGTCTCCATCTTGAAATGTTCCTCCAAAAGAAACCGGTTTAAGGGGGAGAGATCGATAATGAGATGAAATTTCCCACTTTTCTTGGTGACCAGGAAGATTCGAGAGTAGAATGCGGGAGACTAATCATTCAGGACCCTCTCGACTGCCCCTTTTTGTAAAAGGGTATTTACCCCTTCCCTAAATTTCATCAGATTGGTCTGATGAAAGAACATGGGGGTCCTTGATAGAGGAGGTTGTTCCCGAAACTGAATACGGTAACCCCCTCGCTTACAATAGATAGGACCCACCCATCGTCCGTGATACTTACCCAAGCCTCTGAAAAGAGGCCTAGGCGAGCACCTACGGGGATGTTTGGGAGAGGAATGCATGGCAGGAGAGGGTGAGAGTCCCTAGGGCTGTCCCCCTCTCCTTCCTTGGGAAAGGAAGGTGGGTTGAAGAGCTTCCTCCTAGAGGCTCGTCGGCAAAGCCCACGCCTTGGACCTGACTGACGAGAAGGTCTCATTTGAGGTTGTGCACTGTACTGGGGCTGTATCTGTTTAACGAATTTAGCAGGTGGCCCTTGGGGGCGATGCACATTAGTACGCTTCCTGGCCAATTGCGATGGGCCAGGTGCAGTTGTGAAGGATCTATATTGATGATCCTTCAAATCTTGTGAAGCCACAGTGGGGATGAATCCTTCGAAGAGGCTCTCAGCTTCAGTGGAGCAACCCTTAGAAGTTCCTTACTATGGTTAAGTAAGACCCTCGAGGAGTCCAGTGCAACATCACAACGGATGTGTAGGAGTCCCGCTGATAGGGCCATTGCAATAGAAAGTGAATGCCGAGATGTCTTGGCCACAGCTTCCAGCACACGCTGTAATGTGGCTGGGTTCAGAGCGGCCTCCCTCAGCATACTAAACGAAGTAGCTGAGAAGAGGTCTGCATGGGAAGCTATGGTGATCAGGAGGTGGACTTTCTGCTCAATGGCCTCGATCGTTTTAATAGGAAGGCGTGCCCAGGCTCCAGTTGTCAAACCCACTTGAGATGCATCTGCATTCAATTGGGGAGGCTTAATGGGCCACTTAAGGGGAATGTACCTGGTAACTAGAGGCAGAGATCATAGGTCTCAAAGTAGAGGCAGGGACAGCCCACCATCTACGCCGTCTAGCGACGTCTTGGCCTGAGGAGAGCCTCTGTGATATTTCCTCAATCATTGAGGAATGTGGACGGAGCAGGAGATCTGATTGTGGTCAAGTCCCGGAGATCTTTTCCAAAATGGAGAGTATCTTCTTGGACGGTGATACAGACGGCTTCAGGCACAAATCCGCGGGTAGCAGGCAGTAAACTTCGTTATCAAAAGACCAGATCTCTTCCGCTTCATCTAGCTGAGAGGAGCTGGTAGGCCTAATAGGAGGCGTCAAATGAGCTGTTTCTACTTCGTACTTGTTGGAGTAGACGAGGATAGATAACGCATCATCATCTAGAACACTCCGAGCAGGAGAGTGGCTGGGCATCACTATGTCCTTTGGAGGTAGTAACACAGGTGCACTATGTGCTATTTCCTGAACTTGTTCATCATGATGAGTAGGGGCTCTATGTGTTCTAGATGTTCCAGGATAAGGACGAGACTGCTTGTCTTTCGTGGATGATGTTATGCGTCGAGTTTTACAAGTGGATGCCACCTGGTGAGGAGGCGATGGCGGACTCTGAGTCCAGGGTCCAGTAGCCCAAGAGGGCATAAGGGACCAATTATTCTGAGATGGAGGTCCACACATCCCGTACGGATTCATTGGGATAATAGGAAAAGGGGGGATACCGATCCGATCCCCTTCCCTGGCCTGGGCCCTCTGGGTAGACTACCGATCCCTGCCGTACCATGAGGCCTCTGAGTGATGACTGGTGTAAGGTTGGTGACCGGTATGAGATGACCGGTGACCAGCGACTGGTAAAAAACGACCGGTCACCGGGACGATGTGACCGGTGATCAACCATTGACCGGTCACTTGATTCGACCGGTGACCGGTACCCAGTGCCCGGTGCCCTGTACCCGGCGACCGGTACCTGGTACCCGGTGACCAGTCACCCGACACTGACCAGACCGGTCACCAGTCAGTGACTGGTCAGAAGACATAGACATGTCAGAGCCCAGTTTGTCTTCATCACTAAACAAGGTGCGGTGCAGATCCTCCCTTTCGAGAGGGTGCGACACGCTACACCGGGATGAGCGGTCCACTTCCTTCCTCGCAGAGGCAGCAACACGCTACTCTGAGATAAGCGGTGCACTTCCTTCCTGGTGGAAGGCAGCATCACACTACTGTGAATGTGAGGGGTGTTCGTCTTCTCTTCCCTTCCTGGGAGAGGCGATCTACTCCTGGAACGTTCACTCCCTCCTACAGGAGGGACCTTACCTATCTCTGGAGGGGCTGGTCCCATAGGCTCCTGGGGCCCCGGAGTGTTCTTCTGATCTGTAGAGATGGTCTTCTTACAGTGTGTTCCCCTTGTCTGAGTACCTGTAATAGAAAAACCTGAAAATTCAGACGATGAGGGGGATTTAAGTATCTTCTTCCACCCTCTATATGTACGTCTGGAATCGGCAAGATTCCAGGTTTCAATCGTCCATTTAGTGCAGAAGGTACAGCGATTTTGACTTGTACACTTAGAACATGTGAGGTAGTCTGGGTGGGTATCCCAAGGGGCCTTCTTGTGGCCACACTTTCCTACAGACTGTGCCGACATTGTTCTCTGAAATAAACGTTATTCTTTTTGAAAGATAATACAATAATAAAACATGTAAAACTCACCTTTTATTTCCACACGTGAAAAAATCACCCTTTTTGTATATATCGTGTGCTATATGCACACCATTTCACCTCGCTCTGTTTGCATACACAGCGGTCTATATGCACCACAGTGGATTTCTGTCTAAAGGTAAACAATATACATATACATGAACAAGGGTTAGAAGTCTAGTTTTTTCTTGACAAACTTTATTGTTCTCTAGGAGCAATTTTCAAACATACAGAATAACAATGCGACATGTCAGGCGTGGTATTAAAAATACAATTGATGAATTAGCAAAAAGAATATTTAATCAAATACTTAATTGGTAGAATTATGCACCTGCTAATTGCAGCACTATCCCGGTTGTCTATGTTACAATGTAGCTAACACACGAGACTTACCCTGAGCCAAATTGTATTTGAAAAAAAAAAGATATGGTGTACCCTAACCGCTAAGGGTGGAATACATGTGGCAATCTAGAAAGACTCTTTCTAGAACAAAATAATGATGTAGTGCAGCATAAGACACATAAGACGAGATGGACAACTGTAACACCAGAAGAATTAAGGCTGAAAGGAGAACCAAACATGGTTGAAACCCGCAACAGACAATTTTTCTCTGGTCACATTCGCATGACACAACCATTAGCCATGGCGTCCATGAAAAAGATGAATGTTCGCGCAGGCGCAGAGAGGTGCACGGGTGTGACGTGTCTTGTTGAGAAAATTCTCCACTCTAAGTGGGAGGATGTATTCACATCGAACGGACGAGATTTTTTTACACGAAAAAGTAATAAGCTATATAATAGTGATAGGGTAACATATTGCTGCTATTAAACATAAATAAGAAGCTTGTGAATCATACAGCTTGATAAATGATTCACAAGTGATGAATTATATGAGCCTATTTCCTCAAAACTTAGCAAAGAAAAGTCCTTCAAAATATTTCAAATAAGTCTAGAACTTATGTATATCTTCAATCTAAGTATTTCTATAGGTATTTTTCCAAACAGTCTAAAACTGGAAAAAGTAACTCCAATACACAAGAAGGGAGATCTTCTCGATATTAACTACAGACCTATATCAGTTTTACCAACACTTTAAAAAATATTAGAAAGACATGTTTGTAATGAATTTACGAACCGCATAAAATCTTCCACTTTAATACAGTCATGACAATCAGGTTTTCACAAGGGTCATTCATACTACACTACACTAAATGGAATGGTGAATTATTGGTTAACAGCATGAGATCAAGGGAAACTGGTAGGTACAGTGTTTCTTGACCATACCAAGGCTTTTGATCTTATTAATCACAAATTCCTGCTGGAAAAACTTAGAATATATCAAGTTAACCACAAAATTTTAACTTGGTTTCAATTGTATCATGAAGGCAAACAACAAGTTTTATTGTCAATAAACTTTCAGATGAGAAACTCAAATTTCCACAAGGAATCATTTTTTGGACCATTACTTTTTCTGCTGTACATCAATGATTTACCATATCAGACTGAGCTATCTACCACTAATAAGTTTGCAGATGACACAAAATTATATAACATTGGATCAACTGACCAAGAGTTTAGTATTAAATTAAATCTGGATTTGGTTAAAGTACATAACTGGTGTGAGCACAATGCTATGAAGAGAAATCCAGCCAAGTCAAAAGCCATGATCATAGGTAGTCGAGCCAAAATAAAAGAAAGATGACTTCAAAGTGATGCTAAAAGGAATAGATTTAGAACAGTCTGAAAATGAAAAACTACATGATTGACAATATCTTGAGCTGGAAAATGCAAGTTGATAAGATCATTTAAAAAGTAAACTCACTGCTTTATCTCTTGAACAGAATAAAATCTTATGTCGCTTAAGAACAGAGAAAGATATTATACAATGCCTATATCACACCACATCTAGAATATAGCTGCTCTATTTGGAGTAATAGTGATGCAGAAAATTAAGGTAGACTACTGTAATTTCAAAAGAGAGCATGTACAGTTATTCTTGATGCTGATGTAGCCATCTAAAATCTTGTTGAAACCCTTGAGTGGCTAGTATTTCACCTCAGAAATCAACTTCAAAAGAATTTACTAGTCTACAAATCCTTACATTGCTTGGCTCCTTATTATCTTACAAGTAATTTTAAATTTGTGGAAAATGTAAATATGTATGAACTAAGATCCACCTCAAACAACAATTTATATTTAACTAAACCGAATTCAGAATTTTATAAGAGGAGTTTTGCTTTTCAAGAGCCAAACAATGGAATTCCCTTCCACCCTATATAGGGTCAGCTTTAAGAAGCATCTTAGTCAACATCTACAGAAACAATCATTTGTGTAATTTTGCGTAATTCAGTTCTACTCTTCTTTAAAACAATGTACTTTCATGTACTCACTTGTAATGCCTTGTACATGTTTTATAATAGTAGTAAATTAATTATTTAATTTTTAACAGCCTTGTTGTCTAAAGACACCACAACTTATAAAATGTTTATATCATATACAAGTAATTGTACAAGGCCTCATGGAATATTGGTTTGTTGACCAAATGAGCCTCTTCTTTAAATAAAGTAATTATTATTAGTATTATTAATAATAATAATAATAATAATGACTACCTACTCTGATTCTAGGTGAGCATGCCAGCCTGAATCTGAGGCTTTGCTATACAGGAAGTACCTGTAGTCGGGTTTTTGGGTGTATTTGGAATTCCTGCCAGAGACATGTCCCAATTTTATCCACCAGCTGAGGTGGTGACAAAATCTGAATACCAACAGAATCAAAATTGAAAGAAGGTCTCTGTGAGTTCTCCCATTCTCAAGCAGTAGAAACTAGAAAGGATTCATATGAAGTCTTCCTTGAGTAACTAGATCCACTTCCATGTAAAGGGTCCCCATGAGAGAGAGGTAGACATGAGCAGACAATGAAGTTCTCTTGAACACTCTCGTTTTGAGGGGAAGTATCTGTGTGATCATGTCAAAAGTAACATGAACTGCCCCTAAATTATGAAAAGGAATCAGATCTGACTTCTCCAGATTGGGATTCAACCAAGACAAGTCACTGTCTTTAACAGAGTGACATGTCTCTGGTAAGATATGTCTGAGAACTTTGTATATCAAGCTGTCGATGAAATAATGGATAATAGCCCCCCCCCCCCTTCCCATTAATTGCAAGTAAGCCGCTATGATATGGTCACATTTTTTAAAACAGTAAGATCCAGGAATAGAATCCTGGGCTTTGAGTGTTTAACACTCTCTCTACTGCCAACTTCTTAGAAGGGTGTATACCAATTCCATTAAGGATTTCAGATTGGTCTGATGAAAAAAAATTGGGGGCTCTTGATAGAGCTGGTGATTCCCAAAAGTGAATCCGGTAACCCTCTTTTATTTTAGAGAGGACCCATGCATCGTCCATTTGGTCCAACCAGGCCTCTAAAAAGTTCCCAGCCAGGACACAAATGGAATGTCAGGAAGAGGAATGTTGTGATTAACCTGCCAAACAAGGAATCAGAGTCCAGCAGGGCCACCCCAGAAAGATCTCTCTGTGATTCAACAAGACCTTAGAAGAAACCAAGATGGCATCCCTACATAGGTGAAACTGCTCAGCTGAGTGTGCCATCGAAAGCAAGAGTGAGCTTCTCACTGTCTTGGTTACAGCCTTCAGGAGTCTTTGTAAGGCAGCCAGACACAAAGACTCCTCCCTTAAAAGGTTAAAGGAGGCCACCATGAAAAGGTTGGCATTTTAAGTCATTGTAACAAATGTGAACGCCAAGCATTTGAGCATCTTGACTGGAATGCAAGACCAAGTCCCCATGTACATCCCTACCTGAGATGCTCCCAACTTTTTTGTTTGGTATTTGATATTTTCTTTTTCCAAAATTACCAAGTTTTTATCATTCATTCATTATGCATTTTGCATGTGTGATTGTACTCTTCATAGCTTGGAGGAAATAAAGATATCAATCAATCAATCTCTCTCCCTCTCAGATCATTTGAATTTACTGTCTTGTATATTTCACTTTGCACTACATTTTTATTTTATGTATTTATTTATCTATTACCTGAGTACTTCATATTTGTTTATTTGTTTACTGATAATAAAAGTGGCCTCATAATCTCCAAGCATACAAAACATTTGGAATGTTTTGAAACATTTGAAAGCTATGCATGATATACTGTACTAAACCTTTTTTTTGTGCTGATATAAGTTTGTCGTTAAAAACCAAACAACCTAATGAGTAGAATTATCCTGAATTGATTAGGTCAAATACATTTCGCTCTATTTTTGATCAACTATTCACACATACAAATGGATGGTAATTTCCATAAACAATTTTGACATTAAGTTGAAAATGGGGATGAATGAAAGCTTTAATCCACATCAGGCATTTCTGCAAACTTCGATTAAGTTTGGGGAATGGAATAAATTTAGCACCACCAACAAGTCAGTCTGGGCATCTACTATCCAAGTTACAAAGGCACCAGGCACACTTTTCACCATTGTCACAAGTTAAATGTGGTTTATCCCGCGAATCAATAAAATAAATCCACCATTACCAATGTATTGTTTCTAAATGATTGTTGGATGAAAATGGCAGATGACTATGTGGCTGGAGGTATGTCACTTAAATGAGCGCTGATTGGTCAAGTGCATTAGCATGCATGGCAGTTTGAGACTTGTCAATTTCCTTAGTTTTGACAGGGCATCAGCTTGGCAGCTGGAAGATATACTTGTACTACATGGTCTGGAAATGTATTCTATTCTGTATCAGACCCTTTTATCATGTATCATAATTGATTTAATGACAAAAAGTAGAAATTTACATGTGTCTTTCAAGATCTCAAGCAATAATACATAGACTGCCAATACAAAATGAAAACTTTCTCCCTCTCTGGGTTTTTATTTCAATTTTAAATGGATAATTCTTGCAGATAATTCATTCTTCAGCTCTTGCTTTCTATTAATTTTTGTTTTACTTACCTGCCTATTACATTTCTTTCTTTCTCTCAACTTCCAAATGGAAGCGTTAATTTAACTGGTTTTACTGAAATTTATGCATCCTATATTCTAAAATTGCTTTTTAAAAATCTGTTCAGTCATTTTTCTGCAAGGGGTAGAACTCTGCATAACCCAATACCTGTGATTTTCAACAGTTCTCATAAAAGGTTACTTCATTTCTGTCAAGTACTGGATTAATTCTATCAAGTTTGGTCGAATTCTATTCAGAATGGCTGCCATACTTAATGACAGATCACCATCATTTGTACAAACTTGAAAGGTCTTCATGTCAGGAAGCTTTCTGTCAAGTTTGGTCCAATTCTATTCAACATATTTGGCGAAGTTTCAGTTTTTTCCTTCTATTTCTAGTCACATTTTTGATACCAAATAGGCATCATTTGTATAAATTTGAAAGTTCCTCATGCCAGGATGCTTTCTGTGAAATATGATCAAATTCAGTTCAGCAGCTTTGGAGATGTTGTTTAAAGGTTTCTCTACTTTTAGTAATGGCAGCCATAACAGATGGCAGATCAGGATCAGCTGTACAGAACTGAAAGGACTCTATGCCAAGATGCTTTCCTTCAAATTTAGTCAATCTCTGTTGCACGATTTTGAGAAGTAGTAGTTTAAAGGTCTTATCTTCTTTTAGCAACTGTGGCCAAATTGGATGGTGGATTGGCATCATTTTTATAAATCTGAAAACTCTTCATGCCAGGATGCTTTGTATAAAATTTTGTCAAGTTTTATTCAATGGTTTTGGTGAAGAGACATTTGCTTGTCATGCAATGGGAATCGTGCCTGAAATACCTCACTCTACAACTTCATTACTGAATATGATATCATGCTCCCAAGGACATAAAATGATGTAGCATATATATATATATATATATATTCATTCAAAGATACTGATTCAGAATATGTCAGTCTAGGTAATTTTGTCTATACCTGTGATACAGAGATGTATAATGACTTCTGACCTATTCTCATCTGGCAAAGGATCATGAAATGTGCATGACCACTTCACATTGTCATCTACTGTCTGAACATCCTTGATCTGCAAGGTGTAAATTCTACTCTCTGAATTGCAGGTGTAACTTAAACGGTGGTAATCAAAAGATGAATTGTCAGTGGCATGCACAGCACATTTTGGAACAGTTGATCCGGGTCTCAATGTCAGAACTGATTGACTGGAACTGTTGAACCATGAGATGGCTTCTGCTTTTCTTGTTCCAAGGTAACTGCAGAACAGAGTTATATAACCATCTGGAGTACATGCAGCATGGAGTTCATTGTTTTGGCATACTGTAACATAGAAAAAGGTTTATGGTAAATACTGACAATAATGTTTGATAAAGTGATTCATTCAACTGTAATATTGCCAGAATTTAAATATGCATAACATAAGATGAAATAAACTTTATGTGCCAGTACATGGATACGTGTACGTTTATATAACAACTATATACATCATAGTGCTTATGTCATCATAGTGATAAAAGATGAAAATGATGCTGATCTGACATGCAATATGACAGCCATCTTGAAAATCTTATCACTACTCCTCCAGAATGGATGGTCATATTGACACGAGTGAAAATGGTGCCCAGCTTACCTGCAATATGGCCACCAAGGTAACCATCTTAAACATTTTTTTATCGTCCAAGAAAATCAGAGATGGTTTCATCACTCACCAGTTAAAAAGAAGAAATGGTCTTATAATGGATTGGCAGAATTTCTTTTGGGCCAGTATACTGTCAGATCAACACCAATTTCATTTAGTACCAACTAGACATCATAAGAAGTCTTCTGGTGAAAAGCCAATGCTGATATGATTTTCCATCTAAGAGAAGTCGCAATAAGATTTTCAGGATGGCAGCTGTGGTGGTACTGGATATCAGATCAGCACAATTTTTAAGACCAACCAGACCCATAAGGAGACTTTGCCAATATGAGTTTCTGTTCAGGAGTAGCAATTACAAGATGTTCAAGATGGCCATTAGTGGCCATATTGGATGTCAGATCGGCACCATTTTCATTTAGGATCAACTAGACATTATAATAAGTCTTTTAGTGAAAACCCGATGTTGATATGACCATACATTCAGGTGGAGTAGAGATAATAAGATTTTCAAGATGGCCACTATGGCGGCTACATTGGATATCTGAGGGGAACCATTTTCATTTGGGACCAACTTGACATCATTAAGATGTCTTCTGGTGAAAACCCCATGTTGATATTACTTCCCGTTCAGGAGGAGAAGCAATAGCAAGATTTTCAAGATGACTGCCTTGGTGGCCATACTGGACTTTAGAATGGCACCATTTTCATTTAGGACTAACTAGACATCATAAGAAGTCTTTCAGTGAAACCCGATGTTGATATGACCATCCATTCAGGAGGAGTAGCGATATTGTATGTTTGAGCATCACCATTTTCATTTAGGACCAACTAGACCTTGGGATGAATGTATGTAAAGTTTCATGGCAATCTGCCATGTATTTTATTAAGAGTAGTGATAACAAACTTGTTTTAACAGATGGATAGATGTTGGAAGATGGATGCTGGATGACGGACAATAGGCCATCATATGAGGTCTTCTGGTCATCAACCAGTAGAGCTAGAAGTCAGCTTCACTACTTAGAAAAGAGAACTGGATGGGAACATAAATTCCTTCCTCTGGTCAATTAAAGTTAGCATCATTTTGGGGAAAATGAAAACAACAGTTTAAGACTTATGCAAACATTATTTTTTTCAAATATTCTTTGAAAGTAAATCTTCAATATGATGCAAGTCAAAACAATACCAATATCACCTGATTAAAATCTTGATATTCAGTTAGTTATAATGTTACATTAGCACATGGTGTGTAGCTATATTACAATTTTGAAGTAAAGGCCATTAACATCTCAAAAGCAATTTAAAATGTTGGAAGCAAAATTCCTGTTTCACTTGAAAGAAAAATTCATTGTAAGGCATGACACTTTTTGAAGTCTGTAGGGAAGTCTAATCCAGAAATACTGTGAAATCTTCTAATTTAAATTTGTCAACCCTTCACAATGCATTGGTTGAGGGCAGGTGAAGTGCCTAATTTGTATGGGATTTATCCATTATTTCAATAATATGGCACCCCTTTTTTGAGTTTACTTCTACAGTACAATAATAGTTTCCTTTATAGTGGAAAATTTGTTATGGACACTGGATGGGTATTGGGTATGCTTTATTTCAGCATGCAGGGGATGAAACAGTCAGTTGCCATGGCAATCAAATCCTACACAGAATTTGTAAAAATCATGACAAAATTACATACATGTATTTGTAAATATTCTTTTATACTGAGCTTTCAACTTTCTTGCCAAATTGGTCATACTTTGAATTTTCTCAATTTATGAGATCTTTCAATCTCCACTCAATAAAGGCACAACAGGTGTTCTGTTTTCAGTGAAGTGTCAAGACTGAAAACTTAAAGTCAATAAAGTTTTGGCTGTATATTCTGTGTTTATATTTTTCTTTAATATACTCAAATGGTCTTAACCATTTAAAATACAAAAATGTATTTGGGTCTAACACTACATGTAACATTAAATTTGCTGAAATTAAAAGCAAATAGTTTGGTTACTATGGTAACAGTTTTAAAATGCAGCAATAATATTAAGGTATAAGCCATCTTTTTAACATATCTCCAAAAGACAAAACTTTCTACTGTGTACACATGAATGCCTACTGTGTGTGTGTGTGTGTATATATATATATATATATATATATATTATGTATGATGTTTATATACTTACCTTTTGTCTATGATTGTAAGTTGTATGGTTATTTGAAAATACATACTTAACTTTTGTCCAGTTGTTTACATCGTATTTTCGTAGGCATTTCACAATTAGACTTTTGTGATATATGTCAGGTAGGCCAGTATTTTTCCACTAAAATTACTCATATTGTGATGTGACATAGGTCATGTAGGCATGTGTATTTATATATAGATTTTGGTAAACAAATTCATTCCTATTCTAGAATTTCTGTTCTAAAAGATTAGTCTGTAAAGAATCTATTTTAGTTTTGTTATTGAAATCAGATATAATTTGAGAGGAATTATTTATTTACAATATTCATTGGAAATATAAAAGTGCTCATTGACTTTTGGATTAATACATGATTTTGGGATTTATGTGAACTCATTCAAATAGATTCTGGGTTACATCTTTGTGGTACATCAGGCCATTCAAGGCTATTGGTATTCATTCAGAACATTCTATTAATTTGGACTTGTGATTAAGACATTTAGGATTATTTGGAAGTTAACTCACAAATTCTAAGTATCTTTTGAATTTTCACTTTAATTGTCTGGAAATAAATTGCTTGTTGATTTTACTTACATTGTTGGTTTCACTTTCTTTCTGGTACATATTTTAACACCTTGAGCCGTAACAGAAATTGGGGGCTTGTCTGGGATGTGAATTTCTTTAAATTACAATTTAAATTGACTTTGTTTTGGAATTTTCATTGTCCCTGGTAAAGATTTTTATTTTACCCATTTGAGAAATTTTTAGTGAAACCAGCAAGCATTCACAATGTCATCTAAAATTGGGAACTTTGTTTCAAGTCCTATCCAGGTAGGGTTAGAGTCAATGAAAGAGGATGTATTGTTTGAGCTTGCCAGACATTAAGATCTTTCTGAGGTGAAAACATCTTTGACAAAGCAAGAGATCAAGAATATTTTAATTCCATATTTGGTGGGAAAGGAAATTTTGGGGTAATAGTGCTTTGGGTTTGATTGATAAGTCTGTATCTGGTTTTGATTGGACATTAAGGGAATTACAGCTAAAAAGCCAGATGGAATTAGAGTTAAGAAAGCTTCAGCTTCAGAAAGAGGAAAGGGAAATCGAAAATGCAGACGCTGAGATAGAGAGAAAGAGGAGATGCAGAAAGAGAAAGAGAGAAAGAAATGATGGAAATACAGATGCAGAGAGAGAGAGAGAGAGAGAGAGAGAGAGAGAGAGGGAGGAGGAGAGGAAAATGAAGAGAGAAGAAAGGGAAATGCAATATAAGCTTAAAAAAAGGCAAGTAGAATCCCCCCCCCCTTTACAAACAAGTTCAGGTTTTTCTGTTACCAGATATATTAGGTTTGTACACTCTTTCCAGAAAAAAGAAATAGATAAATACTTTCTTCTCTCTGAGAAAATTGCTGAAAACTTGAAATGGCCAAGAGAGCATTGGACTTTGCTACTACATAGTGTACTTACTGGCAAAGCTCGTGAAGTCTACACTTCACTGTTGGTACAACAAAGTTCTGATTATGATGTGGTTAAGGAGTATATCTTGAAGGGTTTTGAGGCATATCGACAAAGGTTTAGTTTTGTAGAAAAGAAACTGGATGATTAATTTATGCAAAAGTGAGTTTTGTAAGCCTGTGTCAAATTTTTAGGACATATTGTGGGACAAAGTCAAGTTAAACCTGTAGAAGCTAAAGTCTAGGCTATCTCTGAATTCCCTGTGCCTGTTTGTAAAAAGCAACTGATGCGATTTTTAGGTATGGCTGGATATTATCAAAAATTTTGTTCAAATTTGTCCTTAACTGCCAAACATTTGATAAATTTGTTGAGTAAGAAATCCAAGTTTCATTGGTCTGACCAGTGTCAGGAATCCTTTGATAAAGTAAAGGCCATGCTTAAGAATCCATCGGTTCTTTCTGCACCAAATTTCAGCCAATTATTTTAAATGACTGTTGATGCAAGCGATGTAGGGGTTGGTGGAGTATTGATTCAAGAAGAAAAAAATGGTGTAGATCATCCAGTGTACAATTTTTCTAAAAAAACTAAACAAGCACCAGAAAAATTATTCCACAACTGAGAAGGACTGTTTTGCTTTGATATTAGCTTTACAACATTTTGAAGTGTACTTTACCTTGGCTCTTTCTCCGGTTATTACACTGATCAGAATCCTCTTACTTTTATCAACAAAATGAAAGATAAAAATTAGAGATTGTTGAGATGGAGTTTAATACTGCAGGAATATAACATTGACATTTGACATATCAGGGGAAAAGACAATGTGATCACAGATGCACTCTAACGTGTATGGAAGTACTATATTGCTTTATTTTGTGTATTTAAGCTAAGTGACATTTATAAGACATCTTCCTATACAATTTTGATCATTATAGTGTCATATGCATATTTAAAAGAAAACTTTAGTGCATAAATCTTTCTTTTTCTTTATGAGGGGAGGTGTTATGTATAATGTTTACATATTTAACTTATGTAATACATGTTTAACTTTGTCCTTGATTGTAGGATGTAAACAAGGTATTTATTTAGAATTCAAGGTCAGGGTTGCTTTTGTTTACAATTATACTGGTTTTTCTACTAGAATTACTGATATCTGTCAGGTAAGTCATATGATTTTCTATTGTCTGTCAGGTGACCTGTGTTTATATATCGGAACTTTGGCAAGCAGTATTTCATTCCTATGATAACTATCAGTCTTTAAGGAATTTGGTTTAATAATCAGATGTGTATAGTTGTGTTGTGAAAATCAGCAAATTCAGAGAGGAATTATTTATTTAAAATATTTATTGAAAATACTAAAGTGCTCATAGACTTTAGGGCATTTTAAAATTAATACATGACTTTAGGAATTTTGTGAAATCATTCAAAGATTCCTGTACATCAGGACATTCAAGACTACTGGCATATCAGTACCTTCAAGGCTACTGGAATTCATTTGGAACATTCTACATTTTGGACTTGTGATTAGTACACTTAAGATTATTGGATTATTTGGACTTTAATTCACATTATTGTGAGTATCTTTTGAATTTTTACTTCAATTGTCTAGAAATAAATTGCTTGTTGATTTTACTTACATTGTTGGTTTCACTTTCTTTCTGTTACATATTTTGAGGCCATAGAGTCATAATAGCACATTATTTTGTCGATGGAAAGGAAACCGAAGGATGTTTGAGCAACGTTGACATTGCCACAACAATTCTCTGACTTGCCAGATACAGTGACGATTATGCAAAATCTGCTGGCCCATCTATGCTGTTTCATAAGGATGGATCCGATCACGCTGATCATATACAGTATGTGTGTAGGCCACCTAAAAAAGTAACCACTAATGATGATGATGTGGATGTAGAAGCCGTAATTACTGGCATCAACACGAATTACAACTTTGGATTTCTACAGTGTCATGGGCAACTTCATGGAGGTGCATTATTGATTTCATGTGTGATTCCTCTCAGTCACATATTTGGGTTTTGCAGAGATGTTCACAAGACTATTTTCAGAACCAAACACACAGTCTCATTATACCGAAAAAAACATGATAATGATGCAATTTTATTTACTGGTGGTGTTGGTAAAGTTGTGTTGTTGAAATTAGCATTGTGGATGCCTCTGATAATTCCTTTGGTGGCTACAGAAACACGTTTGTTGTCGCTTATGAGTTCCAGCGGCACATCACCGTTATCATTTCACACACTTACCACAAACACTTATTAAGGAAATGTTCAACAATTATCATGGCAAATAAATACCCAACAAGGTATCAGTGCACCAGGACATGTATTTAAAGCGTTTAAAACTGTAGCTCGGGTGCACGGTGGACAGATTATTAGTAAAATGATATTTAACTGGCAAAGACTCCTTGTGGTTACATGGTTATCAAGAACCCATGGAAGAAATTTTACTTGACTTCATATGGGAAGAAATTTTACTTGACTTCACAAATAATCATATTGCTTGTGCCTATCAGAAGCTGTGGTTGTCCATGGGCCGGGATCAAAATGTTGACACAGGTCTACAGATTTACCAGTATGACTTTGCTACGTTGTACCTGATTTATTTGTTTTCTTTTAAACATCTGGACCTGTACAGACAGTCTGTGGTCAATTTACACTTTCATGCTGTTGTTGGAGGGCACAGGTGGCCGAAGGAGGGTCATTGATGCGCCTGTGTAAAATCTGTAATTTTGGTTCCTGTAATTGAACAGCATAATATAAAATAATGTCCCACCATGAAGTTAAGGTTGGCCTTAGTGAAAACCCGCTTGCAAAAATCAAAAGCACAATACGAAACAATTGTGGGGTCACATTGAAACTTTCACCTGCAAAATTAACTGGAATTGTCCCTGTGTGGTTGACCCAAACACAACTTAATCAGCTAAATGTGGCCAAACGAAAAAAAACAACACCTTGGTGACATTAACATTATCAAAGTCAGAGGTGACACAAATGCAAAAAACTGGTGGAATATTTCCATTCCTTGCAGCAATTCCAGCGTTGTTAGCAGCTTCAGGTCCTGGTTGCAAAAGCGGCTGCACTAGAGGCTGTCAGAACCTCATCCAAGATGTTGCTGAAAAAGGCAGTTAGTGGAAAAATCTATGTAAAAAAAGGAAAGGGTCTTCGATTACCTGGAATGAGTTGCAGAATACCCTCAACTATTCGGTAAAACTCACAGAAGACCTCATCGCTGACCAATTTTAATTTACGCACAATGGTAAAATCATCAAGTATTCGACGGGTTTTTATGCGAGATGAACTTGCATCAATGATTTAATGCATGAGGGAAACTGGCATTGTTAACCTGGATTTGACAACAGGACCTGGTTCTCATTAGGTTGCACACGCGATAACACCTCGACATCTTTTGTATTTTGACTCATACGGGCTTGCACCACCATGCAAAGTTGTTGATTATTTAACCCGAGGCGGATCAAGTTGTTTACCACTGTTTTATTCAATGCTATCATTGTGAACTTAGCTGGATGAGCCAATATGTGGTCATTTTGTTGTTAAAGCACTGCCACTGGGGTTTCCATTGGTAGATCTTCTACCTCACCAGTTATGAGGAATGGGGTATCTTCTTCCTTGGGTCAAATACTGTCTTCATGGCCAAAGTCAGGCAGCACAACTACAAGTCTCAACAAATCTTAACATATTAAATGAAGGCCACAGTAGCTCCAATAGCACTCAAGCTTGCTAAAGAAAAGGCATGTCTCAATACAGAAACGAACTTGTCCCATTTTGCACCCTTCACCATGAGCTTGGGGTGAAGGGAATCAGAACTCGTCGTAGTGACTAATAACCCGAGGACCATAGACCAAAACCAGCTGCTTGTCATCAGATTTCCAAACTTCGGAAGCAATGATATCAATGTGCCCTGCACTACTGAGGCTGGCATCAACAATTACTTTGAGCAGTGATTCAGCACTGACAGACGCCAACCATACAATCTTTTAAAAAAAACCCTCAGCCTTTCCATCAGCAGAAAGATCAGTGTAAAACTTCTGGGAAAGAAGTGGCCTGTATTGATGATGCCAATTTTATGGGCGTCTACAAGAATTTCTGGCTAACAGACAAAGAGTGAACTAATGCAGCAAGGGCATGCAAAATACCAAGACTGCCGCCATATGTTTTGGTGTTGGCAATACTGTCGCTCCTACCCAGCTCAATGTATCTGTCTTTGTCGCATTTGGAAACCGCTTTCACATGCCACTCAACTTCAAGCTGCTGAAGGATCACATGCCATACTACCAGTCTGGTCTTTCATACCACCTCTCCTTCAAGTTGACGTTTAATGACTACAGTCGGACAATCCAAAGTTCTAATGTTGGGGCAAGCTATATAATCAGAGGTATCTCTCTGGAGTACAATGTTGTTACCCATGCAGAACTCACTTGCATGATCAGGCAGCAGTACATGGAGTGAGTGGCTATCTTGTTCAACTATGAGGTGCACCATCACAATATAGAGTTGAACAAGAGCAGTCCATGTGGAACATCAACCTGAACATGCAGGCAAAGAGAATGAAGGCAATAGTTTTACTTATCGATAATGCAGTGATGAGTAATGCATTCGCGTGTGATATGGAGAATGTCTAAATTCCCCTCATCAGTAAGGTGTTGGTGACAATCAAGAGTATCCCAAAGCAGATCCAAGTCAGGGGCAGTTGAGGTATCCGACGTGGGATGAGTCCCTGAAGATAATGGCTAGGGAGTCACTCAAGGACACATATCGGCCATGTTGGCACCTTCTACCCAAGTCAATTGTTTGCCTTTGTCATGGACATGAGGCCAACAGAAGACCACACACTCCACAGGTCAGAAAGACATAACGAAAATGCAAGCAAAGGCATAATGCAGACTGAAGAAATGGTCCAGGTAGCAGGCATGTTTAACGTGTATATTATGTCTTTATGGACACACAGCTCAGTATTGAGAATGGACAATTCATGTCAGCCATGTACTAGCCTGCACATGTGCAATGTGATCTTTGATTACTTACAGCCACACTGCACCATGATTATTGGCTGCTGTCGTTGCAACTAGAGTGTGTTTGCCTGCAAACTGCTCAAATCAGCATTAAGAGCTACTTCGATTTTATTGTCATTATCTGCCCTATTATACACATGAACAAGGCATACGAAAGGTTATTGGAACGTGGCAAAAATGACACAGGAGTATTTCTGGTTAACCCTGAGGGCTATGATCTGAATGACCCGCTTAATGCACTTGCTAAAATGTTTGAGGAAACCAATAAACTTTGTCTACTCAATGACTGTGCATCCAGCATCAGGAAACAACCCTTATTAAGCTGGTCTATGTAAGCCGCTGTGCCGGCATTAGCATGTGTGTTATAATTAAAAAATACAAGACTGTTGCCCATGATTTCCATAAACAGACCTAGTACATAACCCTCTTCTACTGCAAAGACAAAGATTCATTTAGGGACACACAAAGAGAAAACAATATCGTTGAAGCCAAGCATCAGGCAGAGGCCTATACATTTCTCAGAAAGAGGAGTTTTGGCAAGCAACTACTGTGCACAGACCCACCAGTATCCTACCAGTTTGTCCACGTCTTGACAGTGTAATGTGATTGCTTCATATTTTGTACACCACTAGCCAAACTATAACACTTGGGACCTCAACCTATATTATCCACAAGGTATTTAAAGTTAAGCACAGAACCAGCCATATCCAGAACTTCATAATAACCATGGCAGTTGCTGAAAGTGAAAGGGATTTTGACAAAATATGCATTGACTTCAGAAATGGACAAGCCAGCTAATGCCACTCATGTGATTCTCGATGTATGCTGTGTCAAATCAACACTAGCACAACAGTGTGATCACCTGTCCAAGTTCGTGGCTTCTGGTACAGCTGATCTCTTACCTATGTGGGCCTTACAGTGATAAGCAATGAAGACTGCTTCACTAGGATCGTCTCTGCGAGGACAATACAGTAGCTGTAAGACACTTTCTGCCTACAAGTAACTGTGAACGTCTTGCAAGTGACATGGAAAAGGATCCACCAGCCACCTTCACTTTAGATATGGTGCTGTACTAGCATCAATTGCAGCTGGTAAGATTATGTATAGACATGTCAATTTTGAGTAGAAACAACACAAAATTACATGCACAACCGATGGATGCACCAGTACAACCAATGATGGATGCACCATAACAACTTACTGCACAACCCACTCAGGAAGTGACACAAGTCACCAAGGTTAAACACCCATATAGAGTTGTTGCTGGTAAAAGACTTGCTGAAATTAAGAAACAATGATGGCCTTAGAAAAAAAGCGGCGACTGCCAACATGCATGCCACTCAAGCAGAGCAGCTGGAAGCAATGCCATCTTATGTTTGCTGGGGCGGTCTAGCTTTGGTAGCTGGCCTTTTTTACACCTCATTAGACATATGTCTGACCCCTTTCATATGGAACAGTAGTGTGTGCAAAATAAACTTGTTAAAACCATGCAAGATGTCTATACCACTGTATGATAAGGACCTAGGAAACCTCATTTATCACAAAGCCGAACTCGGCAGCCTCAGTGTGGGGTATTCGATGATTGCTAAAAAAGTAATCAAGAGGAAACCAGCTGATCTGGGCTGACTCGACCTCAAAGACAATGCAGAGGACATACATGTAGGCACCATAGCACTGAGCTTATGGATGCAGGACATGCTAATTAAACTAGGCATCATTCCTGTTAATATCATCAGGACAGCATAATGGCCTGTACATATCTAAATTGTGATTCTTTTTAACAAAAGATTTCTTAATACCCTTGCAAACCTGCATACTATTTTGTTCTACTATGGCAGTCCTAAAAGCATAAAGCTTACTTCTAGGGACCAATCATTCATTTCTTATAGAACTTACTGCTAATATATTAAAAAATAAAAACAATGTCTGCATTGGATTGGCATACAACTAACACATGCTTCCATTCATTCGACTCTGAGAAATCTCTTTCAGCCTTGAAAAACAGGTGTTCAGTTTCATTTTTTTGAGCCTAGTGCTGTTAAACAGGAGGACTGCTTGGTCTGCACGTAATAACATAGTTTCTCAAAAAGAGTTCATATACTTATTTTGTCAGTAGGAATTTAAATACAGGATATCAAAATAAAAGCTAATACTTTGTTGTCAACTATAGTAGATAGACAGAAATTTGTGAAATTAATAATGGAAAAAAATTAAATCCACTTACTAGCCAATGGGTGCATCTCAAAACATTTAGTATTCTATTTTGTATTCCCCCACCAGTAGACTGGTTCTCTGGCTGTAAAATAATTAGTTGTCTGATACCTCTGTATATTGACAACCTGAGACACTAAGTATGCACTATTCTAATTTGGGCAGTATTCTAAGCACACTTAATGATAATAATGAGCACTTATGTGATGCTGACAGATGATAAGAATGAATGTTGCACTTAAAGAAATGTTTACCATGTTCAAACATTACAAATGTAGATAACTGAATAAATCAAGTGATTTTAATAGTTTCTCTCATTTTTTTAAATATAATTTTCTATGTGTCTGCTATTCAGATGTGCATGCAAGAAATATCCACATATGGGCATTATGTACATGTAACATGAGGTATCATATTACACAACCCCATATTTCATCAATTTCTGGTGTGACGATGATATTTTGGATGCCTAACATTTTTCTTAGAGTTTTTTGTTTTCTTGAATCATATATTAAGAAGTGTTTATGGCAGCTAAGAGGTCCTTTCTGCTCTGCATCACTTGTGACGTGAGAATTTATGAATGTAGGTGTCTGGAACCTAAGGCCAAAAGTCAGTCTGGCATGACTGTCAGCTGACACTAGCTCCCTTTGATGCAAGAAAATAATATAAATGATAAAGAATACAACTCTAACAGTACGAAACAGATACTGCAGTCACACTTTGAAACTCAAATCATAAACTACAGTCATATTACAGAGTCAAAAATGCCAAAAGTTAAGAGGAAAACCAAAGGTTTTTTTAATATGAGAAACTTTAATTTAAAAGCAGGAATTATTATATACTCATTTTTTTCTCCATTAACTTTGCATTGTCAGCATCGTGCAGTATTTATCCATACTGCACAACACGTGTGTCTAAAAATAGTATCGCGTGTTAGGAATTACTTTTATTGTAAACAAAGAATGTACGCAAATGTAGCAGACACCGGAGCTTTTGCTTTATTAGATTTGTCTGTGGATGAACTAAGCAAGCTGTTTGAGAGTAGAGATGATAAAGTTGACAATGTGGATGAATGTACTTACTTTTCTGCATCTTGAATTTCTTCAAAATGTACTTTCTGATCCACGGCGCAAAACTGCACTGCAATCTAGACTACATTTCCAACAGAAATCACATTCCAAAGGAGAATTTACTGCACTCCAAAATGAAATGAATTTGATATTCCCTAACAAAAATATTTAATCCTGCATCTTCTTGAGAATTTCAATCAAAAGAATTTCATATTTTGTCCACCTTATGATTCTAAACTATCAATGGCAGAACAGTAACACATGTGTAGCTTGCTGTCGAGGCCAGTCCCTCTAGCTACATGTACATCGTAAGTAATCGACCCAGCTTATAATGCAAATCCACCACAAATATAAGAGCAGAATTTAGTTAGATCGACAGAAAAACAAAATCCCTCTATTCCAGATCAACTGGGAAAGTTGTTCCATGGCGCAGTCATTCACAATATGACTCAAAATTTCAATTTTAAGTAGACCAAAATGAGATTTCTTTTTGAAACGAATGACTGAGCGCGCGGTACTCTACCAAGTTCAAAGGTCACTTGGCGGTGCCATGTGCGCATGAATAATGTTACTGTTTATTTGTTTAACTACGGTTGTGTATTTACTTTAGAATATAGCAGAAATTCAGTTACTTTGTTTCTTGTAGTGTGTTCTTTTTATTATTCAGCCTTCGGTAGAAAAGCAAAATGAGTATATAATAAAAAGGTTACTACATTTGTATAGGAAAATATGAACTCGTTTTTTCTGAGCTATACTACAGTCCTGACGTCGTGCAGTATAGCTAAAAAAAACCTCGTTCATATTTTCCAATACAAATGCAGTAACCTATAAATATTGCTCATAACAAGGGTGTAATAAATAATATAAATGTAGAAAGATGTCACAAAAGCACAATATAAAAGACTTTTGAGGAAAAGTACAATATTGTCACACATAAATGTAATAACTGACAAAGAGGAAGTTTTGTTGCAATACAAACACCTAAAGCTGACTAATACCGAAGATTTATATGTTGATCTGCATGCTGGTGACTCTGAACAATGGAGGTAAATAGAAATTCATCATAATTCAATCTTACAATAATGCATTATCATTCAATTTGCTTGCTATTTTCTACATACTTATTCATGAAGCTAATTAATGTAAGCCAAAATTATTAAAAACACTACTGATAATAAGAAAAATGTCATCCAAAATATTGCTGACAATATATATGCACAAAGATCATTTATTCTGAGAGACAGAGATCTTCACACAGTTCCTACCCGGTAATTGTAATATAATTTTAAAAAATATCATTTTAGTGTTGAAGTTCTGATATGTTACTATGGGATGAGTAGCTCATTCTCAAACGATGGGGGGCCCCAGGTGGCCGAGTGGTCTTATGCGCTCGCCTTTACAGATCACTCACACATCTCATCTCTGTCCGCATGAGTTCAAGTTTCGGCTCGACCAACATGGGTATGTAAGAAAGCTTGCCAGTAGTTTCCCGTGGGACGGTGGTTCTTTCCGGGGTATTCCCAGGTTCTTCCTCCACCAAACATACTGGCTGCCATGTATAGCCTATCATGTGCTGAAAAATGGCGTTAAACTCAACAAAACCAAACCAAACCAAACCTCAAACAATGGACCAGAGAAGATAACCTATCCACTCCAACTAATATCTTGACACAGAGAACTGTATATTACAACAGATAATAAATGTTATATTCTATGTGACAAAAAAGGTAATAAATTCATAATTTTCAGGTCAGGTCCAGTGAGGAGAATACATACAGGAGAGATAAGGCAAAGATCCAAAATGAAATAAGACAAATGAATTTGTTGTGAGGTAAAACAGAAAACATTATTGACATTCAACTTGATGATGTACAGTAACACAATGTATCCAGGAGTTGGGAAAACAGCATTTCTCCCTGCAACTCGGTGCTGTTACAGTCAGGTAGAAAATGTAACTCGAAATAACAAGGTCATTAATGTGGTGACCAAAACCAAACTCTGCACCTTTTATCAATTTCATACATGTTAGGAAGTTGTTAACAGTGCCTGTAGTGCAAATATAATCATTCAAATGGATATTGGTGATGAAAAATCATGGTCAATAGAGGGTCTATTAGAACTTAAACTTCAATCTCACATGGAGGTAACAAATGTGACAATTGATCCAGATACTAGTAGCTACTGTACAGCTGTAAAGCTTCATGAGGCTTATTTTTCATAATTCTTTGGATTTTCACTTATGTCTGCTCTAAATTACTCCACAAATTATCCACGGTATTGCAATTTCTCATAAATCAACAAATGACACTGAAACAAATGCAGAAATGCACATAGTTGTCATAGATACACACACTAGACCCACCCCTATAGGGATTGGACCACTAATTCATTTCCCATAGAACTTGATGCTAATTTATTAAAAAATAAAAATAATTTCTGTATTAAATTGGCATACAAACCTCACATGCTTCCATTCCTTAGAATTTGAGAAATCTTGTTCAGCCTTGAAAAACAGGTGTTCTGCTACATTTGTTTTAGCCTCGTGCTGTTAAATAGGGAGACCGCCTGGTCTGCACCTAATAACATAACTTCACACCAAGAGTTTATATGCTTATTGTTATGTATGATGTTTATATAATGTTGTATATGTGTTTTGGGAGGTTATAAATGTTTCTTCACTTTAATATTTGCTTAAATCTTTATGTTTGTTAGGAAAAACATGTATAACTAGTGTCCTTGAATTAGGTTGTTTTGATCAATTTGTTTTCTCAATTTGAAGGTTAAGGTTGATTTTTGTTTACAAGTAAACATTCCATTAAGATGACTCACATTCTAGAACATTCTGTCATGTGACCAATCTAGAACATTCTGTCATGTGATCAATCTTTATATATACCATGTTTGGTAGACATTTTGTTCAGTTCGACATTACCATCAGTCTTGTAAAGAGCTATTACAGTTGTGAAAATTCATTCCAAATTCTAAGAGAGGAATTATATCAATTATTCATTGGATTATAACAGTGCTCATAAACTTTTGGATTTTGATTGACAATTTTGGAATTTATGTGAACTTATTCAGAGATTTTGGATTACTTCATTTTGACTTCAGCACATCAAGATTTCTAGTACATCAGGACTTTGGAGACCATTGGCACATAATAACATTCAAGGACACATTCTATATTTAGGACTTGTGATTAGAACAATCATTCTTATTGGATTATTAGGATACATAAACACATTACTGTAAGTGACTTTTTGATTTTTCATTTTAATTATCTAGTAATAAATTGCTTGTTGATTTTTACTTGATTTGTTGGTTTCACTTTCTTTCTGTTACATTTTTCTTAGACCATAGAGTCATAACAGAAATTGGGGGCTCGTCATCCGGGATTGAATTTCTTTTAAGCATATTAGAGATATTAAATTTATCTTTGAAATTCATATTGATTTTGTCTCGGAGAATTTTTTTGTCTTTGGCAAAGATTTTTAATAAAGAAATTTGTTTTGTGTAAAACCAACAAGCATTTACAATGGCATCTAATGTTCAGAATTTCATTTCAAAACCTACCCAGGAGGGGTTAGAGTGCATGAGAAAGGATGAGTTGCTCGAGCTTGCCAGAAAATACAGTCTATCTGAGGCAAAAGTATCATTGACAAAACAGGAGATAAAGATTATTTTGATTCAGTATTTAGTAGGAAAGGGAATTTTTGATAGCAGTGCTTTAAGTTTGAAGAGAAAGCCTGTATCTGGTTCTGACAGGAAATTAAGGGAATTAGAGTTAAAGAACCAGATTGATTTAGAATTGGTAAAGCTTCAGATTCAGAGAGAGAGAGAGAAAGAAGAGAGGCAGATACAGATGGAGAGAGAGAAAGAAGAGAGGCAGATACAGATGGAGAGAGAGAAAGAAGAGAGGCAGCTACAAATGCAGAAGGAAGAGAGGCAGATGCAAATGCAGATGGAGAGAGAGAAAGAAGAGAGACAAATGCAGAGGGAGAGGGAGAGAGAGAAAGAGGAGAGACAAATGCAGATGCAAAGAGAAGAAAGGGAAATGCAATTTAAGTTAAGAGAATTAGAACTGGCAAACAGAGCACACTCCACTCCTTTAAACACAAGTTCAGGTTTTGATGTTACTAGATATATTAGGTTAGTACCCCCTTTTCAGGAAAAAGAAGTAGATAAATACTTTCTTCATTTCGAGAAAATAGCTGAAAACTTGAAATGGCCCAGAGAGCATTGGACTTTGTTATTACAAAGTGTACTTATTGGCAAAGCTCGTGAAGTCTACACTTCACTGTCAGTACAACAAAGCACTGATTATGATTTGGTTAAGGAGTACATCTTGAAAGCTTATGAGTTGGTACCAGAGGCATATCGACAAAGGTTTAGGAATTGTAGAAAAGAAACTGGACAAACTCATGTCGAATTTGCAAGGGATAAAGAACAACTATTTGATAGGTGGTGCTCAGCCAAGAAAGTTGATCAAGGTTATGATAACCTCCGACAGCTCGTATTAATTGAAGAGTTCAAGAGGTGCATCCATAGTGATGTTAAAACCGATCTTGACGAGCAGAATGTGGAAACTTTGGAAAATGCTGCTCGTATGGCTGATGATTATTCCTTGACTCACAAAATTTCATTTGGCAATAAGTCGTCCTCTCAGCAGTTTTCTGGTAAAAAACCATTTCAATCTCATTCGAGTACTTCCAAATTTCACAACAGCACAACTGTTAGGAATCAAACATCTGATAAGACTGATCAGAAATCCTTATCTCTTCCTACGTGCACTTATTGTAAAACGAAAGGGCACGTTATTTCTGATTGCTTCAAGTTGAAAAATAAGCAACAGAGAAAAGACAGAGCTTTTCCAAATGCTCTTATTTCTACGAGGTCAAGGTCACGGTCTTGTATTGAAAGCAATACATTTGTTGGGTCAAACAAACCCCAGTCTGATTCTATTTTGGAGGCTTATGAACCATTCATGTCAGAAGGTTCTATATCACTTATTGGTGATTCTGCCAAACCTATCCCAATTAAAATATTAAGGGACACTGGAGCTTCTCAGAGTCTTTTATTATCAGGTACTTTGCCTTTGTCTGAGGAGTCTTCTTTAAGTGAAAGTGTTCTTGTTCAGGGAGTAGAGTGCGGCTTTGTAAATGTTCCTCTTCATTGTGTAAATTTGGCATCAGACTTAGTTTCTGGACCTGTGACTGTTGGGGCAGTGACTTCTTTACCCATAGAGGGTGTTCATTTATTACTAGGCAATGACCTAGCTGGAGATAATGTTGTGGTTAATCCACTTGTAACTGACAAGCCTTGTTTGGATCAGAAAGTTGATCCTGTCGAAACTGAAATCCCTGATTTGTACCCTGCTTGTGCAGTTACTAGAGCTATGGCAAAAAGAGCTCTTGAGAGTGATGTTGATCAGGATATTATTCCTTTAGCTGACACATGTATTGGTCAGTTTTTTGATGAGGTCACTTTTTCCTCAGGTATTGATCAATCAAATGGTATTGATCACAGTGATCCTCTTTTGGCAACTCATTCTCTTTGTTCTACTCAGGGTGACAAACGACAATCTCTTGTCGTTGAACAGGAGCAAGATTCCGAGATATCTTGTTTGTTTCAGAGGGCTATTAGTGAAACTGAAGCCACACAAGTTCCAGTGTGTTACTTTGTGAAAAATGGGGTCCTTATGAGGAAATGGAGACCACCTGATGTACCCGCTGGTGACGAGTGGTCAGTGAGCTATCAAATTGTTGTTCCTAAGTCATATCGACAGGAAATTCTTAATTTAGCCCATGAAACCCCTTTAGCTGGTCATTTAGGAGTCCGTAACACTTATCACAAGATCTTGAATCATTTTTATTGGCCGAAACTCAAAAGTGATGTTTCTAAATACTGCAGATCTTGTCACACTTGTCAAATGGTAGGAAAACCCAATCAGGAGATACCTAAGGCTCATCTGCAACCTATTCCTGCATTTGATGAACCATTTAGTAGAATAATAGTAGACTGTGTTGGTCCTTTACCTAAAACCAAGTTAGGCAACCAATACTTGTTGACCATCATGTGTACATCTACAAGATTTCCAGAAGCAATTCCTCTGAGAAATATAAAAACTAAAACTATTGTGAAAGCTTTGGTGAAGTTTTTTACACTTGTTGGCCTTCCCAAATCTGTCCAGTCAGATCAAGGGTCAAATTTTATGTCTGGAATTTTCCAACAAGTTATGCATGAATTAGGCATCCAACAGTTTAAATCTTCTGCCTATCACCCTGAAAGTCAAGGTGCTTTGGAAAGATTTCATCAAACTTTGAAGAATATGATTCGATCATATTGCTTTGATACAGAAAAGGATTGGGATTAGGGTGTTCATTTGTTGTTGTTTGCTGTTAGGGAATCAGTTCAAGAGTCGTTGGGTTTTAGTCCCTTTGAACTAGTTTTTGGTCATACTGTCTGTGGACCATTGAAATTATTGAAAGAGAAACTTCTTTCAAATGAAGACTCAAAGATTAATCTTCTTGATTATGTTTCTGATTTCAAATACAAGTTGTCAAAGGCCTGTGAAGTAGCAAGAACTAATCTTCACACTACTCAGTCAAATATGAAATTAAGGTATGACAGAAATTCACAGGAAAGGAGTTTTAAACCTGGTGACAAAGTTCTGGCTCTCTTTCCCATACCTCAGAATCCTCTTCAGGCTAAATTTTTTGGTCCTTATACCGTTGAAAAGAAAGTAAATGACTTAAATTATATCATTAACACTCCTGGGAGACGGAAACAGAAACAACTTTGTCATATAAATATGTTAAAGGAATATTTTGACAGAGCTAGCTCAGCTAATTATTCTGTTAATTTAGTTGTACCTGTCCCACACAGTGAAGATATTAACGATGGAGTACGATCAGACTATAGTGACTCTGGTATAACCAATCTTCGGAATTCAGAAATATTGAACAACCTAGACCAGAAACTTTCACATCTACAACAACAGGAAGGAAATGAACTAAAACAGCTATTACATGACTATGAGCACTTGTTTCCTGATGTTCCAACACGAACAAGTAAAATTTATCATGACGTTGACATTGTAGATTCTGCGCCTGTGAAACAGCATCCTTATAGGATGAATCCTCTCAAACAGAACTATCTGAAGAAAGAAATTCAGTATCTACTTGAGAATTATTTCATAGAACCAAGTAAAAGTAACTGGAGTTCACCATGTATTCTTGTTCCCAAGCCAGATAATACATTCCGTATGTGTACTGACTATAGAAAAGTCAACAGTGTCACCAAAACTGATTCATTTCCAATCCCAAGAATGGACGATTGCATTGATAAAATTGGAAATGCGGAATATGTCACCAAGTTTGACCTTTTAAAAGGATTCTGGCAAATTCCACTGACGGAAAGGGCAAAAGAAATTTCAGCATTTGCAACTCCAGATGGACTTTATCAATATAAAGTCATGCCGTTTGGAATGAAAAATTCGCCTGCAACGTTTCAACGTCTGATGAACATGATAACATTTGGTCTTGATAATTGTGACGCTTATATCGATGACGTCATTATCTACAACAACACCTGGGAAGATCATTTGGAAACCATTCGAAAATTCTTCGATCGACTCAGTGATGCGAATCTGACAATTAATTTGAGCAAAAGTGAGTTTTGCCATGCTTGTGTCACATTTTTAGGACATATTGTGGGACAAGGTCAAGTTAAACCTATAGAAGCTAAGGTCAAAGCTATCTCTGAATTTCAAGTTCCAATTTGTAAAAAGCAACTGTTGCGATTTCTAGGTATGGCTGGATATTATCAGAAATTTTGTTCCAATTTTTCCAAAATTGCTGAACCTTTGACAAGTTTATTGAGTAAGAAAGTCAAATTTCATTGGTCTGACAATTGTCAGGAATCTTTTGACAAGTTAAAGGCCATGCTTAAGAATGCACCAGTTCTTTCTGCACCAAATTTTAGCCAATCATTTAAATTATTTGTTGATGCAAGTGATGTAGGGGTTGGTGGAGTATTGATTCAGGAAGACAAAAGTGGTGTGGATCACCCTGTGTGTTATTTTTCTAAAAAACTAAACAAGCACCAGAAAAATTATTCCACAATTGAGAAGGAATGTTTGGCTTTGATATTGGCTTTACAGCATTTTGAAGTGTATGTTACCTCAGCTCTTTCTCCAGTTATTGTGTACAGTGATCACAATCCCCTTACTTTCATCAACAAAATGAAAGATAAAAATCGGAGATTGTTGAGATAGAGTTTGATATTGCAAGAATATAACATTGACATTAGACACATCAGGGGAAAAGACAATGTGATTGCAGATGCACTCTCACGTGCCTAGAAATGTAATATTGCTTGATGTAATTAAGTCCAGTATCGTAAAACATGTTCTTATGTAATTTTGGTTATTGTAGTATTAGATGTATATTCAAAAGAAAGCTTTATTATATAAATCTTTCTTTTTCTTTATGAGGGGAGGTGTTATGTATGATGTTTATATAATGTTGTATATGTGTTTTGGGAGGTTATAAATGTTTCTTCACTTTAATATTTTCTTAAATCTTTATGTTTGTTAGGAAAAACATGCATAACTAGTGTCCTTGAATTAGGTTGTTTTGATCAATATGTTTTCTCAATTTGAAGGTCAAGGTTGATTTTTGTTTACCAGTAAACATTCCATTAAGATGACTCACATTCTAGAACATTCTGTCATGTGACCAATCTAGAACATTCTGTCATGTGATCAATCTTTATATATACCATGTTTGGTAGACATTTTGTTCAGTTCGACATTACCATCAGTCTTGTAAAGAGTTATTACAGTTGTGAAAATTCATTCCAAATTCTAAGAGAGGAATTATATCAATTATTCATTGGATTATAACAGTGCTCATAAACTTTTGGATTTTGATTGACAATTTTGGAATTTATGTGAACTTATTCAGAGATTTTGGATTACTTCATTCTGACTTCAGCACATCAAGATTTCTAGTACATCAGGACTTTGGAGACCATTGGCACATAATAACATTCAAGGACACATTCTATATTTAGGACTTGTGATTAGAACAATCATTCTTATTGGATTATTAGGATACATAAACACATTACTGTAAGTGACTTTTTGATTTTTCATTTTAATTATCTAGTAATAAATTGCTTGTTGATTTTTACTTGATTTGTTGGTTTCACTTTCTTTCTGTTACATTTTTCTTAGACCATAGAGTCGTAACATTATTTTGTGAGTAGGAAATTAAATACAGGATATCAAAATAAAAGCAAATATTTTGTTGTCAACTACCGTATAGTACATAGATTGAAGTTTGTGAAATTAATAATGGAGAAAAATTTTAAAAATTCATTTACTAGCCAATGGGTGCATCTCAAAACATTTAGCACTCTATTTTGTATTCCCCCATCAGTAGCTTGGTTCTCTGGCTGTAAAATAATTAGTGGTCCGATACCTCTTAGCCCACACAATTCTTGTACTGGTGTCCCATTCATATCATTTTTTAACACTGCAACAACTCTCTTGTTCGCTAATAATATTCTGTATGTTATCATTTTGTAATTGCTTGTTCCTATCATTGTAGAAGTTGTCCATTTCAACACTTGTACACAGATAATCTGCACTGCTCATTAATAACTACATTTTGTCACCATATTAGTTCATTAGTTTGTTGTAGTAAAAGTCATACATCAGCAACTTACTTCTTACACTGTAAAGTCACAATAAATTAGTGGCTAGTTGTGTTTTCTTGTTTTTAAAAACAACTACCGTTAATACCATATATTCATCTATTACAGTTCTTCTTGCAAATGAAATATCCTTTTGACGTTTAAAATATTTCTTTTCATCAGTACATATTTTTTACATTAGTTCTCTTTCTTATACTTTCCATTTATTTTCTGAAGACAGCATTATTTATTAACTTGAAAATGTATTGTTCAAAGTCATTAGCTGCTTTTTATCTCAAAGATATATAAAATTCCATATATTTTTTAAGTCACAGATCATGATAAAATAAAACTGCTCTATGAATCTTTTTTTAGTTTTATTCCTAACTGAACATGCAGCTTCAAGTTACGACAGTGAATAACATCTTTCTTTTTTTTTTAATGTGCATACTAATTTACATGTAGGTACTGAAGGTTTTGGGCCCTTTTTATCTTCTATCAATTTCTTTTGTAGTGGAGATAAACCATCCTTACTAGGAATTAGTTTTTCTCATGCCTAAGGATAATCTTCAAAACAGTCGTGTAAATCTGTTTGTACTTCAAATTCTACTTCTAAAATTCCACCAAAATGGTTTCCAGAATAAAAAAAGGAAATGATTGCTTGTCCTTTTTAAAGGAATTTTAAACTTTTGATCACACAATATCAGGTTTAATAAGAAGAAGCACAAGAAATGTAAAGTGAATACATGTTGTACTAGTAAATGTACTAGTAATGATACTACATTGTTATCCCCAAACCCATGTAGTAACAATACCCTATTTCTAGGCACTGATTTTGTGATCTCCAAAACCTGATGTAGTAACAATACTGCATTGTTATCTCTAAACCCATGTAGTAACAATACCCTATTTCCAGGCACTGATTTTGTGATCTGCAAAACCTGATGTAGTAACAATACTACATTGCTATCCCCAAACCCATGTAGTAACAATACCCTATTTCCAGGCACTGATTTTGTGATCTGCAAAACCTGATCTAGTAACAATACTACATTGCTATCCCCAAACCCATGTGGAACATTACCCTTAGTAATTTCCAGGTACTGATTTTATGATCTGCAAAACCTGTTGTAGTAATAATACTACATTGCTCCCCAAACTGATGTGGCAACATTACCCCGTGTCCAGGTGACAGTGTAAAACCCATTTTGTTATCTCCAAAACCTGATGTAGTAATAATACTATGTTGCTATCCCCAAACCCATGTAGCAACATTACCCTTCCAAGCACAGATTTTGTGATCTCCAAAACTTGATGTAGTAACAATACTACATTGCTATCCCCAAACTCATGTAGTAACATTACCCTATTTCCAGGCAATGATTTTGTGATCTGTAAAACTTGATGTAGTAATAATACTACATTGCTATCCCCAAACCCATGTAGTGACATTACCTTATTTCCAGGCTACAGCATAACACTGATTTTTTTAATCTTCAAACCCTGATGTAGTAACAATACTATATTACTAATCACCAAACTACGTAATAATATTACCCTGTTTCCGTGTGACAGTGTAACACTGATTTTGCGATCTCTGATGTAGTAACATTGCCCTATTTCCAAGGTAAAAATGACACACTGATTTTATAATCACCAAACCTGATGTAGTAATAATGCTACATGGCCTCAAATCCATGTGAACAAACAATATTTCACTTAGGAAAAAATGGGTAATTCCTCCTTTGAAGAGTCACTTTCCAGAAAAATTCCAGTGTATTAAATCAAATTTAACCATATTATTTGAGGCGTTTCATAATAATGCTGGTTCTTTGCACTCATGTTTTGATACTGATGCCAGTAATAAACAACAAATTTGCAGATGCAGTTCTAGCATTTGTACCAATTTATGGGAACAATCCCAACTTTGAATAGGAAAAGATTATGGAATCAATTCAGAGTATAATTTTTGGGATCAATCCCAAGTTTTCCTGAAAGGAGTTGTTGTGAATCAATTATAAATTTGACGGCTAAGACATTCAGGATTTTTGATCCCAAGTCAACTTATAAAGAGGTATTTGGGATCGATCCCAAGCTTGCCTGAAAGTGATTTTTGGGACTGATCCCATATTTGCCTGGTAAGAAATGTTGGGATTGATCCCTGTGGGGTGGGGGTGGTGGTGGTTGTGGTTATCGTTATCTAGAGGATGATCGACCTCGGTGTTATTGCCCGGATCGAGTAAAGAATAATATAAATTGTGAAACTTATAGATGGAATGAATAGAGATCTGAGCAGATATATAGAACAGACTAAAACGAGCCCCCGTATATGAAATATAACAATTTAATCAATTACAAAAACAACTGTCATAATACATTACAGTAGGAAGATACACTTCTTTTTGAAATAAATCATTCACCGAATTTTAAACACAAATATACTTATATAAATAGCTGATCTGTTTAAATGATAGAATTAATTCATCATAGAATCGAGGGAACAATCGAAGTCATTGCCTTGTACAACTTCATAACCTGCTTATCTCCTGTTCACTCCAGCTTCACCGTGCTGTTCAATTTGTTCCTTCGCTTTTCTTCTCACTCTCACTATTTCGCCTCTGTCGGCCCTCAAACTTTGTGTGGGTAGGTGGATACGTAGGTATGTAGATACGTAGGTACGTGGATACGTCAGTGGATTACGTCAGTGGAGCTATTTCCCCTTTCAAAATAAACAGAGAAGCAACCTAAATCTTCTGTCAGATATCCTACTGGGAATAGATCATTACTCCACTCTCGTTATGTCAGATAGCATCCTATCGGAAGTCAAACAGATACCAAAGGCTATCTGGTCAAGCCAAACACGGCAGGCCATAAACAAACAAACCTAGTTTCATAAGATTAATGTATTTCCTAACGGCTATTTCATCGCTGACTCACATTAACATTACACGAGACATAATAGTTCCGTTCTCGATTATACAAATGAATGAATGAAATTCATTACATGGCTTAACTACGTTAATTTCAGCGAATACACACATTCAAGTCTTTAGCGTCCATGAAATCTCACTTCATGGCTTAACAACGTTAATTTCAGTCGATACGCACTTAAGTTTTATCATACATGAAATCATCTAAGATCGGTGAATTCACACGGATTTTCATACTCATATCAATTAAAATAATGCATGAAATTCTTAAAATACATGACTCCTATAACACTCAAGACAACAAATTCAAACAATCTGTCAAACCTATATATAAGATCATTAAACGAATTCAGATAATGAACTCAAACACAGTTATACTCATATCAAGAAAATTGATCTACAAATTTATACAAATAAATTCATGCACATGTAAGTAAATAAATTCAAGCAAATAATTATATTGGTATCAACGAATTACATGAGATTGACGCAAATACCTTGTGCTTTCAAGCCTTGCTCGCTTCTACCGCCAGAATTGTGTCCGTCAACTTTCCAGACATCCAGTCCCTTGGATTATTGTTTTACGAGATGATTTCTTGCAAATTCAATCTCGGAGCCAAAAATATCTTCCTCTTACAGGAGTTTAGACTGACTAACTTTTGCGATGTGGCATATTAAAACTATGAAATTTCGTGTGGGAAACACGCCCCTTATTTAGCGTAGCCAATCAGGATTAAATATATCTACCGCCTTTTATAAATAGGCGCCAAAATTTGCGGTCATCCTGACCCTCTAGATTTCCAAATAACTGATTCTGGACAATCTCAACTCTGACATTTTCGATACAAAGACTGAGTTAACCTTTTCCCTTCCAGTTTCTTTGACTGTTAAATAAACGAATGCTTAATTAAAAATCGGTTCCTCTCACAACACAGACCGCAGCATAGCGATTCAATACGCACCCTGTCCTCATAAATCTAATTAATTGTTCTCTGTCCAAGTTAATGTTCTCTTTATAGATCGACAGAAATTTGCACCCTTACAATCCCAAGTTTGGTAAGGCATTCTTAGGATTGATTCCAAACTTGCTTATAAAGGGGTATTTTGGATCGATCCCAAGCTTGCCTGAAAGTGATTTTTGGAACTGATCCTATGTTTTCCAGGTAAAGATCAAGATCATCCCAAGATTTCCTAGCAAGCCTGGTAACAAAAATTTGGGATCAATTCCAAGTTTGCCCAGTAGATAGTTTTGGGGATCAATTCCAAGTTTTCCAGGTAAAGGACTTTTGGGATTGATCCCAACTTTGACTGGAAAGAGATATTTACAGATGAATCCAAGGCCTGCCTTCTAAGATATTTTGGGATCAATCCCAAGTTTGCCTGACAAGACATTTTATGATTGATCCCAACTTGGCATTGTAAAAGCATTTTCAGATTGATTCCAAATCTGTTCAGTAAGAAACATTTGGGATCAATCTCAAGTTTGCCAGGCAAGAGATTGTTGTGATCTATCCAATGTCTCTTTGATAAGGTTTATTTGTTTCAGGGGTGGGGGTAGGGAGAGCGACTGGGGGTATCAATCCCAAGTGTACTTAATGAAAAAAGTGTGTGGTTAGGTCAGTCCGACAAAATGAAACTGAGTTCAGTTAAACAGTGTCTCGCCTGTGGACAGAATTATAATAACATGGTTTTCTGCTTATGCAGATGTGAAAGAAACCCTAGAACATCAAGGTACAAACATTAGGCATATAGGCATGTAGTAACATTATAGTAATACATTTCATCACTAGAACATAAACACCAAACAAGAAATGAACTTTTAACACAAAATTTGAATGAAGTCACTGAGCATAAGATATGGGTCACAGAGACTTCTTTTGGCAAAAAGGATATAGAACTTGTCAAGATGCATACATTCACCAACTCTAGGTAGAACAGTAGTCATATAAATAATTCCTCTCTGAATTTGCTCTGAATTTTCACAACACAACTATAAACATCTGATTATTAAAATGATTCTTAATAGACTGACCATTTGAACAAGAATGAAATATTGTCCATTAAAATCTTTATATATAAACATAAGTCATGTGACAGAACATTCTATGATATGAGTAACTCTAATGGAAAATTTCCTCTGCATATATGACTTTTCTCACACAAGCCATGGAAAATTCCAATCTAAGTACTAAATGCTATGTAAACAAGTCTAACCTTGAACTCAAATGCAGTAAATATATTGTTTACAAAATGACTAACATACAACTTACCTCATGGACACATATTATAAATTCAATATACATAACAGTAAAAATGTCAAATTGATCCAAAGTCTGTGAAATGAGAAATATGGGTCACAATTACCTACTTTTAACATGAGGGTGTAGTATTTATCAAAAAGCATGCTCTAGCCAGGTTTCATGATTCCATGCACTGCAGTATTGTACAGTATATAGAACACCAATGTGGTCATGAGCTAAATGCAAAAACATAACCCAGTAAAAGGATAAATGTGAATCACTTTTTGTTGTAAGGGTGTGGTACTAATAGGGATGAATTCAATCACCTAGTTTGATGATTCTCATATAAATTGGGCTTCAGACTGAAACCAAGGTAGTGAAGCATGAAATATGGGTCAAAATGACCTACTTCTGTGATGAGGGTGTAATATTCATAAAAATACATCTCACCAACAGTATGTATACAGGGTGCTAAAAAAAATTTGTTGCTTTTGAGCCAAATCCCAAAAGCTTAATCTAAGCCAGCAAAATGAGAAATACAGGTCACAGAGACACTCTTTTGTGGTAATGGTGTGGTACTAATAGAGATGCACACAATCATCCAGTTTGATGATTTTAGCATAAACAGAGCTTGAGAAATAAACAAAAAAAAAACACAATTTTACTAATGTCAGTGAAGCATAAAATATAGGTCACATCGATCCATGTCTGCAATGAGGGTGTAGTACTCATCAAGATGCATCTCCTTGCAAAGTTTCATGAATCTAAGTACTAGTATAACAGTACATATACAGGGTGCCAAACCTCTTTGTTCATGACCTAAACAAAGCTTAAACTAAGCCAGTGAACTATAGGTCACGGTGACATTCTTCGTGGTAAGGATAAGATACTAATAGGGATGCATACAGTCATCTAGTTTGATGATTCTAGCATGAACAAAGCTTGAGAAATGGGACTTAAAACTCAAAATTCAACCAAGGTCTATGAAGCATGAAATATAGGTCACAATGACCTACATTTGTGATAAGTGACTAGTACTAATCAAGATGCATCCACTCATCAACTTTCATGAATCTAGGCATAACAGTATATTTAGAGGTTGCAAACAATCTTTTTGGTCATGTGTAAAATGCAAAAACTTAACTGAAGCCAGTAAAATGTAAAATGTAGGTCACATCACGTGGATCTTCCTTTGTGGTAAGGTCTTGGTACTAACAGAAATATATGATATCATATATATTAATGATTCTATCAAGAACAGTGCTTGAGAAATAAACATAGACTACAAAATTTAATCAATCATTGAAGTATGAAATAAAGGTCCCAGTGACCTATATTTATGAAAAGGTGTAGCGCTCATCATGATGCATCCCCAAACCAAGTTTCATGATTCCAAGTATAACAGTATTTATACAGTATGCAAAAGACCTGTGCTCAGTGCAAAACTAAACCAAGAATTTACAACAAATCTACATGTCTGTACCAATTTAGCCCCTGCCCTTGGGGTAGGTACTATGAAATCCACTGAAAACTGTTGCCTAGGGCATGTGAAGAAAGAATGGCTGACATTCAGTGAGGGTGTACATATGTATATGCTTTTATCTGTGGATACTGATGCCAGGGGTAGTACAATACCTCTACTTTGAAGAGGTGATCTAAAAAGCAAATGCTGACAGACTATGGACACAGGGCCATGCTGTAAGCTCACCTGACCATAACTCACCTGGCCTCACAGCCAGGTGAGCTAATAAATGAGCTGACTATATATTATTTTGTTCTTTATAGTATCAATAAATCTATACATGATTACTAACCACTGAATTTGGTCCATTGCTTGTTTTTGTTGTTGTGGTTGTTTCTATTATTATTATTATTATTATTATTACTATTATTGCAGTTGACATTGGTTGTTGTTTGTCTATTAATTTATTGCTCATTTTTAACTGTGGCATTGGGAACAAATTTGCATACATAATCATCAGGATATTTATTTCATTAACTGTACAAAACCTAGGCAAAGGATTATCTCTGATTTAACTGAATGATTATTCAGATAATCATTTCTTCTTCATTCATTGATTCAAGTGTCAAGTCTAGACCATCAACATTGATCACTGTGTTTACATTGCAATTTTAACAATGAGCTTCCACAGAAGGCACATGTCTCTGGTCAACCTAATATTGGTCAACTCAAATAAGCCAATCTCATGTTAGGCTGTCTAGTACAGAAATATGTATCAACCAAGTCACTCAAAGATGCATATCACAGTGTCTTGAAATAACGGATAATGTAAGATAATGATTAAATATTGATCAACTTTTCTTTTAATGATGAAAAGTTCTCAATAAACTGGTTTTCATTTGTCCATAACCAGTGCATAAACAGAACACTTTTGTTGGCCCTTACAATTGCTGTCAGACACTACAATGGTTTACATAACTGAAACTGATTTTCTTCCAAGTAAAAAAATTAATTCATCCAATATTCAACAGATTACATGATGTAGTGTAGACAAAATATAAATCAGTTATTTCAGTATTATAAGCATAATACAGACTGAAATTTTTGGTACATCCAGTTCTCAATAACTCTAGTATTAAATGAGCACAAGCTTCTTGATTATAACAATTACCGAGATTAAAAACAAGAGTCCCTTGAAGGGATTGAATCTCCACTGCCCAGAAAGAATTTCCAGGAATTCAAGACAAGACTATTCTTACTTTTTAACTGGCGAGTTGTGAAACCATCTCTGATATTCTTCAGTGCTTAGGTTTTTTAATTAGCCGCTGTGATGGCCATATTGGATGAAAAATCAGCACCATTTTCATTTAGGACAAACCAGACATCATTAGAATACTTTTGATGAAAATACATGCCAATATGACCATTTATTTAGGAGTAGCAATAACATGATTTTCAAGATGGCCACCATGGCACCAATATTTCATATACAATTGGCATCATTTGCATTTAGGACCAACTAGATAGTATAATAAATCTTTGGTGAAAACCCTATTTTGATATGACCATCAATTCTGCATGAGTAGTGATAATAACGAGATTTTTTAGATAGCCACCATGTTGGCCATATTGGATATCAGATCAGAATCATATTCATTTAGGACCAGCTAGACACCATAAGAAGTCATCTACTGAAAATCCCATGTTGATATGGATTCCCATTAAGGTAGAGTAGTGATAACATGGTGTTTAAGATGGCTGCATTGGCATCTATATTTGAGCTAAGATCAGCACCAATATCTTTTACTTTTTAATGGTTCATTTTCCAATGTCAGCAAATCAGTTTTCAATTCTTTTTTTTTAAATAACTATTCATAACTAATTTTCATAGCTTTTGTTTTTTCTTCGTGTTTCCCATTTCCCACTGAACAGAATTTTAAACAAATGTTTCTTGCACTTTCATATAAATATATTATAAGCATACTTTTCAATTTAAACCTATGCTAAACTGATATGGTACATGTGTCTATTTTGATGTTTAGCAGATTTAGTTAAATTGCTTCTAATTATTATCAGTCAATAGGATTCTTTATTTCTTTTTTGCTACTTTAGTAGTAATACATGAGACAAACTGACAGAATAAATATAAAAAATGAACCAGGAGTTAATTCATGAATGTGTGCGTTCTAATTGTATTAGTTTATCATCATCTGCTTAACTCTTCATATCATGCATTCATCTTGTCAACTCATTCATCCATCTACTAATCATTCATTTATTTTAAATTCACTAATTTTTTTTTCTCTTGGTAATTTGCTAAGATTCAGTCTTTAAATGAAGGGACATTTTTCATTCTGTAAAACAAAAGAATGTGTCTATAGTGTTTCCATGAAACTCACAGTACAAAGAACGACAAAATATATTGGGCTGTTGAATGGAAATACAAATGTATATTATAATAATAATAATAATAATAATAATAATAATAATAATAATAATAATATTGACTTTTTTTAAAGAAGAAGCTCATTTGGTCAACCAACCAATCTTCCATGAAGACTTCTACAATTACCGGTACATGTATATGTTGTAAAATTTTTACAAGTTGTCGTGTCTTTAGACAACAATGCTATTAAAACTAGATAATTGATCTACTGCTACTATAAAATATGTACAAGGCATTAAAGATGAGTACATACAGGATTCATGCAAAGATTAGTAGTGAACCTGTGTAAAACATTACAGGCGAGTACATAAAGAACATTGTTTTAAAGAAGAGTAGTACTGAATTACACAAAATCATACACATGATTGTTTCTGTATATGTTGACTAAGAAGCTTCTTTAAATCTAGGGAAGAGTCAGCTGACCTTATATAGGGTGGAATGGAATTTCATAGTTTGGCTCCAGAAAAAGCAAAACTCTTTTTTTATAAAACTCTGAATTTGGTTTAGGTAAATATAAATTGTTGTTTGAGATGGATCCACAAGATAATCAGGAGACAACCCACGATTTGTAGACTAGTGAACACTTTTGAAGCTGAGTTATCTGTTGAAATAGAAGCCACTTAAGGGTTTTAAAAAGATTTGTTGGTGGTGTATCTAAATCAGCATCAAGAATAACTCAAGCTGCTTTTTTTTGAAATTTCAGTAGTCTTTCTTGATTTTCTCTATCACTATTACCCCAGACAGGAATATTCTAGATGTGGCATGTTATAGTAACTGTAGAATATCTTTCTTAGTTCTTGAGAGAGATAAGATTTTATTCTGTTCAAGAGATCATACAATGAGTTTACTTTTTTAATGACCTTATCAACTTGCATTTTCCAGCACAATCTATCATAATGCCAAGTAGTTTTTCATTTTCAGACTGTTTTACATCTATTTCTTTTAGCATTACTTTGAAGTCTTCTTTCTCAGCTTTTACTTTGGCTCAACTACCTATGATCACAGCTTTTGACTTGGCTGCATTTATCTTCATACCAATGTGTTCACACCAGTTATTTACTTTATTAACCAAATCTTGATTTAATTAAGTGCTAAGGTCATGGCCATTTGATCCAGTGTTATATAATGCCGTGTCATATGCGAACATGTTGGTGGTGGATATCTCAATGTGATATGGTAAATCATTGATGTACAGCAGATGACTTCAGGAGTTTCTTATCTGAAAGCTTATTTAAAATATAAACTTGTTGTTGTCTGCCTTCAATATAGGATTGAAACCAAATTAAACTTTCATGGTTAACTTGATATATGCAGAGTTATTCCAGCAGGATTTTGAGATTAAAAAGGTCAAAAGCTTTTGTAAGGTCAAGAAACACTGTACCTACCAGGTTACCTTGATCAATTGCTGTTAACCAATCATCCACCATTCTTGTTAGTGTAGTCTGGCATGAATGTCCTTGCAGCCACTGTTCTATTAATAATGCTGGGGTTTCAATATTCTTTAGAAATAATTCTGAATTTGCAATTCACAGAGAAAGTTGTGGCAGTCAAGGAAGATTTATTACTTTAGACATCACAATTAATGGCAATAAAATATCTCTTGTAATTTTGTATTGTTACAATGAGGATAATTCTAACTTGTTTAGTTTTTGAGAATTCATCTATTATAATGTGTGGAGATTGGAATCACTGTTCAAGACTTAAATTTGGATACTTATAATATTTCACATGACAAACACCAACAGTCTACAGCAGCTACACTGTATACCTGACTGGCCCCTAGAGAAATGCCAATCAAGACTTAAAGATGTATACCTTGAGACAAAACTTTCCCTTGAAACAAAGTACACTAGATTATATTCTTGTATCCAATAACATTTCTATGAATACAGCTGATGCATGCATTTTACCAGGGTATAAGACTGATAGCTCAGCAATTGTTTTGAGTGTCACTCTTTCAAAGTGTCCAAGGGGAAAATAATATTGGAAATTTAATGCCCAACTATTGAGGAACATTGAATATATTGATTTGGTTAAAAAGTGTATATATGTACACTGTATACTTGTGTTTCTGTATCTAAAGACACTGTGTACTATATGCGTATGTGCTTGTGCATGTGCATGAGTGTGTTTTCTTTACTTCTCTTTTTATGTACACCATATTTATTATCCGATAACTAGAAATGTTTGATTGGTGTTTCCTGACCCAGTGGTCAACTTACACATATTATGGGCAAAAAACCCTTTTCATACTGAAGCCCAATCAGACAGGCAGTTGTGAAGAACTGGAATTTTTTTCAGTCAGTGGTGTAGCAGCATGCAAGAATGCAGTGAAGTTGGTCAATCTGGCTTTACAGGACAATTTTTTACAATTATTTTTCAATGTTGTATACCATTTTAAAAATCATAAAATTTTCCTTAAGGTCATATATTTTTTCACCGAAAATTTTCAGATGTAAAACTTCAGTTAAAAGAAAAGTTATGTAAACAAAAAAACATGCTTTACATTTTTTTTTTTTAATAACTTACTTTCAATGCAATTTTCCTATCTGCATTATTCATTTTACCACCTATATGTAAGTGTATGAAATGGGGGGGGGGGGGTATGCCATTTAAGAAGGTGACAAAATAACAAAAATCCATCAAGAATGTCAAAAGTTATTACAATTTTATTAAATTTACTCACATGAGAATTGGAGAGCAAACAGAATAATCCTTACTGGTAAGTCGACAAGCTTTTCATTTTGGTTCAGTGTTTTTATTCCTTTAATGTAATAATATCAGAGTTATGTTGGGTTTATTTTGGTCCATTTCCAGGAATGCAGTAAAATTTCACAATATTATGTTCACCCAACATTGGTATATGTGCGAACTTTATGAGAAGTGAAGTTCTCAAAATGTCCAGCTAGCTTGAAAAGCATCCACGTCTTCATCATCGTCAATATCCGAGTCAAAAATACCAATTAACTATTTTCATCTGCTCAGTTTATTCGATGCAAACATGATCACGATCCCCACTGCCTAAAATATAAATTTCCCCCACAAAATTGTCTATATTTTCATCAAAATCGGCATCCACATAACGGACGCTTCAGTACTGTCTGCCATCTTGAATTACACATGTTAAAATTCAGTTTTGAAATCAAATTTTCTACTAACCAGTTATCATCATCTCTGTTCATTTCGTCAAAATCGAGCTCACAATTTGCACTGCCTAAAATAAAAAAATTTCCCACAAAATTACCTATATTTTCATCAAATTCAGCATCCACATCACTGCCGTAACTTGCTGTTTCAGCGCTCTCCACCCCAGCGGTGTTACGAAACACCCAAATCCACCAAATCCACACCAAATCCACCCAAATCCACACCAAATCCACCCAAATCCAAAATAAATATACGAAATCTTATTGAGTCTACCGTCTCGTCTCTAAATTGCAACACCCACAAATTTTTTTTAAAATTAAAAGTCGACGTTCCTGTGTTTGGTTGATATATAAATACAAATTTAATTTACGAGTCGTATATCTTTAGACTTTAATCTTCATGCCTGTAATAAATAAACAAAGATTAATAAACGTTTCACTTATTTTAAATGAATAATTACAGCATGAAAATGTTACAACTGATCACAATAACATATTACATCGTTCTCACAATACAAAATAAAGGGACATAACTAAAGGTGCGTGTGTACTAATTTTACTTTCAACAAGACTAAAACACGCTTTTTTAATACAGATTTTAATTACGATATTGTCAAAATAAGGTTAATATAGTATAATATATACATATATGTGCAAATTAATCAAAAATAAACAGACTTTATTTGACTTTGCATGACTTTGTCAGACTTTGCAGTGTTTAGTAGGATCGCTGACACCTTACTTAGAAATGATATTAATGCAGACCATGAAAGTTTATTAATACTGAACATGAGAAAAACTTTCATGTCAATATGTTGTCGATTTAGTTGGATTTGGTGTGGATTTGGGTGGATTTCAGTGGATTTGGGTGTTTCATAACACCCCCGCCATATTGATCTCCACACATTAAAACTCGTGCTTGAAATCAAATTTTAAAATAACCAGTTATCATCAGCTCTGTTCATTTTGATTAAGTAAACATAACTATCCCCACTGCCTAGAATGTTAATTTTCCACACGAAATGGTCTTTATTTTCAACTAATTCAGCAAGCACATAACTGTCTTCTTCCCTCTTCAGTATATAACGGCCATTTTTTTTTATCTCCGCACGTTAAAACTCGATATTGGAATTGAATTTTTACCAGTTTTGGGGGTCTTTATACACAATCTGTTAAATGCTCTGTGTACCTTCTACCTTTATTTCCTTCTTTTCAAAAGAGTACACGTAAATTGATGACGTTTTATACAGTTAAAACACGTTTCTGCTAAGTGGGTAATGGAATATAGTGAACATACGACCGGAGTCGTATCCCGCTGGCAAAGGTATCCTCGAACAACCACTTTTCGTGCTCTTAAAGTGAATTTTAACGCGTCCATTATACTATTGTGATAATCTATTCAAATAGCCATAGAAAGTGTTCAACTATATCTACTTCATTTAATCATCATAAAAAAAAATTGGCATTCATGTACATTAGTTCAGAATTACCGTTTTTCTGAGCGTGTGTAAGTTTACTTATTTCCGGAAGTGGCATCTACGGTTCGTGACACAGACTAAAAAGTCACGTGGCATATGACCGGAATGTGCCAGTTAGGTCAAGGCATGGATATTATTAGTTTATAGCGCCTCCATGTTTTTGAAATAAAAAAAAATAAAAATTTAAGTGCGTTAGATCGCAAGAAACATGGCGCATGATTGAAGGACCCACAAAAGGGTTAAAAAAAAACAATTGGCACCATTTTCATTTAGGACCAACTAGATACTGTATCATAGTCTTTTGGTGAAAGTTGAAATTGCTTTTCTTTAGGATGATAAGTTATAACAAGACTTTCAAGATGGCTGCCATGGTGGACATACTGGGTGTCAGATCAGTACCATTTTCACTTAGGACCAACTAGACATCATAAGAAACCTTCTGGTGAAAACCCAATGTTGATATCACTTTCACCTAGAAGAAGTAACAATAACAAGTTTTCAATTTTTGAAAAAGTAGGGCAAGTGCTTATTTGTATGCCATAATCACTTTATCTGGCCATTCATGCCGTCCAGACATACTTAAGGCTTGATTCTATCCCCATGCATGTATTTATTTACATCCTGTATCACACCTACTGGTGGTCATTGATAACTGTTGCATGTGCGCACATTCTGTTACTACCTGTCTGCATATTGGGCTAAGCGACCAAATTATTCGCCAATAAAAACATGTAAAACCAAGCTGGTATGATTAATTAGCAGTGTTTTAAATGACTTTGTTGTATTGTGTTTATTCCAACCAGATCCTCATGAATGACCCATCCTTTGATTTTTATACAGTGAGTCAATCCCAGTAAATTAATGAGAGGCACTTTATCAACATTAGTGTCAGTTCCCTTTATGAACTGATTAAATGACAGTGATGATTCTTTAATCTTTAATTGATTATACATAGGATTAACTTCCACATCCGATATTGCATTTGAAGCGAAACAATTATGCTATTTACGGAACTATCTTAAAGGACAAAATGTGTGTTATGATCACTTTAAAAGTACAGTTGTTGTCAAACAAGGTTATATGTACTATGAGGATAAAGCGAGTTTACAAAATTATTTTCGCAAGGAAGTTAATAAGGAAGATTTGGAGAAGAAATATTCATGTGAAAGTGGAGGAGTAAAACATAAGACTGCCACTGAATGTGAGGTCACTATTTCTCCAAAGACATATAAGCCAGACTGTGTGGCAAAAAAAAGTGTAAAATATGACACTACTAAGAGACTGAGACATTTTCAACCTCATTGGGTTGATAGTTATCCCTGGCTTGAATTCACTGACTCAGAAGGAAAAATGTTTTGCAGTTATTGCAAACAATATCCCAAACTGGCACAGGTTGGAAATTCAACCAGTGTCAATGTAACTGACACATTCAGGATTGAACCAATCAAGTCTCATGACTGTTCTGGACCTCAAAAGGCCTGTGCAGCACAGTATATGCATGACACTAGCAAGCATGTGCAGAAAATCCCTGTAAGTTAGATTTGCTGACACTCCACTTGGAAAGGCCATTTCAAAAGTAAATGAGACTGAAATGACAAAAAAATGAGATCTCTCTTGAACACAGCATACAGCCTACCTCATTATGGAAAACCATTTTTGATACTGAAATGATGTGTGCACTTCAGGAGAAGAAATGTGTTGAACTTGCTGCTAATTATAAGAAAAGATTCAGGGCAAGATACTCCTATCTACCAATCAGTCAAGTCTTGCGAGAAGAAGTTAGGGAAAGTCTGAATTCCAGTAAATTCCTTTCCATTCTTGCTGATTGAAATACTGATGCTACCCTATCGGAGCAAGAAATAGTACATATAAGATTCCTGGACAATGGAAAACTGAAAACCTCTGATGTAACAAAATGTATAACATCAACCTATGTTTTTGAAAAATTAAATTCTTTTAATAAAAAAATATGTTGTACATTATTTCATTTGTTCTTTGTATGGATTAAAGTGCAAACATCTATCAAATCTTGACAAGTGGTTTAAATTTGGGACAAGTGAAAAGGTAGATGGGGAAAGTGAATTTTCTGAAACCACTTGTCCTGGATGAAAAAATAATTTGCTCGGCCCTGAATGGTTAAAATTTATGTTGAGCTTAACAATTTTGCAGACAGGCCTATTCGCATAGAGTCACTTAGGTACCGGTAACTGGTATTCTATTTACAGCATACTGAACTCTGTGGTTTTGACACAACAGACACTATGATGTAAAGGATTAAACTAATATACATGTATCAAGCCAATGAAAGCATTTGAATCTTCATGTAATTACAGAGGATGAAAGCATTTGCATCTTCATATAATTATAGAGGATTATAGCATTTGTTCATTCTGGTAAAAACTGCAATGGACTGAAGAAGACATGTGACTTGAAAACTAGCCAATCATTAAAACAAAAAGAAATATTTAGTTAAAATGTAAGAAAAAATTACCTTTCACAATTAATGTTTGCTTCCCTTCAGGTGAAAGACCTAATTCAATAGCAGTATATGTCCAAATGCAACATTTATCAAGATGCAAGAGATTTGATTCAATATATATTTCTTGTATTTTTCTTGATATAAGAACTGACCATTACAATCTCACATTCAATAATATGAATCACACAATATTTCATTTGTGGAAAAAATGTGCAATTCTTCTTTTGATCAGTTATTTTCCAGAAATAATCCTGTATATTTCAAGCAAATTTAACCACAGTATTTGAGGTTTTTATAGATTATCCTTGTAAAAGTAAACATTTCTGGGACCAACTCCAAACTGATTATGGGATTAATTCCAAGTCTACCTGGTGAAAGTTTGTTTATAATCCCTAGATTGCCTTCTACTAGAGTTTTGGGATCATTCTGAAGTTTGTCTGGAAAGAAATGTTTTGTATAAATCCCAATTTTCCAGGTGAAAGATTTTCAGGATCCATCCCAAGAAGATCTGGAAAGATGTGTTTTGAATCAATTCCAAATTTGCACGGTAACAGAATTTTGGGATTGACTCCATGTTTGTCTGGTAAATGATTTTTGGAATTGGTCTTAACTTTGCCTGGAAAAGAATTTTTAAGATCAATCCAAGTTTTCCAGGTAAAAGATTTTCTGGATTGATCCCAACTTTGACTGGAAAGAGATTTTTATAGATCAATCCTAAGTTTGCCTGACAAGATGTTTTTGTGATTGATCCCAACTTTGCTTGGTAAAAGAATTTTGGGATTGGACCCAAATCGGGTCAGAAAGAAACTTTGATCGATTCTCAAGTTTGCCACGTAAGAAATTGTTGTGATCTATCTAGTATCTCTCTGATAAGGTTTTCTTGTTGAGAGAAGGGCAGGAGGATTGGGGGAAATCCATCCCAAGTGTACTTAATGAAAAAAGTGTATGATTAGTTCTATCCTACAAAATGAAATGAGTTCAGTCAAATGTAGTGCCTTGCATGTGGATACAGGGTGTGCAAGAAACCCTAGAATAGCAGGGTACATTGGCATACAGTAATATCATACCAAAGTTTAGTTGCATTAAATAACTTATGAGTATGAGATACAACTTTAAAGCTTTACCACAGACTCTGAATATTTGTGCTGCCAATCCCGTCATTGTTGGCAAAGGCGCAAAACGGCACCATTTCAGGATAAAACCTTAAGGTATAATACAGGAATACAGAATGGAGCAATAAATTAGAGTATGTCACAAAGCAAATCCAATAATCATGACTTGTTAAAAAAATTCTATACAATTTGTGGTTGCTGAAGAGCATTTATTAGTAGCATTTCAATACATGTATTCTCATTTTGTATGGATATATAACTATTACTGAAAAATAAATATATATTTGTCTGATATTAAATTAATCTCTTTTAGGAGGCTATAAATGATATGGACTAATATATTTGGAAAGGTCCATTTCCATAACTTTTCATTAGCAGTAACTGCAGCAAGCTTACAGATTGTTAAGAAAGTTTTGTAATTTCCATGCATCTTCATATTTTTAGCAGTGGTTTGTAGAAAGATAAAATGTTGAAAATGTTTAATATTCTGATATGCTCCAGTCAGATTATAACACAATTCACTATTTATGCAGAGATTTTAAAAAATAAATACCAATTACAATAGAGTTCTGTTATCTTTTTGGCTGGGGAAACTTGCTTATGGCCAGTAATTGGTATTGTTCAAAAATTTAAGTTAAATACAGCAATTGAGGCATATGATTTTCAAGAAACTCTAACACAAAATCTTAATGCTGACACTGTCCCTGCCAAAAAGAGACAAAAACAATGGTCTTTCAGTCTGATACATTTTGAGATGGACTACGAGTTTGCCCCATGACAGATATATTTAATAAATTTCAAGACTGGTTGTTGAGAGATGTAGTCGTGTATTCATCCTATGAACGTATCTTTGCATTTCCTATTAGCTCACCTTGCTGTAACATCAAGTGAGCTTATGTTTTGGCCATGTGTCCATCATGCATTGTGTCAATTGCCAGTCAACAATTGTGTGTTAACACCTGGTAAGCCATATTTCCAATCTGAATTTTTTATCAGACTTGAAATACAGGCTTCTATCATTGAGATCGTGGATGGGTTGTGATTATTACCAAGATGCATGTGTATTAATGAGGTGATCTTGCATATGAATGGCTTACCTTGTTACCATTCTGAAAGCCATATTTCTGATCTGATTAACATCAAACTTAGAATTTATGTGTATAGTATCAAGCTATTGAACAATTTTTATAATGAGTGAGATCCCTGCATATTAATGAGGTGTTTTTTTGCATATGGTTGACTGAGCTTGTTACCACTCTGGTAACCATACTTTTGATCCAATTTTGATAAAACTTAGAATATGGGCTTATATTTTAAAGATCTTGAAAGAATTTGATAATGAGCAAGATCTATGCATATTAATGAGTTGAGCTTGTATAAGATCAGCTGAATTTGTTACCACTCTGGAAGCCATATTTTTTATCTGACTGATTTTGACCAAACTTCAAATAAAGACTTATATAATCATAATCATACATTAGTTCGATAATGTGTGAGATCCGTGCATAGATTGTAACTACTCTAGAGATAATTTCTGATCCGATTGTGATCAAACTTGGCAAATGGGATTAAATCATCAATATCTTTGATTAATAAAATTATTGGCAAAATCCATGCACAATAATAATGTAATTTTGCATGTGATTGCCTGAGCTTGTCAACACTAGTGACTATTTCTGATTATATTTTTTACCAAATCTGGTAAATAGGCTTCTATCATCAACATATATAATGTATTCTATTATCTGGTTATGATTAAGATTCATGCATCCTAATAAGGTGATGTTGTATATGATTGGCTGAGTATCTTACCACTTAGGATATTTCTGATCCAATTTTAAACAAATGGTAAAAGGCTTACATCATCAAGATGTTGGATGGTTTGCATTATGAATATTTATGAAGTGATTTTGCATGTGACTGGCTGAGGTTTTTTACCACTCTAGAGACTGCAGTTTTGATAGGATTTTGACCAAACTTGGTAAATAGACCCATGTCATCAAGATGTTGGCTGTGTATGATTATGATTGAATTCCACACATATTAATGATGTGATCTTGTATCTGACTGGCTGAGTTTGTCAACACTCTAGCAACTATATCTCTCATCAGATTTTAATTAAATGTGTTAAATATTTTTATATTATCAAGATCCTGAACGAGTTTGATTATGAACAAGATCTATGGATATTAATTAGGAAATATTGTATCTGATTGATTAAGTGACATCTGCACATATTAATGACATATTTTGCATTTGATTAGCTGAGCTTGTCACCACTAGTATCTGGAATTAAAATGTCTCATCCAGTTTCTATAAAACTTGGATAAATGAGTTTATATCACCAGGATCAGGATGACTTCAATTATGAGCAATATACTACGCATATTAATTATATATTTATCTTTAGAATTATAATCAGGGCATAGTAAAATAGGTAAAATTAACATGATATAAAGTTTGGGAGATAGTTAACAATGGTGTGAATACCATGCCTATGATGAATTCGGGGTGGTAGTTATTTCTTTTTTTCCTGTATAAGAACATGTATTTGTATAATTTTTCCTGTTTCATGAAAAAGTAAGAAGCAATTACCTTTCACGATTAACTTTTGCTCTCCTCCATGTGTCAGACCTGTTTCAGTGGCAGTATATGTCCCAGCATCTCCAAGTGTAACATTTATCAAGATGAAAGAGATCCTGTTTTCAGCTGTGTTTCCAGTGAATTCAAACCTTTCTGCTACATCCCTAGACTGTGCCCTTTACCCGCATTATTAGGACACCATTCTTTATTATGGTGATTAATGAATCCTTGTCAGGATAAGGATCTAGCTGCATACTAAAACTCTCATTCCATCCCACAACAGTCTGTACTGGAGAAGTGACTGTAAAAAAGAAAAGATACAAAACACATACACAATAAGAACCAGAGAAAAATATTAACAACTCCCATTATCTTACAGCTGCAGCATGGTTAATTTACATTAAACAACAACTATATTAGTAAAGACACTCAATCCATTAAATGTCATTATCTCAATCTCATCTTTTCATGGTTACATCATGGATATCCATACTTTAGACATTGGTTTATACCAACCATGTTTGTCAGTATGTTGTACCTGAAGAATAGAATTTTATCAGTACTGAGGCAAAATAAGTAAATCAGACACAACATTAAAGATACATGATGTACTGTACCAGCCACTTATTTTTATCATCGATGACTCTATGTAACAAAGCCTGAAGATGTTAGCGATGGCAACCTTCCCTTAAATCAAGTTATACCATAAGTAGTATCAGCAATGGTGGGTCTTGGGAGAACCAGTCCCATGCAACATCACATCCCAGCTGGCTCCTTAGCACAAACATAGAAAAGAACTGAGAAGCAAGTGCTTCCCCCTGCCATGGCCACCAAACTCCAGCACAAAAGGAGTACAGAAATATACCCTTTACACGTTTGCAGAGCAAACTGAAAAAAACATCAGACAGCCCAAGAAGCATACCACCCCTTATGCTGTCCTGGATCTCTACTATTAGAAAAATTGGACTTTTGCATATGGCTAAAAAAATAAATATATTATAAGTACTATTTGTCAAGGTGTATACCCAAAGTAACAATGAGGGTTTTTAACCAATGTTAGTAGCTGATGGTAGGTAAACATAATTGTTGTGGAAAGAACTGCCTTAGTGAGTTTTGTAAGATTCACCTTCATAGCATTAGAATAGGTAATGTTCTACTGGTGTCCTGCCATTCTTGTGGGATTAGTACTCAGACTGAAGCATGGCTGTGCTACCCATGTGGTAGTAACAGAGTGCATGAAAAGCTTAGTGACAAGGAATAAAGGGCTAAGAAGCTGTTTGCTATTGTGATGCATCAACTTGTAGAAATCGAACTGCCTATTTAGAAAAATTCCTGTCACAAGATATACCCATAAAGATGCATAAAGCAGCGCAAGAACTGACTAGGCTATTTCATCAAGGGCTTGTTACTCCCGATATATATGCAGATGGACTAGCTGCTCTTCAGGGCAACCTATCCCAGCTTTCCACAAAAAGAGAGACCAGGTGGCATACTTCATTAAGGATGAACAGGAAAAGATACAGAGGGAAGAGTTGGAACAGCAATGACAGTTCCAGTTTAAGCACATGACCTGGGTAATTGGCAACCTTTTTGAGGCTGGGAGATGCAAGTCCCCAAGGGAAACTCAAATCCAATGCCACTTCTTGAGGGAATATGGACCAGTTCCAGCTAGTCCTTAAGGTGCAGCTGCAAAAGGACATTAACTCATGGGAGCCAGGAGTATACAAACCCTGTCATGTGCAGCAAGCAGCAAGAGATTCTGAGCATTGACTCGCTTCATGGGGACTTCTCACTGATATGCAACATACTTAGAGAAAGTGGCTCTGGCTGGGTGGTTGAACATGTAGAGATGCTATGACTGAACACTGCCCATTATTAGCCTCTGTAGGGAGGGTCATATATCAAGCTTCTGCCTGAAGTGCAAAGAAAAAAACGCCATCATCAATGTAGAAAATGAAGACAACAAGTGTGCCAACCACCAGACCATCAAGAATGTACAGCGAATTATAAAAAAATACATGACAGGCTTAACTTTAATGGTGTAGATGTTCTGATGACTGGAAGGAAGTAATGTGAAATAATGACTGTCATTCAGACTGGACATGAATTCCTTTATGATTATTTGATCTTGTGTTTTACATTAATTTCACTTATAATGCTTTTGCATGACTTTTTGTGTATACATTTGTATGTGCATGGAAGCACGTAGCTGTATAGGTGTGGGTTGTGTAATGAGAGAACACATGGATAATGTTTTTCATTTCGTTCAAGTTAAAGCTTTGTAGCATCATCTAGTATCTTGATTGTTGGTCACATGATCAGTATATATACAGGCCAACTGTTGTTCAATGCTGGTGTGGTGTAAAGTAAAGTGATGGAGTAGGCAAGTGCTAAGGATAAGACATGCCCTTTGAGTGAAGTAGTACAAGCCACCAATCACATCTGGCCATAGATTGCCAAACAGGATAAGGCAGAACTAGAGATCTTGAAAGGTTAAGGAACTAGGTCTTTTATCAACCAGAACAAGGGAGCTTATAGGACCATTAAGAAAGCACAGAGATATTGTTAACTAGTATCTTGCAAGAATACAGATTGTTACTGAAGATCCTCTTCTCTCATAACTTCATCCTTTTTTATCTCACTGTCGATTTTGAAGGAGCGATGGCTCCAGCCATGACTCAGCTGACTACTCTAATCACAATCAGTCAGAAATTCAAACTATGACTCATTCAGCAACTCATGGCACAACACAGACAATAACTCAGACTAAGATCCAGTTGGCAACTTGCAGCACAATATAGTTGATGATAAGAGTGACAACTTGCAGCACAATATAGTTGATGATAAGAGTGACAACTTGCAGCACAATATAGTTGATGATAAGAGTGACAACTTGCAGCACAATATAGTTGATGATAAGAGTGGCAACTTGCAGCACAATATAGTTGATGATAAGAGTGACAACTTGCAGCACAATATAGTTGATGATAAGAGTGGCAACTTGCAGCACAATATAGTTGATGATAAGAGTGACAACTTGCAGCACAATATAGTTGATGATAAGAGTGGCAACTTGCAGCACAATATAGTTGATGATAAGAGTGGCAACTTGCAGCACAATATAGTTGATGATAAGAGTGACAACTTGCAGCACAATATAGTTGATGATAAGAGTGACAACTTGCAGCACAATATAGTTGATGATAAGAGTGACAACTTGCAGCACAATATAGTTGATGATAAGAGTGACAACTTGCAGCACAATATAGTTGATGATAAGAGTGACAACTTGCAGCACAATATAGTTGATGATAAGAGTGACAACTTGCAGCACAATATAGTTGATGATAAGAGTGACAACTTGCAGCACAGTACAGTTGATGATAAGAGTGACAACTTGCAGCACAGTATAGTTGATGATAAGAGTGACAACTTGCAGCACAATATAGTTGATGATAAGAGTGACAACTTGCAGCACAATATAGTTGATGATAAGAGTGACACAGAGATCCAGAGAATGACCCAGTTAATGACCAGATGACCAGGTGGCAGGTTGAAGCCAGAAATATCAAATTTTTATTATTATTGTTATATGAGGCTGTAGACAAGTAGACCCAAACCCACAGTATCTGTTTTTAATCTGAGCAGAGACACTATTTATTTCTGTGGAGGTAATAAAACTATTTAATGTATAGTGGTAAATAATAAAAGCATAAAATAACAGTTTGTAGGTGATATCACACTTATCCTTGATGGCTCTCAGAAACCTTGATAAAATAAATAATAAATGCAAATAAAACTTTTTAAAAATGTTTCGTACAAGGCATGACAGAAATTAGCTTTAGTTCCAGTTTCCCTACCAATGCTATTTTTTCATCTCAACTCAATACATTTTTCCATAAATAAAGAAAAACAAAAACTGAATTTTGGATTTTCTGAATGTAACGTGACTTGTCTGGATTTAATTTCATTTGTAGGTAACAGTATTTAACATTATTATAAGCACACATATTATTGTTCAGGCTTAATAAAGGAGTGAAATTTATAAGTGATATTTTTTATAACATTAACTTAAGTACATTTGAACATTTTAAGACAAAATATAATACTTAAAAAGTGAAATCTACTACTTTATCTCTGACTATCCAAGGCATTGACACATTTTCTTTACAGTCAGTTGGCATTTACATTATTGTTTTAAAAAATGTATTAACTCCAAAACAGAGAGATTCATTCATATTCAAACTCATCATCCATGCATACTGACACATATTAGGAGAGTAAAATAGTTCTGAATCTTTTGCAACTGAGTATATTAAAAAAGAGTTCTTCTTCAAGCATTTGACTGAAATATTTTAATTAAATCACTGTACTATTGTTTTCTGAACTCTGGGTGTTTCTTCATTAACTGAGTTTATTTTTAAAAAAAATCAACAACCTTTATCAGAGCTCCTAAGATGTTAAAAATATTCAATGGACAGATGTGTATTAAAAATATTTTCATTAGGAATTACAGATAATATTTTACAATATTCTGTTCCCACTTTTATGATACATAAATTCTATAAGATTTGTTTCAACAGTCTATATATTTCTTGCCTTTTTTTCTTAATTGACATATGAACTGACCATTACAATCTCACATATCAATAATATGAACAAATTCTTTTCTACACAATCTTCTTACAAAAATAGATTTATTTGTTCCATAAAAATTTATTATTGAAAATGCAAACAGACTGAAGATAAATGTTACATGAATACAAAAAAAGTTATTACATATTAATATTTTATAAATATTTTTTTCAAGTATGATCATGAAGCACATTGTTTTTACCTCTCCAATGAACTAGTCCACCTCAGAACAATTTGTGTCTTTTCTACAAATGCAGCTTGTTGAAATACTTTGATGGGTTGATTGCAAAAAGGGGGAGAATTGCAGAGAATTCAATCACACACTAATGTACACTATGCAAAAAAGAACCATGTTAAAAGCATTATGGAATTATTTTCAAAAGTTCAGTAAAAGAAAGTTCTCTTGTAACTTCATTCTTGAAAAAAGAAACTTGGCAATGTTTCATCCAAGAGTAAGTTATCGCAGCTGACTCACCCATAAAAACACTATGATGGTGTGTGATGCACATATGACATTATTTTGTAAACAAGATACAAGTATATGCAGTGGCAGCTACTGCAGTATTTCCAAGGTGTTTTTCTGATCACTGGCAGAAAGGCCCAATCTTATTCCATTTGGGGTAAGGGACAATCAGAACACCTCATTGATTTTCTACAAAATTTCATCTCAGATATACTTTGATGGAGTGATACAGCATAAACAGTGGCTTTATGGAATTATTTGCACAAGTTCAGTAAAAAATAGTTCTCTGCTGCTTGAAGAAAAAATGCTTCAGCTTGGAGTAAGTCCTCTCAGCCATCACTTGAGTCACCTGTAACAAATGTTGTGATGGTGTGTGATGTCCACATTATGTGATTTGGTAAACAAGGTACATGTATACACAATGTTGGCTACAGTAAGTATAGCATTTATGAGGTGTTTTTCCTATCATTGGCAGAAAGGCCAGATTGTGTTCCAATCGGGGTTTGAGAATTACGGAAGTGTGTTTCAAAACTCTGGTGAGCATCTGAGGTATGATTTCTACATAAATAATCTTGGTTGATTTTTCTCATGCATATGTTTATTTACAAGAAATATAAGAAATGTATGACTCCAAATGTTGTATTCATTAATTTCTGTAAAAAGTAGAGGGGTTTGGTGGAAGGAGGTTCAGGAGTTGGTTTTAGACTCAACCAAAAATATCTTCAGGCTAAACATCTTGATACACTAGATACTTATGAACTCTGAAGTTCTCCTAATACATGGATGGTGATTAAATTTACAATTCATTTATTGGAATAAAAGTCACATCTTGGGTCTCCAGTTCAAAAGGGCTGAAAAGTACAAAGGTGATTTAGGGGCTGTAAATATTTAAAACCCAGGGTCAAGGACTTTAAATTTGGTAGTTGGGATTGATCTATTTTCTCCCCCCCCCCCCCCCAAGTCTTCTGGACTCGGCATTTACTTTGATTAATACTTATATCAACAAAATGTTAAATTAGTTCATTTTTTATGCATTCAGCTGATAAAACAGCAGGAAATGGTGATCCATGACAACAGGCAATCTAGGTCAACACTGCACTCAGAAATTCCCTGATGACTCATCATTAGCCTCTTCAAGTTTTTGCAAATAAAGACTATGAAAGTGCAAGTGCACTCACAAAAATGCCAACACTTGAGCCAAGATGAGAGATATGAAAAAGTGAAGTGCACAGGAGAATTTCTCTTCCACTGCAAAGAAAATGGCCCTTATTGAATATAATTTGGAAAAAATTATATATTCTCTAAAGCTTCATCACCGATTTGATAAATATGATGCCTAAATAAGGGGCACTTCATATACTTCACAATTGACCCAAACAAACTGCGTCAAAGTCTGAGTTTTTTTGTAATCTTTCCCTCCCAATGCATGTATTAGAAATCTGAACAGTTCAGTTGATGGGAATGGTCAGAGGAAGCTCAGACTAACAGCAGATCACAAAACATTTGAAGGGACAATATACTGTCAAGTTATAGAACAAAGATGCCTGTCAAAGTTTCGTGTCTTTGATGGAATGAAAGTGTTTCTTAAATTTGATATTTAAATAAAAATGCAGGGATTGAAATGTTTGTGCACTTGAATTGGGTAAAATATAAAAATAAAAAGTAAAACTGATTTCATTTTCAAGTCTTATTCAAGTATATTATATTTGCTCACATACTGGCAATAAAGTGCACATAACTTTCAGAATAGGATGTGTCTATTCGCATGGCAGCCATATACTAAAGTTTTCAAAGACTATTATCATGGGTGCTGTGTACAGACTGTAACAAAGACTATCTGGACAGCAACCGGTGAATACATTACGGATTGGTCCAAAATACACTGAATGATCTTGCATCAAATCATATAATGAAAAAAGGGGCTCATTACATATGAAATTAAGAGTATCAATTAATAGACAGATGGAGGGGCGGGGGGGGGGGGGGGGTAAATCTGTAATGATATTGTTACAGGTTTTGACACACACACCTAACCCTCTAACCATTAACTGTAGGCCGATAAATCAGCCCCCAAACCTGTACCAATATACCATCAATCAATATCAGTACAGGTTGGGGGCTGATTTATCGGTCTACATTAACTGATACTCTTACATGCTTTTGTAACAAGTGCCTATGAAATGAAGGAGTGTAACACTGTACCACTTTGAACTACAATGACCTGCAAATTTCAAATTTTAAAATTAAAAACAAGAGTCCCTCGAAGGGACTGACACCCTACTGGGCAAAAATAATTTCCAGGAAATCAAGAGAAGACCATTTCTTCCTTTTAACCATGTGTACCATTTTTAATAATGAAAACACGTGGTTTCCATCATTTCATTTGTGCTACAAGATGGTGGCCACATAAACAATTGCTAAGAAGTACTTTGTCAAAATCAATGAATATCATATGATTATTCATTCATCTAGGACTTATTCATATTGTTCATCCAAGTACTTAAATGCTTTTGGTAAATCTCATTGTCACTGATGCTGTTAACAGTTTTATTATTTTCTGAAAATACTTACCAGAGTTCTGCATACAAATAAAATTGTGGTAAATCTTACAATGTCAATACCGTAGAAAATCTTTAATGGATCCAGTCTATTTGAGTTCTCTGGATTCACCCAACAGGATAGTCATGATGTGGAAGTAAATTCATACAGAAAGGTAATCCAAGATTTTTATCAACATCAAAGGAAATCAAGACAGTATCCCTATCCATGTCAGGAGCAGATGAATGAATCTAGGACTCATTTCCAACTCTACAAATACTCATAGCAACATGGGTATGTGTCCAAAATCACTACTTCACATGAAAATAAAGTGTTTCCATCAACAAATTCCATTTTATTTCAGGGCAGTGGATGCTTGGCTTGGACTTATAATGGATTTATTGAACTGCATTAAGACATAAACAACAGATCTAACATCAGCACTGTGTCACCACAGCCATCCTCAGCTTGACCCATAACCTCCACTTTTATCAGTGCCTGTCAAGCAAAGCCATAATTAATTCAAAACTCACTTGCTCAAGTAGACACAAGCTACACAGGGCCTAATTACTTAACACTACCCTCTCCCCTAGCCCTGGTAGACCCAGATACATTTCATCAAATTGTAGAATTGCCACTAATAAAGATAATAAAAATCCAAGTATACGTAGTGCTTGTCAAGCAAGACCCCACTTCTTTACACCTTTACCTGCACAGGCAAGCACAAGCCACAAAGAGCCTAAATATATAACACCTGTAACACCCCCTATCTCTAAGCCCAGGAAGACCCATATATACTTCATCAAAGTGTAGAAGACAATGAAACTAATCATGATGAGACTTCTTTCAAACACAATGTAAGGCACAGTTCACAGTGCAATGGAAAATTATGTTCTAAGTGACCTGATAGTTATGATCAGGGATCTTGATCTATATGTACATGTATATGTATGTATATAGTTTCAAAACAATCCTGAATGTTGTTTAGGAGGAATAGCAATAACAAACTTGTGCTGATGGACGGACAGACATCGCACAATAGATCAGCACCATTTTCATTTAGGACTAACTAGGCATTATAAGAAGTCTTTTAGTGAAAACCCCATGTTCATATGACCATCCATTTAGAAAGAGTGGCGACAACAAGATTCTCAAGATGGCTGCCATATTGGGCTTCAGAATGGCACCATTTTCATTTATGACCAATTAGACATCATAAGAAGTCTTTTAGTGAAAACCCAATGCTGATATGACAATCCAATCACGAGTATTAGCGATAAGATTTTTAAGATGGTTGCCTTGATGGAAATATTGGATGTCAGATTGGCACCATTTTCATTTATGACCGAGTAGACATCATAAAATGTCTTTTAGTGAAAACCCCCTGTTCATATGACCATCCAATCAGGAGTAGTAATAGCAAGATTTTCAAGATGGCTGCCATGGTGGCCATAATGGATATCAGATCAGCACCATTTTCATTTAGGACTAACTTTGACATAAGAAGAAGTGAATTGGAGGTGAAAAGAGGAGTCATAGAAGACAGAATGGAAGGAAAGCTACTAAGAGGAAAGCCTAGAATCATGCTACTGGACAATCTCAAGGCGAATAACTCGTATGCAAACATGAAATGTTGAGCAATGCTAAGGGAAGAGTGGAGAAGATGGATGCCTCGAACCTGCCTTAGGGCAGAAAACCAATGATGATGATAGACATCATAAGAGGTCTTTTAGAGAAAACCCCATGTTGATATGACTATCCATTCAGGAGGAGTAGCAATAACAAGACTTTCAAGATGGCTGCTGTGATGGCCATATTAGATGTCAGATCTGCACCATTTTCATTTAGGACCAACTAGACATGTGAAGAAGTCTTTTAGTGAAAACCCCATGTTGATATGACCATCCACTCTGGAGAAGTAACGATAGCAAGATTTTCAAGATGGCTGATGTGACAGTCATATTGGATGTCCGAGCAGCATTATTTTTATCTAGGGCCAACTAGACCATGCGATGAATGTGTTTGTAAAGTTTCATGGCAATCCTCCAGGTAGTTTAGGAGGAGCAGCGATAACAAACTTTTGCTAAGGAACGGACAATGGATAACAGACCATCCCATAAGTTCTTCTGGTCTATGACCAGTAGAGCTAAACAGAACATCCACAGGGCTCAAAATTAGAGGTAGTCTACTAGCCCAAGGCTAGTAAATTTCCTGTCATACTGTTAGTGTTCATAATTTCCAATGGTTTTTCTCTCAGTAATTTTATTCTATTGATCTTTTCCTATTAAGTGTAATTAATAAATATAAAGAAGATTAAAGAATCTAGCAATACACAGTCATAGCCTACTTTTACTTTTTTTTCCAAAGTCAAGTACCATGGTTCTAAACCCTATATAAAGTTGACTTAGCTTGGCACCATTTCTGTATAAATGACTGGCCTAGACTTTGGTGTGTGGTTTGATCCAAAAAAACGGAGGTAGTGACAACATCCCTTGTCACATGTCTTGAGAACAGAGTTAGTGATGCCTAGAATGGCGTTATTGGTGCATGATGGATAGCAGACTTCAAAATATGGCCAGAATCATAAGACAGTTCAGGTAATAACCCATTATTTCTTGTATCAGTTCAATTATTTTCTCCATGTTCATATTTTGACACATCAGTTTACCCAGTTATATAGTTGGGATTAGATAAGAAATTTAGAGGTTGTCCAAAATGCTATTTTGTTTTCCTTAAAACACTTTTTGGTTTAATACATACTTTAGTGATGACAGTGTGACAATTTTGTGGACCGTTTCTGGTCAGTGGTTGTCAATATTGCTGTTGATGCTGATGCAGTGGAATGGAATGGAACATGCTAAAGACTTCAATCTATAGCATGTAGTTGTAAAATCAAATATTTTTACAAATAAAAGAATACTGATGCCAGATATATTACAAATTCTTTATTTAGCATAGTATTGTGAATACAAAAGTGAACTGTTAACCATTTAAAGAAATAAATCAAGTTTAAGTAATTTAATATAAACAACATTTAATTGATAACAGTACATTTTCTTTATGTAAATTTATGCTGATGAAAATTTCCTTAATGTATTTCTGGTTACTATGTTGCAGCTACAAAGATGTCTATGTTTTGACTGGGCCCACAGTTGTAAAATCTTGTAATGCTGATGGTAAGAATATTCTAGCATTGACTGATCTTGTCCTGACAATTGCAGCCCACTGTGCTGATGCCAAGAGGGCAGCGCGAACAGCCTTTCCAGATGAGGTACACGGTGGACGTGCAAATAGTCTTTGCCAGTTAAGGTACATGGCTGCCTTGCAAATAGCCATGGCCTTAAGAATATGCTTAACATGAACATTTTCATGTCAGTGTGTGTAACTTTGCAGTTACAAACTTATCTGGACCCAGTCACTTTGAAGCTGGAACCAGTAAAAATTTCTCGAAAAAAAAGTCAGGGCCAAGGCTTCAGAAAAAAAAAAATCAAAAATCCAGCCCCTAGTGATTTTGATACACGTCTCACTGTCTGAAATTTGAGCACTTAAATTATATGACCACGGTACTGGCGAACGAAAAACACATACTCAGTATTATAAATTAACATTTTCTCCTACCAATTAAATTTCATGCAGTGAAAAATAAAACTGTAATTTTTACTTTGCAATGTTGTTGATTCATCACAACAGTGTAAAATGAGGGTCCAAAATGCATAAAACAGAGACAAGTTTTCCAGCATAGTGTTTATGCGGCAACCTCTATTTTGCAAGCTCCCTCTGTGTCCCGTGAAACTCGAAACTTAGCCCTGTTTCGAAGATGAATGTGTAAAATCTGAGATAATATTAATATATGACACATGACATGAGTCAATGTGTTTTTTGTTGCTGTTGCTTGTCTTTTTACCTTTTTTTTTCTTCTTCTTCTTCCGCGAAAATAGGACCTACTCAAACAGGCAAGTCAGGCAATCGGAGCATCTTCGGCCTTTTCCTTCGCACAAAAAAAAAAAAAAAAAAAAAAAATGTAGAGGACGCTAGATTTGTTTTTTGGTTTCAGGGTACTTTTGTACTCTTTTTATTTCTTTCGTTGAAGATTACTTCTAGGACAGTTAAAAATGGCCATTATTTACAGCCGAGGTTTTTTTTTTTTTTTTTTTTTTTTTTTTTTAACCATACGATGGAAAAAGCCGATTTAACACAACTGAGAAGTTAGGTCCCATTGGATACATTCGTATTTAGACCCCACCCACATCATACATCTTTCTTTTTTTATTTTATTATTTTTAACTATTATCCCCGTAATAGGTTGACCACTGGGTCGGGGAACCATCCCAAGGTCACCTTACAATCAAACATTTCTGGTTATCAGATAATCTAGGGAAAATAAATATAATGTACAGAAAATGAAAAGAAAGCACACGCGCATGCAAATATGCATATGACGCACAATATGTTTACATACACAATTTAAATAGACGAACACAAGTATACAGCGTCTAGGTGACATATACTTTGTGATATTACAGTATTTTGTTCCTGTTTACCATCAAATCAGACCCAAATAAATCTAACGAAATGCAAGAAGAGAAAGGATTCTTACACAAGTTAAATATTCATTATAAAGGTCCATTTTTGAAGAAATTGGTCCTCTTTTTTATTTAACTTAGCAGTGTATTTTTCAATCGGTGTTGAGATTTTAGCTATACCTTTAAAGCAAAATGTGGATGTACGGGGATTGATCTTTGATGTCGGTGAGTATAAACTGGGTCAGCATGCCGATGACGCTTTTATTCTTCTTGATGGATCTCAACATACTCACCGACATCAAAGATCAATCCCCGTACATCCACATTTTGCTTTAAAGTTATAGCTAAAATCTCAACACCGATGATAAACAAATAAGGCGCAAGGGGATCTCCTTGACGACATCCTCTTTCAAGTATAAAAAATAATGACATATGCCCATTATTTATAACACAACTTTTAGAGTTATTACAAAACATTTTAAACCACTTACAAACAGAATCACCAAATAAATCCATAATTTATTGATCTCCATAGAAATCCCCCAAGAGTCTTCCAAAAGAATTTATAGAACTCTACAGTGAATCCATCTGAGCCAGGACTTTTTCCATTTTCCATCTGTTTTAGAGACATATCGTATTCATTAATTGTAAGTAGACCCTCGCATGATTCACTTTCCTCTTGACTTAGTTTAATATTGTGATTTTAAAAAAAACTATTTTGAGTTTCTTGAGTATCCTCAACACCAAGCTGAACAATTCTACTTTGTACAATTCAATATAAAACTGTTTTTGGGCTTCTAAAATATCTATTTGGTAAGATATATTTGTCCCATCATCTAAAATAATTTCCTTTATTGTCTTATTGACATAATTTCTTTTTTCAAGATTTAAAAAGTACCTCGTGCTTTTTTTCTCCAAACTCGTACCATCTAGCTTTGGATCTTAATATAACACCTTGTATGTATTTTTTTCTAGATTCCTCTAATTCTGCTTTCTTTTTTTTTTTTCTAAATTTCTCAGAGTTTCCCCATCTATGTTATTCGACAGTCGCCTATGAATTTCTATTATTTCCTGTTCAATTTTGTTTAATTTTTCCCGTTTCTCTTTTGTTTTCCTAATAGAATAACATATAGTTTCAGATCTTATTTTCATTTTCAAAATTTCAAAGAACATTTGATCATTACAGGAAATAGAAACATGGAGAGAATCATCTTTATTTCCCCCTACATAATATTCATTTACAGTATCAGTTATACACTTTTTTACCAAATCAGTATATTCAATGTTCCTCAACAGTTGGGCATTAAATTTCCGATATCCTTTTCCCCTTGGACACGTTGAAAAAGCCACACTCAAAACAATAGCTGAGTGATCAGTCTTATACCCTGGTAAGATACACGCATCAGCTGTATTCATATGAATATCATCAGATACAAGAAAGTAATCTAATCTACTCTGTTTCAAGGGAGATTTTTGCCTCCAGGTATACATGTTTAAGTCTTGATTGGAATTTCGCCAGGGGTCAATTAATTCCATTTCGTTTTTCAGGTCTTGAATCGCTGCTCTAGACTGTTGGTGTTTGTCGTGTAAAATATTATAAGTATCCAAATCTAAGTCTTGAACAGTTATTCCAATCTCCACACATTATAATTGGTGAGTTCTCAGAAACTAAAATCTTCTCCTTTAATTTCCTAAAAAAAGCTAGGATTATCAGCATTATAACTATACACATTCACGAGGGTTACTCTGTTGCCATTAATTGTAATATCTAAAATAATAAATCTCCCTTGACTGTCACATCTTTCTCTATGAATCGCAAGTTCAAAGGTATTTCTAAAAAATATTGCGATCCCAGCACTATTACTAGAGCAGTGGCTAAATATACATTTGTATTCCCATTCAGCAGCCCAATATGTTTCATCGTTCTTTGTAATATGAGTTTCTTGCAAACATAATATAGATACATTCTTTTGTTTTATCAAATGTAAAATGTCCCTTCCTTTAAAGACTGAACTTTGCAGGCCTCTAACATTCATAGATATAATTTGTATATTATTATCCATGAAAACAGCAGAAATTGTACATATACATGTTCTTGCACAGGAATGTATGAAGTAATTATTACCTCTAATTTATCATATGCATGGCTTTCACACTCACACTCACACAGAATACAAACATTCGTCATAAAATCATCCATGGTGTTACAGTACATGCTGTAGATTTGGCTGCAGTTAACATTGGTACAGTGGACGATAGACAACAAGTGAAAGGAATCCATTTGAGATAATTCTTATCCACCTCTGACAGACTTCTCCGGAGCTAAATCAGTTTAGTGAATCAATAGGCACAGAAAAATACGAGTATAAATTAGAAATGAATGAATGAAAGAAGGGGAAAAAAGGAAGAAAAAGAAAGTGTTACGACTCTATGGTCTAAGAAAAATATAACAGAAAGAAAGTGAAACCAACAAATCAAGTAAAAATCAACAAGCAATTTATTACTAGATAATTAAAATGAAAAATCAAAAAGTCACTTACAGTAATGTGTTTTGAAATCCTAATAATCCAATAAGAAAGATTGTTCTAATCACAAGTCCTAAATATAGAATGTTCCAAATTCACGGCTGTGTCCTTGAATGTTATGATGTGCTAATGGTCTCCAAAGTCCTGATGTACTAGTAATCTTTGATGTGCTGATGTCAAAATGAAGTATTCCAAAATCTCTGAATAAGTTCAGTTAAATTCCAAAATCATCAATTAAAAATCCAAAATCCAAAAGTTTATGAGCACTGTTATAATCCAATGAATATTTAAAATAATTCCTCTCTTAGAATTTGGAATGAATTTTCACAACTGTAATAGTTCTTTACAAGACTGATGGTAATGTCAAAACTGAATAAATGTCCACCAAACATGGCATATATAAAGATTGGTCACATGACAGAATGTTCTAGAACATGAGTCATCTTAATGGAATTTTTACTTGTAAACAAAAATCAACCTTGACCTTCAAATTGAGAAAACATATTGATCAAAACAACCTAATTCAAGGACACTAGTTAAACATGTTTTTCCTGATAACATTAAGATTCAAGCAAATACTAAAGTGAAGAAACATTTATAACTTCCCAAAACATCTATAATATTATATAAACATCATACATAACACCTCCCCTCATAAAGAAAAAGAAAGATTTATATAATAAAGCTTTCTTTTGAATATACATCTAATACTACAATAACCAAAATTACATAAGAACATGTTTTATGATACTGGACTTAATTACATCAAGCAATATTACATTTCTAGGCACGTGAGAGTGCATCTGCAATCACATTGTCTTTTCTCCTGATGTGTTTGATGTCAATGTTATATTCCTGCAATATCAAACTCCATCTCAACAATCTCCGATTTTTATCTTTCATTTGTTGATGAAAGTAAGGGGATTGTGATCACTGTACACAATAATTGGAGAAAGAGATGAGGTAACATACACTTCAAAATGCTGTAAAGCCAATATCAAAGCCAAACATTCCTTCTCAATTGTGGAATAATTTTTCTGGTGCTTGTTTAGTTTTTTAGAAAAATAACACACAGGGTGATCCACACCACGTTTGTCTTCCTGAATCAATACTCCACCAACCCCTACATCACTTGCATCAACAGATAATTTAAATGATTGGCTAAAATTTGGTGCAGAAAGAACTGGTGCATTCTTAAGCATGGCCTTTAACTTGTCAAAAGATTCCTGACACTTGTCAGACCAACAAAATTTGGTTTTCATACTCAATAAACTTGTCAAAAGTTCAGCAATTTTGGAAAAATTGGAACAAAATTTCCGATAATATCCAGCCATACCTAGAAATCGCATCAGTTACTTTTTACAAATTGGAACTTGAAATTCAGAGATAGCTTTGACCTTAGCTTCTATAGGTTTAACTTGACCTTGTCCCACAATATGTCCTAAAAATGTGACACAAGCATGGCAAAACTCACTTTTGCTCAAATTAATTGTCAGATTCGCATCGCTGAGTCGATCAAAGAATTTTCGAATGGTTTCCAAATGATCTTCCCAGGTGTTGTTGTAGATAATGACGTCATCGATATAAGCGTCACAATTATCAAGACCAAATGTTATTATGTTCATCAGACGTTGAAACGTTGCAGGCGAATTTTTCATTCCAAACGGCATAACTTTATATTGATAAAGTCCATCTGGAGTTGCAAATGCTGAAATTTCTTTTGCCCTTTTCGTCAGTGGAATTTGCCAGAATCCTTTTAAAAGGTCAAACTTGGTGACATATTCCGCATTTCCAATTTTATCAATGCAATCGTCCATTCTTGGGATTGGAAATGAATCAGTTTTGGTGACACTGTTGACTTTTCTATAGTCAGTACACATACGGAATGTATTATCTGGCTTGGGAACAAGAATACATGGTGAACTCCAGTTACTTTTACTTGGTTCTATGAAATCATTCTCCAGTAAATACTGAATTTCTTTCTTCAGATAGTTCTGTTTGAGAGGATTCATCCTATAAGGATGCTGTTTCACAGGCGCAGAATCCACAATGTCAACGTCATGATAAATTTTACTTGTTCGTGTTGGAACATCAGGAAACAAGTGCTCATAGTCATGTAATAGCTGTTTTAGTTCATTTCTTTCCTGTTGTTGTAGATGTGAAAGTTTCTGGTCTAGGTTGTTCAATATTTCTGAATTCCGAAGATTGGTTATACCAGAGTCACTATAGTCTGATCGTACTCCATCGTTGATATCTTCACTGTGTGGGACAGGTACAACTAAATTAACAGAATAATTAGCTGGGCTATCTCTGTCAAAATATTCCTTTAATATATTTATATGACAAAGTTGTTTCTGTTTCCGTCTCCCAGGAGTGTTAATGATATAATTTAAGTCATTTACTTTCTTTTCAACGGTATAAGGACCATAAAATTTAGCCTGAAGAGGATTCTGAGGTATGGGAAAGAGAGCCAGAACTTTGTCACCAGGTTTAAAACTCCTTTCCTGTGAATTTCTGTCATACCTTAATTTCATTTTTGACTGGGTATTGTGAAGATTAGTTCTTGCTACTTCACAGGCCTTTGACAACTTGTATTTGAAATCAGAGACATAATCCAGAAGATTAATCTTTGAATCTTCATTTGAAAGAAGTTTCTCTTTCAATAATTTCAATGGTCCACGGATAGTATGACCAAAAACTAGTTCAAAGGGACTAAGACCCAACGACTCTTGAACTGATTCCCTAACAGCAAACAACAACAAATGAACACCCTCATCCCAATCCTTTTCTGTATCAAAGCAATATGATCGAATCATATTCTTCAAAGTTTGATGAAATCTTTCCAAAGCACCTTGACTTTCAGGGTGATAGGCAGAAGATTTAAACTGTTGGATGCCTAATTCATGCATAACTTGTTGGAAAATTCCAGACATTAAATTTGACCCTTGATCTGACTGGACAGATTTGGGAAGGCCAACAAGTGTAAAAAACTTCACCAAAGCTTTCACAATAGTTTTAGTTTTTATATTTCTCAGAGGAATTGCCTCTGGAAATCTTGTAGATGCACACATGATGGTCAACAAGTATTGGTTGCCTGACTTGGTTTTAGGTAAAGGACCAACACAGTCTACTCTTATTCTACTAAATGGTTCATCAAATGCAGGAATAGGTTGCAGATGAGCCTTAGGTATCTTCTGATTGGGTTTTCCTACCATTTGACAAGTGTGACAAGATCTGCAGTATTTAGAAACATCACTTTTGAGTTTCGGCCAATAAAAATGATTCAAGATCTTGTTATAAGTCTTACGGACTCCTAAATGACCAGCCAAAGGAGTTTCATGGGCTAAATTAAGAATTTCCTGTCGATATGACTTAGGAACAACAATTTGATAGCTCACTGACCACTCGTCACCAGCGGGTACATCAGGTGGTCTACATTTCCTCATAAGGACCCCATTTTTCACAGAGTAACACACTGGAACTTGTGTGGCTTCAGTTTCACTAATAGCCCTCTGAAACAAACAAGATATCTCGGGATCTTGCTCCTGTTCAACGACAAGGGATTGTCGTTTGTCACCCTGAGTAGAACAAAGAGAATGAGTTGCCAAAAGAGGATCACTGTGATCAATACCATTTGATTGATCAATACCTGAGGAAAAAGTGACCTCATCAAAAGACTGACCAATACATGTGTCAGCTAAAGGAATAATATCCTGATCAACATCACTCTCAAGAGCTCTTTTTGCCATAGCTCTAGTAACTGCACAAGCAGGGTACAAATCAGGGATTTCAGTTTCGACAGGATCAACTTTCTGATCCAAACAAGGCTTGTCAGTTACAAGTGGATTAACCACAACCTTATCTCCAGCTAGGTCATTGCCTAGTAATAAATGAACACCCTCTATGGGTAAAGAAGTCACTGCCCCAACAGTCACAGGTCCAGAAACTAAGTCTGATGCCAAATTTACACAATGGAGAGGAACATTTACAAAGCCGCACTCTACTCCCTGAACAAGAACACTTTCACTTGAAGAAGACTCCTCAGACAAAGGCAAAGTACCTGATAATAAAAGACTCTGAGAAGCTCCAGTGTCCCTTAATATTTTAATTGGGATAGGTTTGGCAGAATCACCAATAAGTGATATAGAACCTTCTGACATGAATGGTTCATAAGCCTCCAAAATAGAATCAGACTGGGGTTTGTTTGACCCAACAAATATATTGCTTTCAATACAAGACCGTCACCTTGACCTCGTAGAAATAAGAGCATTTGGAAAAGCTCTGTCTTTTCTCTGTTGCTTATTTTTCAACATGAAGCAATAAGAAATAACGTGCCCTTTCTTTTTACAATAAGTGCACGTAGGAAGAGATAAGGATTTCTGATCAGTCTTATCAGATGTTTGATTCCTAACAGTTGTGCTGTTGTGAAATTTGGAAGTACTCGAATGAGATTGAAATGGTTTTTTACCAGAAAACTGCTGAGAGGACGACTTATTGCCAAATGAAATTTTGTGAGTCAAGGAATAATCATCAGCCATACGAGCAGCATTTTCCAAAGTTTCCACATTCTGCTCGTCAAGATAGGTTTTAACATCAATATGGATGCACCTCTTGAACTCTTCAATTAATACGAGCTGTCTGAGGTTATCATAAGCTTGATCAACTTTCTTGGCTGAGCACCACCTATCAAATAGTTGTTCTTTATCCCTTGCAAATTCGACATGAGTTTGTCCAGTTTCTTTTCTACAATTCCTAAACCTTTGTCGATATGCCTCTGGTACCAACTCATAAGCTTTCAAGATGTACTCCTTAACCACATCATAATCGGTGCTTTGTTGTACTGACAGTGAAATGTAGACTTCACGAGCTTTGCCAGTAAGTACACTTTGTAATAACAAAGTCCAATGCTCTCTGGGCCATTTCAAGTTTTCAGCTATTTTCTCGAAATGAAGAAAGTATTTATCTACTTCTTTTTCCTGAAAAGGGGGTACTAACCTAATATATCTAGTAACATCAAAACCTGAACTTGTTTTTGAAGGAGTGGAGTGTGCTCTGTTTGCCAGTTCTAATTCTCTTAACTTAAATTGCATTTCCCTTTCTTCTCTTTGCATCTGCATTTGTATTTGTCTCTCTTCTTTCTGCATTTGTATCTGCCTCTCTTCCTTCTCTCTCCATCTGTATTTGCCTCTCTTCTTTCTCTCTCTCCATCTGCCTCTCTTCTTTCTGCATTTGTATCTGCCTCTCTTCCTTCTCTCTCTCCATCTGTATTTGCCTCTCTTCTTTCTCTCTCTCCATCTGCCTCTCTTCTTTTTTTCTCTCTCTCTGAATCTGAAGCTTTGCCAATTCTAAATCCATCTGGTTCTTTAACTCCCTTAATTTCCTGTCAGAACCAGATACAGGCTTTCTCTTCAAACTTAAAGCACTATTTTCAAAAATTCCCTTTCCTACTAAATACTGAATTAAAATAATCTTTATTTCCTGTTTTGTCAATGATACTTTTGCCTCAGATAGACTGTATTTTCTGGCAAGCTCGAGCAACTCATCCTTTCTCATGCATTCTAACCCCTCCTGGGTAGGTTTTGAAATGAAATTCTGAACATTAGATGCCATTGTAAATGCTTGTTGGTTTCACACACAAAAATTTCTCTATTTAAAAATCTTTGCCAAAGACAAAAAAAATTCAGAGACAAAATCAATATGAATTTCAAAGATAACTTTAATATCTCTAATATGCTTTAAAGAAATTCAGATCCCAGAAGACGAGCCCCCAATTTCTGTTACGACTCTATGGTCTAAGAAAAATATAACAGAAAGAAAGTGAAACCAACAAATCAAGTAAAAATCAACAAGCAATTTATTACTAGATAATTAAAATGAAAAATCAAAAAGTCACTTACAGTAATGTGTTTTGAAATCCTAATAATCCAATAAGAATGATTGTTCTAATCACAAGTCCTAAATATAGAATGTTCCGAATTCACGGCTGTGTCCTTGAATGTTATGATGTGCTAATGGTCTCCAAAGTCCTAATGTACTAGTAATCTTTGATGTGCTGATGTCAAAATGAAGTATTCCAAAATCTCTGAATAAGTTCAGTTAAATTCCAAAATCATCAATTAAAAATCCAAAATCCAAAAGTTTATGAGCACTGTTATAATCCAATGAATATTTAAAATAATTCCTCTCTTAGAATTTGGAATGAATTTTCACAACTGTAATAGCTCTTTACAAGACTGATGGTAATGTCAAAACTGAATAAATGTCCACCAAACATGGCATATATAAAGATTGGTCACATGACAGAATGTTCTAGAACATGAGTCATCTTAATGGAATTTTTACTTGTAAACAAAAATCAACCTTGACCTTCAAATTGAGAAAACATATTGATCAAAACAACCTAATTCAAGGACACTAGTTAAACATGTTTTTCCTGATAACATTAAGATTCAAGCAAATACTAAAGTGAAGAAACATTTATAACTTCCCAAAACATCTATAATATTATATAAACATCATACATAACAAAAGTATGAATGAGAGAATACATGGATGTGGTGAGTGATTGAATGAATGAGCGAGGATGGAAGCCTGAAAAATTGATTGTGGATGAGTAGTGTTGAATAAGATGAGTAAGCGATTGAGTAAATAAATGTGTATATGAGTGAAAGATGATTTATGAATTAGCGAGTGAATTGATTAAGGAAATATATGACACAATGGATGAGTGAATAATGAATCTATGGATTAATGACAGAACTGATGAGGGAAAGAAGTAACTTATAAAAAAAAAATATTAAAACAAATTAGAGTACACATCATACATCTTTTTAAGGTAAAGGACATGAGCCTAAAAAAGCATCATCCGTGTGTTTATCAATTCATACAAAAACATATGCTGCAATTTGGTGTACATTTACTTTAAGTCAGGCTTGAAAAGGGATTGGTTTGTTTGGTGACTACCTTTGACAGTTAGACTAGCACAGGAAATCACATGCGGAACCTAGGCTTCAGATGAATGGCCAACTTTACGTGTTTATGTATGTCTGCAACAGATGTAAATATCTCAAATAGAGATGGTTGAGAAGTAATGAGAAAGCATGCCACTTTGTGATAATGACAGTAAACTTTAATCATGCATAAGGTCCATGTTGTTTGTTTGAGCCACCTTGTCAGAGTCCTTGACTATCGAAGTTAACACTGTAAAATAGTGTTAGTTCAGTGTAAAAGCTATCGGTTAAAAGTTGTGCAGGGAATTAACACGAATACTTTAATTAAAATGTGACCAGCATGCTTTCCGCCAAAAATCACTGGTAAGTTTTTATTAGTATATTAACTGTAGGATTATTGTCTTTTTTTTTTTTTTTTTTTTTTTTTCGCAATCTGACGTAGTCTTATGAAAACTCACCCAAAACCTATTCAGTGAGACCTTAAAATGGGTTGTGACTAGAACTAGGAACTACATCGGCTATTTCTGCGAGACAAAATTATCCGTAGGATTAACCTCGAAGTTGCAAATGATCCCAACCAAGTCTTGCAAAAGTACTGCCACAGGGTTGCCACACTAATCAATAAAATGAAACGTCTTGAAAACTTACTGAGAGTTTAACTGTGTCCAGGCAACACTCATACTGAGAGAGAGAGAGAGAGAGAGAGAGAGAGAGAGAGAGAGAGAGAGAGAGAGAGAGAGAGAGAGAGAGTATTTCTGACCCACGCCGATGACAATAGAAGTGACCAAATACAATAAATGTATCAATCAAGTTCATAGATAATCTTAGAATTCAATGTATTGGATAGATAGTATATTATCCAGACGGTGTCTATTTTAACGTTCCATTTCAGAATTAACAATATCAATTGCCTTAAGTGACAAATCTAATAAATTATGAAGTAGTCGAAATTAATAATATAGATCGATAACGTTATTTATGTCAAATCTATGTTTGCTGATCCGTTTATATACTTGATGACGGGTTTGTCCAACATACTTCTTGTTACAAGCTATAAAAAAGTAACATTAGGTGTTGCGCCGTTAGTATCAGAATGCATTTGAAATGTTTCTTTGGTATTACTGCTACTGAAATAAGTATTTTCATTATTGAAAGAACTGTGCAAACATCTGGGTTTATTATATTTAGTTGATGAAACGTGACTTTTATACATTTTAGAATGTAACTCTTTTAGTACTGAAATATGCTGAAATTGTGACATCTGATGTCAGAACCAACATGCCCTACTCTCCGGTTATGTTTTTCACATTTAATAGACATACTTATATTTCATCTCCGCCTCCTATTATTATTTATAATTATGTACATATGTTCTTCTATTCAGCTTTATTTCATCACTGTGTTTCTTATGGAGTATGTATATAATTATCATGCAACATAGGCAATAGTTACCTATCCCTTCTGTAATTACATTTTTCCTTTTACTTTCTGCTGCTATCATACTCTTCTTTATGGGAATATAAAACTTGCTACCAAATATAAGACTTTTTTAGTTTTAGTTTTCTATTACCACGTAAATTAACCTGAAAGCATCTCGCTATTCTCATATCAGACTACGCATTTAGGCGTCATGTAACCATATTACTTGTAGTCATGCTCTATTTTTAGAAGAGGAATGTCTAAACGTGCCATTCTTTCAACGCGATTTTCGGCCTCTTTAACACTGAACGCAATCTTGATTTCAATATTTTTCGACATTTTGAATCGTACAAAATAAAAGTAAAAACAAATTCAAAGTAAAATCTATGAAAATTTATAAAACAGTTCCCCTTGAATTGTTGCTCCTAATATTAGCTTCTAACAACCCTATAGTTTCGTTTGAGAGCATGCATTTTTCTTTAAAGTTTATGCTTTTTACGTTTCCGTCAATTGCTCCCCGCCCCCCCCCTCCTCACTATGCATGATCAAGAAGCGGAAAGGGGACATGATGTCATAAATAAAAAAAAGATTTTTGTCGCATACACTGCTATTTTACTTTGTGAGAGACGGGTACACTATTTTGTTATTATAACGTGTTTGTTTTGCATTAGTGTACGAAAGATATCTCAGTATTGTCCGGTGCATATTCTATTTTCATCGCACGTAACTGGCACACCATTTTGTTTTTTACAGAAAAATGTGGGCAGGCATGACAAACACTTTAAAAGGAGTATTTCTTTACATTACTGGACTAAAATCCTTGCAAATGACAATGGCCAAATTACTTCCCTTACTTCAGGCAGTAAATACGACTGTAATTAGCACCACCAGCATCACATTATTGAACCAGACCTGCCGCAGTCCTATTGGTTTTAATAAACATTAGATTTTGATTATACTTGATAAATAGCGTAACTTCCAGTATTGCAGAAAAACTGTATATATTACGATGCCTTTTAAACTATTTTCTAGTTTTGAATGCACATCTCTCATGGTAAGAATGTGACTAGTCACGTGCAGTTCCAAACCAAATGTTTGTTGCATGTTAGTCGGTGTTAGACTGTGCATCCTCCTAAATATGACCCCAAAATAGAGCTATGAGTGAGATTTGCAACTATTAAGCCGTCATCAGGAAACTACATGGATGTTATTTTACAATCTTTAAGACGTGCAAATATTTATAGAACTTTTGTGCTGTGATTTCCAGGTGTTCTTAAGTCATGAATTATGCTGCATTATTGCAGCTTCATACCTCTCAGTTACAAATGAATGACTCACAGAAAAAAAGAATACTCTGACTATTGATTAGCACCGAGGGAACTTAACAGCCACTGGACAGAAATAGTTGCCACATAATGCATTTTTATTTTTTAATACAGTACAGGTGGTGATTATTGTACACAGGATATATTCACAAGCCAAGAAAATACAATCCATTTTTCATTAATCAAGTGCTGACATTATTTGACGCTATTATAACCTAATGTGTGCCCAGGACATGGCTTTTTGAAGGCTAACAGCAGTTTGTAAACCAGTCAAAATCATGAAAACCAATAGGTTAATACTAATACATGCATCAAGTGATATACGAGGGGCAACTGTATTGCGAATCTACCGCAAGAACACACTTCTTCATATTGCGTCTCGAAATTCAGTTAATCTTATTATTCTGTGATATTTATTAGATATATCATCGATATTTAACACGAAAAAAGTGGTATTATCATTTGTATCTTCCTTTTGAAATTTTGTTAAGAAAAGGATTTCCGTATGCGACAAATGAGTCCAAGGGGAGGGTGTGCCATTGGTAGTTAAATTGGTGGGTAATATCTCCGTTGCCTATTATTTATTTATTTAGTTATTTATTTATTTGCACGCATTTCTTCATCTTGCTTTACACCAAGTCATTTTTGGTATAATTTAAAATCTAAATGAATTTCAGCTGATTGCACAAGCTTTAGAAAAGCTAGTTTTGACTTTAAGGGTCATATCCAAGGTTTGAACCTGAGCATAACCTTCTGTCTTTGAAATAATATGTACACCATTTTCCGTCGCAAGTTTCAAATACATATCAGTTGCTCTGTTATGCATTTCTTCATTTTCTATTAAATTAAGTCGTATTTGGTATCACTTAAAAGCTAAATAAATTGTCTGCTGATTGCACAAGCTGTAGGTAATCTAATTTTAATTGTAAGGTCCATATCTAAGGATTAAAGACAGCATTTAGGGTCTACACATAATCAAAAACCTCACTTCTCTGTCTGATGATAAGGATGCAGATGTGCGCAACAGTGCTGCAATGTATCCTCAAACTGGCTTTATATTATTGTTGAAATGTCATCATAAATTTTTGACTAATAAAAACCAACAGGGGCCCGTATCGTCGCTTACAATTTTCCTATATATTTGTTATGTACTATATATAAAATAACACAAGGGAGGACACTTCTCCCATGTCTCCTGTGACCCTATTTAAGAATCAACACTGATAGATCGGACCACACTTCGCCTAGAGTAATAACTAATCTTTAGCACCGATTTTTAGTTCAGGCATTCGATTTTTTATGCCTACACAAAGTTTGACTTGGTATCAATGCGCTGAATGGAATACTGCCCTCTTATTGGTCGAATGAAAATCAGGTTATCAGTTAGGAACAGACATCATTTTTGATAGACCAATGAGAAGGCAGTATTCCATTCAGCGTGTTGCACTTGCATATTAAGCGGGCGCCATCATGGCCATGGCCATGGCGAGCGGTAGCGTGGGAAAATGGTCTGATAGTTTTTAAAGGTGCGATAGTAAGTCAAACTTAGTGTAGACGTAAAAAGTCGAATGCTGGAGCTAAACAACGGTACCAAATTTATTACGCTACGCGAAGTGTAGCTTGAAACACCAGCATTGATTCTTAAATAGGTCGCGCGAGAAGGGGAAGAAGTGACATCCTTTGTTATTATAATTATATGTATAGTACATGTATACATGGGTAAATTGTAAACAACTATACAAGCCAATGTGGTTCTTAACATAAACTTTCCATACGGTTTGAAAGAAACCAGCTTGTATAAAGGAAGTCCTCCTATCTGGTGGATCCAATAAATAAAAAAGACTTTGTAACCACCTATACCACATCTGTTGCCGGTACAGTTTAACTTTCAGTATCAACGACATTCGCAACTTTGAGGTCAGTCAAATGTATGTCGATAGTTCACATTCGGACCACTTTGGCTATTTACGAAACAAGGAGTGGCCGAGATGCGACTAATTGAATTATTATTATTGTTGTTTTTTTTTCTTTCTTTTTTTTTGTTTTTTTTAATTCATAACATCTCGGTCGATCCCACAGTCAGTCCAATCGCAGAAATAGTTATTCAGTGGTCCTAATAGATTGGGGCTTTTTATTTGCAGAGAAATTTTCCGGCGAACAAAATATATGATTTTTCTGTAAATTACTGCGCCGACATACATCCGAGGCATATTTTTAGTCTCGTCAAAATGTCTGAGAAAATTCCGATTGTACGAACGAAACGCTTTAGCTCAATAGGTGCAGTGCTACATATGATAAGCAGTTTGCATTCAGCGAAGAAAACTGAAGGGATTCCGGTTCTTTTATACCTGGGAGACGAACCATTGTATACATGTAGGCTGCTCTACTCAATTTACAGGGTTTGTGACGGGTACCGTATTCAGTCATTACAATGTATCTTTTTCCGTACGGTTGAGAGAGACAGTCCAACAAGGAAGTACTCTTCACTTAAAGAAATAAAAGACCTCCCACACACACACAAAATTACACCCGGATGCCAACCCCCCCCCCCCCAAAAAAAAAACACCCAACAACAAAACAAACAATCAAACAAATATAAAGAAGATGATGCTCTAGATGCCCACTTAGCCCTAGACGCCCTCTAACAAAAGGTATAGGGTCTCGGACCAGTACTGACCAGCCGTAGAAGGTCGTGCTCGCCGACTCCATGAATAATCCAGAATTATACTTAACAACGTGTTTTAATATTTTGTATTGTTATTGATAAACGTTCAGTACATTATGGTGTGACAATTGTAAACACGTGAAAATCTTTGCAAGGCGTGCATTCGTCACCGAAACGACATAAATTAGATGATGACAAGAGATAGCGCGATCGCAAATATGATCAAGAAAAAAGACTAAGAAAGTACCAGAAAGGCTGAGAAAATGAACACAAATGGTTGAAGTATGAGCCAGTAGAGGCTGTGATGTTGTGCACTTTCTGTACTGAGTATTTGGAGAAATGGAAAGTCCGTGGGATACTTAATTCGTCGATAGATGTAAAAATTTCCTAAGTCGTCACTGGAATCACACAGTGCAAGCTCCCTACACATAATGACAAAGGGATACGTGAAATCAAAACAGAAAGTTGGTTCCTCAGAAGCAGAGCAAATATGTACCTAGATCTGATGATTAATGCGATACAGAAAACGAATGCGAAGTTTTAGTTTCGTGAGTTTTGTTGTTGAAATACAGTTGTTATTGTTTTGAGCTGATGTTAATGAATACTAAATGCTGAATGAGAAACGGAACTGTTTCTGATTGATTTTAGCAGGATGAGTGAAATTTAGGCAGGATCAGTAAAAAAATTAATTATTTTGGCGATCCTGTGGGTTAGTGAAAAAAATCTTAATTTCGAGCCTTGTAAAGGCAACACATTTAATAAAAATTTTCAAAATAAAATTCATAAATTTAATTAAGATCTTTGTATGTCTGAGTTGTAGTAGATCAATTAAATAATTATGATTTATGATATTATTATGTTATATTACATAGCATATTTATAGGTAACCCCAACCCTCCGTAAATTTAAATTGCATTACCCATGTCTAGAGAGCACCCTGTATGAATTTGAAGGGATAACAGGTTTCATAAATTCTCTTTATACTACTGTTGTAACCCACACTAAAACGAAACTCACAAGTCTGACAATACTCTTAATGGACCCCCACAAGTTAGATTGTACATTTTTTACTGAAGAGCTTAAATCATGTCACCAATTCTGCTTGTATTGTTTAAATTGTGAAGCAAACGATTCGTTGACATTGTGCTCGGCATGATTTTATGAATGAAAAGTACAACAAAGTTATTGGATCTGGATATGACATGAATGGGATTTGATTACTTACTTAAATGTGTACATTTAAGGGAAATCTATGATTTTTTTTTATGAATGAAGTATTTCTTTCAATTGTTAAACTTGACGGCTATGTAAACTTCTTGAGTATACGTTATATACGGGTCCATCAGATGTGACGCATGATGATAGCAGTTCCCAGAAATGTTCAAATGCCGCGGTAATAGGACGTCGTAGTATATTACAGAGCTGGATAAAGACCAGTATGGCATGACAATAGAAAAAGGTAAAGACAATTCGTGAGAGTCTTAGAGACCGACCCTTTAGTTTTGTAATTTTTTTTTCAAGGGGTGGGGAGGGGGAGCTTGGAACTTTATTCAAATAAATTTTCGGCCCCCAAACCCCAAATAGTTTGAAAAACAAATACCAAATACTCTTGAAATAAAAATACCAGAACGTCGCCCCCCCCCCCCCCCGGCCCGCAAAAAGCTTGAAAAAGTACTCTTGCTCTAAATTGTAGAACAAAGAACTAGTTCTATCCATCCTATAATATGACAAATATATCTCGAGATGAAATATAAAAAATATCCTGGTCTGAAACAAATTCCAGCCGCAGTCCCACCCCCACCCCCGAAAATTAAATAGTCGGTCCCTTTTTTCCGAAATATAGTGCATTTTCTTTTTTTTACAAAGCCTTAATTAGAAATAAAACATGAAATAATGCCATCTTCATTTTTTCCAATTCAAATCAAACAAAATTTGCCAGACAATGACCTGTATTTTTTGTAAAATCTGGTCACTGTCAAAACCAGGGAGTCATTGCTATTTGTTGTAGGTATACAGCGGTGAATGATCCTTCCATAGTGTGTCACAGATCTAACCATGTCACATATAAATACAAGCATGTTATACGTTGACCTGATCATGCTCTTCATGGATAAAAGGAACTAATAATGTGACCATATAACCATGCCATTCACTGGTTTATCCATATCCTATGTAAAAAGCCATGCCACTCACTAATGTAACCACGTCAGTTATGAATATAACCATGCCATTCATTAAAGTCGTTAAATAATGCAACCATATCATTTACTGTCATGACCATATCATTCGATAATACAAGTGTCATTAATTTCTCTAGCCATGTCATTGAACCTAACATTGACTATGTTGAATATAAACATGTTAGTCAACCATGCCACTCATAAATACTATCATGACATTCATGGACCTGACTTTCGTTGACCTAACCAAGTTACCCATGAATGCAACCATGCCATTCATTGATTTAACCATGTCCTTTATGAAAAGAATTGTGTCAGTCATTGAATTAATCATGTCACACGTGAATACAACATTTGTGTTATTCATTGACCCAACCATGTCACGCATGAAGACAGCATTAGTATAGTGTTGCGATCCAACCTCTAACGGGAGCCCCATGTAAAACGGGATCAAACATTTCTGGCCTATACTGGGAAATTAACTTTAGGCCGTCATTTTGAAATGAATGTTGCAACAGTGCAGCATTATGCGACTGTCTGCACTTTTGCTGAAATGCCGTATTACGTCATACATTTCACTCTAGGAGTCTATCTGTTTGTTCTATTTAAGCGGGAGTAGTATGTGGACATCTTTAGGGACGAAGAGGACACCCATCGCCCCATCTTAAATAGGGTCACAAAGTTACTGGGACAAACGGGATTTTATTATTATGTCACCATTTTTTAAATGCATGTTTGTAACTGTAACAATATGTGTCAGAGTAGTGTGACAATGTGCGTTTTAGACTGAGATCACTTTTACACAAGTGGTATCGGTCCAAGCCTTATATACCCCCATGATTTTATCATCAGTCACACGTGAGTGCATGATTTGAGCACGTGTATAAAAACCCGTGGTAAGCCTTTTCTCCCATGCGCGTGTGCAAGTGAAATTACTTTACGAGGTGCCACAGTCAGACCATTATTGATTACAACTATACTATTGCAGGAGATTATTGATCGCCACTACACGGTGTAAAATATTCTACTAATATTATTTTCTCTGCAGCAGAATATTGGTAGAGAATATTGTATGCTGGCAGAGTTAGCCTGGTATTATTTTCTCTGCAGCTGACTGCAATTCGAACGCTAGAGGCTAGCTTATATTAATTTTTAAATTGTAATTATTTGAAAAAATACAAAAACTACAACATTTTGTTTGCGTAAATGATTTTGCAAACAGTTGCTCGATTTTTACTGTCTGTAAATTAATCACTTTTTGGTCGCGCATTGTCGTCGGTGGTTTTCCATTTCCACCAGAAGCATTTCGAATTCAGCCATGCTCATTAATTATCTTTGTGCCGCTGCGAGAAGTTCCGAATAAACACGTATTCGCGAATGCAGCCGAAACGAAATTATTTTACTAGAACCGCCCGCGACACCGGTTACTATTGATATAGCTCCAGCAACAATTCCGATTGGTGTACCTATGATAGTTGCTGTGCTCACAATTCCAGCAAGACCAAGGCCAACGGTTGTTGCCGCGGCAAGTCCACAAATAGCATTTACAACTACACACACACACGTTTGTATTTCGATTATTTTTTCACGTCTGTAAGTTAGAGGGTCCATTACAGTTCTTCTACTAATATTGTCATAGTGGAGACTAATTGCTCGACAGGCCGACCTTGCTCAGGTGCAATAGGCTCATGCACTTCCAACCAGGCAGTTTCTTAACTTGTACAACCGTCATACAATCAAAGACAATATCTTCCAGAGGAATATTTAGATCTCCGGCGATTGTGCGTTCCTGAGGCTTGGCACTACGTTCAAATAAAAATTCACCAATTACGCCTTTGCTTTTTGCCTCTTACGATCGTTTTCGTCCAAGAACTGTTACACTCACAAGTGCTTCCTTGTTGAATAACAGTCAAGATATTTCTTGTCTTAGTTGAGTCAATGTTGGTTTAACATATTCATAGGAAAATGTAACCGGGATGGATTCAGGGGTGAATATTACTTCAGCGTTATAGAAACAGGCTTTGGCTGATTGTACACCTGACGTTGGCGTATCTTTTTGTTGTGCGTTTTCACGAGCTAATGGTGAGACTCCAAGCTGGCCTCGAGCTGGTAGTAGTATATCTGGGTGATCCCAACTATCAATTTCTATTTTACCCCAGCGTATATTATTTTTAAGTTTTGTTGATGGTCTGGTAACACCACTCTAAAGCAGATATTCATCAACAAGTGGAACACAATTACTATCAATGTTAGCATCCTTAGTTAGGTCATCAATCACCCCGTCAGTAAATTCTGCAACATCGTCACCGCAGTCAGAATCCATCATGCATATATAATAACAAATCTTGAAGACAAACACCAAAGACGGTTAAGTACCCTTTTGGAAAGATGTTAAGTCCTTTGAACTGAATTTCATCTCTAGCGGCCAATGATATTGATACTACATATGTCAAAGATTCTGGAATGTAATTTTAATGTCACCGAGGTGTTCTTTCTTTTGGCCACATTGAGCTGATTAAGTTGTGTTTTGGTCAGCCACACGGGGATGAGTATCTTCACATTCCCATCTTTTCTGCACACAGAAAATACCTCCAGTTTTGCCTCTGCTAGGAGATATTTCAATTTCGAACTCTTCTTGACTTGCCTCAGCTGCCAGAGCTTTTACCAGGGTGATGGGGTTATACACAGCCCACCCGAGATACCTAGGGATGCCCATCCTCCAGTATTTCGATGACTTCTTGGTCCACATCGTCCTTAGAGATTCCCTTTTAAAAGGACTTGTCCATCTGTTGGTCCAGTGACCCGTCTCGGTCTTATCCCAAACCTAAAGAAGTCGGATTTTATCCCTCCTCATGACTTTTTATATGTTGGGATGAATTTCCTCACCAAACTCAGGAGAGTTTGTGTTCCTCCGGACAGGATCATCAAGATCCTATCCCTCATAATGACTCTCCTAACCAAGACTTCATTGTTGGCCCATTTTAACTTCTCACTCCTGGGGACTGTGAACTCCACAGCAGACTTATTTCCCCTAGGAAGACCTTACTTGCACCCTCTCCATTTTATGCTTCTATCAAACTACAGACTGCACAAGGATCCTCTATCTGCTCGGATCCCCCTGTAATCTGATTTTTAACACCTCCTGAGTCGGTGCTTTAATCAGGACCAGTTTCTGACTGGAGTCCCAATTTTCACCCCCTTGCTACTTCTTTGGCATATTCAAATCATTCATCTCTGGATGATGTTATGACAGCCACTTTCTGGTGGTTTCACACTAACTTCTCCTAATTTTGCCACACCAGAGCAAAGACATATTTTTGCTGGACCCAGTAGTAATGACACAACAAGTGTCTCAACCATCTCCCACCTTACAGCAGTGAATATTCCTACTGTAAGGGTAAGTACAATACCTTTTTATCATGTTTCTTGAGGCCATCTGTTTCCTTTCAAACTGGCAATGCAATATTTGATGGTAATACAAAACTGCTATCAAAATGTGATTTTTTTGTTGAGGATGTGAGGGGGGGGGTAAACTAATTTTAATTATGTAATACTTTCCTGCTACTATTGTAAATATCCCCCTCCCAACCCCCGATGTTCTCAACTCTAGGTCCAAGTAAAAGAAGATAGATCCTTTATGTGCACTGTGATGCAAGAGTCAGACTGGAATTCAGTTCTTTTTAGTTTCAGATCTTTTCAATGTTAATTGGAGGAAGGAATCATGTAAATCATGTAGCTTGCATGTGGTACTATGCATTCTGGAAAGGTAAGCAATGCAAAAGTAGCAAGCAAGTATTACATAATTAAAATCAGTTTACCACCCTATCCCACCCCCAATACATTTTGCATATTAAAGCATGGGTAGTAACATATGATAAGGGCTATTTAGAATCAAAGGTTTTGGCTTGCGAAGAGAGTTTTCCCCCTTTAAAAACATGTTTAAACTTTAGCAAATTATTTTGGAATATTAAGTTGTTGAATTTCATTAGAACAAGTTATAAAGAATGGTAAAATAAAGCACCATCAGGATTAAATTGAAAAACCTTTAATTTAAAGCTGAAGAATATATATAAAGTAAAAGTATATAATAAAAATAAAAAATAAGAATATTCAAGTATATCAAACATTTCATATATAGTATTTTAAATGAATTTGCTCTGTTGTGCTTGAAAACAGGATTGATAATGTTTGTGTGTTTCTGCTGTACTCTGTTAACCTTATTGCCCAATAAAACTAACAAACCATTTAGAAACTTTAAATGGTACTGCTATATTAAAATGCCTGAATGTTTGTTGTTTTAATGTTATCACACATATATGCATTATTTTATTTTAATTCATATATTAGATGCTATTAGCAACACTTTAGTTCAGATATATATTTGGTATCTTTGGACTTTAATAAAAATAAAAAGCAATAACCAAATATGCTTTTCTCCTAAACCACTTCTGAATTTAATTACCTCATTAACCAAAATGTATTGACTGTCCTATTTTCCAAGCAGCTACTCTGGAAATTTTCTCACCATAAAGTAGAATTAAAAACAAAACAAAACAAAGCAAATTCCAGATTTTCTGAATGTTGTGACTTTACTAAGTTTAATTTCCTTCATGGTAACGAAATTAGACATCTAGACATTTACTATTTCACTATTACTTTAGCACCTTCTGGACATAGACTAGAAAGCATGATTTAATAATGGCTTCCTTTGTGTGCTGTTTGCTGATAGTGTTCAGTTAAAACTTACAGCTAGTTATATCAGGCAAATGCAAATTATTTTAACAGTTATAGAGAGAGTGTATATCCAACTATTAGAAAATACTGTGCAGTTGAATAATGCCGACAAATTCTTCTTTGAAAGGAATAAAATTAGATCATGCAACTGAGGTTCATTTTTGGTACCACAAATATTAATTACAACTGCTTTATCTGTAGAAAACCTAATTGATAACTTTTCAAAATTAGTACAGTCACATTTTTTCTAAAATAAGTCTTTTGTAAAGGTTGACGATGTGTGGTACAGTATAATTTTGATGTAGCACCAAACTAATCAAGATCAAATGGATGGGAGGAGGATGGGTTCTAAAATATTGTATTCCAACCAACCAATCCAATTTTTCTAGCATAAAACCGAAAACACTCATATTTTTTTAAAACTCTAACAAACAATTTGGTAACTAAGTGTTCCAAACTTTTCTTTCCACTCTTTATTTTCACTACTTGTATAAATTTGCTTGCACAACCTTTCTGTTGTCAGTTGCCCAGGTGAGTGATATCAGGCCTACATAGGCCTCTTGGTTTTTAGCATGATAGCAATATCACAAAATTATAGCAGTAGCTGGGTAAAAACAGTATATTCATTTAGCCATCCTTTTATATGCACACCCTATGTTATGATGTTGTCTGTCCAACTCTCTGTTACCGATTTTTGTTTCTGCACAATAACTTGAATTGTCAGCTATCTACAGTTACAAAACTTTGAATGGCTTGCACTTGGGGTATGGATGCACAATACTGATATTGGAGTAAAAAGGTAAAAGGTCAAGGTCTTTGAGACTGAATGAAGAGAACTAATTTTCAGCATAATAACTTTAGTTTTAGACCATGTACCTTGAATAAGCTTTGTAGATGGTTTGCACTTAAAGTAAGGAAGAGGCCTGTTGATCTGGGAGTTAAAAGGCCAAAGGTCATAGTGACTACAAATAATTGCATTTTTGAGAATAACTTTTGTTCTCAATGTAAATTTTTTGACCAAACTTTGAGGGTAGCTTGCACATAGGTTAATAAAGAAACCTTTACAGTCTGGGGTGTAAAGGTCAGAGGTCACATTTATGGCAGCTTGAGAAGTCACAGGCCAGTTGCTCCTAAGTCAACAGCATGGGTAGGTGTTAGAAGTCACAGGTCAATTGCTCCTAAAGTCACGGTCCATGTATCATAGGATAGTAAAATAATAATCAACAGGGTAGGATTGAGATGTCACAGGAAAAGTGCTCCTAAAGGCATACCCTGACTGAAGCAAGACTAGTATCCATTGAAGACAGCTGACTGCTTAAAATAGGTCATCTCTAAGGCAGATTTGATTGTACACTATTGACAGTTTGTGGTATTCATATTTTTGACAACATAGCCCAATTTAAGTCCTGTCACATATAAGTACTGTGCAGAATTTTCTTCAGAAGTGAGATTGTTTTTGGATAGCATGTCAATTGTAATATAATTGTTATTGGATAGCATATCAATTGTAAAATAATTGTCATTGGATAGCATGTCAATTGTAAAATAATTGTTTTTGGATAGCATGTCAATTGTAAAATAATTGTTTTTGGATAGCATGTCAATTGTAAAATAATTGTTTTTGGATAGCATGTCAATTGTTTAATAATTATTTTTGGATAGCATGTCAATTGTAAAATAATTGTTTTCAGTGAGCATGTCAATTGTAAAATAATTGTTTTGGGATGGCATGTCAATTGTAAAATAATTGTTTTTCAGAGTTTTCTTTAAAACAGGTATATATAGAAGCAAAACAACACATGATAACACTTATAAGAAGAAAAGCATAATGGACATAAAACAGGGAGACAGTAACTACAATTTGGCAAGCAGAGGTTGGTAAGATACAATACAAAAATCAAAACAGTACTAACACTAATATATGGCTTACATTAAACATATCTGAGTTAAAAGATACAAAACATGAACAAAAATATATATCAGGATGTTATTACATATCAAACAGGATGTTATTACATATCAAACAGGATGTTATTACATATCAAACATAGCACATAGAGCAATCATGCAACATAGCACATAAAGCAATCATGCATACAGCAATTAAAAGTTTCCATAACAATTAGAATATGATAATATCATTGATCACAGAACATTCAAATAAATCTCTTAGAAATTTTACATTATAGACACATGTTTTCTTATAAGTTTTAAAGTAGGTAGTGGAGTGTACATCTATGTGGGAAATCATTCCAGGCCCTAGACTCCAACCATTTAAAAGATTACTGGGATCTCTACCAATATATAGGATAAGAATTCTTTATTTCAGACCGCATGGTCTATACATCTCAATTAAAATATAAATGTATTTTAAACTTAAAAAGATCATAGATGCCTTATGTACCAATATACAAACATATATTCAATACAGAATGTGTCTGTCATTGTTAAGAACAAAATTATGTAAGACATTTAAGACATCCAGTTTTGAAACTGATCTAGTAGGGAAGAGGGGTCTGGTTGGGTAATGACAAGAGACTTTAATGTGTCTGAGAGCCAAGCCATGTATGACCTTCTACATTAGGCAGCATGTGTTGTAGTTAGTTTGTTCAGAAATAAATGGAAAATTGAGCTGATTGAGTACATCAACAGTGTGAGTATGGTAATAACAGTTTAAAATTATTTGCATTTTGAGATTTCGTTAAGCCTATCAATATAAGTCTTTGGCAGACTACACCAAATAATAGAACATTGATTGATATGTGGCAGAATCGGATTGTTATAAAACATTTTTCAACCATGGGTTGGGATGAAAAAAGGAACCTATTTCTGAATCCCAGTTGATCTATTTCATTTGCTAATTGTTTTATGTAATTTTTGTTTCAAAGTTAAGTTTTGTCTAAAGTAATACCTAAGTCTTGATACTGTCACATTTTTTGAGTGTAAGAGATATGCTAGTATCAGTTAAGTTTGCTTCTCTGCTTGTAGAACTTAACAAGAACAGCATTGGTCTTGGCAATGTGTAGACTTAGTTTGTTTGCATTCAACCAATCATTAATAATACTAAGCTCAGACTGTGCAGAGATGGCCTTATTTTGTCCAAAGTTTTGCCAGCAAAGTAAAAGCAGCACCATTTGGATATATGTTTGCTTCAGCTTCTTTAAGGGAAGTAGGTAGATCATTTACATAAATGATGAAAAATGAGGTCCCAAGATGGACCCTTGCTGAACATTTGTATTTATGATCTTTGAATAAGAAAGGTGACTGTTAATTACAGCAAATTGCTTTCTGTTTGATAGATATTCACAAAATAACATTAATTCAGTTGTCAGTGCCTGTGATTTTTTTTGTCAAAGATGTTTTTCAATATGTCATAAATATAAATGTCAAATGCCAAACAATATATGTGTAAAATTACATTTTATAGCTTATGCAATGACCCGTAACACATTTCTTTGCATATTTGTCATGAATTAATTAACTTTATGCACTCTTACAAAAGTTTAATCCCCTCCCCCTCAAGAGAATTACTTGAATACTAGTAATATAAAGTGTTCTATGCGATTAATTTGTAAACTTAATTCTAAACAAATAGTATTATGATATATATTTACATATATGACTCTATGGGTAAACTATTTTTAAAATGTGTGAGTGCGTGCATTTAAATGTAAGGCTGACTATCGAAGTGGAGCATTCCAAGTAATCATCTCCTGCCTTTTCGCATTCACTTTAAATGTTGTTTGCTTTATAATTTCTCATCATAATTGACACCAAAGAAAATATATTATTTGAGGCTCCGAGAAACATTTTAGTGAGTTTGATGTTGCACTCTCCAATTTCTTGATTACATTCAAATAAATTCTATTGTTCCTTCTGCTCTATTAGAAAGGAAAGAAACTGTCAATAACCATGAAGTAGCTCTCTTCAGTGTTTCTTCTCTATCCACCCCATCCATTCTACAAAGGTGAAATGTTATCATACACATTCCGTTCTGCATTTCCTTTATTCAGTTCCTCATAAATTGGTTTTACAGTCTGGGGGTTCATCTCAGTATTTGAATATGTATGCATTTCATCATCCGTCTTTCCTTTGCTGAAGATAAAATAATAAACACATGCATCTGTAACAATAAAACAAATGAGTATTCATTTCATGCACATATGTTTTATTATTACATTCCATATTTTTGAAATTCCATTTGAGCATCAGGTAAAAATTATCAAGTGAACTTTAACAACTTAAAATAGGTTCAGACACAAGTTTGTCATACTCATATAATGAAAAATGTTAATTACTTCCCCAAATAAATAGAAAACAGTGTCGGTAACTCACAGTGTCACAAATCCTCATCTTTGGACCTTATATAACATAATTGCATGATATAAAAACATGACATTGGTCTAAAATACATCATTTCAATCATGTACAATTATAGACAATGGTTCTTATGGAAATAACTTGCTGTATCAATTAGTTTGATATTGGCTGTTTAATACTGAGTCAATTAGTTTGATATTGGATGTTTAATACTGAGTTTGTTTATATCATTTACTTTTCATACTTCATATTTGTAGTATAATCTATGTGAGATCAGTCTGAGAATCGGCATCTAAAAATACTTAGTAATTTAATAGTTGTCTGTAGACATGAGTTATCTCCCTTTGTCCTAAAAGTGTACTTTGTTTTCATATAAATATTTGCAAGTGTACATGTTTAATTTCAGCATCTTGTAAAGGTATGATTCATTTCCATTTGTTATTAAGGGTACTTTGTTTTCATATAAAGATGTGAAATTTCTAAATTCTACATTTTGTAAGGATATGATTGCCTCTTTTTCCTTCAGGTTACTTTCATATAAAGATATGAAAACATACCCATCTGATTTCATCATCTTGTGCTACATTAAAGTTAGCAAAACAGTCTGTGTAAGTTATGTCAGCCTGTCCTCTTGGCTTGTGGAAGGAACCCTGATTGTTGCAAATACTATACCCATCTGACCAATAGTTGTGTTAACCTGTCATTTGGGCTTGTGGAAGGAACCATGATTGTTGCAAATACTATACCCATCTGACCAATAGTTGTGTTAACCTGTCATTTGGGCTTGTAGAAGGAACCCTGATTGTTGCAAATACTATACCCATCTGACCAATAGTTGTGTTAACCTGTCATTTGGGCTTGTAGAAGGAACCCTGATTGTTGCAAATACTATACCCATCTGACCAATAGTTGTGTTAACCTGTCATTTGGGCTTGTAGAAGGAACCCTGATTGTTGCAAATACTATACCCATCTGACCAATAGTTGTGTTAACCTGTCATTTGGGCTTGTAGAAGGAACCCTGATTGTTGCAAATACTATACCCATCTGACCAATAGTTGTGTTAACCTGTCATTTGGGCTTGTAGAAGGAACCCTGATTGTTGCAAAATACTATACCCATCTGACCAATAGTTGTGTTAACCTGTCATTTGGGCTTGTAGAAGGAACCCTGATTGTTGCAAATACTATACCCATCTGACCAATAGTTGTGTTAACCTGTCATTTGGGCTTGTAGAAGGAACCCTGATTGTTGCAAATACTATACCCATCTGACCAATAGTTGTGTTAACCTGTCATTTGGGCTTGTAGAAGAAACCCTGATTGTTGCAAATACTATACCCATCTGACCAATAGTTGTGTTAACCTGTCATTTGGGCTTGTAGAAGGAACCCTGATTGTTGCAAATACTATACCCATCTGACCAATAGTTGTGTTAACCTGTCATTTGGGCTTGTAGATTGAACCCTGATTGTTGCAAATACTATACCCATCTGACCAATAGTTGTGTTAACCTGTCATTTGGGCTTGTAGAAGGAACCCTGATTGTTGCAAATACTATACCCATCTGACCAATAGTTGTGTTAACCTGTCATTTGGGCTTGTAGAAGGAACCCTGATTGTTGCAAATACTATACCCATCTGACCAATAGTTGTGTTAACCTGTCATTTGGGCTTGTAGAAGGAACCCTGATTGTTGCAAATACTATACCCATCTGACCAATAGTTGTGTTAACCTGTCATTTGGGCTTGTAGAAGGAACCCTGATTGTTGCAAATACTATACCCATCTGACCAATAGTTGTGTTAACCTGTCATTTGGGCTTGTAGAAGGAACCCTGATTGTTGCAAATACTATACCCATCTGACCAATAGTTGTGTTAACCTGTCATTTGGGCTTGTAGAAGGAACCCTGATTGTTGCAAATACTATACCCATCTGACCAATAGTTGTGTTAACCTGTCATTTGGGCTTGTAGAAGGAACTCTGATTGTTGCAAATACTATACCCATCTGACCAATAGTTGTGTTAACCTGTCATTTGGGCTTGTAGAAGGAACCCTGATTGTTGCAAATACTATACCCATCTGACCAATAGTTGTGTTAACCTGTCATTTGGGCTTGTAGAAGGAACCCTGATTGTTGCAAATACTATACCCATCTGACCAATAGTTGTGTTAACCTGTCATTTGGGCTTGTAGAAGGAACCCTGATTGTTGCAAATACTATACCCATCTGACCAATAGTTGTGTTAACCTGTCATTTGGGCTTGTAGAAGGAACCCTGATTGTTGCAAATACTATACCCATCTGACCAATAGTTGTGTTAACCTGTCATTTGGGCTTGTAGAAGGAACCCTGATTGTTGCAAATACTATACCCATCTGACCAATAGTTGTGTTAACCTGTCATTTGGGCTTGTAGAAGGAACCCTGATTGTTGCAAATACTATACCCATCTGACCAATAGTTGTGTTAACCTGTCATTTGGGCTTGTAGAAGGAACCCTGATTGTTGCAAATACTATACCCATCTGACCAATAGTTGTGTTAACCTGTCATTTGGGCTTGTAGAAGGAACCCTGATTGTTGCAAATACTATACCCATCTGACCAATAGTTGTGTTAACCTGTCATTTGGGCTTGTAGAAGGAACCCTGATTGTTGCAAATACTATACCCATCTGACCAATAGTTGTGTTAACCTGTCATTTGGGCTTGTAGAAGGAACCCTGATTGTTGCAAATACTATACCCATCTGACCAATAGTTGTGTTAACCTGTCATTTGGGCTTGTAGAAGGAACCCTGATTGTTGCAAATACTATACCCATCTGACCAATAGTTGTGTTAACCTGTCATTTGGGCTTGTAGAAGGAACCCTGATTGTTGCAAATACTATACCCATCTGACCAATAGTTGTGTTAACCTGTCATTTGGGCTTGTAGAAGGAACCCTGATTGTTGCAAATACTATACCCATCTGACCAATAGTTGTGTTAACCTGTCATTTGGGCTTGTAGAAGGAACCCTGATTGTTGCAAATACTATACCCATCTGACCAATAGTTGTGTTAACCTGTCATTTGGGCTTGTAGAAGGAACCCTGATTGTTGCAAATACTATACCCATCTGACCAATAGTTGTGTTAACCTGTCATTTGGGCTTGTAGAAGGAACCCTGATTGTTGCAAATACTATACCCATCTGACCAATAGTTGTGTTAACCTGTCATTTGGGCTTGTAGAAGGAACCCTGATTGTTGCAAATACTATACCCATCTGACCAATAGTTGTGTTAACCTGTCATTTGGGCTTGTAGAAGGAACCCTGATTGTTGCAAATACTATACCCATCTGACCAATAGTTGTGTTAACCTGTCATTTGGGCTTGTAGAAGGAACCCTGATTGTTGCAAATACTATACCCATCTGACCAATAGTTGTGTTAACCTGTCATTTGGGCTTGTAGAAGGAACCCTGATTGTTGCAAATACTATACCCATCTGACCAATAGTTGTGTTAACCTGTCATTTGGGCTTGTAGAAGGAACCCTGATTGTTGCAAATACTATACCCATCTGACCAATAGTTGTGTTAACCTGTCATTTGGGCTTGTAGAAGGAACCCTGATTGTTGCAAATACTATACCCATCTGACCAATAGTTGTGTTAACCTGTCATTTGGGCTTGTAGAAGGAACTCTGATTGTTGCAAATACTATACCCATCTGACCAATAGTTGTGTTAACCTGTCATTTGGGCTTGTAGAAGGAACCCTGATTGTTGCAAATACTATACCCATCTGACCAATAGTTGTGTTAACCTGTCATTTGGGCTTGTAGAAGGAACCCTGATTGTTGCAAATACTATACCCATCTGACCAATAGTTGTGTTAACCTGTCATTTGGGCTTGTAGATTGAACCCTGATTGTTGCAAATACTATACCCATCTGACCAATAGTTGTGTTAACCTGTCATTTGGGCTTGTAGAAGGAACCCTGATTGTTGCAAATACTATACCCATCTGACCAATAGTTGTGTTAACCTGTCATTTGGGCTTGTAGAAGGAACCCTGATTGTTGCAAATACTATAACCCATCTGACCAATAGTTGTGTTAACCTGTCATTTGGGCTTGTAGAAGGAACTCTGATTGTTGCAAATACTATACCCATCTGACCAATAGTTGTGTTAACCTGTCATTTGGGCTTGTAGAAGGAACCCTTATTGTTGCAAATACTATACCCATCTGACCAATAGTTGTGTTAACCTGTCATTTGGGCTTGTAGAAGGAACTCTGATTGTTGCAAATACTATACCCATCTGACCAATAGTTGTGTTAACCTGTCATTTGGGCTTGTAGAAGGAACCCTTATTGTTGCAAATACTATACCCATCTGACCAATAGTTGTGTTAACCTGTCATTTGGGCTTGTAGAAGGAACCCTGATTGTTGCAAATACTATACCCATCTGACCAATAGTTGTGTTAACCTGTCATTTGGGCTTGTAGAAGGAACCCTGATTGTTGCAAATACTATACCCATCTGACCAATAGTTGTGTTAACCTGTCATTTGGGCTTGTAGAAGGAACTCTGATTGTTGCAAATACTATACCCATCTGACCAATAGTTGTGTTTAACCTGTCATTTGGGCTTGTAGAAGGAACCCTGATTGTTGCAAATACTATACCCATCTGACCAATAGTTGTGTTAACCTGTCATTTGGGCTTGTAGAAGGAACCCTGATTGTTGCAAATACTATACCCATCTGACCAATAGTTGTGTTAACCTGTCATTTGGGCTTGTAGAAGGAACCCTGATTGTTGCAAATACTATACCCATCTGACCAATAGTTGTGTTAACCTGTCATTTGGGCTTGTAGAAGGAACCCTGATTGTTGCAAATACTATACCCATCTGACCAATAGTTGTGTTAACCTGTCATTTGGGCTTGTAGAAGGAACCCTGATTGTTGCAAATACTATACCCATCTGACCAATAGTTGTGTTAACCTGTCATTTGGGCTTGTAGAAGGAACCCTTATTGTTGCAAATACTATACCCATCTGACCAATAGTTGTGTTAACCTGTCATTTGGGCTTGTAGAAGGAACCCTTATTGTTGCAAATACTATACCCATCTGACCAATAGTTGTGTTAACCTGTCATTTATGCTTGTAGAAGGAACCCTTATTGTTGCAAATACTATACCCATCTGACCAATAGTTGTGTTAACCTGTCATTTGGGCTTGCAGAAGGAACTCTGATTGTTGCCCATAATATACCTGTCTAATTGTATCATCTTGTGCTGCATTAAAGTTAGCATATAGTCTAGGTAAGTTATCTGTCCTCTTGGCCTGTAAAATGATTTACACATAATATATCCATCTCATCATAAGATGCATGTGTGTTGTAAGTTTCATATTTTCCTCTTTTAGACCTACACATTGGACATAAGGAAAGAATATTGACCAGAGGTCTCTATTTTGAAAACAGGACTCCAGTTTGAATATAGTATACCATCTCTAGTAATAATGTCTGCATTGACAAAATAGCAACATTTTCAGTTCAATCAATTTTACAGCATCAGCCTGATAATGATAAAACATTGACATTACCCTAATATATCAGGCTAGCCAATATCAAGTCGACATCATAGATGTCTATGTAATTAAACTCATGCTTTTATGTTATTCAAGTCTACTAACCTCCTGTAGCAAGAGCTCTTGGGTCCTGAAAAAAAAATAGCTCAGTGAGGCAACAATAAACCATTATATATATATATATATATATATATATATATATATATATCTATCTATATATATATATATATATATAGATAGATATATATATATATATGTGTGTGTGTGTGTGTGTGTGCTTGAGTGTGTAGTACATCATTATCATTTTTTAAACCACAAAAAGTCATTATGCCAGGAAGCTCTTATTCCTATTTGATCAAATTATGCTGATACCTTTGTAACAAGAAGTCCTTGAAAGTAACGGCAACCACACAACTGATAGCAGAGCAGCATATATTTAATAATTGAAAAGACTTAATGACAGAATGTATGAAATGGTATTTTCCGTATAGCTGATGATCTGATGTAAGATAACATAATCAAATTTAATTAAATTCAATACACACTGAGGCTGATTTTAGCAAATGGTGTACTCCAGATACTCTTTTCGTTTTCACTACAGAGTTTTCTCCCCTACACTACGCAGCAAAACCTGTCAGTGAATCAAATAGTTTGATTGATACCCAAAATATAAGGTTGCATAGGATATAATGACTAATATCCAATATATAAGGCTGCATAGCATATGAGGAGGAACTGTGCCCAGCTTTTGATTTGGTCACTAAGAGGTAATTTTCAGAAGTCATTGTTGTTCTTGAGCCATGCATTCATGAAAACATAATAAAGAGCTTTTAGAGTGCATACCTACTCATAATGGATGCCCTTTTCTCACAATAAACACACTTGTATATTGGCCACTTATTAATTATGGACACCATTTTAGAGTGGACAATAGATCACAAGACACTCATGGGGGGCTGGACATCAGAGCACAGTGATCATCTCTTAGAATAGAACCAGTTCACAATGGACACTCTTTTAGAGTAGACATCTGCTCATGTATACCCTTTTATAGTGGACATCTGTTCATAATGGACCCCATATTATTTTGGACATCTGACTATAACATACACCTTTAGAGTGGATATCTGACTATAATTGACACCTTTATAGTGGACATCTGACTATAATAGACACGCTTAGAGTGGACATCTGACTATAATAGACACCTTTAGAGTGGACATCTGACTATAATAGACACCTTTAGAGTGGTCACATGATCTTAATGGCCAAATATATTATGTCAATTACTCTATTCACTGTGTTTATCATTGCCATCTTTGCAAACAAATACAAATATACAAGTAAAATAGTTAAATATATATTTAAATCTAGTTAAATACCCTATCCAAATTTTTTACTTAAATAAAATCAAAATGAAGAAATATGTAATAGATCAGTTTATTTCAAAGAAGTAAATACAGGTCACTTATTATTTCTTCAAGCTAGAAAAGAAGTGAGACATATGAATAAATCCATTAACTGTATCAGATTCATGTATGCCTGTATAGTTCTCTGGCAAAAGAATCCTAACAGTTTTAAGTTGTAGTTGCTGATAAGCACCATGTCATTGTTATTAAATATGATTTTCACCATTTGTAGTTATTCATTTGTTTACTTTATTCAAGTACATTTCGAGGTTGTAGACACCATCAGGCATTAAAACTGTCATTTTGTTGATGTAGTAGAGTATATTGTTTTGGAGTTCATTGAATAATACATCACAAAATCGTTTCTCTTTAATTAAATGCAAAGTCTTCAACTTCACTTATCAATAGGTTTGTAAAAAAGTTTTCTTTGTCATGAAGACCTTTGTTACAATATTTTTGTCTTTGAAACATATATTATAATAATAACTTTCCATTTATTTGTCCCAGGGATTAATACAGTGCACGTTTATAAGCATAATTAGATATCCATAGGTATAAACATATCCATTTATGTAGTGCAAGGAAAAACCTACTTTGTTATTTTTGTACAAGTCTTTATATACTATCATTTTTAGAACTTGACTTTTATCGACACCTCTATAATCTCTGCAGATATCAATTTGCTTCTCTATTTATTTATCCATACAAGATGCTTTAGCATAATGCAATATGCTTTCGAAAAAAATATTGATATTTACATTTGGTCCACCATCAAGCATGCAAAAAGTTGTAAAACTAATCATTCCTGTTTCACTTAACCAGTTCCCAGCTACATAATATCAAATGAACTTTCACCTGGCAAAATAATTACCCAGTAAAAGGCTTAATTACTGGCACAGTAAATCTGAGTGACATAAGTCTTTCTTAATTCAAGATTACAAGGCATATACTAAAACTAAAATATAAAAAACGCATCGAGTGTCAATCCTGGATCTATTCCATCACAGCTTGACATATTTCCACTTGACTTGTGATTGACATGTTGGAAGATCATATTTCTTTGCTTTTGTTAGGTTGTCTATTGAAAACAAAATTCTACACTGTTAAAGGAAAATTGAAAAATATAAATTTTTCTCTTGGGAAAACCACTGATTCACGGACTAGCCACTAATTGTTTGCACACCATATCATAATTATTATAATCCAAACTGTGAGACAGACACCAGTTGCAGTGGGAGTATTGTTAGTGATTGGCAGATGTGCAAATAGTGTTTGTAAAATTGAATACACTGCCCCATAAGAGATAGTCAATATGGAACAATTTCCTTCTTTATGGTGTTTGTAGTCTGATAAATCGGCCACCATACCTGCAATGGTACTGACAGGGCAATCACAAGTTTGCGCTGGATGAAACGGCACCCAGGGCGAGCGTCGCTTTTGGCTCTCAAAAGCGAAAAAAATAAATACCCCAATCTTTGCGAAATGGCACCCCGGTAGGTCGCTCGAATCGCCTGCCCCTTACGACGGCCATGGGTATTGATGGGTTTATGTTATGTTTTAGCTGAGTTTACATCATTTGGAATATTCTGCACTCGTCCCTGATGCATTGACTGGTCACCGTGCAGATAGTCTTTTCTATTGTGGGCACACGAAGGCGGTGCAAATAGTCTTTCCAAAAGTTGAAACATGGCGGCCATGCGAATAGACACTTCCATTTTCCCAACGAAATCGTTATCTGAAGATGAACCATGCTGGGAATCAGCCATTTTGGGTTTTCTGGGTATCCCGTATTTTGAATAAACATTTGTAAAACTTCCTTGATGAATGCAAGGTTTAAAGTATGACAGAATGCTTGTTCCAGAGCCCAATGTGCCTATCAAATTTAGTTTAAGAACTATTGATGTCAAGCTGAAGTTTCCAGACGTGTAAAAAGGAATGCTGGCTGATTCGTACCATAGCTGATTTGGGTCGAATCAGCCTGGTCCGAATTAGCCATGGTCCGAATCAGCCTGTTCCCGTAAACAGTTGCTGATATGAAAAAGACATCTGTTGCGACAAGCACTTTAAGGGTTAGAAGTAAAATAAAAAGTGTATACTGCGCAGAGTACGTTTTTATATGCGCGATTTTAAACTAATTTGCTGGAGTTCTCGTGCATCACTGCTCTCCACACGCGCAAATTCGTACAAATTTTGCCCGATTTGCACACTCGTGTGCCCTGGCAGCATCTCTTGGATTCTGAAGGCTCTGTGAAGAAATAAGTTTACTTTTTGATGAAATTAACAAAATATGCCAAGTAGATATGCAACTTCCAGTCAAATGATAGATAGTGATGCTCCAATTTGTTTCAAATCTTACAGTTAGTGTACCATGCACTATTGATGCGACACATGTGCCAAAGGCACACTATCACCATCTTGTGATCTTCTGCAGGCTTTTGATGTTCGGTTTTGGCTTTTTATGTTCTTGTTAACGCTTTCCAAGTTGCCTACCAAGTCCAACTCTATGTGAATATTTTGACTGTTGTGAAGTTACCTTTTCAGCTTCTTTACTAACATTGTTTTTCACCTAACATTTATTTGTACTGAAATTTGGCATTTAAATATAAATCTGAACCAAAACAAAAGTTAATAACAACATGACTTAAAATGTTACTTACAAGTAGTGAAACGTAAAGTTAAATTAAATTATGTAAATAAACGATATAAATTTGCTGAGATGTCCAAAATATTCAGAAGCTGAGGCAAATATGAGTTTAACAGAGGTACATGTACTAATTATTGTAGACATTGTAAAAATACATACCTAAAATGGAGATACAAAAACAGAGTACCCCAGAGAGCACTCTAACCACAGCATGAAAACATACACAAAACAAAATTACCACAGTAATGAAAAGTCAAATTAATTATGACATGTAGTAGAATTTAAAAGCGCTATAAGAACATACTAAATTAGTCACGACATAGCAAATACTCAGTGTTCCATCAATTGATTTCTATCATAGATAGCTAAACATATTAAAACAAGCAAGTGTCGGTGACGATTAGCTTCCTATTGGTAATTTCTTTCTCTGTTCATCATTTGATCTTTTTAGATCAGGAAAGAAAAGGTCCTGACTGGTCAAATTGTTGATACATGAAAGCCAGTGTCAATTTAAAAAATGATAAAATGTCCTCTAAAGAATAGATGAAAGAGCACAATAACAAGGTTGAATCATTCAAAGTGGCTATCTTTATGAATAAGAAGACTTGAACAGTAGTGTATAATCGATTTGACATGTGGAGTCGTTATTGCATGGTAATCGGCGACTCATGTAACGACAACTATTATAACATGTTGTTAAAGGAACAAACGTATCAACAACAAAGCAACCAGTACATAGTCTCCAACAGAAATGTTTCTCGACAACTTGTCTCCGATGAGGCTATGCTATTTATATTTAAAGCATTGTTTCAACATTTTCCATTTCCTCCTTAATTTCTGCTTGCTTTTTGATATTAATATGTATGAAAGTTATTGCAGTGTTACTCAATAGAGGTAGAGGCAAACCTAGCTGAAACAGCAAACACTCCAGTGAAGTATCTAGTTTCATTTGATGACATGTGATCATCATTCAGCCTATTATGCAAACTGTCTACATTATCGATTTGAAGAAAGTTGCTGATCAGTTATATTACAGTATAAAATTGAAACATCTGACAAGAGTTTGGAAAGTTTAGCTGCTCTAGCATTTGTAATTATTTTATATGTCTTCTTGATTTGGTTCCAGTATTCTGTTCCAATTGTTTCTCAGTCAAATGTTTGACAGTGATTCCTGTGCATATTAAAACCTATCTTGAGCAGTCAGATATGAGAAGAGGTCACACTGACATTTGAAACAGGTGACATCTATCAAGTTTGGTTTTTGAATAAATATTGTACATAAAATATTATTCCTGTTAATGCTTTATTTATTTATAAATTATTATTATTATTATTATTATTATTATTATTATTATTGTTATTGTTGTTGCTGCTGCTGTGTTCACTTTGTTGCTATTACTTTAAACATTTTCAATCTTAAATAAATTGGCAGTGTATGTTCTTCAAATTCTCAAAACATTTTTTCAAATTCTTTTTTTAGGAAAATATTTCAGGTAATTTGCAGAATTTCATGTTGAAAGACTTCATGGTATAAATGCATAATTTAGCAGTTCTGGTGAAATGTATATAATTCAAAGATTTCTTCAAGCATTCCCTTTGTCTGTTTTACATGCAGTATGTTTTTGCCTATATATATATATATATATATATATATATATATATACACACACACACACGGTAAGGGGTAGCTAGATCAGCTGCTTGTATACTGCAGCTAGAGTTGGCTGTGTCGGAAGTGGGTCTAGGACTTTACCCCCCTGTCAATTACCCCCCTGCCACCCCCCCACCCCCGTCATTTACCCCCTCTGTATATTCCCCCCCGGTCTATTACTATATAACATAAAATTGTTATACCCCAGAATAAACAATAAAATAAAATAAATTTCGAAAGAATTTATTGTACATTTTTATTTTAGTTAATTAATCTCAGCCTTGAAAACATATACTTGTCCTGGAATATTCAATATTAAATTCATCGCATCATAATGTTATAGTACCATAGTACCATAAAATATGTTATATTGATATGATCCATCATAACTGTTGCAGGCTGAGCATTGGGAATTAGTGCCTTTATCTCCATGAAAAGACGTTGATACGTTTCCGTAGTTTTATTTGGGAGCAAGCAGTAGAGGCAAGAAATGACATCACCACTGATGAGTGCATGCACCGTATATAATTGAAAGAAAAGCTCAGGCACAATAGCAAAAGTTCCATCCATGAGCCAATTAGGAAATTGTGCTAATAATGATGTCGTTTTATCAGTCCCAAAGATTAAAATTCTGTTCATATCTCCAACACCGCTATCAAATAACAAGAAATTCTCACCATTAGGAAGTTTCTTGTATTCATCTGGCAGTTCAACGGTTGCTCGATCAGTTGGAAGAGGCTGCGGAGCATGAATAGCTTGTTGCTGAGGTGTAGCCAACACAATAGTATCGAATGAGCACAGGTTAAAATGACGGGATAGAATCTTATTGCGGTAAAGCAACACACAATATGCCATGAAAACATATACATATCCATTAAGCATAAATTTTTGCTTTCCACGTATACTGTGAACTTTGAGCACAGGATATAATAATTTTGAGGTGAAACCAAGGCAGCTCTTCATCGTCGCAGGGGGGTAATATACAGAGGGGGTAAATGACGGGTGGGGTGGGGGTGGGGTAATGGCAGGGAGGTAATTGACAGGGGGGTAAAGTCCTGGTTCCGTCGGGAGTGACAGACCTGGCCCAAATCTAGAAAATGTCAAGTCAATGATTGACAGGTCACCTTTGTTTAAAGACTTGTAATGCCTTTTAAACTTAAACACTGTACACCTTATGTGTGTACTTTCAAATGCACATGAGTTTCATCCTCAATTCTGCGTTTTTGCAGAATCTGGTATAAAATTCCACGAAAAGTTTGAACCAACAGAATATCTTAGATGAAATAGTGACTGTAGTGTTGGTCCATCAGCTATTATTGGATTGAAAAGAGTAATATAATGACTAAATTACTGATAACATGTTCATCTCAAATGTGGGCGGATATTTAGATGATATTCAATGAAGATCACTTTTTATTTACAATGATTACAATTCATTTATTCGCATTATAAACAATACGTAGGAAAGCTTATCACGATCTTGATTACACGATTATCATTATGCAGTAAACACTGATATAAATTGTTGAATAGGTCAAATTGTACAAGCTAAATCAAATTCATGGTAAATCTTGTTCTCTGTTATTATATTCTGATGAATACATTTAGTATGCTCAACAGGACATCATCCTCCCCTCAAGAAATAAGGGGGAAAAGGATGTTATAAGAATGACGATTTACCTCAAGTATTTACCCTAATGATAAATTGATAAGCATTATTGCATTATTGCGGTTTTATTCAAATTCTTATTCACAGAAAGTAATTTGCGAAATCTGCGTGTTTTACTGAACTTTGCAGGATATCATTTTGATGTTTGAAATCGAAAAGTCAGCACTTTTATTCCGTGGATGTTATTTTGTAACACAAGTAGCTTTGACCATACTTTTATCCCATGCAAACTCTTAAATAAATACACATCATTGATACTTTTATGTTTATTACATGAGATATTTCTATCACCTCTCTTTAAATAAAAGGCCGAATTTAGGATAGTGTAGCTTTGTTCCATTATTTAATTTGTGTCACGAAATTTCAGATTTCAATCAGTATTTTCTCAGTATGTCTGGTTCAGCATAATAATGTATGCTAAGGTCCACAGGCCTGGGGGTATTCTTTTATTTTTTCAAATAGGAGTGCTCTATAAATGTTCTCGAATCCTTATACGAGACTGCAATGTGTCAAATATATGAGCTGTCCAGCTCTAAAATATAAATATGGAGGGACATGTGGGTATTTTTGTTTTAAAAGAAAGAGTGGTTCAGCTCTGAAATATCACACTGATACAGGGACCGGAAGGTATTTAAAACTGGCTGACTGGTCCTCTTTGTCACATTCCCTACTACTGATGTTTTCATTTCTATCAATTTAAATACAATCCGAAATCTTTTCCGGGCAGTATCAAAACGGACATGGAAGCAAAAATGAAATTAATTTTTGAGGTAATCTATATTTAATCGCCTGCAAAATGATATACTTTGAAAATGGGCAAAATATATGTTTTCTTTGATTCTGTATATCTATATATCAGTAAGCACAAAACCTTACTACTATTGAATTGAAAATAATATGAATATTATCAGCTTTTAAATATTTCAAGCCATCAGAGTTATCAAATCGTCACTGACACATTATGCACTTCCGACATTAGGCATTAATATTACGGTAATATTACCATGCGGTTCCTTTTTGTATGCTGTACACGTTTAATGCATGTATTGAGGGAAAGGCAAGGTAATTTGTTTGTCTTTTAATGTTTTAATTTCTCTGCTTTGACTACATGTGTGTAGCATCAAAATCATCATTGATTTTGTTCATTGGAAAAGCATGTGGCTGTTGAGTTTAGTAACTTTAAAAAATATGGCACAACCAGTTTTAGGCTGAAAGTTTTCTGAGTAAAATTATCACTGTCCTTTTCATTCAATTGCTCATCATAAACACATTTTTTTAAAAATGACAGTCAGTCCATGAAGGTATTAAAAGACCATGTCGTAATATTTTTGCTGACAGAGCAATAAATCCTGGGTTACGCCATTCCGTACATCATTACACAAAATATTTACTGGCTTCTATCTTGTATTTCATACTCAGTTAATATATTGGAACATTCTCTTAAATATACTCATTATACATACCATTTAATCATCTTCTGATTGTGATGGCAATGATAGTTCCAACTAATCCGAGAACAACTCCTCCAATACCTATTCCAACTGACGCACCGACCTCTAGTGAAGATGTGTATGCAGATTCTATTAAACATATATCAAGTTTAGTATTTACTTATCATATGTAATTTAATTACAATGATTCATGTAGCAAAGAAATGATAATAGATAAGTTGATAAATATATATCATGATGGAGACAAGTAAGCAGATAATTAAGGTGGCTGGTTTTAACGGTATTTTTAACACATCATTAGCTATATCACGACGAGAAAATGTGAGCTAAGTGCTTTCCCAAGAACACACTGAGGTAGCCTACCCGGACTGGCCTAAGTGGGTATCGAACCCGTGACCCTTGGATTACGAGTTCAACGCTCTACTATCTTAGCTACCGCAACTACCAGATAAACCCGCATACATGCATACAGACCAACAGTCAGAGATATATACAGATAGGCAGACCTAACTATCGGACAGAACGTATGGTTATGGCTAAATGAAATTAAGCGAATGCCAACTTTATTATTGCATCGATATAACAAATTTCAAATCATATTTATTGTCCAATTTGTTTCCTAATGGCACTTGTAGGCTTAACTTTCATGGAGTCCGCTGCTTTTTTAATTTATATTTTCTTTTCTAACAGATATTCTATTTTAACTTAATGTATTCGTAAAGAAAAGATCTGCAAAAGAAAAAAAAAAAAATGGGGATACTGAGGAAAATAAATATATAAAAAGTCATCTATTAAATATTTACGACGTAATCTAGTGCTCAGAGTATGGCCCAAAACTCCTCTTAAAGATATATTTAGGACGCTAAACTTTAGTATCCTTTAAATCCTGATAAGAATTCCCTTTCTGAATAAATGACATTACCACAACGTCCTCTCAGTAGAACATTTCAGGTGGGATAATGATATGTTCTTACATGTACAATAATGAATCTGTACCTCATCAATTATGGTATCAAGAACAATTGACAGACATGTTTGACTTTACTGCTACAGGATTTTCTAAACTGATATAAAACTTTAAACTGAAAATATATGAAGGTTACCAGTCCATGATTATTTCATGCACAAATTTACCAATTAGCATTTAATTTGTGGTCCTTCCATATTAGGTATGCATGTACAAGATGGATAATTTACAACATTCAGCATTATTTATTTTTCGTTCAGCAGTTGAATTTCTTCAACTAGTTCAAGCAAAACAATTAATGTTGAATGACCCAAGGAAGAGAAAATTGTGTAAAAATAGCTATGAATGTAATGCTCATGGGAGGATAAATAGGATCATGCACTTAAAGAACGAAAATTGTGAAAATACTTTAACCTTTTAAAGTTTTTATGGCAAGTTGCACATCAGCAAAGTCTCCTCTTCCCTTTATGTTGTATGCATACAATCTCAAATAATACTCAGAACCTGGGATAAGGTATTCAATAGTTGCAGAAAACCATCCATCCCTATTTCCAGCGATGACATGAGACACATTAGTCCATGTTATATTATCAAGACTGGCCTCAACAACGAATGTTTGGGCAAATCCCCCATGATATCCCGATAACCACATCAGCATCAATTGTTTTTCTTGTACATTGCTAGCATGGAAATTTATTGGCTTCTCTGGTGTAACTGAAATACAATGCTGTATAAATTAAACACTATATAGCAAAGTTTGGCATTACTTAGCAACTCTTATTGTGATGATTTAGGCAGTTGGAAGAAAAATCTGTTGTATTTAATAATGTACAATTAAAAGCGACTTGTATCAAAATTCGGATCCAGATTTTTCTTTTTCACTGTCTTGCGTTACAAGTTGTCTGCCTTAAAATGACATAAATCACCACTTCTTTTCATTATTTGAATAGTCACACTACTCCTACACATAATAGTTGAGTCCAAAAGTTAACTTTTTCAATATTGTCATGTACCTTTCAGTTACATTTTGAAATGATCAGGTCAAAATATTATTCTATAGATATAACTTTATTTACCTGCACTGCCTATACAATTTTCTAAAGTTCCTAATCCGCTTATTTAAATGTATTCTCTTTTTCTTTTATGTGATATAAGTATTACATAGCTTACGTGTCACAAGCAGTGAAAGTGTATACTATTATTAAAAGAAATACTCGCAAGACGCTCTGATGCGAGTTATTTACGGAAAACTGAACCGTGCCGCTTTTAATAACTCGGCAGATGACACAGTTTGCACAAAAGTTTTTATCAGTTGCTTATAAATAATCCCTTTTTCTACGTTACTATACGACAAGGTTTTCTCTCTATTTATTTATTTATTTATTTAGAGTGCCAGTCAGGGCATTTTCCTATCTAAAATAAAACTCATGCATTTGACATACTATCAATAAATATAAGACATGTGAAAGAAGAATAAACTCTCATGCATGTAAATGTCTCACATTTTGTTGAATATTAAATATGTTATACATTAAAAGACGCGTTATTAAACTGTTTTATTTTCATCAGCACATATAAAAATTGAGAATAGAATAAATGAACTGTCAATTCACTCCCTCCCACCCAACCCAATCAAAATTTGATATCCATCTTGTATGCCCGCCAAAGTCAGATCCCTAAGTAGAATATTCCTTAGCTATGTCTATGTATAATAATGATTCTGTTAATCCCTGATAATATACATGAATTCTTAAATAAAATGTACAAGGGTAGAGCTGGAGTACATAAATGTGATATCGTGAAGCACTTAATTTTACCCGAAGTTACATATGTATTTATTATATTCGTATTTTATGAAATAAAATACACCTCATTGTAATTTCTGATCCAATAAAAAAGCTACGGGATATGTTAATTATGAGGGAAATATCATGTGACTTACTCTGTTGTATGATTTTGATGTTTTTTGAATCTGAACCAATAATGTTTTTTATTTCTATGTCATACTGTCCGAAATCATTTTCGCTGGTTATACTGATGACTACAGTTGCCCTGAAGCCTGGAACTGGCACATGTGAAGAATAATCTGGTAGATTGTCAAGAAAGGTTGGTCGGATTGTTCCTCGATATATTAATCCGCTCGAGTTGGAATGTCGTGCTGTGACAGTTAAGTTCTCCTCCGTATTAGAGTAGAAATCAAACTGGATAATGATATTTTGTCCGACATAACTTTTATAGTTTGGAGACACATTGAGTATTTTTGGAGCAGCTGTAAAACAAACATTCATATTTATCTTTGGCAACTAAATAGAATGAATATTTCCATTTCATTTACAGACACATAATTACATACTCCATTCCCATTACTGAAAATATTCATGTTACTAAGATTACTTACAACACCACATACCTCTAAGATTACTAAAGGTATGCAATCTTCAAAATTCACAGAAAACATTGACTATTTAAGTAAAAGTATATACTTCATCTTAACACATCAAATTTTTATGGTGATCAGATAATAAAAAATGGTGCCTCGATTTCTATCAGAGAGGAGATATATGGTTTAAACCTTTCCAAAATTGCATCTTAGTGCGATTTTCAAGATGACCACTGTGGTAGCCCTACTGGACATCAGATCGGCCACATTTTCATTTAAAACCAATTACACATCATAAGAAGTCTTTTAGTGTAAATCCTATGTTGATATGATCATTCATTCAGGAGGAGTAGTAATAAGAAAATTTTCAAGATGGCCACTGCGGCTGCCATATTGGATATCAAATTGGCCCCATTTAGGACCAACTAGACATCATAAGAAGTCTTTTAGTGAAAACCCCATGTTGATATGATCATCCAACTAGACATTATAAAAGTCTTTTGGTGATAACCCCATATCAATATGACTTTCCGTTCAGGAGGAGTAGCGATAACAAGATTTTCAAGATGGCTGTTGTGGTGACCATATTGGATATCAGATTGGCACCATTTAGGACCAACTAGACATCACAAGAAGTCTTTTAGTGAAAGTCCCATGTTGATATGATCATCCATTTAAGAGAAATAGCGATAACAAGATTTTCAAGATGGCCACTGTGGGGGCCAGACTGGATCTTGGAGCAGCACCATTTTGATTTAGGACCAACAAGACCATGGGGTAATTGAATGTGCAAAGTTTCATGGCAGTCTTACAAGCAGTTTAGCAGGAGTAGTAATAACAAACTTGTACTAACGGACCATACACAACAGACCACCCTTTTAGAATAATAAACAAACATCTTTACTGAGAAGCTGATCTTTGAAATTTATCACACTGTTGTTCACCAAAGGAATAAATTACCATTCTCTACCTCCATTTATCCTACTAACTGTGTGCAGTATAGTTGTTGGTGACATCTTTATTGATTGTCCGACAAAGAAAGAGTATGTAGACTAGACATAGTGACCTTTGAATTTTACTGTTTATTTGACAGTTTAATTGATAAACAAATCAAAGACAAATTAATATAATGATACTATGGAATATCCTATGAGCTGTATCCAGTTGCTCAGTGTATGTTGGTCAAAACCTTTGAACTGCCAGACGTGTTTGTTAAATACAGGGATTTAAGGAAGCCTGCAGTGCCATTCCAAATCCATAGACTGCAGAATACAGTACACCTATCACGAATTTCCAATAGTCCACTCCATACCTTGGTCATGGGCACAGGGGGCAAAAGTATAAGTAGATTTGAGTGCCCACTACATATGGTGTGTACCCACTCTATACCACAGAATTCCTTCATGAATTTTAATGCAACCATAGTGGGCGTTATGGTACCTGTCACTAACTGTATTACACCCGTTGCGGGCCTCGGTACACTAAGTAAACAGATATTAGATTCTGCAAACATGAAGTTGGCACATGTTAATTTCCCACCTGTACAAATTAAAGCACTGTTGCTTGTGGTATTTATTGACTAGATGCAGGCATACAAATATGTGGAGATCTATATCCCATTCTGCATCAAGCAGTACTTTTGATGCTCTTTCTCAATAAATGATATTTCATAAAACTGATTGTTGTACTAATTTTCAAACATTTTCCTTGTATGCACTTACTATTTTCAAGATTCACTCTGTAACCTAATTATTGAAACCAATAAAAATAATTAAAAAAACCAAGAACATCTTATCACAAATGTGTAAGACAGACATGTAAGATAGCTATCATTTATTGCAATCAATTCTGAGATTAGATAACAAGTTCTTGTCAAATACCACATTTTAATAGAAGGAATGTTTCAATACCTCCTTCCAATTCGTATACAAGTGGATCTGGGTGCCAGTGTACCATCTACAAACAAATTCATTTTGACACCTACTATCAAAATCAGCCAATCTGACCTGGTTTCATACCCTTATAAGAAACTATAGGTACTGAGGAAAATTCATGATGTGATCACATTATGTGATTGCTATTTAAGATAAAGTCATAATCTATTTAAAAATAGTAATTGGGTCAGATTCACTCTGATTAAAAAAGGTTCCTGCAGACTTCATCTAGAGAGTTCAGGTGAGACGACATGTCTTTGAAGGCTTCAGTAAGTCATACATAGGCTCCGATTTTGATAAAGGCAACATTAATTTCGATAATTTGTCAGATTTGGATGACTGAGTGATGTAGACATGGACTATGAATAGGGAGATTTAGAAGTCGATGAAGATCCCATGGAGCCTAAAGAGCTTTTTCTTATTGTTGGGCCAAATTTAGCCCTTATTACCCTGTTTCTTTAGGAATAATTAGGTATAGAAACTAGATTCATTTATAATCCTGTCTTTCTGTTTGTACATATTTACCAAAATGTGTTTTGAAATGACATTAGATGTAAAACTACTTTAGCAACAATTTAGGATAAAGACTTAATTACTTGCTTACATCTGACTGAATTGAAAATAAAGTGGCATGGGTTGAAAATTCACTTGCTCAACTCAAAATGGTGAGTGAAAATGTCCGGTGGTCAAGTGAATTTCCTATTCAAGGACGGATGTTCTACTGTCCCGAAAGAACAGCCAGGATTTCAAAATAGGACCTTTACTTCTCTTTAACTGCTGAGTGTTGACACCATCTCTAATAATTTTAAGTGAGAAGTTTTCAAATGAGCCACTGTGGCAGCCATACTGAATGTAACATCAGCACCATTTTCATTTAAGATCTTCTAAAGTATGGTCCCGTTTCATTCTGAGTCGTACACCAACTTCGGTCTTTGAAAGTATTTACCTGGGCCAGTTACTATCTAGCTGAGGATTATTTAATCCCTAAATACCTTAAAAAAAATTCAAACCAAACCTTGTTCCGTCTACGCATACTTTTTTAATTTGGAAAAATAAAGTTGTTAACGGTGAGTGCAATGTTAAAGAAAATGCTATTTATAGTACAGGCACTGCCTAATACACGTCGTAAGGTGCATGGTTGCGACTCAGATCCTCATGCAGGTAAAACTAAAAGTCGGTACATTTATACTGTATAAAACATGCACAATACCATCCGCTATAATCAATACAATTAAAATAACGGCTACGAAACTACAGTGAAAAAAATGATCAGAATCATAAAAAATGTCATGTAAGTAAAATATAGACTTTATCATTTTTTTGTTAATTATATGCCACACATTCCAAAATAATGAAGTCTGAAAAAAATAGCATTATAATATTTTTGTAAAAATCATAATTAAGTACATTTAAGATAGCAAGTAATTTAGTCATTATTATTATTATATAAGACCCCCCAAAATATACACATGCATGCAGAATAAGTAATAATTCAAATAATAACTAAAATATTCAGATGACAATACTTTTTCCCAGATCAAAAATAAATACAAATATAGCATGCCAGCAATTTGATTAACATTTAAAAAGAGCATGTAATGTAGACATTATAATTATTATTATTGTTATTATTATTATTATTATTATTATTGATGTTGTTGAAAATACAAATAATTTCTAATTATAAGTGTAAATGTCTGATAAACATATAAATCATTATTACATATTAATCATTATTATTACATATTAATCATTATTTATTTTACAATCTGATTCAATTTCTTAATTTTAAAACTGTGATACAAAATATCAACATTATTATACAATATTATTTCTATTTTTTGTGTATTTGTATTTGATCTGGGAAAAAAGTATTGTCATCTGAATATTGTAATTATTATTTGAATTATTACTTATTTTGCATGCATCTGTATATGTTTTTTTTGTTGTTGTTTTTTTTTTTTTTGGTCTTCTATAATAATAATGACTAAATTACTTGCTATTTTAAATGTACTTAATTATGATTTTTAGAAAAATATTATAATGCTATTTTTTTCAGACTTCATTATTTTGGAATGTGTGGCATATAATTAACAAAAAAATGATAAAGTCTATATTTTACTTACATGACATTTTTTATGATTCTGATCATTTTGTTCACTGTAGTTTCATAGCCATTATTTTAATTTTATTGATTATAGCGGATGGTATTGTGCACGTTTTATACAGTATAAATGTACCGACTTTTAGTTTTACCTGCGCGAGGATCCACATCGCAACCATGCACCTTACGACATGTATTAGGCAGTGCCTGTACTATAAATAGCATTTTCTTTAACATTGCACTCGCCGTTAACAACTTTATTTTTCCAAATTAAAAAAGTATGTGTAGACGGAACAAGGTTTGGTTTGAATTTTTTTAAAGGTATATAGAGATTAAATAATCCTCAGCTAGATAGTAACTGGCCCAGGTAAATACTTTCAAAGACCGAAGTTGGTGTACGATTCAGAATGAAATGGGCCCATACTATAGACATCATTAGAGGACTTTTACTGAAACCCCATGTTGATATGACCAGTCATTCAAGAGAATTGGTGACAAGATTTTCAATATGTTAATTGTAGAAGCCATATTTGATGTCTTATCATCACCATTTCTATTCAGGACCAACTATATATCATAATTAGTCTTCTGGTGAAAATGTATGTAGATATGACTTTCCATTTATGAGGAGTGTTAATAACAAGCTTTTTAAGATGGATATCATGGGGGATATACTGTATGTTACATCAGTACCGTTTTCATCTAGTACCAATCAGACATCTTAAAAAGTCTTCTGGTGAAAGCCCCATGCTGATATGATGTTCCGTTCAGCAAGAGTAGCGATGAAAAGATTTTCAAGATGATTGCAATGGTAGCCATATTAGAGATCAGATCAGCATCATTTTCATTTAAGACCAGATAGACATCATAAGAAGTCTTTTAGTGAAAACCCCATGTTGATGTGATCATCAATTCAGAAGGAGTAGACATAACAAGATTTTCAATATGGCCACTGTGGCGGTTATATCGGAAGTCTGAGTGGAAAGATTTTCATTTAGGCAGCACAAGAAAATTCCATGTCGACATGACTTTCCATTCAGGAGGAACAGTGATAAGATTTCCAAATGGCAGCCATGGCAGCCACATTGTTCGTCAGATCAGCACCACTTCATTCAGGACAAAGTAAATATCATAAACAAATATTTTAATGAATACTCCGTGTCACCATCCATTCAGGAGGAGCAGCGATAACAAAAGTTCAAGATGGCTGCTCTGATGCTATTAGGTATCTGAGCAGCAACATTTTCAATAAACTAGATGTCATAGGAGGTCTTTAAGTGCAAACTTGATGCTGATATGGCCATACAATCTGCAGGAGTAGCGATTAAGATTTTTAAGATGGTCATTGTGGTGGCCATACTGAATGTCTGAGTGGTGCCATTCTCATTTAGGACCAACACGACATCATAAGAAACCTTCCAGTGAAAGACCAATGCCGGTATGACTTTCCATTCAAGAGGAGTAGCGAAAACATGATTTTCAAGAATGCTGCCACTGCAGCTTTATTGGACATCAGATCAGCATCATTTTCATTTGCATCAAACTTGATATCATATGTCTTTCAGAAAAACTCAGGAGCAGCAGTGATACATATTTTCAACATGGCTGCTGTGGTGGCCAAATAAGATGTATGATAAACACCATTGTCATTTAGGAGCAACTAGACCTTGGGACGAATGTGTATATCATGGCAATCCTTTTAGTAGTTTAGGTGACATAGTGAAAACAAAATTGTGCTAATGGACAGAGAGACATTGGATGCCACAGAACAGACCATCCCATAAGCTCTAGACTGGTCTATGAACAGTAGAGCTAACAAGCAGACATTATCGCTACTATATATACCTCTAACAAACAAATTGGGTTTGTTGGAGTCAACTTTATGATTTGAGTCAATGTTGTACGCTTGACAGTAGATCACTTGATTGTGGTCTGTGTTACTGGGAGTGAAGATCAGATTGGTTCCACTGCTCACTGACCGAGATCCTATATACCAGTCTATAATAGGAACCGGACGACTGGTTCCTGCCACACAGGTCAAAGCAATTTGTTCTCCAGAGGTAACAGTCAGCGTGGATGTGATGTTCTGATTGTTGTGCTGTAAAAACGCCACAGTAACTCTAACTGAAAATGTTTAAATAAAAATATATTTCACCTTTCAAAAAATTACAGAAGGTAAAACACTTTCAAGCATATATTAATATACATTTATGACTCAGTGGCAAATACCTTTTTTTTAACAAATACAAAACAAAAGGGACTTTTGTTCTACTGTCCTAAAAGAAGTTATAGGAATTCAAAATAAGAACATTTCTACTTTTGAATTGCTAACGGTTGAAACCATCTCAGCTATTTATGAGTGATAAGATTTAAAAATGAGCCACTTTGGCTGCTATATTAGATAAAAGATTGAAACAATTTTAATTTAGAACAAACTAGACACCATTAGAAGAATTTTGGTGAAAAACCCATTTCAGTATGACTATCCATTCAGGAACATTAGTGACAAGATTTAAATATGTCTATTGTGGCAGCCACTTTCGATGTCAGATAGGCACCATTTTCATTTCACCCCAGCTAGACATCAGAAGAAATCTTTTAGTGAAACGTTACATCGATCTAACCATCAAATCAGATGTAGTAGCAATAAAAAGAACTTTACAAAGGCCGCTGTGTTGCTCATATCGGCTGTCCGGGTGACACCATTTAAAATTAGTACCAACTAGACACCATAAGAAGTCTAATGGCGAAAACCCCATGACGATATGACCTTCCATGCAGAAGGAGTAGTAATAACACGATTTTCAAGATGGTTGCCCTGGTAACCATATATGACACTACATCAGCATCAATTATTCATTTAAGAAAATAGAATAGAAAACTAGAATTATAAAAAAGTCTTTTAGTGAAACGTTCATGTTGATATGATCATCCATTCAGGAGGAGTTTTTCAGCCATAAGAGTTTCAAGATAGCTGCCATGGCAGCAATACTGGACATCAGATATACATCATTTTTACTAAAGTCCAACTGGACATCATAAAAGGTCTTTCAACAAAATCCCTATGTTGATATGAATACTCAGGTGCAATAGTGATAAAACAGATTTTCAACATGGCAGCTGTGGCAGCCATACTGGATACATGAGAAGCAACACTTTGTTTTAGGAGCAACTAGAGCTTGGGATGAATGTGTGTATAACGTCACATGGCAATCCTCCAAGTTGCTTAGGTGGCATAGCGATAAAAAAAGAATTGTGCTAATGGACAGATAGATCTCAGATGGCGGCAGACACCACACAAAAGATCATTCAACAAGCTCTTCTGATCTATGATCAGTAGAGCTAATAAACAAACACAATTGCTACTATATATACCTCTAACAAACAAATTGGGTTTGTTGGAGTAAACTTGAAGATTTGGGTCGATGTTGTATGCTTGACAGTAGATCACTTGATTGTGGTCTGTGTTACTGGGAGTGAAGATCAGATTTGTTCCACTGCCCACTGACTGAGATCCTATATACCAGCCTATAGTAGAAGAAGGTCGACTGGCCCCTGTCAAACAGGTCAAGGTTACTTGTTCTCCAGAGATGACAGTCAGGGTGGATGTGATGTTCTGATTGTTTTGCTGTAAAAATGCCTCTGTAACTCTGACTGAAATGATTAAATGGAAAATATATTTCACATTCCCAAAAGTTACAGAAGGTGAAACATATTCAAACACACATATAGATGCGTTCATGATTCAGTGGCAAACAACTTTTTGCTTTAAAAATACAGAAAACAGTATCTTAGACAGAAAATACAATGAACTCATGCATTTGTATGACAATATGGTTTATGTTTAGCAGCTTGCTATTGAGGTGTTGTTGCTGCAATAAGACGATACCACGAAATGATTTTGTAAATGTGTTTTAGTCACATTTTAAAACTTAACACTGCACACAAATAACACTGATGTATTACAATACCCAAAGTATCCATAAAACTGTCATAGCCACTGAGAATGATGCTCTACTGACCAAAATAAAAAAAAAAAAATTCAGGAATACAAGATTCGATCATTTTATTCCTTCTAATTACTGAGCATTGAAATCATCTCCGACATGTTTCAGTGATAACAATATTTTCAAATTAGCTGCTGTGGTGGACATATTGGATGTCAGAGCGGCACCATTTTCATATATGGCCATCATAACATTATAAGAAGTATTCTGATAAAAAAAAATATGTTGATATGACTTTACATTTTGGGGGAGTAAAGATAACAAGATTCTCAGGATGGCTGCGATGGTGGCCATATTAGATATCAGATTGGCGCCATTTCCATTTCAAACCCACCATACATCATATGAAATATTTTGGTGAAACAAACGTTGATACAACCAGATATCTAGAAGAAGTAACTATAGCAAGAGTTTCAAGATGGCGCATGTAGTGGCCACATTGGAAGACAGATCAGCACCATTTTCATTTGTGACCAACTAAACATCATAAAAAGTCTTTCAGTCAAAATCTCCATGCTGATATGACCATTCATTCAGGAGAACCAGTGATAAATAGATTTTCAAGATGACCACCATGATGGCCATAGTAAATGTCTGAACGGCACCATTTTTTATTCAGGACAAACCAGATATCATGATAAGTTTTTAAGTGAAAACCCCATGTTGATTTGATCATCCATTCATCATCAGTAGCAGTAAAACAATTTCAAAATGGCCATTGTGGAGTGCATACTGAACATTAGATTTCCACTACTGTCATTTAGCACCAACTAGACATAAGATGTCTCCATGTCAATTTTACTTTCCGTTCAGAAAATGTATTGATAACAAGAGTTTCAAGGTAGTAGCCATAGGGCAGGGCAGTTCAACACCATTTTCACTTAAGATCTACTAGACAAATAAAACATGTCTTAGTGAAAACCCCATGTTGTTATGAAAGACTAGCAATAACAAGATCTTCAAGATGTTTGAGCAGCACTCTTTTCATTTAGGATCAACTAGATTATTGGGTGCACATGTGTGTAAAGTTTCAGAGTAATCCTTTGGCTTTCATTAGTTTAGGACGAGTGGTGATAAGAACCTTGTACTAAAGGACAATAGACAACAGACAACAGACTATCACAAGAATGAATGCCCAACTCAGTCATAATATCTGAACGCAGGCAGCCAATAGACAATGGGTGTTCTGACAGTAATGTTCAAATACAGTACCAGTTGGCTAACATGGTCCTTAAGCCATTGGAACAACTGTCTGTCGTCTGCCACTGTTGTGATATTGTGACTCCATCAGACATCACTTATTCATGGCAAATCACCATTGGCTATGTAATCTGCAAATGTGTGTTTTATGAAGCAGAGGGTGAACTATATGTCTGCTTTGTCTAAGTAAGAAAAAAATACTTTGCAACAAATTGACAAATATACATGGAGGTTTACATACTTTAAATAACATAGTTTGTGCTGTAAAGGTTACCCAGTCCCAAAAGTTGTGGAACTTGTGCACAAGATTCTATATCAATGGGGTCTGAAACACCAGATCATATGATTATGTTGCATGATAGCTGTCTTTAAAAATCTGCAAACAATTTTACTTCAATAGCATATCTGGTATATACTTTCTGGGACTGTTGGTCTAAGTACACCATACCTACTGCACAACTCAATCTGTGTTTTATGCTCAATTAACATTCATGAGTATTTTTCATGGAGTTTGTGATGGTGGTGTGCTGTGACTGAACACTTGTTATTCTTTGATGATCATGTTCATGGTTATATTTCAAAATTCTTTCATATTCTGTCGATGAGGAAACATGGACCTGAACATGCTTGCAAAAGTTGTAATTTAGTTTGTAGGATCTTAGTAAGCTTCATGCTACACAAATATATATATATATATATATATATATATATATATATATATATATATATATATATATATATATATATATATATATATATATATATATATATATATATATATATATATATACATATTAAAGACATGTTTAAACTGCCATTATTTTATTTAATTTTTGTAACTAGCTCCTTCTTGCTTCATTTAAGCATTGATATTTTACAAAAGAAGGTACAGACCCTTAATGACTGAGTTCATACACTTTACTAAGTGCAAGGTAATGTTTATATTATCTGGTCTAAACATTTCCATTGTAATGTGTTACTAAGGCTATAGCAACATTATCAATACATTTATGTATTAAAATTGTGCCTACTGGTATTTAGCACACAATGTTATTTGGGTTGCTTATTCTAGAAAGGAAAGTCTGAAAAGTGCCACATGGGTCTCAATTTAAAATATTTTAGCAATAATGACATACATATCAGTTACAATATACATGACTCTATCATCCCTAGGGAAAAACACAAGGGACAAAATTTGCATGTCTCTTTTTAAAAAAAGGTTTCATCAACACAATCACGTAATTTTGTGTACTAAACAAAGTACATGTATATTATCAGCAATCTGGTCCTTATTATAAATTTTAAGAACACATTTACTCCTGAGATTTATGTAACGTGGTTCAGAACGTTTATCCTTTGAAATAGTTATAAATACAAGAATGAAATCTAAAGGCTTGTATTTGTTCCTGAGATCAGCAACTGTACTTCTTTTGTTGATACTGAACCTCAGTTAATGAGGATTTTGAAAGTGAAATCTAACATTGTGCAGATAAGTAGGGACGTAGAGTCCATGCATACAATTTTAAAATTAATGACAAAAGGTGTACATTTTCTTAGTTTCATGTTAAAAAAAATGAAACCTGTAATACTTCATTGGTGGTAATTTTCCTTACTGCCCATGGGCCTTAATTTTGAGAATTACTATTATAATGTAGAGCACTGTAATAGAAGGAGAGCAGTATCTTGACGAAATGTATATATAGGGGTCAAAACACACTTGCTCATTATCCCTGTATCCCTTTAGATGAATGTTCTGCAAATACTTTGAACCCTGCAATAAGTATTTTTTCCTTACCAGCAAAACTGACAGTTTTTGATGCTAATGAGGTGATGTTTTTTGAGGGATCAGAGTACCCAATCCTGCAGAAGAAGATGACAGTCTTGTCAATGTTGCCACTCCATGTTGTGTTCTGGGAAAGATATATACTGCCAGTGTAGATCTTCTCTGGTGAAATGCATGGTCCTTGTGTAGATAATTGGATAGTTCTAGTGTACATTTCATACATATTGGAGGTAGGTTGGTCCTGAAATATTGTCAAATGGAGTAGTATCATGTCACAGAAGACGTTGACCTTAACTCTAGCCCTATCTACTTGTGCTTCACACTTTTTACAGTTGATATTGAGACAATTTTTAAACAAGACCTTTCTACGATCTGCATGATGTTCAAAATCTGAATGAAAAGTTTGCTTGTGAAAACTATTGTAGAATTATCAAATATATCTATTAACTTAAAATATGTAAAACTAAGGGGTAATTTCTCTTAAACAGATCAATCACACTTAGCAACATTTTCATCTTTTATTTTATACATTAATATTTACTAGTATGCAAGAAAATAATATCAATATATACATGTAGTAATACATAACAGATCATAAATAGAAAGTTTGAATGTTACCAATGGTACATGTATCTTTAAAACCGGTCAGTTTTATGGTATGTAATATAAGAGTAGTCAAAGATCTAATTAACCCTTTATTTTGCTTTAATAAGACTAACATGTATAAATTATACACAGTTATAAAACTCCAGTTGTAGCACATGAAATTGCTGGTTTTCTGCCTGCAGACAGAAATACAGTTCTTCTTCTTCTTCTTATTATTATTATTATAAAATGATCACCTGTTCTATCATCCTGAGTCCTTCATTTATGGGAGATTAGTGACTTGTCAGCAATTTTGAAAGCGTATTGTGTGTATCTGGGAGCAAGAGGCCTATAAGATAATTGTTTTATTGCTTGGTCAAAAGAGAATACTACAACCTCAATTCAAAAGAAACATCCGTTTTGTATTTTAATTTTACTCCCAACAAATGTAGTTCAATTCCCATCTTCATAAAAACTAAATGTCTGCATGTGATACTAAATGAACAAATATTTACATTTGATCCTCTGTTCTTTAATCTAGCACTCTTAATATACTCTCTTGTTTCTATTCCTTCATTTATGCCCGATAGTAGGTATAGTCTTATTGAAATAATAGCGATGATAAACATAAAAGCTTTCTTTGTAGCAATTCTTTACCATAAAACAAAGCATCAAATATTACTAAAACCTTTATTTATATCATTCACTTAGATGGAAGGTTTCACTATCTTAAATTTTATTAAAACTATGTACTTTTTCAGGCAGAACTGTCAATTTTTGAAAGTGATAAAGTGTTATTTTGATCACATTTCAGTTGTGGCTTAACAACTGCTCACATTTATGTACATTTCATGATTCATTTACAAGTTTATTTGCATTCAATCACATCAATTTTGTTTTGAATTAATCATTAGGCTAATTATTAATTCGTCATTCATTCATTTTTAATTTTATTGGCACTTTGCTCATTTTCTCAACATGATTCACTCTGAAAATGCCCATTTGCTTTGAAACCATGCATTATCTCATGAGAAGTAGAAAGTAGCGGTAAAGGGAGGTGATGTTAAACGTGCCATTTGGTATATGATATCAAATGTTATGCTCTCATGTTAAAAGGACACCATGGGATAATAGTCTTTGTCTAAATGAGTCATCCTCTGTAACTAAATTATTATTATTATTATTATTATTATTATTATTATTATTATTATTATTCCTTGTATAGCTTTGGTACGAGATGCATGCAACACTCATGTGATTATAATTGAATATACCTGCTTTTACCATCCCAATAAACATTTTCTTCAATGAATCCATTTTAAGGCTGATCATGGCCTCAAGATTAGAAGCTGTAAATATTAACCCTTTCTTTAAGAAGTTTTATCTCCAGACTAGCCACGTAACCTTACAGCTCATGAGGTCAAATTATCATATTTTGCTCAAACCAAACTTTTGACGCATATAAACAGCAACAGTTCCTCGAAGACATTCACATTCCATTGCCCTAAAAGATCAGCCTTATTATTTTATTTTTCATCCTAACACCATATCTGCATCTAGTATACTTCTTCCCTCACAAGAAATATCTTTATGTAGTTTAAAATACTTATTTTAATCGGTACATATTCTTACTTTAGTTTCCAAGGATTTTCCATTAGTTTTCCACATAATGAATATGTCATGTTTTTAAAGAAATTTATTTCCAGATTATTGTCTGCTTTATGTCTTAATCTGGTATTAAATGCAATATTTAATTGTAACAATGGCTTTTGATAAAAAAATATAATTCTATTATTTTTTAAAAGTTTAACTTAACTGCATATATAATGTTAAATTTCTATAGTGAATAACATCTTGAAAAAGTTGTTTAGTGCACATAATAATTTATCTACTAAAGGATTTGCTTGTTTATTGCAATTTATCAATTTCTTTCTTAATGAAGATAATTTAGTCAAATCTGGACCTAATCTTTCATTTGCTAAGGGATACTCTTTGAAATAGTAAAACAATTATTTTAAACTTGCATCATGTGCTAATCATGTTGCACTAAAATAACTTTAAGTTATTTAAGCATGCTGTTCTAAATTATTAATGCACAACATGAGTGCTTCTATCTTTACATAATAATCATGAAGATCATCTAAATGTTTTAATTAGAAATGTTTCATCTTTAACATATCTGAAATCCTCCATAGTAATTCCTGATACAGTTAAATTTGAATAAAATTTTCAATTTTAAGGCCTCGTTAAGCTTTTTAAAAAAATCCATGTATTCATAAAGGTTAAAACTCGTTTCTTAGATATTTTGACTTCCTACTACTAATGAATTTAAGCCTGCGAAAATAGGCGTGATATGTGGTTCACGACCGAAACCACCAGCTGTACACACAAAGCTAGGAATGTATGCAATCAAGGTTCACAGGGCACTGGAGTTTGACCAAAGTCGATGGATGGCCACATACATACAGTTCAGCACTGAACTCAGGATTGTTGCGAAATAAGAATTTGAAAAAGAATTCTTCAAGCTGATGAACAGCTCAGTATTTGGAAATACATGCAGAACCCGTGGAAGCAGATTTTGACGGGTTTTTGGAAGCCTGAGGGTGGGTAAGACAAACTGTGCCACCTGGCTATTGGCCGAGCATTTTGAGTCGAGGAAAATTTCCATAGGCAACCTCGTTGCCATACATTTCAAAAAAGCCAACCTGAAGTTAAACAGCTTAATTCAAAGGGGCAGGCAATCCTCGACCACAGCAACAGCATTAAGGCCAAATCTGGAGACAATGTGGATATGCTATACACAGACATTGAGAACCTACTGCTGCAAATAGAGACTGCTGATGTCCGTTGCGACATGGCTGAAGATGCCAACCTCTGTGGCATGAGCAAATACCCATATCAGCACCTGCTCTACAGCATGGCCGACAAGAAGGTTGTAGGTCAGTTTAAAGATGAGAGTACTGGGAAGCAAATTGCTGAATTCGTCGGCCTCTTGTCACATGATGAATAGCATTTTGCTTGCGAAGCACGCAGAGAAATGCAAGGCCAAAGGCATTTCACAGAGGGTAGTAAAAACTAAACTCCGGCACCACCTCTATCTGGAGTGCCTCCAGAAAAGAAAAGAGGTTCGCCACAACATGACTGGCATCGCAGCAACCACCACAAAATATGGCCTACTGCATGAACAAGACGCGCCTGAGCCCACTGGAATAAAACAAATGGATAACTCCTGGAGCATCACAACGTGGGCATATGGCAATACCTCAGCATGCTCATAACGCGGTGCACTGGGTGAGGACAAATGAAGATTCTGAAAGAAACATAGTATATATGTAGCTACCCTTGGCTGTCAAACCTACTGTCAAAACACCTTGAGTGACCACAAATGGTTGGTGGCATGGCGCTGGTCACCTTCCAGCTCTCCCAGTGCAACATGGTACTACAACATGGTATTTGAGGACAGCCGCTGCTTAGCTGACAATTGCGCTGATGTTGTAGGCGTAGGCGGCACACACATAGCATGAATGGCATCAACAGGTGTTTTGCTTGTGGGCTGCATTTCATCACAGTTTAGGGCCACTACAACAGCAGGCATCCACCGAACTACCACAGTCTTGGCCTTTGAAGTTTTACTCTCGGCTGAAAACAACATCTCCTGGGCATACTGATGTTCAAACAGCCATTCGGGCCAGATTACGGTTGAACCTCTCCACAATGTCTTGTGGACGGTGGACGCCAGCCTCGCTCCGCCTTACCTGCATGCTGTACTTAGCCAAGAGTTGTGACATAGAGTCGATAAAGTCCCAGCCAGGGTAAGCTTGCAGCGGCTTGAGCCACTTTAATGGCCTCTGCTTATAGATCGGCGCCAAAGCATTAGCAGAGTCGGAAGTCTCTTGTGTGGTTCAAGGGTTGAACCTTCTTGTAATGGTTGGCAACATCATCCACGGTCCAGGCGTATTTGTAAGTGTATCACCCAACCTTGTTGTGCAGCAGAAAAAATAGTTTAACCTGGTGCACCTTATTTTAGATTGAAACAACAAATTGAGGACTGCTTCATGAGCCATGCCTTGGCAACATTTTGCAAGACTTTAGCATCTTCTGCTAGCTTTTTGATAGTTGTCATGCCCTTCCATCAACCTTGTGGGCTGCATTACATGTATATTGCTGCAAGCTTAGTATCCATGCATTATATGGCCTAACAATCTGAAAAGTTGGCTGTGCTTGAATGTTTTGAAAGCTCCAACTTGATAGTGCAACAATTGCTTTTGCTTGCAGCACAAGGAATATGGGGTGAGGTGGAGGGAAGGGGGAATGGGGAAGACGGTGGGCAGAGGACACAAGTGTATGCCTGCAACGTGAGCAGCAAACTGCTGTAACAAGGACTGAGATTCACACCAGACCTCAATAAGAAAGTTGGCCCTGTTCTGCAGACGAGTGAAAGATCAGGATTTTTTTAATGTTTTGCTGCTTATGCCACACCATACAGCATGGAGCTAATCTAATGTCATATTGTGGTGCATAAATTCTTTGTCTGCCCCTTTTTTATCTATCTCGGAGAAGAGGTAGTTTTAGCCACTGAATGTGATGGTGTGAACAAGCACCCCACTAACAATGAGAACAACATTGGTCATTAGGCAGCTGGGATGATATTAGCAGGAATGTCAAGAACTCAGCGTTGTGATGGTAATGACCTTTGCTGCATCTTCAAAGTCCTGATGGCAAAAGTCTGCTGATCATAGTTTTAACAAGAATTGGGCAATCATCGCATACCCAAACTCAATGCTGCCGAGTACTGCTCTGTGGTAAAGAAGGTTTTCGATGTCTCTGGTGTAAGGTGATGTAGACATCTTCCCCACTACTATTCCATATATAAAAAGGGTCTGATGTGTGTCTACTATTAGCTACTTGTACCTGTGGCATTTATCGTTCTGACAGGGCCACTGATTGTTTCTCTGGGCAATGTGCCATTGAATAAGGTGTATGCGAGGCCAGCCGCCAAACAAAGGCCGACCCAGGGAACATAAGATGGCATGACACTATCTTGCATTCATGCAGCCATCGTTGCCGGTACTGGAGCAGTTTGAGTGTCTGCTTTTTTCAGATTGGCATTGTTTCATCATAGCAGCAAGTTGTTTTACAGGAGGCAACTCTAGCTGGGTATTTAACCTTAGTGACCTGCATCACTGTCTGCTACATATTCCATGGTTTTGTAGTTTCAAACATTAGTGTTTCTCCATTTCGCTTGTTCTGGTTTCGATGTTGCACTCATCATCCTTTCAAAAAAGATATCTTTTGAGACTGCTTTTTTCATCGTGCCGGTAGGTTATTATGCTAGCTGGAACTTGCGCTAGTACCAGATCATACATAAAAACAGTTAGCTGCTGATGCTCATCAAAGAGGCCATGAAGAGTAGATCATCTTTTAAATCACTTGCAAGGCGCTCGCGGCTATCTATATACAGAATGTGGCCCCCAACTCCTGTTTAAAGGTCAAGCAGAGATTACCTCATCGAATCTTGTACTCTTCCTCACACAAAATGCAAGCCATCCGTAAAGTCTGGTAGCCATAGATGATGGAGAACTGAAGTTATTATGCAAACACATTTTTCTTTCCTTCAGTCACTGTGACCTTGACCTTTCACATTTGGAGCGTAAAATTGATAGGCTTCTTCTTTATCCCAAGTACAAATCAAGCGCAAAGTTTGTAAACTTTAGCTGGTGTGGAACTTGAGCTATTGGGCAGAGACCATATTTCCTCTTTCAGTCACAGAAACCTTAACCTTTTACTTTGAGACTCTGAAATCACTATTCTTCCTTACCCCAAGTGCAATCTATTCACAGTTTGGTAACTGTAGGTGGTGGAGAACACGAAGTGCTGTGCAGAAACCATTTTCCTTCTTTCAGTTACAGTGACCTTGACTTTTGAGCTTTTGAGCCTGAAATCGATATGGTTCTTTTTTTTACACTAAGTGCAAGTCGTGCACAACATTAGGTAACTGTAGATGGTGGGAAACTAAAGTTATTATGTGGAAACTAAATTATTAACAGACAGATGAACAAACATAACATAATACTATAACACTTTATAGCAGGCATATACAATACTATCAAAATGTATTAGAGAAATTGGTTTTTTGTTTCATATAAATGTCACTCAAATTTAAGATTATAATTCAGATTGGGAGTTGTAGATGTTACAGCTACAACATCTTGCCTAGGTAAGCACACATAGGATTTATAGCTCAAGAGCACAGTAACCCTCACTATCCTTTTGATTTCGGGATTAAACTGCCAACTGGCAACGTCATTTGCATATTAAAAGTGAATGGGTGGTATATGGCTGCTGAGTGGAGTTTCCAATTACGTTAGTATGTTAGTCCCAGATCCAAGATTACAATCCGGCTAAACCAAGCTAAGAAAAATGTTAATATTTTCACAGAGTTAAATGAGATTTTTTTTGTTTCTAATGTTATTTTACTCAAAGGTTTAGCAAAATAGCTAACGTAATCAACTATTTTTAACATTCAAAGTTTTGACCTCTCCACGCTCATTTTCCCCTATTTTCCAACAACGATGACCTAAACTGATGGGGCAAAGAAGTCACTTCACCCTAAAATTTGAGTGCACCATAGACCTTGATCATCAGCTACTGTTTCAAAGTTTCTTACTTCTGTATTATTTGGTAAACTGACAGAGGTTTTATATAAACCAACATTAAATTGAACATTTCTAATAATCTCTGTTTGGAAATAAAATGCATCTAATTAAGTCCCCTATCGATATTTTGTCAGTGTTACTTACTTTGTACAGCCACTCAAAGGATGGCTCTGGATAAGTGCAGCTTGTTGTTCTACATTGAATATTAACCAATGTCATGCCCAAGTCAGCATTCATGTCAGGTGTTTGAGTTAAGTCAAGTCCTCGGGGAATTGCTTCAAAGGAGAAACAAATACATGAATACATGGTAGTCTTTAAGCAGTAGAACTAACAAGAGGCCCAAGTGTGCGTGATATCGTTCACCTGGGTAACTGACAAATGTAAGCCTGTGAAAGCAAATTTATACATGTAATGGAACTGTGGAGTGAAAAGAAACGTTCTTAACACTTAGTTAGCACTTTGTCTATTAGGCCTAACAAAATATGAGTGTATCTGGTTTTATGCCCCCAAAATTGAATTCTGGTCCAGTCATTACGAACATTTTGTGAAAAGCCTAATTTAAGTTATTATCTAATATTCTTTGCGAGGTTGTATGTACTAATAAAACTTGCTTTATCTTTCCTTCAGATCAGACAGTAGAAAAGTAAACAAAAATAGAGGATGAAGTTGGCAGATTAAGGAAGGAAAATCAGAAAACTGGAAGATCGTATGGCCTAGACGGAGGAAATATTAAGTAGTGACTGCTGCAGCAAGTTAAAAGATTCAAATTGTGGAAATCAACCAGGTGATCAGATGGAACAGCTGATGTGGGAGATAGAGAAATTTAGTAATAACGATGAGTACAAAGTGATTAAATTATTGGCCCTGAAGAGCTTGACAAAAGATAAGTTATTCAACAGGTCAATCTCTAGAAAGCAATCGGGCAAGTCAGGAGAATCCCCAAGACAGCCCCTTGATCAGTCAAAGTTGAAAATGCTTGAACAATAGGTGAAGCACAAATGACCCAATATTTTTCGAAACATTCTGATAGAAAAATGACAGAACATACAAAATATGTTACTAAGAGAGTAAAAATAATGAATATCATCTGTCATTTTACATGTGCTTTGTTGAATGCTAGAAATTTATTTGTAATTAAAAAAGACTGCGTTTAACATAATTTATGTTGCATTGTTACTGTTTTAAAATCATAATCTCCCCCAATGTTGTCTCATGATTATGGAGGAAAGGTTACCAATGGTATTTGTCTTTGGATAATGAAATTTTGTATAGGACCTGTTCATGAACATTCATGAATCATTCATTATTAGAAATTTAGGTCATCAATAGTTCATGAGTAATATATTGGTGCCATTTCATGTTCATGTACCATTCAACAATCTGTAAGAGAGATTAAACATTGGTTAGATAGAAGTCTAGAACAGGTGCTAACAGAGTAAGAAAACAAGTATGCTAAAACTGGTTGGTTGGATGGATGGTTGGCATTTAAAGGCACACAGTGTTCTCCCCATGACCTTTTACCGTAGCATTCCCCAATACACCATTATTTTAATAGCAGCAATACATTATCCCATCACTATTATATAGCTTATTACTTTTCGTGTCGAAAAATCTCGTCTGTTCGATGAGAAAAACATCCTCCCACTTAAAGTGGAGATTTTGTCAACAAGACACGTCACACCCGTGCACCTCTCCGCGCCTGCGCGAACATTCATCTTTTTCATGGACGCCATGGTCTATGGCTGTATCGTCGAACGTAACCTGAGAAAAATTATCTGCTGCGGTTTTCAACCACGTTTGGATCCTTCTCTCACCTAAATTCAATCTGGGTTACATTTGTACATCTCGTCTTATGTGTTTTATGCTGCCCTACGTCAGTGTTGTTCTAGAAAAGAGTCTTTCTAAATTGCCACGTGTACTCTGCCCTTAGGGGGGAGGGTACACCATGTGGTTTTTCTTTTCAGATACAATTTAGCTCACGGTAAGTCTTGTGTGTTCATTACAACGTGACATAGACAACCGAGATAGCACCGCAATTAGCAGGCGCATAATTCTACCAATTAAATATTTGTTTAAATATTATTGTTTTGCTAATTCATCAATTGTATCTTTATTTACCACGCGTGACGCGTCGCATTGCTACGCTGTACTTTCTTGGGAACAATAAAGTTTGTCAAGAAAACTAGACTCCTAATCCTTGTAACATGTATATGTATATTGTTTACCTGTAGACAAATTCCACTGTGGTGCATATAGACCGCTAAAGTATATGCAAACAGCGCGAAGTGAACTCGTGTGCATAGAGCACGCGACATATACAAAAAGGGTGAGTTTGCCACGGGTGGAAATAAAAGGTGAGTTTTACACGTTTTATTATTGTATTATTTTGTATAAAATGAGACAATTGTTTACCTTTGAACACCCACTGGGGTGCAATTAGCACGCAGTGGATGCAAAGAGGTCAGATGAACTGGTGTGTGTTTAGTACACAGTATATACAAACGAGGCGAGTTTCACCTGTGGGAATAATATAATATTGTTATTATTATTATTATTATTATTATTATTATTATTATTATTATTATTATTATTATTATTATCCTTCAGATAAATTCTTAATTCAGGGAACAATTGCCTACCTTGTGCAAATATACTGGAGGTGTATAACACCCGGTACATACAGACAGGTGAGTTTTACGTATGAAGAATAATACAATATTATTTTTATTATTATTGTGCTCTTTCAGAAACATTTTTCTTTTCAGAGAACAATGTGGGGTCAGTCTGTAGGAAGTATGGCCACAAGAAGGGCCCTTGGATACTCACCCAGACTACCTCACGTGTTTAAGTGTCCAACGTAAGAAAAACGTTGTACTTCTCGCAAATGACTAATGAAATCTGCAATCTAGCCGATTCCAGACGTATGTATAGAGTGCGGAAGAAACGTAATCAGCATCATCGTCTGAATTTTCAAATTTTTTCTCTTATAGAGTCTCAGGCTGGAACACACTGCGAGAAGACTAGTTATACAAGCTCCGGAGTCCCAGGAGTCTATGGGACCAATACTCAAGAGTCCGGAGACAGGAGACCTCTCCTGTAAGGGAGGGAGTGAACGTTCCAGGAAAGAAAAGGAGTAGATCGCCCCTCCCGGGAAGGGAGAAGACGAACATGAGCAGTAGCATGTTGCTTGTCTCAAGGTAGCGTGTTGAACACTCCATGTGGGAGGTGTTGCACCGCACCAAGCACTTCCAGAGAAGGAAGTGCACAGCTGTCTCAAGGTAACGTGTTGAACACTCCAGGTGGGAGGTGTTGCACCGCACCAAACACTTCCAGAGTAGCGTGTCGCACCGCACTCTGAGTAGTGATGAAGACAAACTGGCATCCGATATATCTCCTGACCGGTCACTGACCGGTGACCGGTCCGGTCACCGGTCAGTGTCGGGTGACCGGTGACAGGTCCGGTCACCGGGTATTGACCGGTGACCGGTCCGGTCACCGCGTATTGACCGGTCCGGTCACCGCGTATTGACCGGTGACAGGTCCGGTCACCGGGTATTGACCGGTGACCTGTCATCGGGTATTGACCGGTGACCGGTCCGGTCACCGGGTATTGACAGCTAGAGATGACCGGTCAATGTATGATGACCGGTCAAAAAAATAAAAAAATAAAAAAATAAAAAATAAAAAAAATTAAACGTACAGGATTGGGAGTCTGCCCACAGGGTTCAGACTAGGGAAGGGGATCGGATCGGGATCCCCCCTTTCCTATTATCCCAATGAATCCGTACGAGAGGTGGGGGCCCAGAGTAGAGGCGATGCCGCGGCTCGTGTCCCGCCATCGCCTTCTCATCAGGTGGCATTCACCTAAAAGGTGGAAGCATAGCATCATCCACGAAAGACAAGCGGTCTCGTCTTTATCCTGGAACATCTAGAACACATAGACGAACAAGTACGGGAAATGGCCCAAAGTTCATCTATGTCACTGTCTCATAAAGACATAATGATGCCCAGCCACTCTCCTGCTCGGAGTGTTCTAGATGATGATGCGTTTATCTACCCTCGTTGACTCCAGTGAGATCGAGGTAGAAACAGCTTTTTTGTCGCCTCCTATCAGTCCCACCAGTTCCTTTCACTTAGATGATTTGGAAGAGATCTGGTCTTGTGATAACGCTGTAACTTGTGCCCAAAACCATCTTGCGCACAGCCCGAGAAGATCCTTTCCAGTTTAAAGGATCTCCGGGACCCAGCCACAACCACATCTCCTGCTCCTTCTACATTCCTCAACGATTGAGGAAATGTCATAGAGGTTCTTCCACAGACCAACCTGTGCTAGACGGCGTAGAGGATGGTCTGTCCCTCCCTCTACTTGAGACCTTGGTCTCTGCCTCTACTTACTGGGTACATTCCCGAAGTGAAAACCCATTAAGAACCGCTCCAGTTGGATGCAGATGTCTCAAGTGAGTATTATAATTGAAGCCTGGGCATGCCTCCCTGCTCAAGCCTTTGAGCAGAGGGGCCGACTCTGCTCACCATAGCTTCCTATGCAGACATTTTCTCAGCTACTTCGTTTAGTATGCTGAAGGAAGCTGCTTTGAAACCAGCCGCATTACCATGCGTGCTGGAAGCTGTGATCAAGACATCACGATGGTTTTATCATTGGAACTTCTTCCACCATAACACTGTGCTGGACTCCTCAAAGGTCTTATTTACCATAGGAAAGACCTTCTAAGGGCTGCTCCATTGGAAGCCAAGAGCCTCTTCAGAGGACTCATCCCCACTGTGGCTTCACAAGATTTGAAGGATCATGAACATGGTTCCTTCACAACTGCACCTGGCCCATCGTAATCGGCCAGAAAGCACACTAAGGTGATTTGCTCCCAGGGGCCACAACTAAATTTTAAAACAGATGCAGCCCCAGTCCAATGCACAAGTTCAAATGAGACCTCCTCCTCCTGAGTAAAGTCCTCAAGAGGAACTTCCCCAACCCACCTTCCTTTCTCAAGGAAGGCAGTGTGGTGGTGGGGGGAATGGCTCTAGGGACTCGTATTCTCTCCTGCCGTGCAGTCCTCTCCTATTGTCCCTGTAGGTACTTGTCTAGCCCTCTTTTCAGAGGTTTGGTCAAGTAACTTGAATGATGGGTGTGTCCTTTCTATGTAAGTGAGGGTTACCGGTTTCAGTTTCTGGGAACAACCTCCTCTATCAATGACCCCGATGTTCTTCACAAGTCCAAATTGGGGAACATTAAATGAAGAGGTGCACACCCTTTTACAGAAAGGGGCAGTCAGAGGTTCCTGAACGATCAGTCTCCGGCACTCTACTTCCAATTCTTCCTGATCATCAAGAAAAGTGGGAAATTGTGTATCATTTTCGATCTCCCCCAGTTAAACCGGTGGGAATACCTCCGGGTTTGCTTGGACCAGGAAGTCTTTCAATTCTGGGTTCTGTCATTCGGAATCGCTTCTGCACCCCGAGTCTCAACCCATGTTATGGGAGTTGCAGTGTCCTATCTCTGATTACTGGGAACCCCGATTCTCCAGTATTCTCACGTATAGCTAGCTGATCCATATTGTTCAGGTTCAGTCCCACCATCAGGACCTGTTCCGTTGTTGGTTCACAGTAACTCGGTTGGGTTTGTTTTACCCAACCTTAAGAAGTCAGAACTCGTTCCATCTAATTACGTTGGGATGAACCTTTTCGTGAACCAGAAATTAAAAAAGAGAAGAATCCCGGGTTCCACCGGATCACATAGATCGAATCCTGGCAATGCTAGAGGCGCTACGAGCAAGAACATTGCTGTCTGCATGACTTTAACTATCCTTTTTGGTAACCTTGAATGCCGCTGCAGATCTGGTTCCCTTAGGATGGCTCCATATGCGCCCTCTAAAGTTTCTCCTTCTCGCAAGGGGGAAACCACACAAGGATTCTCTATCAGCTCTGATTCCTCTAGGAACAACCTAGAAATGAAAGCTTTATTTCTAGCATTGCAAGGGTGCATCGACACAGTAAGGGGTTGATCTGTCATGGTCTCCTCCGACAACGCGCTTGTCGTAGTGTGTCTCAGACATCAAAGAGACACACATGCCCCTTCTCTTTCCGTGGAGGTCTGGAACCTCCTCCTCTGGGCCACCTCGTAGAACATTTCTCTCCGAGTTTACCACATCCCAGGGATGAAGAACGTTTTAGCGGACAGTCTGTCTAGGTCAGGCAAATCAGTTCTCATGGTATGGACTCTTCACTGCGAAGTGACAGAATCCCCTTTTCAATCACTATGGGGAAGGCCCCTCGTGGAAATCAGTTTTCATGGTATGGACTCTTCACTGCGAAGTGACAGAATCCCCTTTTTAATCACTATGGGGAAGGCCCCTCGTGGACTTGTTTGCGACCAGGCTCAACAACAGACTTCCCTTTTATGTCTCTCCAATCCCGGACCAGAGAGCTTGGGCAGTGGATGCATTCAGCTTCCAGCGGGATCGTTGTCCGCATACGCCTTCCCACCATTGCAACTACTACCGCAAGTTCTGCAAAAAGTAAGAACTTCCACTGCCCGGATCATTCTCATAGCTCCGTCATGGCCCCAACGATCTTGGTCAACGATCTTTTAGACCTATTGGTAGACCAATCCAGGTCTCTTTCTTACAGGAGGGATCTTCTGTCACAACACAGGGGCTCCCTCCTACGCAACAGCCCACACATTCTCCACCTTCACGCTTGGCTTATCTCAAGCGATTTGTCTGCCAGAACAAGTTTCAGGCCGGGTTGCCAGTTGCATCATTCAGGCCAGGAGAGCTTCTACATCCAAGGCCTATGATACCAGGTGGAGAATCTTCTGTGATGTGTACAGTAGGAAACGTGTTGATCCCAGCTGTCCCTCGGTAACTGCCATTGCTGATTTCCTTTTGTTCTTTTCGAGAACAAAAGATGTTCAGTATTAACTATCAAGTGCTATAGAGCCGCCATCTCTAACACACTTAAATTTTCTCAGGGCTCGCAAATCGGTTCAGATCCGCACCTTGCTGATCTCATTCAGTTTTTTGAGCTACAGAGACCTGTCTCCCACTCTCTTACGCCCAGATGAAATCTATCATGTGTTTTATGGTCCTTAACCAAAACCCCCTATGAACCAGTGAGTGAGGCTTCCCTTCAGGACCTCACACTCAAGACTGTGTTTTTACTCGCTTGGCGTCTGCGAGAAGACGTAGCGAGATTCATACATTGTCTGTTGATACTGGCTGCCTCCGGTTTAATGGCAATTACGAATCCGTTTCTCTCCTTTGTCAGCCAAATCAGTTACCTGCAGTGGCCCCATCACCTATAGAGATTCCCAGTCTCAGTCGAATCTGTGCTGGAGATGATCAAGATAGGTTTTTTATGCCCCATTAGGGCACTGCGTTTCTATCTAAATGCTTGAAAAGTGGAAAAGAAGGGCAAGAAACGTCTTTTCCTTCCTCTTAAGGGTTTCGTTGATATTTTGGCCTCCACTATGTCACGGTGGATTGTCACCACAATTAAAGAGCTTATCAGTCTCTTACTGATAGAGACCTCTCTTTTACGAAACTAAAAGCCCATGAGGTTCGAGCAGTCACTGTCTCATGGGCCTATCTAATCACTCTTCCTTGGAGGACATCATGAAGGCAGCATTTTGGCGATCCCATACTACCTTCTCTACCTCCGCTAATTGCGGAGGTACTCTCTCTTGGGACCCATAGTTGCAACACAACATATGGCCCGGAGGGACTCCAACAATTTGTAAATTGGATCTCTCCCTCAAATGGTGAGCACTTTCCATTTTTCTCTGTTTTTGATCAGTTTAACACATCAGCCTACCCGCCTAACTGACAAATTCAGCTATATAATAGTGATGGGATAATGTATTGCTGCTATTAAAATGTAGTTTTTTTTTTTTTTTGGGGGGGGGGGTAAAACTAATTTTAATTATGCAATACTTACCCATCACTATTATCAAATGCCCTCCTCCCACCCCGCTCTGATGTCCTGGCGTAATTTCGTCTATGAAAAAGATGAATGTTCGCGCAGGCGCGGAGAGGTGCACGGGTGTGACGTGTCTTGTTGACAAAATCTCCACTTTAAGTGGGAGGATGTTTTTCACATGGAACGGACGAGATTTTTCGACACGAAAAGTAATAAGCTATATAATAGTGATGGGTAAGTATTGCATAATTAAAATTAGTTTTACCCCCCCCCCAAAAAAAAAAAAACCAACTACATTTTACTAACATGTAAATAAAAAGTGTTGGATTATTCTATCATTTATATTTGAAATATTTATCCAACAATAAACAGCTACTTTGCAACTGGTATGTATTACATTATAAATTAAGTGGTGATATATGTATCACTGTATCAGAATATCGACATCTTTTTCCTGACACAAACATAGCTAAAAACATCAGGCGATGAGCTCAAGTGCGTGGATCTAACACCCCCCGGTTACTCCATCAAGTCGTTCCCCCGCCACTCCCGCAGAGGTGGCATTGCTGTCATTGCAAAAAACTCCATGATCAACCGTTTTAATCACACTACAACCTTCAATTTCTACCACACATCGTTTGAACTAGTCCAAACCACACTCACACTGGAACAAAGGTCAGTACATTTTTTCTGCCTCAACCGCCCTCCTCCTAGTAGAAAAAACAAGCTGACTGAATCTCTCTTTTTGGAACAGTTTCTGAATCTCTTAGAGTATGGAAATTAGATAGGTGGCAACCTGATTATTCTTGGAGATTTCAACTTTCACTTTGACAGTCCTGGAAACCCATACACATCAAAACTCATAGATTCCATTCACGTTTTCAACCTCAAACAGTCAGTTAACCAACCCACCCATAAACATGGTCACATTTTAGACTGGATTCTTCATGGACCTGATGATAATATTCTACAGTCCTCCCTGGTGTCCCACGAACTTGCATCAGATCACTTCTGCATTATATGCCATCTTGACGTATCAATCCCTAACCCTCCACCTTTATTTGCTACTAAGAGAAACCTCCGTATGAAAAATAGAACCCAGCTAATGCATGACATCCAAGCAATCCTGACATCTTTGTTGTTCTCCTACGGCAGAACAACTTGATAACTGCCTGCGTTCATTGCTTGACAAACATGCCCCAGCAACCAGTGCAGAGTGTCAATTCAAAAGTGTTCTCCGTGGTATAGCAGTGTTAGGGACCATCCTCGCACTGCTAAAAGAGACCGCCGTAAGGCTGAGAGGCTTTGGCTTTCCACCAGACTCACTATTCATAAGCAAATATACTAAGCCGCTAAGAAGATTGTTACAAACATAGTCCATGCAGCGAAATCAGCCCACTACAGTACTAAGATTGCTGAAAGTTCCAGCTGCAAAGAGCTCTTCAAGATTACTAACGAGCTAATGTCAAGGAACAAATGTACACCACTTCCAACTACCTTCTCTTCAGTCGACCTTCCGGCGTTGTTTGCAAATTTCTTCCGTGACAAAGTACAAACCAATAGAGATAAGCTTGACAACACAATTTCAATTGACTCGTCGTCGCCATACAGTTGCGATACAGAATTTCAGCAGCAACCGTTAACAGCATTTGAACCTGTCTCTATGGATTTAGAAAGTACAATCGTGATGAAGAGTGCCCCAAAGTCACGTGAATTTGATCTAATTCCAACATCACTACTGCTTGAGTGCTTAGATCCAATATTGCCTTCACTAACTGATGTTATTAATTCTTCTCTCTCATCCGGGGAATTCCCATCATTTTTCAAAACTGCCATTGTAAAGCCTCTGCTGAAGAAACCAACACTTGACCATAACGATTTAAAGAACTACCGCCCAGTTTCTAACCTCCCATTCATGTCAAAATCTTAGAAAAAGTTGTTCTATCCCAACTTGTATCTCATCTGAATTCAAACAGTCTTTTTAGCAATGTACAGTCTGCATATCGCCCTCGCCACAGTACCGAAACTACCCTTCTAAAAGTAGTTAACGACACTCTCTCTGCTTTGGATAGTAGAAAGATTGCAGTCCTCACCCTCCTTGACTTGTCTGCAGCATTTGACACAATAGACCATGATATATTACTTCACCGTCTCCATCATGTATTTGGCATTCACGATACAGCCTTACTAGGGTTCAAGTCCTACTTGGTCAACAGGACACAAATTGTGTCCGCAAATGGAAAACACTCCAGTCCAGTTGATCTATGTTTTGGTGTTCCACAGGGTTCTGTTCTTGGACTTGTTCTCTTCATGCTATACACTCAGCCGCTCTCAAGTGTCATAGATCGTCATCCAGTGTCTCACCAATTGTACGCTGACGACACCCAAATATACAAATCGAGCCACCCAACTGAAGTTGATGCTACCATCCAAAGTGTAGAGAAGTGCATTTCCGATGTGAAATCACGGATGACATGTAACAAGCTGCAGATGAATGATGATAAAACTGAAGCCATTTTGATTACAACACAAAGACTTTCTCATTCACATTCTTTACCTCAAACAATAAATATCAGCAACACCAACATTAAATTCACACAGTCAGTACGAAACCTAGGTGTTACTCTAGACAGTACTCTCTCATTGCACCAACATGTCATGAACATATGCAAGGCTGCATATCTTGAGCTGAGATGCATCAGCTCCATTCGCAATTAGCTTTCAGTTGATGGCACTAAAACACTTGTGTGTTCCTTAGTACTTTCAAGACTGGACTATTGTAACTCAATTCTATCTGGTTCATCTCAGTATCTACTGCAGAACTTCAAAAAGTTCAAAACACAGCTGCTCGGATCATTCTTAGAATACCACGAACAGAGCACACCTCCCCCTGCTCTGTACCCTACACTGGCTACCCATTCGATCCAGAATCAAACACAAAATTTTTTCTCTATGCTATGTTTCATTGACTGGCTCCAGTCCAACATACCTATCTCACCTCACCCATGTGTACACACCAGCAAGATACTTACGCTCCTCTTCCGACACTCGTATTCTCATTATTCCCACTATCAAAAGGAAGTCATACGGACAACGTTCTTTTGCATACAAGAGCCCAGCAATGTGGAACGAATTGCCCACTGAACTTAGACACAAAGACACAGTGATCTCATTTAAGAGTGCTCTTAAAACTCACCTATTTTGACTGCAAGAATAGACCTACAGACTTAATAATGTTTCCTTACCTTAACTATTTTCAGCATGTTTTTGTTTTCTAATTTCATGGTATTTGTTTTTCGTAATCATATCATTATATATGTTTTTCAGGTGTTATCTAATGTTGTAAAGCGCTTAGAGCTTCTAAAGATTAGGCGCTATACAAAGTCCTCATTATTATTATTATTACTATATTGCTGCATTAATATGCTTCATTTTTTTTGTGTCAGAATTGCAAATCAAAGCATACAAATTTCAATTATTGAGCTATTTCTATAATGCACAGATGAACCTAAAACCACTTATGTCTTTGATATTTGGAATAAATATAACTTGGATACTTTCACAGTTTATTTAAATTCAAAGACAAATGAGTTTTGGCATTAAATCATGGTATAACTTAGGGGAAAAAAAATAGTATGTAATGTTATGACTAGGGGTAATGTAACAAAAGAAAAGACACAAACAAGCTTCCAAGATTTAAAATACAAATCTTCAATTTCCTAAAATATTACAATATTTCAACAATCAAAGTGAAAGAATTATAAAATAATTTACAATATAGAATATCCTTTAAAGTCCTAAATTGTTCTAAAGTTCACTGATCCAGAAGTCAATCCAAATATTCCGAATGTAGTATGTTCCGAATGAAGTAACATTCACTGTACTAATGTGTTAATAAGAATAAGTTATATCCAAGTAATCCTTGCGAATATGGAATATCACAAGTTCTTTAAATGTTTCTGATAATTCCACGGAGCTGTGTAATTATTAAGGTTGAAGAAACAGTACTAATCCAGAATGCACTGTATTAAAATAAATAGATCTCCAAAGTAGAATATCCCACACACAAAATTAACCAAATTCGTTTATGACCTCTCAATTCAATGTAACTATGAAGAATGATGAATATTGCGATTAATCTTATAATATAGTCTCCCACTGCGCAGAAACAAAATAAAACCCATTGCGTCTTTGATAAACAACAGGACATTTCGAAACATTGCAACCCTTTCTGAACCAATCAGAAACTAGGTTATGCGTGACATCTCCAAGTACTTTTACACTAACAGTCAATAATGTATTGACTCTGAAAAATCATAGAATCTAGGTCAGAAGTTCATACTCTCTCACGCGCGGAAAACACGTCACATGACTAAAGCTACAAGCGACAATTCCAAGACCAATGTACTCAGTGAAATATTGATCGAGCCTACCGTATGTATACTCACAAGATGACAGCTGTTTAGACTAAGAACAGAGATCATAAACTAATAAACTATACCATTATTAAAAGAAAAATATATATAATTCCGTAACAGTAAATATATATACATCATTTTTATTTCATCGATATTAATTATTTGCAATTTTATGATGATAACGCGTATTTGAAAACATTTAAAGATGCTACTTTGGTGATTGAAGTAAAGTAAATTGTTTAGGAACAAAACACTGCCAGGTCTGTGCAGGTCACAAGTCTATTATGCAAACAACTTAGTACAAGCCATCCACAAAGTTTGGTAACTGTAAGTGGTGGACACCTCAAGTTATTGTGCAGATACCAAATTGGCAACAGACAGATGGACAAATACATGGACAACACCATATAAAGATATAGTTTTATTTTTTAATTGACTATTTGGTTTGGCAAATATATAAGTTCATTACCAAAAATTGAAAGCACTGTACACTAGGCTATTGTAATATGTTGGTCCTTTTTGCCTATCTCTATACATGTTACTGGCAAAAATAAAATATGTATCTTTAGTCGATGATAGTACTTGAATTTATTTTTGTAATATAGTACTCAAACTGATAATTCAGTAAAAAATCTAAAAACTGTAAAGCACAGGAAAAACAGTCGTTATGTGTCTAACATCAAAATCACACACTGTAACCTACAATTTTACAAGGGCATTGAGGGGAAGGAAATCTTGTGAGTGTTACAGGTTAATTTTTTTAAAAAGTTCTTATAAAGTAGGCTAGTTACTGTGTGAAATAGTTCAGAGTATTGAACCAAATTGTTAGTTTACTTAAAACGTATGTCTATCTATAATTTCATGCATTCATATTTTGTATATTTATTTTGGTCATGGTACACTAAATGTCAGAATTTTGTCTAACTGATTAAATTGAAATAAAAAGAATTATTTACTTTGATAAGAAGTTTCTACTATTATATATCCAAAATGTTTTTTGGAGTTTTGAGGCAAGAAACTAATTTTAATTATGTAATACTTACCCATCATTACTTTTCTTGTGACAAAATCTTCGTCCGTTTGATATGAATGCATCCTCCCATAGAGTAGAAAATTTTCATTTGGAATCAGTCCACTTGTGTACCTTGCATGCCCATGTGCAAAACAGTCATCTTTTGTGTAGACAAACGATTATACCAAGACATCAGTGCAGGATGGGAAGAGGGCATTCAGCAATTGTGATGGGTAAGTATGCATAACTGAAATTAATTTTGCCACCCCACCCCACCCCACAACAAAAAGCAACTACATTTTGATAGTACAAGTATGTACCCGTTACTATTGCGTAGCTGAATTTGTCAGTTAGGTAGGTCGGTTGGTGTGTAAAACTGATAATAAAACAACAAGGAGAAAATGGAATGTACTCACCATTTGGGAGAGTGATCATTTTTACTGCATGTAAGTATTCTCTGGGCTACATGTTGTACCGCGACAATGGTTCTCAGAGAAAAAATGCTCGCACTCTGCTACATTAAAGAGCGGAGGTAGAAGAAGGAGAAGGTAGCATGTGATTACCAAAATGTTGCTTTGATGATGTCCTCAATGAAGAATGGTTAAGTAGGCACATGAGACAGCGACCACTCAAACCACATGGGCTTTTATTTCATAAAAGGTCTCTATCAGTAAGGGACCTCTGATAAGCACTTTTGATGGTAGCAGCAATCTATCGTAAAATTGTGGAAGCCAAAATATCAACAGAGCCCTGAAGAGGAAGAAAATGATGTTATAACTCTTTCTTTTTTCTTTGGAGGAATTGAGATAGAAACATTGTGCTCTAACAGGGCATACAACCTACAACCTAATGACAATTCTCCGTTCTATGGGAGGATTATTCAAATCAAATGGATGAGGTTTATCATTATGAATAAGAGTATAGTCTGCAATAACAACAGTCACGTATTACTGCTATTAAAATGTATAATTTATGGACATTTTTGGGATCATTCAGAATAGCAGATAGATTTTCTGTTGACAGCCAAAATGTCCAAATGATGTGTATTTCTGCCTCATGAATTATTATGTATGATTTACGGTAGTGATAAATTGCCATAATTGTTCCAAATAGTCAGTTTTATTGTTTATAATACATGTATATTGAAAATTTCCAAATACTAACTGCAACAAGTAATTTTTGTGGTATACCCAAGTGTACTGGATGTTTAAAATTACCTTTAAAATAATATTTTATATATTAAGAACATGAAAAGAAGGCAAATTATGTACATGCATCTATGTTTATTTCTTCTAAACATAATCATCATAAATAAGATGCATCTGGAATTATTTAATACTACTTTCTATATGAATATTTTGAACAATAAAAAGTGTTGCACCATGTAAATCAAAGAAATTATTCTTCACTTCAGATAGGAAACTCATCAAATGAAAATTGCTGAGAAAGCAAAATACCAAAAAGAAATGTAAAGAAATGGTAATTTCAAACTGAGTACAATTATTCTTTATAACACTGTTCATTGGAGCCATAAAAGTGACCTACATTATAAGTAAAGGAGCCTGATATTGAGGGAAGTTACAACATGGCTGTGTCATCATAGTGCATAAAAACACAAATCAGACCCCAGTTCACAAAAGTTATTATCTCAAAATTTCCTTCTGCAATTAAAATATTTGAATAACACTTTCTTATTGCTTGGCTGGTAAAAATGATTTTGTTAAAGAATATATTCAGTAGATATCCAGGATTAAAATACATTATTAAAATCTTAATTTTTTATTTTTTGCTTAAAGGAGTCTTGGCTAATCTTGTAGGAAATTTTGAAGATTTCCTTTAATTTTGAGCTTTATACTAAATTCTTGTTTCAATATTAAATAGATGTATTAAATTATAAAATTAAAAGGTGATTTTACATCCTTTCTATCATGTCTTCCTGTGACAAAAATATTGATATTGTCCGAAGTACCATAAGCAAGACAATGTTAAATCCCAATATGAGGAGGAATTTTTTAATTTTGGTGAAACCAGGGTCACAGTATTTTATGATTTGAAATCATATTGTATTTTCTTCTTAGCAGACAAAAACTAAAATTAAGTGAAATAATTCAAATAGCAATGATAAAAGAAAATCCACACATTTTAATGGAATTCATGATCACAACTATGCTGTAAGAGAAGCATAGGTGTACTGAGGGGCTTTACAGTGATGAACCACTGTGTTTAAACAAAAGAAGAAAACAAAACATTACATTTACAAGATTAAAAGCATTATATGCAAAAAGGAGAAATTCATTAACATTTTAATATAATGTACTTGAAATATTACTAGTGTTTTGTTGGTATCGCATCTGAATCTTGTGAATAAAAACTTGTGTATTCTCAATGCTGAGTAAGTTTATTACCAGCTCTTTAAAGAAACTGGCAATTATTGCCAATGTATTGACATCGTGAAATTAATGAAATGTCAACAAAGACACAAAAAAAACAACAACAAAAAAACAGCCATCTTTTTTGTCAAACCTGCCCATTATTAACAATTCAAAAACATCAATATTGAGCTTAATGGCCCAAACTAAATATTCATTTAAGCTTAATCTTGGGTGTGGAAAGATCAATGTGTGAATAGACACACACATGGAATCCAAAGTAATTTTGCTATGTCGAGTATCTGCCAAGGCAAGCTAGATAAAAACTGTCTTGCAACACCTGAGATTAAGCTGTAGTAATATGCCTCAGTCAACATAGTTGATTGTTTACCCTGAAGTTTTCCTGAAGATCATCTCCTATTCTCAAGATTAATTAGCTAAAGATTATCATTTTCCATCAAGGAAATCAGAAATTATTTAATTTGTATGTTCAAAGACCTGTATGTTGATAGGTATATTTTCAAACATTCAAGTGAGAAAAAGAGGCAGTTTACACAGCTAATTGAGGCAACTCTCATGCAATTACAAGATAAGGCAATCAGAGATATACAAGCACCATTTCACAGATTACTTAATTGGCTGACAACAGCTAGAGTGATGTCCTGCTATGTCCTTTGAACACTGCTGTGGAAGAGCCCATTAGGCTAATTTGCATAGCTAAAGTACACTAAGCAAAAACAAATCAATTCATTTGAAGTTAAATAGATCAGAAAGATGTGTTGAAGAACAAAAGTTATAATTACACATCAATGCCTTGAATGAGAATGTTGAACCGCCTTGAAAGAGGATGTTTAAACCATCTTTTGTTAAGATTATTGGTAAGTTTGTGATCTGCAGCAATGTTTCCTTGAAATTGGATTTTACTCCATCTATAATATACAAAACATGACAATGAATGAATGCGGGGATCAATCCCAAAAGTAACTAACATGTTAAACAATCATTGACAGACCATTTGTTACTAACACTAAAGTACTGTTTTGCAAATTCATTGTAGAGCACAATCTGCCATTTTCAGTTGCAGATCATTTTTTAGATCTGTGTAAGGAAATGTTCCCCGATAGCGATATCACTCAATTGCAAAAGAACAAAAACATTGAATATCATAATAAAAAATGCAATTGCACAAATGTTGGACAAACAAGTTACCGACTTCTGCCAAATTAATTAATCTAATGACATGGGAGGTGACAAGATTGTCGCTATATTTTTATCCACGTGTATGACCATACCTTGAAGAAATATGTACAAAGTTTGCAAGACTATCAGTATTGTAACATTGGGAAAAGCCAGAAAATATAACATGCTGAATGGAACATTCAGATTAGTTCACTTCATTATTATTACTCGTTATCTAAATCTTGTTAAACTACCAACTATTATTCGACCCATGCTTTTCAGGATGATTTTAAGAATTAAAAAGCTTGATTGAAAGACAGTCATAAGCACATGCTCATGTTTACACAGTTGGTTTGTGCTCATAGAGAAATTGCTTTAACACCCTTACTGGAGGCATTTAATGCTAATATAGTAATTAGAAGCTAGGCTCCATAAAGCTTGAAAAAGAAAACATGTCTCCCTCCCCCCCCCCCAATTTTTTTAAAAAATAAATAAATATTCGGTCCCTAATGTAATTTATACTTTCCTTTCTATAGAGACAAGCATATCTCATATCGTCAAACTGAATCAGATACCGTTCTGACAATGCCAGCATTATGCACAGCAAGAACAGCTAAGTTCTGACTGGGATTTGCTCAGAAAATCCAGCAGGAAAGTTTGAACAGCTGTAAAATCTGGTCTCTACTGAGTGCTTGCATTACCTTAAAACCCCCTATTTAACTATTTACAGCAGCAAAAACTGCATCTAATTAAGACTTTATTCCACTGTCCAATGGAATTTAAAGACAGAAACTTGGTGTAATTATTTATTTAAAGTTTCTGTGTGTAGTTGTGGTTATGTGAGTGTTGGTGCATATGTGTGTGTGTGTGTGTGTGTGTGTGTGTGTGTGGTGATGATATTTTGATAGTGCTAAGTGTACCAACTATTTTCTGTTAGTAAGTGTAGTAAATGATTTAAAGAAATGTCATTTTCTTTTATTCAAATTTGAATTTCCAGTCGTTTTATGATGGCCTATATGAAAAAATAGCCTATTCTCAATTGGACAATATCACTTTATTTTGGTAACGCATACTGACGACACCTTTCAGATGTCAAAACACTTTTTTAATCCCACAGCACTACTTGGGAATATGGTAGGTATGATATAGGCAAATTTAAAAAAAATGTTCCTTTGCAATTGATCCATTTTATATACTGAAACCATGCATATATAAAAGCTGTAATGATCATTGTTTGACTTTTATATTCTATGACTTCAACAAGCTTGGTAAGGAAATCCATTTTATGCAAATATTGAACACACTTTAGTTTTAACACTAAGATTTGTGTGTTGTTCTTTCATACAAAGTTATAGGTCAAACTTGATTACATAAATATTTGGACAGCTTTTTAAAATGTAATCGAATCATAATTTGTGGAATACTGTGTATCTGGAAAGGCCATGAAGATTGCCAAGCTACGGTATATGTAGTTAGAAGTTAGAGTTAACAAACAGGATAAAAATGAAATGCTTGGCAGACAAGATAGAAACAGGTGTGCTATGAATAGAACAATATATGCTCATTTGTGAGTAACAACCCTCTATGTGGATAACTGAAATGTTTAGTAAAGAAACCATTTTCTTTCTTCTGTCAGAGTGACTGTGACCTTTAACTTTCTGATATCAAAATCAATAAACTTCTTCCTTACTTTAAGTGCAAACCACCCATAAAGTTTGGTCCTGGTATGTGATGTAGAACTAAACTGTTAATGTTCAGAAACAATTTTTCTTCTTTCATTTAGTGACTTTTGTCTTTGACGTGTTGACCTGAAAGTCAATTCAGGTTTCTTTTTTACACCAAGAGCAAGCCATCACCAAGGTTTGGTTGAGGTATGTGACGTAGAACTTTTGTTATTGTGTAGAAACCAACTGTATTCTTTCTGCCATAGTGATCTTGACCTTTAAAATGTTGACTCCAAAATCAATAGTATTTTCTTACTTAAAGTAATTGTGCAAAACACATATTTCTTCTCTGTCATAGTGACCTTGGCCCTTGACCTTTTGAGTCTGAAATCAGTAGGATCTTCCTTACTCAAAGTGTAAGCCATTCACAAAGGCTTAGATGATGATGATGATATATGACCGCAGATTATAGAGAACTCAAGTTAGTGTGCAAAATCCATTTTCTTTCTCTCAGTCACCTTTGGAGTCTGAAATCCGTAGGATTGTTCATCACTCCAAGTGCAGGCTCATAACTCTAGATAATGGCAAACTTGAATTATTGTGTGGAAGCCATTTTTCTTTGTCAAGTGACCTTGACATATGATCTTTTGGCCCCAAATTGATAGGGTTCTTCCTCACCCCAAAGTCAAGTCATTCACAAAGTCTGGTAATTGCAGATGGTGGTGAACTCAGAGTTGTTGTTCAGAAACCACTGTCTTTTGTTTAGTCACAATGACCTTGACCTTTGAGGTTTTGAGACCAAACTCCCTATAGTTTTTCCTTATGCAGTGCAAGCAATTCACAAAATTTGGTAACTGTAGATGGTAGACAACTCGAGTTTTTTGTCTGAAAATGTAGTTGGTAACAGACAAATGGATGGACATTGTAACAAAATATGGCTGCCGTAAGGCAGGCATATAAAAAGGGGACCTGATGTTACTCACCTGGATTAAACAACTCAAAAGTTGACAGTTTTTCTAAGCAGGCTTCTGTAATATTTCAAGAACATGTCCTATGTAAAACACTCTCTCAACCTTGATATCATGTCAATTTTATCTCCTGTACTATAGTAAAGAAAAATCCAAAGAGAATGGGTAGCTCTAGATAGCTCACAATCAAATTCATGTAAGATATTAATGATATAATGCTGTTTACCATGTTGTATCAAAATCAAATGAGAAATATAGTCTTTAGTGATGTTCCAAGCTCAGCCAATCAGATGCAAAATTACCTCATTAACATGGACAGATTTCACTTTTTTATAGAACCCATCTAACACCATGATGAAATATGCTTATTTACCATATTTGAGCAAAATAAAATCTAAATTCTCCAGTGGGAACAAACTCAACCAGTCTCATACAAGATTACCTTGTAAGTATTTCGAGATATTTGATTATAATCAAATGCAAGCAACATCTTGATAATATAAGACTATTTAGTAACTTGGATCAAAATCTGATCATAAAAAGAGTCACACAGAGTGTTGACAAGCACAGACAGTCAGATGCAAGATCAGTAATTAATATGCAGGATCTCCCTCTAGATCAAACCTGTCAAAGACAATGATGCCATAAGACTATGTTCCAAATTTGAGCAAAGTCAGATCAGAAATATGGCCTACAGAGTGTTAACAAGCTCACCTCATTAATATGTGTGGATCTTGCTAATTATCAAATACTTCTGAGATCTTGATGACAAAACCCATGTTTCAAGTTTGACCAAAACAGGACCAGAAAAGTAGCCTCCAGATTTTTAACAAAGTCAGCCAATCAGCTGCAAGATCAACTCATTTATATCTGTAAATCTCACTCATTCTCGAACTCATCCAAGACTTTGATGATATAAGCTTATATTCCATGTTCGATAAAAATCAGATTAGAAATATGGCCTCCAGAGTTGTATCAAGCAATTGTTAATGGAAGGAGAGAAAAGAGAGGACATACATATGCCATACCATAAGCCCACTCTGTGAGCTAACAATGAAAGACTGCAATAAAAATCAACTTACTATAAATCTGAAGACTGATGCTGTAATTGGTACGTTCATACTGACATGTCCACACTCTTTCATCTCTTGTTCTGTTCAAAGATTGGAAAATAAATTCTGTCTTATCAGAATCTGCTTGGAATGCGTAGCTGCTATATGTTTCTGGACTACATGCAGTGCTGCTGCATAATACTAGACCTCCAGGTAGGGACCAAAATCCTGGTGCAGGAACAAAGCACGAAATTGTAGCTGTCTGGTTCACCTCTGGGATTTTTGGAGTTACTACAATATTCCCTGCAAATGAATACCAGGCCTCGCAGTCACAAACAGTTTGAACATTCAATTAAACTTGGACTCAGAATGTTACAATGAAAGATAATACTTACAATTTCTCAATATCTTTACATTTTTGCATGTATGCAGGGATTAAAACAATAAGATCAAGCCAAAATCTCATTGAATCCAAGCTAGCTCTGCACAGATATACAAAAGCTATACACATTTGAAATCTGAGCATGATTTCAGTTTTTATGACCAGTTAGATTTACTTGGTCAGTTTATATGAACATTTATTCTTTTCGATCTCATACGGTGATAGCAAGTTTTTGTTTTTAAGTTCCTTGTTGCATTCATATACAAAACACCATTTTATATTATGGTCCTCCAATGACAGTTGCAAGAGAGGGAAGAAAATAGAATCTGGAAAAACATGGAACAAATTACATAATATGTCAGCATTTTGCATTTTAATGTTACAGACCATAGCAGCATTTGGATCATACACATATGGTCCAGATCATAGGAATATGTGCTGCTAGTCTGATTCTTTTCCACGCTTGCAGCAGGCAAATATTGACTTGTTTTTACTGAGCTAAATATAGCAGACAGAAAAATATGGATATAACACTAGACATGTAAAAAGTACTCCTACTCAATGCAGTGTAAAATGTCATCAATTAAATGAGTTGTAATCACTTCTTTTTATATCTGGAGTTATATCTGCTGATAAACACTTCTTACCTGTGCAAGGTATAATCATTTTCTCATCATCACTCTTATCAATATAGAGTACTAGAAAGGAGTCAGACTCAAAACCTGAAAATCATCTTTTTTAACCCAAGAGATGGTGACGAAAATTAAAAATGTGTTTTTACAGAACAATTTCATATCGTTTACATTAACAGAATAATATTATGGTCCGTGTTTGTAATATGTGCAAGAATAGGCACATTGTTGAATAGGCAACATGTCAAAAAACTTCTCAATACTTCATTTGGAATACAGCATGTCATTCAAATAGCACTATTTAGTACACGTGTAGACCATTTTCAAAGAGTATTTCTTTATTCTAAGTTGTTTACTTTATCACAATGTTATAGTTTCCCAAGGTGATGTCAGAATTAAGCACGTTAGAGTAGATCTATATTCATTTTCATACATGTATACATTGTCAATAAATAAGTCATTTTCATAACTAATCTTCGCCTCTTTACTAATTCAAAACCCACTCTGTATATTTTTGTGACAGTAATGGTGATAAAGCAGGAAATTACATGTAAATTGGCTTTGTTTTCTGTATTGGGTATTATAGGCCCATTAACAGGCTCTAGTGGCAGAGATACGTTGCACTTCAGAATGATTGGGATAATGAATTTTTTATTAGGGTGTATATACACAGTAGAAGAAAGGGAAATCCCAGGGTCATCCAGTTATAAAATTCTAGACATCCTGTGTTGTTTTTGTTTTTGTTTTTGTTCATCCTTCATCCTTCGAGTTCAAAGATGACCATGACATCACTAACTGGTTTGGTTTTTGTGAGTACCTGGGTGGTTGATCAAGCCAATTTGTGCTTTGAACTGTCTGTGTTTCAGACATCCTGTAGACAAAGTCAGGCATACAATATATATAACAAAAACCTTGGACCTAATGGTTCCTAACAACCCATTCTGAATTTCTATTGTGAGCACTGTCGTAAGTAAAGTTATACAAAGTTGGGAACATGGGTAATATGAAGCCATAACTCCTGTATATCATTACTTACATGTCATTGGATAAAAACTCATTCAAGGTCACATCAATATAAACCTGCATGCTAAATATGGATAACATCGAACAATCGTTTGTAAAGTTATGTTGTGGGAGCCATGATTTAAGCAAATTTAGTAGAATGGTTAATCATTGACAATAACTCCTGAAAATGATTGATATTGAATTCATTCATGGTTTTGTTAATATAAAGTGCAAACCTTTTTATAATGTCTTTATCAAGTAATAATTACCAAATTCCAAAGCCACAAAAAGGTTATTGCATAAAATTTGTGCATATTCTGGCCATCTGATTTAGAATAATTTAACTAAAGATGTTAAAGACTTGATGCCAATAAATGCTTTTTCATCAAAGAATAAAAAAATTACTACGTGGTACATCACTATGATTAATGTTAAATTCTTTAATTCCTCCCCATTTCTTATCTTTTCCATTCTACTTGCAATATTTTACTGCAACTTTTCTTTTCCCTCTCCTTCAATTTCTTTTATTTTATATATCAAATTGTAAATAACTCCACTATGATGCGTTTTTTATACTTGTAGTTCAAAATAACTGTATATAATAGAAGGCTTCATGGAGATTATTGTTGTAAATTATTTTGGTTACCCTCTGAAAATTAAGACTTTATTATTATTATTATTATTATTATTATTATTATTATTATTATTATTATTATCAGTTTCAGGATAACGTTACCAGGTCTATTTATTCTGTTCATCATAAGTCTCTGTAATTGTTTCACTTTCTCCCTATTACCAATACAACCCTGTATAACTAAGCTCCAATCAAATTCTTGCTTAAATTGGGTGAGGTTGCTTTCCATGGTATAGACAGTATATTAAGTCTGAGCAATACCAGTCTGTTATACTTAAAGTGACTTGTGTATGTACCCTTTGAAGTCTGCCACATGTTATGCTTAAAGTGACTGCTGTAGGTACCCCTTGAAGTCTGCCACATGATATGCTTAAAGTGACTTGTGTATGTACCCTTTAAAGTCTGCCACATGATATGCTTAAAGTGACTGTTGTAGGTACCCTTTGAAGTCTGCCACATGATATGCTTAAAGTGACTAGTGTATGTACCCTTTGAAGACTGCCACATGATATACTTAAAGTGACTAGTGTATGTACCCTTTGAAGTCTGCCACATGATATGCTTAAAGTTACTAGTGTATGTACCCTTTGAAGTCTGCCACATGATATGCTTAAAGTGACTAGTGTATGTACCCTTTGAAGTCTGCCACATGATACGCTTAAAGTGACTTGTGTATGTACCGTTTGAAGTCTGCCACATGTTATGCTTAAAGTGACTAGTGTATGTACCCTTTGAAGTCTGCCACATGATATGCTTAAAGTGACTTGTGTATGTACCCTTTAAAGTCTGCCATATGATATGCTTAAGGTGACTAGTGTATGTACCCTTTGAAGTCTGCCACATGATATGCTTAAAGTTACTAGTGTATGTACCCTTTGAAGTCTGCCACATGATATGCTTAAAGTGACTTGTGTATGTACCCTTTAAAGTCTGCCACATGATATGCTTAAGGTGACTAGTGTATGTACCCTTTGAAGTCTGCCACATGATATGCTTAAAGTTACTAGTGTATGTACCCTTTGAAGTCTGCTACATGATATGCTTAAAGTTACTAGTGTATGTACCCTTTGAAGTCTGCCACATGATATGCTTAAAGTGACTAGTGTATGTACCCTTTGAAGTCTGCCACATGATATGCTTAAAGTGACTAGTGTATGAACCCTTTGAAGTCTGCCACATGATATGCTTAAAGTGACTAGTGTATGTACCCTTTGAAGTCTGCCACATGTTATGTTTAAAGTGATTGTTGTAGGTACCCTTTGAAGTCTGCCACATGTTATGCTTAAAGTGACTGTTGTAGGTACCCCTTGAAGTCTGCCACATGATATGCTTAAAGTGACTTGTGTATGTACCCTTTGAAGTCTGCCACATGTTATGCTTAAAGTGACTTTTGTAGGTACCCTTTGAAGTCTGCCACATGATATGCTTAAAGTGACTTGTGTATGCATCCTTTGAAGTCTGCCACATGTTATGCTTAAAGTGACTGTTGTAGGTACCCTTTGAAGTCTGCCACATGATATGCTTAAAGTGACTTGTGTATGTACCCTTTGAAGTCTGCCACATGATATGCTTAAAGTGACTGTTGTAGGTACCCTTTGAAGTCTGCCACATGATATGCTTAAAGTGACTTGTGTATGTACCCTTTGAAGTCTGCCACATGTTATGTTTAAAGTGACTGTTGTAGGTACCCTTTGAAGTCTGCCACATGATATGCTTAAAGTGACTAGTGTATGTACCCTTTGAAGTCTGCCACATGATATGCTTAAAGTGACTAGTGTATGTACCCCTTGAAGTCTGCCACATGATATGCTTAAAGTGACTTGTGTATGTACCGTTTGAAGTCTGCCACATGTTATGCTTAAAGTGACTAGTGTATGTACCCTTTGAAGTCTGCCACATGATATGCTTAAAGTGACTTGTGTATGTACCCTTTAAAGTCTGCCACATGATATGCTTAAAGTGACTAGTGTATGTACCCTTTGAAGACTGCCACATGATATGCTTAAAGTGACTTGTGTATGTACCCTTTAAAGTCTGCCACATGATATGCTTAAAGTGACTAGTGTATGTACCCTTTGAAGTCTGTTACATGATATGCTTAAAGTGACTTGTGTATGTACCCTTTGAAGTCTGCCACATGATATGCTTAAAGTGACTAGTGCATGTACCCTTTGAAGTCTGCCACATGATATGCTTAAAGAGACTAGTGTATGTACCCTTTGAAGTCTACCACATGATATGCTTAAAGTGACTAGTGTATGTACCCTTTGAAGTCTGCCACATGATATGCTTAAAGTGACTAGTGTATGTACCCTTTGAAGTCTGCCACATGATATGCTTAAAGTGACTAGCGTATGTACCCTTTGAAGTCTGCTACATGATATGCTTAAAGTGACTTGTGTATGTACCCTTTGAAGTCTGCCACATGTTATTCTTAAAGTGACTAGTGTATGTACCCTTTGAAGACTGCCACATGATATGCTTAAAGTGACTAGTGTATGTACCCTTTGAAGTCTGCCACATGATATGCTTAAAGTGACTAGTGTATGTACCCTTTGAAGTCTGCCACATGATATGCTTAAAGTGACTAGTGTATGTACCCTCTGAAGTCTGCTACATGATATGCTTAAAGTGACTAGTGTATGTACCCTTTGAAGTCTGCCACATGATATGCTTAAAGTGACTAGTGTATGTACCCTTTGAAGTCTGCCACATGATATGCTTAAAGTGACTAGTGTATGTACCCTTTGAAGTCTGCCACATGATATGCTTAAAGTGACTAGTGTATGTACCCTTTGAAGTCTGCCACATGATATGCTTAAAGTGACTAGTGTATGTATCCTTTGAAGTCTGCCATATGATATGCTTAAAGTAACTTGTGTGTGTACCCTTTGAAGTCTGCCACATGATATGCTTAAAGTGACTAGTGTATGTACCCTCTGAAGTCTGCCACATGATATGCTTAAAGTGACTAGTGTATGTACCCTTTGAAGTCTGCCACATGTTATGCTTAAAGTTACTAGTGTATGTACCCTTTGAAGTCTGCCACATGATATGCTTAAAGTGACTAGTGTATGTACCCTTTGAAGTCTGCCACATGATATGCTTAAAGTGACTAGTGTATGAACCCTTTGAAGTCTGCCACATGTTATGCTTAAAGTGACTAGTGTAGGTACCCTTTGAAGTCTGCCACATGTTATGCTTAAAGTGACTGTTGTATGTACCCTTTGAAGTCTGCCACATTATATGCTTAAAGTGACTTGTGTATGTACCCTTTGAAGTCTGCCACGTGATATTCTTAAAGTGACTGTTGTATGTACCCTTTGAAGTCTGCCACATGATATGCTTAAAGTGACTAGTGTATGTACCCTTTGAAGTCTGCCACATGATATGCTTAAAGTGACTTGTGTATGTACCGTTTGAAGTCTGCCACATGATATGCTTAAAGTGACTTGTGTATGTACCCTTTGAAGTCTGCCACATGTTATGCTTAAAGTGACTGTTGTAGGTATCCTTTGAAGTCTGCCACATGATATGCTTAAAGTGACTGTTGTAGGTACCCTTTGAAGTCTGCCACATGATATGCTTAAAGTGACTTGTGTATGTACCCTTTGAAGTCTGCCACATGATATGCTTAAAGTGACTAGTGTATGTACCCTTTGAAGTCTGCTACATGAAATGCTAAGAAGTGACTAGTGTATGTACCCTTTGAAGTCTGCCACATGATATGCTTAAAGTGACTAGTGTATGTACCCATTGAAGTCTGCCACATGATATGCTTAAAGTGACTAGTGTATGTACCCTTTGAAGACTGCCACATGATATGCTTAAAGTGACTAGCGTATGTACCCTTTGAAGTCTGCCACATGATATGCTTAAAGTGACTAGTGTATGTACCCTTTGAAGTCTGCCACATGTTATGTTTAAAGTGACTGTTGTAGGTACCGTTTGAAGTCTGCCACATGTTATGCTTAAAGTGACTGTTGTAGGTACCCCTTGAAGTCTGCCACATGATATGCTTAAAGTGACTTGTGTATGTACCCTTTGAAGTCTGCCACATGTTATGCTTAAAGTGACTTTTGTATGTACCCTTTGACGTCTGCCACATGATATGCTTAAAGTGACTTGTGTATGTACCCTTTGAAGTCTGCCACATGTTATGCTTAAAGTGACTGTTGTAGGTACCCTTTGAAGTCTGCCACATGATATGCTTAAAGTGACTAGTGTATGTACCCTTTGAAGTCTGCCACATGATATGCTTAAAGTGACTAGTGTATGTACCCTTTGAAGTCTGCCACATGATATGCTTAAAGTGACTAGCGTATGTACCCTTTGAAGTCTGCCACATGATATGCTTGAAGTGACTAGTGTATGTACCCTTTGAAGTCTGCCACATCTTATGATTAAAGTGACTAGTGTATGTAACCTTTGAAGTCTGCCACATGTTATGCTTAAAGTGACTAGTGTATGTACCCTTTGAAGTCTGCCACATGATATGCTTAAAGTGACTGTTGTATGTACCCTTTGAAGTCTGCCACATGTTATGCTTAAAGTGACTGTTGTAGGTACCCTTTGAAGTCTGCCATATGTTATGCTTAAAGTGACTGTTGTAGGTACCCCTTGAAGTCTGCCACATGATATGCTTAAAGTGACTTGTGTATGTACCCTTTGAAGTCTGCCACATGATATGCTTGAAGTGACTAGTGTATGTACCCTTTGAAGTCTGCCACATCTTATGATTAAAGTGACTAGTGTATGTAACCTTTGAAGTCTGCCACATGTTATGCTTAAAGTGACTAGTGTATGTACCCTTTGAAGTCTGCCACATGATATGCTTAAAGTGACTGTTGTATGTACCCTTTGAAGTCTGCCACATGTTATGCTTAAAGTGACTGTTGTAGGTACCCTTTGAAGTCTGCCATATGTTATGCTTAAAGTGACTGTTGTAGGTACCCTTTGAAGTCTGCCATATGTTATGCTTAAAGTGACTGTTGTAGGTACCCCTTGAAGTCTGCCACATGATATGCTTAAAGTGACTTGTGTATGTACCCTTTGAAGTCTGCCACATGATACGCTTAAAGTGACTTGTGTATGTACCGCTTGAAGTCTGCCACATGTTATGCTTAAAGTGACTTGTGTATGTACCCTTTAAAGTCTGCAACATGATATGCTTAAGGTGACTAGTGTATGTACCCTTTGAAGTCTGCCACATGATATGCTTAAAGTGACTTGTGTATGTACCCTTTAAAGTCTGCAACATGATATGCTTAAGGTGACTAGTGTATGTACCCTTTGAAGTCTGCCACATGATATGCTTGAAGTGACTAGTGTATGTACCCTTTGAAGTCTGCCACATCTTATGATTAAAGTGACTAGTGTATGTAACCTTTGAAGTCTGCCACATGTTATGCTTAAAGTGACTAGTGTATGTACCCTTTGAAGTCTGCCACATGATATGCTTAAAGTGACTGTTGTAGGTACCCTTTGAAGTCTGCCACATGATATGCTTAAAGTGACTTGTGTATGTACCCTTTGAAGTCTGCCACATGTTATGTTTAAAGTGACTGTTGTAGGTACCCTTTGAAGTCTGCCACATGATATGCTTAAAGTGACTTGTGTATGTACCCTTTGAAGTCTGCCACATGATATGCTTAAAGTGACTGTTGTATGTACCCTTTGAAGTCTGCCACATGTTATGCTTAAAGTGACTGTTGTAGGTACCCTTTGAAGTCTGCCATATGTTATGCTTAAAGTGACTGTTGTAGGTACCCCTTGAAGTCTGCCACATGATATGCTTAATGTGACTTGTGTATGTACCATTTGAAGTCTTCCACATGTTATGCTTAAAGTGACTTTTGTAGGTACCCTTTGAAGTCTGCCACATGATATGCTTAAAGTGACTTGTGTATGTACCCTTTGAAGTCTGCCACATGTTATGCTTAAAGTGACTGTTGTAGGTACCCTTTGAAGTCTGCCACATGATATGCTTAAAGTGACTTGTGTATGTACCCTTTGAAGTCTGCCACATGATATGCTTAAAGTGACTGTTGTAGGTACCCTTTGAAGTCTGCCATATGATACGCTTAAAGTGACTTGTATATGTATCCTTTGAAGTCTGCCACATGATATGCTTAAGGTGACTAGTGTATGTACCCTTTGAAGTCTGCCACATGATACGCTTAAAGTGACTAGTGTATGTACCCTTTGAAGTCTGCCACATGATATGCTTAAAGTAACTTGTGTATGTACCCTTTGAAGTCTGCCACATGATATGCTTAAAGTGACTACTGTTTGTACCCTTTGAAGTCTGCCACATGATATGCTTAAAGTGACTTGTGTATGTACCCTTTGAAGTCTGCCACATGATATGCTTAAAGTGACTAGTGTATGTACCCTTTGAAGTCTGCTACATGATATGCTTAAAGTTACTAGTGTATGTACCCTTTGAAGTCTGCCACATGATATGCTTAAAGTGACTAGTGTATATACCCTTTGAAGTCTGCCACATGATATGCTTAAAGTGACTAGTGTATGTACCCTTTGAAGTCTGCCACATGATATGCTTAAAGTGACTAGTGTATGTACCCTTTGAAGTCTGCCACATGTTATGTTTAAAGTGACTGTTGTAGGTACCCTTTGAAGTCTGCCACACGTTATGATTAAAGTGACTGTTGTAGGTACCCCTTGAAGTCTGCCACATGATATGCTTAAAGTGACTTGTGTATGTACCCTTTGAAGTCTGCCACATGTTATGCTTAAAGTGACTTTTGTAGGTACCCTTTGAAGTCTGCCACATGATATGCTTAAAGTGAAATGTGTATGTACCTTTTGAAGTCTGCCACATGTTATGCTTAAAGTGACTGTTGTAGGTACCCTTTGAAGTCTGCCACATGATATGCTTAAAGTGACTAGTGTATGTACCCTTTGAAGTCTGCCACATGATATGCTTAAAGTGACTGTTGTATGTACCCTTTGAAGTCTGCCACATGATATGCTTAAAGTGACTAGTGTATGTACCCTTTGAGGTCTGCCACATGATATGCTTAAAGTGACTAGTGTATGTACCCTTTGAAGTCTGCCACATGATATGCTTAAAGTGACTAGTGTATGTACCCTTTGAAGTCTGCCACATGATATGCTTAAAGTGACTAGTGTATGTACCCTTTGAAGTCTGCCACATGTTATGTTTAAAGTGACTGTTGTAGGTACCCTTTGAAGTCTGCCACATGTTATGCTTAAAGTGACTGTTGTAGGTACCCTTTGAAGTCTGCCACATGATATGCTTAAAGTGACTGTTGTAGGTACCCTTTGAAGTCTGCCACATGATATGCTTAAAGTGACTTGTGTATGTACCCTTTGAAGTCTGCCACATGATATGCTTAAAATGACTAGTGTATGTACCCTTTGAAGTCTGCTACATGATATGCTTAAAGTGACTAGTGTATGTACCCTTTGAAGTCTGCCACATGATATGCTTAAAGTGACTAGTGTATGTACCCATTGAAGTCTGCCACATGTTATGCTTAAAGTGACTGTTGTAGGTACCCTTTGAAGTCTGCCACATGTTATGCTTAAAGTGACTGTTGTAGGTACCCTTTGAAGTCTGCCACATGATATGCTTAAAGTGACTTGTGTATGTACCCTTTGAAGTCTGCCACATGATATGCTTAAAGTGACTAGTGTATGTACCCTTTGAAGTCTGCCACATGATATGCTTAAAGTGACTAGCGTATGTACCCTTTGAAGTCTGCTACATGATATGCTTAAAGTGACTTGTGTATGTACCCTTTGAAGTCTGCCACATGTTATTCTTAAAGTGACTAGTGTATGTACCCTTTGAAGACTGCCACATGATATGCTTAAAGTGACTAGTGTATGTACCCTTTGAAGTCTGCCACATGATATGCTTAAAGTGACTAGTGTATGTACCCTTTGAAGTCTGCCACATGATATGCTTAAAGTGACTAGTGTATGTACCCTCTGAAGTCTGCTACATGATATGCTTAAAGTGACTAGTGTATGTACCCTTTGAAGTCTGCCACATGATATGCTTAAAGTGACTAGTGTATGTACCCTTTGAAGTCTGCCACATGATATGCTTAAAGTGACTAGTGTATGTACCCTTTGAAGTCTGCCACATGATATGCTTAAAGTGACTAGTGTATGTACCCTTTGAAGTCTGCCACATGATATGCTTAAAGTGACTAGTGTATGTACCCTTTGAAGTCTGCCATATGATATGCTTAAAGTTACTTGTGTTTGTACCCTTTGAAGTCTGCCACATGATATGCTTAAAGTGACTAGTGTATGTACCCTTTGAAGTCTGCCACATGATATGCTTAAAGTGACTTGTGTATGTACCGTTTGAAGTCTGCCACATGTTATGCTTAAAGTGACTAGTGTATGTACCCCTTTGAAGTCTGCCACATGATATGCTTAAAGTGACTAGTGTATGTACCCTATTGAAGTCTGCCACAAGATATGCTTAAAGTGACTAGTGTATGTACCCTTTGAAGTCTGCCACATGTTATGCTTAAAGTGACTAGTGTATGTTACCCTTTGATGTCTGCCACATGTTATGCTTAAAGTGACTCTTGTATGTACCCTTTGAAGTCTGCCACAGTGAATGCTTAAAGTGACTTGTGTAGGTACCCTTTGAAGTCTGCCACGTGATATGCTTAAAGTGACTGTGTATGTACCCTTTGAAGTCTGCCACATGATAGTCTTAAAGTGGACTAGTGTATGTACCCTTTGAAGTCTGCCACATGATAGCTTAAAAGTGACTTTTGTATGTACCGTTTGGAAGTCTGCCACATGATTATGCTTAAAGTGACTGGTTGTATGTACCCTTTGAAGTCTGCCACATGTTATGCTTAAGGTGACTAGTGTATGTACCCTTTGAAGTCTGCCACATGATATGCTTAAAGTGACTGTTGTATTTACCCTTTGAAGTCTGCCACATGATTATGCTTAAAGTGACTAGTGTATGTACCCTTGAGGTCTGCCACATGATATGCTTAAAGTGACTAGTGTATGTACCGCTTTGAAGTCTGCCACATGATATGCTTAAAGTGACTAGTGTAGTGTACCCTTTGAAGTCTGCCACATGATATGCTTAAAGTGACTAGTGTATGTACCCTTTGAAGTCTGCCACATGTTATGTTTAAAGTGACTGTTGTAGGTACCCTTTGAAGTCTGCCACATGTTATGCTTAAAGTGACTGTTGTAGGTACCCTTTGAAGTCTGCCACATGATATGCTTAAAGTGACTGTTGTAGGTACCCTTTGAAGTCTGCCACATGATATGCTTAAAGTGACTTGTGTATGTACCCTTTGAAGTCTGCCACATGATATGCTTAAAATGACTAGTGTATGTACCCTTTGAAGTCTGCTACATGATATGCTTAAAGTGACTAGTGTATGTACCCTTTGAAGTCTGCCACATGATATGCTTAAAGTGACTAGTGTATGTACCCTTTGAAGTCTGCCACATGTTATGCTTAAAGTGACTGTTGTAGGTACCCTTTGAAGTCTGCCACATGATATGCTTAAAGTGACTTGTGTATGTACCCTTTGAAGTCTGCCACATGATATGCTTAAAGTGACTGTTGTATGTACCCTTTGAAGTCTGCCACATGTTATGCTTAAAGTGACTGTTGTAGGTACCCTTTGAAGTCTGCCATATGTTATGCTTAAAGTGACTGTTGTAGGTACCCCTTGAAGTCTGCCACATGATATGCTTAATGTGACTTGTGTATGTACCATTTGAAGTCTTCCACATGTTATGCTTAAAGTGACTTTTGTATGTACCCTTTGAAGTCTGCCACATGATATGCTTAAAGTGACTTGTGTATGTACCCTTTGAAGTCTGCCACATGTTATGTTTAAAGTGACTGTTGTAGGTACCCTTTGAAGTCTGCCACATGATATGCTTAAAGTGACTAGTGTATGTACCCTTTGAAGTCTGCCACATGATATGCTTAAAGTGACTAGTGTATGTACCCCTTGAAGTCTGCCACATGATATGCTTAAAGTGACTTGTGTATGTACCGTTTGAAGTCTGCCACATGTTATGCTTAAAGTGACTAGTGTATGTACCCTTTGAAGTCTGCCACATGATATGCTTAAAGTGACTTGTGTATGTACCCTTTAAAGTCTGCCACATGATATGCTTAAAGTGACTAGTGTATGTACCCTTTGAAGACTGCCACATGATATGCTTAAAGTGACTTGTGTATGTACCCTTTAAAGTCTGCCACATGATATGCTTAAAGTGACTAGTGTATGTACCCTTTGAAGTCTGTTACATGATATGCTTAAAGTGACTTGTGTATGTACCCTTTGAAGTCTGCCACATGATATGCTTAAAGTGACTAGTGCATGTACCCTTTGAAGTCTGCCACATGATATGCTTAAAGAGACTAGTGTATGTACCCTTTGAAGTCTACCACATGATATGCTTAAAGTGACTAGTGTATGTACCCTTTGAAGTCTGCCACAGATATGCTTAAAGTGACTAGTGTATGTACCCTTTGAAGTCTGCCACATGATATGCTTAAAGTGACTAGGGTATGTACCCTTTGAAGTCTGCAACATGATCTGCTTAAAGTGACTTGTGTATGTACCCTTTGAAGTCTGCCACATGATATGCTTAAAGTGACTAGTGTATGTACCCTTTGAAGACTGCCACATGATATGCTTAAAGTGACTAGTGTATGTACCCTTTGAAGTCTGCCACATGATATGCTTAAAGTGACTAGTGTATGTACCCTTTGAAGTCTGCCACATGATATGCTTAAAGTGACTAGTGTATGTATCCCTCTGAAGTCTGCTATATGATATGCTTAAAGTGACTTGTGTGTGTACCCCTTTGAAGTCTGCCCACATGATATGCTTAAAGTGACTAGTGTATGTACCCTCTGAAGTCTGCCACATGATATGCTTAAAGTGACTAGTGTATGTACCCTTTGAAGTCTGCCACATGTTATGCTTAAAGTTACTAGTGTATGTACCCTTTGAAGTCTGCCACATGATATGCTTAAAGTGACTAGTGTATGTACCCTTTGAAGTCTGCCACATGATATGCTTAAAGTGACTAGTGTATGAAACCTTTGAAGTCTGCCACATGTTTATGCTTAAAGTGACTAGTGTATGGTACCCTTTGAAGTCTGCCACATGTTATGCTTAAAGTGACTGTTGTATGTACCCTTTGAAGTCTGCCACATTATATGCTTTAAAGTGACTTGTGTATGTACCCTTTGAAGTCTGCCACGTGATATTCTTAAAGTGACTGTTGTATGTACCCTTTGAAGTCTGCCACATGATATGCTTAAAGTGACTAGTGTATGTACCCTTTGAAGTCTGCCACATGATATGCTTAAAGTGACTTGTGTATGTACCGTTTGAAGTCTGCCACATGATATGCTTAAAGTGACTTGTGTATGTACCCTTTGAAGTCTGCCACATGTTATGCTTAAAGTGACTGTTGTAGGTATCCTTTGAAGTCTGCCACATGATATGCTTAAAGTGACTGTTGTAGGTACCCTTTGAAGTCTGCCACATGATATGCTTAAAGTGACTTGTGTATGTACCCTTTGAAGTCTGCCACATGATATGCTTAAAGTGACTAGTGTATGTACCCTTTGAAGTCTGCTACATGAAATGCTAAGAAGTGACTAGTGTATGTACCCTTTGAAGTCTGCCACATGATATGCTTAAAGTGACTAGTGTATGTACCCATTGAAGTCTGCCACATGATATGCTTAAAGTGACTAGTGTATGTACCCTTTGAAGACTGCCACATGATATGCTTAAAGTGACTAGTGTATGTACCCTTTGAAGTCTGCCACATGATATGCTTAAAGTGACTAGTGTATGTACCCTTTGAAGTCTGCCACATGTTATGTTTAAAGTGACTGTTGTAGGTACCGTTTGAAGTCTGCCACATGTTATGCTTAAAGTGACTGTTGTAGGTACCCCTTGAAGTCTGCCACATGATATGCTTAAAGTGACTTGTGTATGTACCCTTTGAAGTCTGCCACATGTTATGCTTAAAGTGACTTTTGTATGTACCCTTTGAAGTCTGCCACATGATATGCTTAAAGTGACTTGTGTATGTACCCTTTGAAGTCTGCCACATGTTATGCTTAAAGTGACTGTTGTAGGTACCCTTTGAAGTCTGCCACATGATATGCTTAAAGTGACTAGTGTATGTACCCTTTGAAGTCTGCCACATGATATGCTTAAAGTGACTAGTGTATGTACCCTTTGAAGTCTGCCACATGATATGCTTAAAGTGACTAGCGTATGTACCCTTTGAAGTCTGCCACATGATATGCTTGAAGTGACTAGTGTATGTACCCTTTGAAGTCTGCCACATCTTATGATTAAAGTGACTAGTGTATGTAACCTTTGAAGTCTGCCACATGTTATGCTTAAAGTGACTAGTGTATGTACCCTTTGAAGTCTGCCACATGATATGCTTTAAAGTGACTGTTGTATGTACCCTTTGAAGTCTGCCACATGTTATGCTTAAAGTGACTGTTGTAGGTACCCTTTGAAGTCTGCCATATGTTATGCTTAAAGTGACTGTTGTAGGTACCCCCTTGAAGTCTGCCACATGATATGCTTAAAGTGACTTGTGTATGTACCCTTTGAAGTCTGCCACATGATATGCTTGAAGTGACTAGTGTATGTACCCTTTGAAGTCTGCCACATCTTATGATTAAAGTGACTAGTGTATGTAACCTTTGAAGTCTGCCACATGTTATGCTTAAAGTGACTAGTGTATGTACCCTTTGAAGTCTGCCACATGATATGCTTAAAGTGACTGTTGTATGTACCCTTTGAAGTCTGCCACATGTTATGCTTAAAGTGACTGTTGTAGGTACCCTTTGAAGTCTGCCATATGTTATGCTTAAAGTGACTGTTGTAGGTACCCTTTGAAGTCTGCCATATGTTATGCTTAAAGTGACTGTTGTAGGTACCCCTTGAAGTCTGCCACATGATATGCTTAAAGTGACTTGTGTATGTACCCTTTGAAGTCTGCCACATGATACGCTTAAAGTGACTTGTGTATGTACCGCTTGAAGTCTGCCACATGTTATGCTTAAAGTGACTTGTGTATGTACCCTTTAAAGTCTGCAACATGATATGCTTAAGGTGACTAGTGTATGTACCCTTTGAAGTCTGCCACATGATATGCTTAAAGTGACTTGTGTATGTACCCTTTAAAGTCTGCAACATGATATGCTTAAGGTGACTAGTGTATGTACCCTTTGAAGTCTGCCACATGATATGCTTGAAGTGACTAGTGTATGTACCCTTTGAAGTCTGCCATATGTTATGCTTAAAGTGACTGTTGTAGGTACCCTTTGTAGGTGCCACATCTTATGATTAAAGTGACTAGTGTATGTAACCTTTGAAGTCTGCCACATGTTATGCTTAAAGTGACTAGTGTATGTACCCTTTGAAGTCTGCAACATGATATGCTTAAGGTGACTAGTGTATGTACCCTTTGAAGTCTGCCACATGTTATGCTTAAAGTGACTGTTGTAGGTACCCTTTGAAGTCTGCCATATGTTATGCTTAAAGTGACTGTTGTAGGTACCCCTTGAAGTCTGCCACATGATATGCTTAATGTGACTTGTGTATGTACCATTTGAAGTCTTCCACATGTTATGCTTAAAGTGACTTTTGTAGGTACCCTTTGAAGTCTGCCACATGATATGCTTAAAGTGACTAGTGTATGTACCCTTTGAAGTCTGCCACATGTTATGTTTAAAGTGACTGTTGTAGGTACCCTTTGAAGTCTGCCACATGTTATGCTTAAAGTGACTGTTGTAGGTACCCTTTGAAGTCTGCCACATGATATGCTTAAAGTGACTGTTGTAGGTACCCTTTGAAGTCTGCCACATGATATGCTTAAAGTGACTTGTGTATGTACCCTTTGAAGTCTGCCACATGATATGCTTAAAATGACTAGTGTATGTACCCTTTGAAGTCTGCCACATGTTATGCTTAAAGTGACTGTTGTAGGTACCCTTTGAAGTCTGCCACATGTTATGCTTAAAGTGACTGTTGTAGGTACCCTTTGAAGTCTGCCACATGATATGCTTAAAGTGACTTGTGTATGTACCCTTTGAAGTCTGCCACATGATATGCTTAAAGTGACTAGTGTATGTACCCTTTGAAGTCTGCCACATGTTATGCTTAAAGTGACTGTTGTAGGTACCCTTTGAAGTCTGCCATATGTTATGCTTAAAGTGACTGTTGTAGGTACCCCTTGAAGTCTGCCACATGATATGCTTAATGTGACTTGTGTATGTACCATTTGAAGTCTTCCACATGTTATGCTTAAAGTGACTTTTGTAGGTACCCTTTGAAGTCTGCCACATGATATGCTTAAAGTGACTTGTGTATGTACCCTTTGAAGTCTGCCACATGTTATGCTTAAAGTGACTGTTGTAGGTACCCTTTGAAGTCTGCCACATGATATGCTTAAAGTGACTTGTGTATGTACCCTTTGAAGTCTGCCACATGATATGCTTAAAGTGACTGTTGTAGGTACCCTTTGAAGTCTGCCATATGATACGCTTAAAGTGACTTGTATATGTATCCTTTGAAGTCTGCCACATGATATGCTTAAGGTGACTAGTGTATGTACCCTTTGAAGTCTGCCACATGATACGCTTAAAGTGACTAGTGTATGTACCCTTTGAAGTCTGCCACATGATATGCTTAAAGTAACTTGTGTATGTACCCTTTGAAGTCTGCCACATGATATGCTTAAAGTGACTACTGTTTGTACCCTTTGAAGTCTGCCACATGATATGCTTAAAGTGACTAGTGCATGTACCCTTTGAAGTCTGCCACATGATATGCTTAAAGTGACTAGTGTATGAACCCTTTGCAGTCTGCCATATGATATGCTTAAAGTAACTTGTGTATGTACCCTTTGAAGTCTGCCACATGATATGCTTAAAGTGACTAGTGTATGTACCCTTTGAAGTCTGCCACATGATATGCTTAAAGTGACTAGTCTATGTACCCTTTGAAGTCTGCCACACGATATGCTTAAAGTAACTTGTGTATGTACCCTTTGAAGTCTGCCACATGATATGCTTAAAGTAACTTGTGTATGTACCCTTTGAAGTCTGCCACATGATATGCTTAAAGTGACTAGTGTATGTACCCTCTGAAGTCTGCCATATGATATGCTTAAAGTGACTAGTGTATGTACCCTTTGAAGTCTGCCACATGATATGCTTAAAGTGACTTGTGTATGTACCCTTTGAAGTCTGCCACATGATATGCTTAAAGTGACTAGTGTATGTACCCTTTGAAGTCTGCTACATGATATGCTTAAAGTTACTAGTGTATGTACCCTTTGAAGTCTGCCACATGATATGCTTAAAGTGACTAGTGTATGTACCCTTTGAAGTCTGCCACATGATATGCTTAAAGTGACTAGTGTATGTACCCTTTGAAGTCTGCCACATGATATGCTTAAAGTGACTAGTGTATGTACCCTTTGAAGTCTGCCACATGTTATGTTTAAAGTGACTGTTGTAGGTACCCTTTGAAGTCTGCCACATGTTATGCTTAAAGTGACTGTTGTAGGTACCCCTTGAAGTCTGCCACATGATATGCTTAAAGTGACTTGTGTATGTACCCTTTGAAGTCTGCCACATGTTATGCTTAAAGTGACTTTTGTAGGTACCCTTTGAAGTCTGCCACATGATATGCTTAAAGTGACTTGTGTATGTACCCTTTGAAGTCTGCCACATGTTATGCTTAAAGTGACTGTTGTAGGTACCCTTTGAAGTCTGCCACATGATATGCTTAAAGTGAGTAGTGTATGTACCCTTTGAAGTCTGCCACATGATATGCTTAAAGTGACTAGTGTATGTACCCTTTGAAGTCTGCCACATGATATGCTTAAAGTGACTAGTGTATGTACCCTTTGAAGTCTGCCACATGTTATGTTTAAAGTGACTGTTGTAGGTACCCTTTGAAGTCTGCCACATGTTATGCTTAAAGTGACTGTTGTAGGTACCCCTTGAAGTCTGCCACATGATATGCTTAAAGTGACTTGTGTATGTACCCTTTGAAGTCTGCCACATGTTATGCTTAAAGTGACTTTTGTAGGTACCCTTTGAAGTCTGCCACATGATATGCTTAAAGTGACTTGTGTATGTACCCTTTGAAGTCTGCCACATGTTATGCTTAAAGTGACTGTTGTAGGTACCCTTTGAAGTCTGCCACATGATATGCTTAAAGTGAGTAGTGTATGTACCCTTTGAAGTCTGCCACATGATATGCTTAAAGTGACTGTTGTATGTACCCTTTGAAGTCTGCCACATGATATGCTTAAAGTGACTTGTGTATGTACCCTTTGAAGTCTGCCACATGTTATGTTTAATGTGACTGTTGTAGGTACCCTTTGAAGTCTGCCACATGATATGCTTAAAGTGACTAGTGTATGTACCCTTTGAAGTCTGCCACATGATATGCTTAAAGTGACTAGTGTATGTACCCTTTGAAGTCTGCCACATGATATGCTTAAAGTGACTTGTGTATGTACCCTTTGAAGTCTGCCACATGTTATGCTTAAAGTGGCTTGTGTATGTACCCTTTGAAGTCTGCCACATGATATGCTTAAAGTGACTTGTGTATGTACCCTTTGAAGTCTGCCACATGATATGCTTAAAGTGACTGTTGTAGGTACCCTTTGAAGTCTGCCACATGATATGCTTAAAGTGACTTGTGTATGTACCCTTTGAAGTCTGCCACATGATATGCTTAAAGTGACTAGTGTATGTATCCTTTGAAGTCTGCCACATGATATGCTTAAAGTGACTTGTGTATGTACCCTTTGAAGTCTGCCACATGATATGCTTAAAGTGACTGTTGTAGGTACCCTTTGAAGTCAGCAACATGATATGCTTAAAGTGACTGTTGTAGGTACCCTTTGAAGTCAGCAACATGATATGCTTAAAGTGACTAGTGTATGTACCCTTTGAAGTCTGCCATATGATATTGTTATGACTCTATTGTCTAAGAAAAATGTAACAGATAAAAAGTGAAACCTGTAATTATCCCTTTACTGCGCATCAGTCTGGAGGCTGGACTGACTGATTTGCACATGATTTATCCATTAATTCAATAATTTGGCATCACTTTTGAGTTTACTTCTTGTTAAATAATAATTTTCTTTATAGTGGGAAATTTGTTGTGGACACTGGATGTATATTGGGTATACTTTATTTCAGCATACAGGGGATGAAATGGTTGTTTGCCATGGCAACCAAATCCAGCCTAGAATGTGTACAAATCATGACAAAATTGCATATTTTTCAGTATTCATTTATATTAGGCTGACTAATTTCTTGCAAAATCAGTCATGTTTTGAATTTTTTCCATTTTTGATTGAGAAAAGTGATCTTTTCTAATTATTTGGCTTGGATTGTTCAAGTTCCACCAGCAACATGATATGCTTAAGACATGTAGTTATCATATGATTAATCTAACATATTAGATGTTTTGCTTATTGGGAATCATTAAACATTTTATTATGAGAAATTAATAAAGAGGATGAATATCATCATTACTTACACATAGAATAAACATCATTAAATAATTTTCAATCAAAATTAACATTAAAAGGAAGAGCATCTTCCTTGGAGACAGTCAATGGTAGCGGGAATGTGTGTCATGACAGTCAAAATGTTTGTGGAATAAAAATGTGTAATATAATAGCCTTATGAAATGCATTCAGTTTGTAACCGTATCACTATTTTTTTTAACTTATCACATTATTGAAAAGAATGACAAAAAATTATGTTTTGCCTGCTGCTGAAATGATATCTCTTGATTGCACAGATAAGTCTATTGTCTTTTTCAATTCTCAAGCTTTCCTAAATAGATTGTTTACAGTTACTTGTATGTATTATACTCTGTATTATATATTATATTTTATGTACTGTATTCTGTAACTCTAAACCCAGACACATTTTCTGTTAAGCAAAATCATGAAACTGAAACTTAAATGATATTGTGTCGTATATACCTCACTATAGTTTTATACCCATGTACTAGGATCATTATTGTTGCTGAGTAAGTTATTCAGAGACCAATATTAAATTAATTTATCCTTTCTCTGTATCCCTTATTAATGACAAAGTATGATGTTAGCTAAGTTTCGTACTTGTGTCAATTTTCTATGCCAAAAAAAGGTTGTCGAAGTTTCAAAAGCGTAAAACCCACCATCGCACTCTCTCATTATCAATGCAGAAAGCAATTTGAAATGTGCTCATGGGATCAGTAATGAAATTGCTACCGATTAAAAACGAAGGTTCTAGCAGATCTTTGAAAACCCGGGGGAGTGTGGGTGGGGGTGAGGGGGTGGCAATCGAGAACGAAATCAGTATTGATGTGCAGTATTTAGTATATTTAACGATTTTAATCGTTTTCGAAATATAAAGTGCTCGATTCACTCATTGAGGTACTCGCTATCGTGCATCAACTTTCTCACGAAATTCAACAAATTATGAGCTGTAATGATTTTAAAATGATATGTAACATTAATTAATGATTTAAAAGTATTGAAACACGTTTTTCTAATGGCAAATCACAAATTTTACCGCGATAAACATGCGCTATCGATTAGTGGACTTGACCTGAATTTACCGTGCCATGTGACTAATGGTTTTTCCGTGTTTCTAAAAATAGACGAATATTCGATGACTTCATTTGTATATTTTTCGTGCGGATTAGTATTACAATTAGCGAGTAAATGTCTTTTAAATATCGAAAATCCATTTTTCTGTGAAATCAGTGATTCTTGGTCATATCTGTTTGGTGAAATGAATGATATGACCTTAAGAACTGAACTTGTAACAGTAACTTATTTTTAGCGTATAGCCTCGTTCCAAAGTTTGAAGTTTGCTCTCATATTCCTCTTTTTTGGTGAAACCTTGATGATAATAAACTGGAATAGTTCAAAGAATGGCATATTCCCGTGTATATTATCAAAAATCTTTCAACTCTAATATTTAAAATTTCAAATGACTTCACGTCGCAACTGCGAGATGCTGAGCACATGTTTACAAATGGCGGATACGTTGTTACAGACAACTGATGTGTGTAGATTAAACTGCGCAGTTGCTTTAATCATGCGAATAAACTAATGATTTGATTCATATTTATTATCTAGATTGATTCTCTCGGCCATATAAGTGATAGTTTTGGGTACAAAGACTTAATTTTGGTAGTTCTGGGTATATGAATATGATTTGTCATGAAAGGGGTTATCATGCAGTAAAGGGGTTGGCGTCATCATTCAGTAAAGGGTTAAATGAAGTAAAACTCAATAAGCAATTTATTTCTAGATAATTATAATGAAACTCAAAAGGCACTTGCAATATTTGAATTAAATTCCAAAAATAATCAAGAATGTATTAATCACAAGCCCTAAAATATAGAATGTTCAGAGTTAACTACTGTATCCTTGAATGTGCTGATGTGCCAATAGTCTGGAATGTCCTGATGTACCAGTAGTCTTTAATGTGCTGATGTACCAAATGAAGTACTCCAGAATATCTTTGAATAAAGTCACATAAATCCCAAAGTCATCAATTAAAAATCCAAAAGAGAATCAGCACTATAAGTAAATCCAGTGAATCTTTTGAAACAAATAATTCCTTTATCTGAATTTGGAATGATTTTTTCACAACTGTAATGACTCTTTATAGAGTGATGGTAAGGTCGAAACTGAAAACTGTCCACTAAACATGGTATATATACAGATAGGTCACATGACAGAATGTTCTAGAAATTGTGTCATCTTAATGGAATTTTACCTGTGTGGACATGACTTTTTGCACATAATTCTAAGGGAAATTCTAGTTTTATCTGTAAACAAAATCAACCCTCACCTAAAATTAAATAACTTATTTACCAAAACCATCCTTGAACTCAAATACTAAGTAAACAACCTAATTTAAGGACAATAGCTAAACATGTAAACCTTAAACATAACATTAAGGCTTGAGCAAATATTAAAGTCCATAAAGATTTATAATTTCCTAAAATATTTATAATATTATATAAACATCATAGATAACAATATGCTTAAAGTGACTAGAGTATGAATCCTTTGAAGTATGTCACATGATGTACAGATCTTTAGTTCTCAGCTCTGGATATCAGCCACACTGTGAGTGCTGAGATTCTGTGCACGTGTTCTTGTAGCAAAAGCTGCCAGTTATCTTTTTGAACAAGGAACTTGCCCAAGCTGAGCTTCTTTATACTCTTTGTCTCTTTGTTTAGATCTTGAAGGGCTTTTGCAATGACAAAAGATGACATCTTTATCACTTTCTGGTTCTCATCAATCAATTCTGTGATGAGAAAGTGCAACCAACTGCCTTTACTCAGAACAGTTTCTTTGTCAACATCACTGATCAAATCATTCTTGATCTGTTTTATACCAGGTCTCCCATTATTGAATGTTTTTTTGGTGTGCTTTCCCACAATGGAAGAACATTATTTCAGTGTTCTCCCCAAGACATTTTATATCACTGGGGTAAGTGCAGAGTAATATCACAAAAGATGTTTTCTGAAACATATTATCATCATGAAAGTGAAACAAAATCAATGAAATATAAAAGAAAGCAAATCTGTTGAGATGGTATTCTTTATTTCCTTAATCTACAACCTCTTCTCAAATGAAAATTATTTATCATTTCTCACATCACTTGACATTTATTCTGGTCATTTGCATTTAAAAGCTTGTAAGAATGCATCCAAAAGATTTGTACCAATATTTATTCTTGCTCTTTATTTTTCACTTGCTGTACTGAAATACATATAAAGTGAGCTGTATTCAACTTACCTCAAGATCCATAAAATGATAGCTCTGTTGGAACAGCATAAGACTCATTAGCCATGGGTTGCAGGTTCGATATCTGCTTAGGCCATATGCTTCAAAGCATCCTTAGGAAAGGCCTGTAGCTGTCATATCCTCTGCATGACATAGCCAATAATGTGTTAAAAGTATTTTTGAGACCACCAACCTTAACACGTACCCCTTTTATTGATATGTGTCAGTTATGCATCATTTTCTGACAATTCCTTTCACAATTTAAAGTGCAACAAAATAGGGACTATGATGATGCTGAATGATATGCCTTAGGTTCATATTGATTCAACCCAAGTATAAAGAAAATCCATTACCGGGCTTAGGAAATATAAATAAATAAAAAAGCTTTAACCAAACCCTAACACAAATTTCTATGTGACCTTGACCCCAAGTAAATCGTTTGAGCAGGCATGTCACAGAATAAATTGGTTTAGCTTCATAATGATTCATCCAAAGTATGAAGAAAATCCATCATTTTGGAAATATAACCCAGTGAACCTAAACCAAAATCATAATGCAAGTTTTCTATGAATGTGACCATGATGCCCCTTAGTACAAGAGGCAAGCTAGCATGGCATGGAATAAATTGTTTTTGATTCATAATGATTTATGCAAAGTATGATGAGAATCTATCAAAGGGTTTAGGAAATACATCCAATTGAAAATGTACCTAAACTCTAAGCAACTATTGCTGCTGCCAATGGCTTTGCTGCTGATGCATGAAAGATGACTGTTATATGACTGTGTGTCTCATTTTCTGATAATGTTGACTTAAAAAAAATATAATTCAAAAGGATCAGGTACATATATCTCACAAAATATTCTGCCATTTTCTCTTTTGTTCTTACACACATGCATAAATCAGCTACAAACATACATATATTACAATAATGTACATGTATAAACACTGCAAGTTTTAAGTGAAATATTTTTGTGACATTAACACATAATTAACACGTCCATTCTTTCTTTCTTTTATAAGTATTGTGTACATGTATCGAATTTTGTATGCCCCTGAGGGCTAAACATTTGGCTAAAAGGGCTGTACCCTTTGAAAACAAATATTATTATTATTATCGTTATTATTATTATTATTATTATTATTATTTGAGTTAATTGCAATAATTTTAGATGACATACTTTATTATATGCTTTAATGAAGTCTAGTAATATGAAATCAGCTTGATGGCCCTGAGTAAGATTTATATCCAAGATTTTTGGCTCCTTTCTAATTCATTTGGGGATTTTTTGAATTTGTTTTTCTCTTTACATTTTAATTTTTAATCTTTTCATAATTTAACATTTTAGCTTTAATTAGCACTATATAACCAGCATTTTGCTTACATACTGTTACACCTACCTACCTACCAACTCACACATGCCTATGCATCCACCTATGGATCTACCTACCTACTGTAATGGGGCATAAAAGACATAGTTAAAAAAATCTTTGCAATCAATCAATAAATCAATCAATCAATCAGATTGATTGATTGATTAATTGATTGCTAACTTGCTGAGGTTAATCTACCACAATACAATGTACAGTCAATAATATGGAAAGTTTACAATTAAGTAAACATATTTATTACTAATTCCAACTGTTGTGGTCAGAAAGGGTCTTCTGAGTAGGCCAGGATGAATAGACTCTGTGTGATTATAAACACCAATACTTAATCCACACTTGTAAAGCATAAAATCCTTCTTTGATTTTAAGGGTGTAGTACTAATAAAGATGCATCCAAATATCATATTTTATCATTGGTACATAAACAGCACCCAATAAATAAACTTTGAAACAAAATTTCAACAACGTCACTAAAGCATGAAATCTCTGACATCTTTTTTTGCAATAAGGATATAGAATTTATTAAGATGCGTCCACTCACCATGTTTCATAATTCTAGGTATGAGAGCATGCATATAGCATGTCAAATACTGATGTGGTCATGAGCTAAATGCAATAATTTCACCAAAGTCAAGAAAAGATTAAATATAGGTTATAATAAACTTTTGTTGAAAGGATGTAGATGTAACAGAGATTCTAACATAAACAGTATATCTTAAATGAACAAACACAAAATTGAACCCAAGTCAGTGAAGTGTAAAATTTGGGCCACAAGGAACTACTACTGAATTGGAGTAGCACTTATAAGGATGTATCCACTCAACAAATTTTGTGATTCTAGATAGGATAGTATACATAGCATGCATATGTGGTCATTAGTGAAATGCAAAACTTAACCTTAGCCAGTAAAATTTGAAATACAGGTCAGAGTGGCTTTCTGTGTATAGGTGTGGTACTAACAGAGATGTATACAATCATCCAGTTTATTGATTCAAATCTGAACAGTAAAAATGCAAACTTTAACCAGTCATTGAAGCATGAAACATGAGTCACAGTGACCTGCTTTAAGAGGGTGTAGTACTCACAAAAATGCATCATTACACCAAATTTTTTGATTGCAAGTATATAAGTATTGTACCATAGGCAAACACCTATGTGGTCATGAACTAAATGCAAAAAACTTAACATAGCCCTGTAAAATGTGAAATATGTATCACATTGACCTTTGTTTGTTGTAATGGTTTGGGGCATGATTTCATGATTTTGTCATGAATGGTACTTGAGACTAAACCCAACTCATGAAACTGCAAAATAAGGATCATAATGACTTGCTTCTGTGATGTGGTGTAGAACTCATAAGATGCATCCCCTCACCAAGTTTCATGAATCCAGATATATAGCAGTATATTAACTGGATGCAAAGAAATTACTTGGTCATGAGGTATACACAAAAACAACTTAAGCCTGTAGAATATGAAATGTGGGTCACTGTGACCTTTTGTTGTATGGTGTAGTACAAACAGAGGTGCATATCATTGCCTAATTTGATGATTCCGGCATGAACTGAGCTTGAGAAATTAACTTGAACAAAACTTACCGAAAGTCAGTGAAGCATAAAATATTGGTCACAGTGGCCTACTTTTTTGATGAGTGTGTAATACTTACTCATCAAGATCCATCCCCTCACCAAGTTTTATGAATCTAGGTATATATATATATGAATAAATAATATTATCATACAAACTACATAATTTTAATATTTTTATTTGTACTTTACTTTCTCTCTTTCTCTCTCTCTCTCTCTCTCTCTCTCTATATATATATATATATATATATATATATATATATATATATCAGAGGTGCGCAGTTTTACTGGTATACTAGCTTACTGTGGTATTTTTTCCCCAGTGGTACGTAAACAGTACTTTTTCACTGTACCGGTACTTCTGTAGTTTCAATCAGTAAGGAATGTATGGAAATTCATGAATACTCTTGTTACTAATTTACTTTCATTAAAAGCATGTTTTCATTTTTCATAACAAAATAATTCCCAAAATTATGAATGTTTTTACAAAATAGTTATATTTGTCACAAATTAATTTTCAAATATTACATGTACAAGTATAATTATAATTATGAACCCTTAATCCCATGCTTGACTGTGTCACATATACCAGTATGGAGGTCAAATGGGATGCTGTGAAAGACATTCGATTAAAATCCAACTTTTAGAAAAATTTTAGATTCAAAAAAAGAATGCAAAATATGATTTTGTTTTTTATTTATTTACTAGCATATGTATTCCTTTGTAAGACTGATAATCATCCATTGATTTTCAGGAGTGCAGTTGTTTTATGTTTCAATTTTATATAAGTTCTCTAGTATACTCAATATGTTCTCGTTTGCTAAGTCAGTGTGTTTTATGTTTATTGGCTCTCTCCAATAAATATCTTGCCTGGGTGTTGGCATCCCACTCAAAGTATCCATGCCTATTATATCAATAGCGTAGCTAGTAAACATCAGCGTCAATACTTCCTATTTTTTATCAACAAGCTCTCTAATGTCAGCACAATGTATTTTACAGGGTGTCAGCTATAGTGTAAGCTTAATCATCCCACTTTAGTTACATTGTTTAAATGATAACTTATACAACAATTAACATACACAAAGAAAATTCATCTACTATAAGCTACTGACCATTTAATTTGAGAGGGGACAGGCTGTGAATTTCTTTCTGGCCAAGATAATTTAGTTTCCTTTATCTCAAGAATTTTTTTTTCCTAATAATATATATATATATATATATATATATATATATATATATATATATATATATATATATATATATATATATATATATATATATATATATATACTGGGTGCAAAATAAATTTTTTGATTCTAGCTTGAACAAGCTAGATATAAACCTAAACACAAAATATAGCCAGAGTCAGTTGAGCATGCAATATGGATCATGGTAATCTACTTTTGTGACAAAGGTGTAGTACTCATTGGAGTGCATTCCGTTTCATGATTCTTTCTATAATGGTGTTTATACAATGTGCAAAAGGCCTGAGCTACCGGTAAATATAAAAAATTAACCAAGTATGTACAACTACTGTGCTAGTATCTAGGAAGAACAAATGGTTAAGATTCATTGAGGCTCTACATATAAATATGTATTCATCAGTGCAGAAGGGACACTGATGCCAGGGTTGTACAATAGCTTACGATTCATAGAGGTGAGCTAATAATGATCTCTGGCTTCAAGCTGACCTCAGGTCACAGAGGGCTGGTGATAAAACTCATCAAAGATATTGCAGACATACATGTATGTAGGAAAGCTAAGTTTGATCAAAACTGATCCCCATTTGTTCAACATTTGTATTTACAAGCCATCATAAGACAAAAGCCATTGCAAATACCTGCACTTTTTATACTTCCTCACTCCCCATCTCCATCCACAGGGGTGCATTTAGGACTGAAATCTGTAGTGTCATGTACTCAAAATAATGAAATATAACCAAATAATAAGATAACACTTCCTCAATTAGTGTTGAGGGAAGTTCAGGTTATGAGACGAATCCATATTTAGGGTCTAACACAAATGCAGACAGTCACTTAGAAAGTCTAATCTTTTTGCTATATAAAGAGTGAACATATTTATTGGAACTGTATTCTTGTAATAAATCTTGTTCTTACTTTAACCTAAGGGAAAATCATTTATGAAAATATGTCATAAGAAACACTAGTTATTATGTAGAACCAATGGTCTTTATGTGTTGCTCAGGAGCGAACAAATATAATGCCTAGTGGCCTTATACAACTAAATGTTAGATTTGGAGAAACATTGTTGTGCCTGACTGGGCAACCAGATTCTGAAACTGGTATTTTATGAGCAATGTATTTAGCTTACTATAAGGTGAATAACAGTGGGCTACAAAATTGTTTTTTCTTCCACTAAAAGCTGAGAATTGTTTTTGAAAATTGTTATGCCTGGTATCACCTGTGTCCAACAAATGGTCATTCTAATTGAATGTGATTGTATGATAAAAGATAGGTAACTGCGGCCAGACTATACTGATCCAAGCCATGGCCTTATTAGCATACACATGTGCTCACTTTAATTAGCAAAGCAAATCAAGTAGAGTTTCCCACTATAACCAATAAACTTTACTCTTTTGACTTCTTCTATCACTTTGACAAAGTTCCAATGACACAAAACAAAATTCAAATTAATACAAATGTATACTGGCAATTATTTCATATTAGAAGATATTTCTCTTCATTTAATAATTGTTAAAAATGTTTGTGTAATGCAAGATGCATATGTAAATCTGAATTATAATTTAATTAAAACTCTAGTAATAATGAGCAATCAGATATCACCATTGGGCAACCAGGTATCACTGTTGGGCAACCAAGCTTCGGAAAACTTATTCCACCCCTGATTGTTTAAAAGCATCCTTTTTATTAGGCTGTGATCTGGACCGGTTTTGCTTTGTTGGTTTAATCGCATTTTTAACACATTTTTGGCCATATCATGCCAAGGAACAACCATCCACAAAGTTTGATCAGGGTACATGTTCTAGAACTATAGTTATTATTTGAAAGCCATCACAGTTGTTCACATATTTAAACTTGGAAAATTGTTATTTTGTTTAAAAAAAATGTAAATAAAAAAAATCATATCATACCTGTCATGTTGAAACACATTGACCTTTTGGCAACAACATCTTACCTGAAGTTATTCTGGTGTTAAGTACAGTCAAGATGAAAAGGATCCGGTGCATCTCTCCTCTGGTACAAAATGCAATCCCCATATGGATTTCACAGACTAACTGGATTCAGTCCTGGAAATGAGTTAAGAGAAAACAGAATTAGTTATCTGCATGTACAATGGACAGAACTTGAACATTTTCTAGTTACTGAATATCATATCTTTTATTAATTATTGATTAGCATTTATCCAATTTGTGAACTTCTAAGTAAATATAATAATGATGATTCCCAATTTCTCAGAAATCATCATCTGTTCTTAGAGAAGTGATTGCAGGATTCAGTCTAATTTTTAAATGAGAGGCCTAAATGGGCTTGAGATCACTCACCTAGCTGACATCAGTCTCAAAGACCAAACCAAAGGGCATTTGGCCATGAAATCTGGCTTATTTCAATGCTTATATTTAAGCTTTTCTATTTTTAATGCTTATATTTAAGCTTTTCTATTTTTAATATTAGATGACTAAACAGCATCATTTATATAAACTTGAAAGGCCTCCATGAAAGAATTCTTTTTATATTGGTCAAATTCTGTAAGTTTTTTCTATTTAGTAACAGCAATCCAGCAGCCACATTTTGCGGCATATGACCATAATTGTAAAAATGTGAAAGGTCTCCATGCCAGAATGCTTTCTGTCAAATTTAGTATAATTCTGTTCACTTTTTTTACGAGAAAAGTCATTTTAATGTTTTTCATGTTAGCAACAGTTGCCATATTTGATGGCAGATTGGCACCATTCATGCAAAACATAAAAGCCTCCTTGCCATGATGTTTTCTGTCAAATTCATTTGAATTTTGTTCAACAATTTTGTAGAATAAATTGTTTTTTCGATTTCTAAAAATTACAGCCATATTGATGGTATGTAGACATCATTTGTATGATTTGTAAAACCTTCTGTCAAATTTGATTAAATTTTTTTCAGCTGAGTTGTTTTTATTTTTCTTTTTCAGAAGATGCCGTTTTTAAGATTTGTTCCGCTTTTATAATGGTGGACAAAAATTCGAAGGCAAATCAGCATCATTTGTATAAATGTGAAAGACCATTATGCCGCCATTCTCTCTGTAAAATTCAGTCAAATTCTATAGAGCTATTTTTAAAACATCATTTGTACATAGTTTTTCAATATTTACCAATAGCAGCCATATTTGATGGCAAAATTGCATCATCCGTAAAAGCTTGAAGGGCTTTCACAAAAGAATGCTTTCTAACAAATGCTTGGTCACGTCTGTTCAGCAGTTTTTTTTAAAAGTCATTTAATTATTTTTTCTTTTGTTTTTGGTAACAATGGCTATATTTGACAGCAAATCTGCATCTATTGTATAAATTTAAAAGGCCTCATTTAGTTCAAATATGTTCAGCATTTATGTGGAAGCCACATGAAGGTTTATTTACTTTTAAAGCAAGCAGTCATATTTTAACAGAGAATCGTCATCATTTGAAAAAATTTTAAGTCCTCCAAACTTTGACACTTTCTGTCAAATTTGGTCAAATTCTGTTTGGTAATTTTAGACTTAAAGTTGTTTGAAGATTTTTCTATTTTTGCAACTGCAGACATATCTGATGGCAGATCAGTATTATTTGTACAAACCTGATATGTCTCTATGCTCTAATGCTTTCTGTCAAACTCTGCAGAGGGCCTTTTGAGAATAATTCCTTTTATGTACTTTTCTATTTTTAGTAACAGCAATCACAATTGATGGTAGATTTACATCATTTGTACAAATTTGAAAGGGTTGCGTGGTAGCTCCTGTTACGACTAGGGGTGTAACAAAAGAAAAGACTCAAAGATATATATATATATATATATATATATATATATATATATATATATATATATATATATATATATATATATATATCACAAAAGTAGAATATCCACACACAAAATGAACCAAATTCGTGTATGACCTCTCAGGCTGTCAAACTATGCTAGGAATGCTAGAATGCTGCTATAAATCCTATTATATAGTCTCCTAATATGCAGAAGCGAAATAAAAACCCATTTAATACTTCTAGAAACAACCTTCTCCAAACCAATCAGAAACTAGGTTATGCGTTACATCTCTAAAGTACCAGTGTACTAACGTTTTTAACAGTCAATAAGGTATTTACTCATAGAATCTAGGTCAGAAGTTCATACCTTCACGCGTGAGATCACGTGCCATACTAATGTTTCAGTGAAATATCGATCCAATTTACCGTATGTGTACTCACGGCAAGACGACAGCTGTTAGACTAAGAACAGAGATCATAAACTAATAAACTATACCATTATTAAAAGAAAAATGATATATAATTCCGTAACACTCCAGAGATTCTATACATTTTGGCTTGTTTTCAAAATTGTCATAATCACGTAGAAGAGCTACCGCATTAATGTTATCTAAGAACCAAGCATCATATTCTACACAATTCATAAAGTCATAAATCTTCTTGAAAATCGATTATACACTGCATGAATATCAATATCAAATTGATGGACGTTCATGCAGTTTGTAATCGATTTTCAAGCTTCATAACTTTATGAAGACTTTAAAATGTGATGCTCAAGTCTTATAATTATAAATAGTTATAAAAATAATAATGATTCTCAGGAAATAAAAAAACAACTAGATTTTAACTACAGTTAGCAAGTGCATACAAAACAAAGAAGGGCGTATGAACTCTTCAGAGTCCAGTTTGATGTATCAACTAATAACTTCTAATTTTTTTACATTACATAGTGTGATTTTATCCAATCTAAATGCTTTTCACAAAAGCTGATCAACTTATACATTTTGTTTTGATTGTACATATAGGGGTATACAAATCCATGAATCAAAGGGTCACATACAACTATATGCACAATCAAAACACCTTTTCTGTCCTCCATTTGCTCAAAACATGTAAACTCAAGGATTGTACCCTCAACATGAATATGTTGGTCATATCTTGCATTTGTTACATTATGGAGTTGGTAAGTGTATAACACTAACAAAGAGCGGTAATTTGCAATCTTTACATTGACCCATTGACAGCATGAAATATTGAAAATTCTGGTATGATTTTAGCAATTGTTAAAATGTAATTAACATACTATTCTTTCTACCATCAAAATTCAGCATACTACACACAGAGGAATATAATTAGGTCACATTATATAATTGGGTGAAGAACTGTTAAGAAGATGGAGATCATATTTTGAACCCACCATTCCTTTATATCAAGATGTAAAATGCCACTCCATTTGTAAAACCATTTAATATTTTGTGGTCTTAAATAAAACTTTCTGTGTAAGCTGTTAATTTTATTTCTCAAATAAGCAATAGTTCTCTAATAAGTAACAACACTGAGGACATCCCACATATTGATGCACATATATTAATATGGAAAAGATGGAGAAATCTTAATGACAAATAACGAAAATATCCATAAATTCCATTTAAATTACATGACAAGTATTAACAGCAACTTTGTATTTTAAACACATAACTATTGTTAATCCTTGTTGCACATTGTTATGATTTCTATGTATATCAATCTGTTTTCCATATACAGTTGAAAATGTCATTTTCAACAAAACAAATTGGAGCAAAAATGTGTTAGTTTAAACCCTTTCCTGAAAGTTTCTTTTCAAAGGTGTGCATAATAAATCATTTTAGAAAGAATATTTGTATATTTAAGTTTTCTTTAGGTTTATGAGATTGAGTTCTCATTGAAAAATTCCATCAATAACGTCACTTCCATTATGTAACACGATAGTTTTCAACATCTGTGCTGTTTATAGCTTTTGGATGACTAGATTTTCATTTTCTTAAAAAATCACATTTGTACAATTGCAACAAAACAACTTATTGTATCATCTTTGTCATATTATGTACCAGTAGTCTGGTAGTTCTTCTACTTGTAGCAACATAACTACTTGTTGTATCATATTTGTCATATTATGTACCAGTAGTCTGGTAGTTCTTCTACTGGTAGCAACATAACTACTTGTTGTCTCATATTTGTCATAGTATGTACCAGTAGTCTGGTAGTTCTTCTACTTGTAGCAACATAACTACTTATTGTATCATATTTGTCATATTATGTACCAGTAGTCTGGTAGTTCTTCTACTTGTAGCAACATAACTACTTGTTGTATCATATTTGTCATATTAAGTACCAGTAGTCTGGTAGTTTCTTTACTTGTAGCAACATAACTACTTGTTGTATCATATTTGCCATATTATGTACCAGTAGTCTGGTAGTTCTTCTACTTGTAGCAACATAACAACTTGCTGTATCATATTTGTCATATTATGTACCAGTAGTCTGGATGTTCTTCTACTTGTAGCAACATAACTACTTGTTGTATCATATTTGTCATATTATGTACCAGTAGTCTGGTAGTTCTTCTACTTGTAGCAACATAACTACTTGTTGTATCATATTTGTCATATTATGTACCAGTAGTCTGGTAGTTCTTCTACTTGTAGCAACATAACTACTTGTTGTATCATATTTGTCATATTATGTACCAGTAGTCTGGTAGTTCTTCTACTTGTAGCAACATAACCACTTGTTGTATCATATTTGTCATATTATGTACCAGTAGTCTGGTAGTTCTTCTACTTGTAGCAACATAACAACTTGTTGTATCATATTTGTCATAGTATGTACCAGTAGTCTGGTAGTTCTTCTACTTGTAGCTACATAATTACTTGTTGTACCATATTTGTCATAGTATGTACCAGTAGTCGGGTAGTTCTTCTACTTGTAGCAACATAACTACTTGTTGCATCATATTTGCCATATTATGTACCAGTAGTCTGGTAGTTCTTCTACTTGTAGCAACATAACAACTTGTTGTATCATATTTGTCATAGTATGTACCAGTAGTCTGGTAGTTCTTCTACTTGTAGCTACATAATTACTTGTTGTACCATATTTGTCATAGTATGTACCAGTCGTCGGGTAGTTCTTCTACTTGTAGCAACATAACTACTTGTTGCATCATATTTGCCATATTATGTACCAGTAGTATGGTAGTTTCTTTACTTGTAGCAACATAACTACTTGTTGTATCATATTTGTCATATTATGTATCAGTAGTCTAGTTGTTCTTCTACTTGTAGCAACATAACTACTTGTTGTATCATATTTGTCATATTATGTACCAGTAGTCTGGTAGTTCTTCTACTTGTAGCAACATAACTACTTGTTGTATCATATTTGTCATATTATGTACCAGTAGTCTGGTAGTTCTTCTACTTGTAGCAACATACCAACTTGTTGTATCATATTTGTCATATTATGTACCAGTAGTCTGGTAGTTCTTCTACTTGTAGCAACATAACTACTTGTTGTATCATATTTGTCATATTATGTACCAGTAGTCTGGTAGTTCTTCTACTTGTAGCAACATAACTACTTGTTGTATCATATTTGTCATATTATGTACCAGTAGTCTGGTAGTTCTTCTACTTGTAGCAACATAACTACTTGTTGTATCATATTTGTACATTATACACCATTACAGGTAATCTGAATGAGTTTAACAGCATTTGTATTATCAGGGATGTAATAGATGATAGGTATATTCCTGACTGGACTCAGACCACTACTTGATTTTCAGTAGACATCAATGTTAACATCACTACACAACACAAATACTTCTTAATAGATGTTAGTGCAAACTTTCTGAACAATCAAAATACAGTGCTTCATGGCCTTTTTTTGAGATAAATGTCCCTAAAAAGGGATACCTTATGATACCTTAATTATCAGTCTCACACTGGGTAGGCACATGGAAATTTTGACCTGCCAGAAAAAATTTAAAATTGTGTATCTGTACAGATAGAATCTATTCAGACTTCAAAACACTGAAAACAATCTTGATTAGAAAATTGAAAAAGACAAATAGCCTGATTTTAGAGTACTATGTATGGTTATCCAATGTTCACTTCCAGACTGGTATCCTGCATTAATAATTAGGAATGTATTATTTGCTTACTTAGCATATTCTTATAAGTATGTATATAAGTCATGTATATATAAAATGTGAAGTCAGTATGTATATATGTCATGTATATATAAAATGTTAAGTCAGTGTATATATGTCAGGTATATATAAAATGTTACATCAGTATGTATATATGTCATGTATATATAAAATATTCAGTCAGTATGTATATATATATCATGTATATATAAATGTTACATCAGTATATATATATGTCATGTATATATAAATGTTAAATTAGTATGTATATATGTCATGTATATATAAAATATTCAGTCAGTATGTATATATATCATGTATATATAAATGTTATATCAGTATGTATATATGTCATGTATATATAAATGTTAAATCAGTATGTATATATGTCATGTATATATAAACTGTTAAGTCAGTATGTATATATGTCATGTAAATATAAAATATTCAGTCATATGTATATAAGTCAGGTATATATAAAATGTTACATCAGTATGTATATATGTCATGTATATATTGTTATGTATGATGTTTATATAATATTATCAATATTTTAGGAAATTATAAATGTTTCTTCACTTTAATATTTGCTTAAATCTTAATGTTATCAGGAAAAACATGTTTAACTAGTGTCCTTGAATTAGGTTGTTTTGATCAATATGTTTTCTCAATTTGAAGGTCAAGGTTGGATTTTTATTTACAAGTAAAATTCCATTAAGATGACACACATTCTAGAACATTCTGTCATGTGACCAATCTTTATATATACCATGTTTGGTGGACATTTATTCAGTTTTGACATTACCATCAGTCTTGTAAAGAGCTATTACAGTTGTGAAAATTCATTCCAAATTCTAAGAGAGGAATTATTTAAAATATTCATTGGATTATAACAGTGCTCATAAACTTTTGGATTTTGGATTTTTAATTGATGATTTTGGAATTTATGTGAACTTATTCAGAGATTTTGGAATACTTCATTTTGACATCAGCACATCAAGATTACTAGTACATCAGGACTTTGGAGACCATTGGCACATAATAACATTCAAGGACACAGCCGTGAATTCGGAACATTCTATATTTAGGACTTGTGATTAGAACGATCATTCTTATTGGATTATTAGGATTTCAAAACACATTACTGTAAGTGACTTTTTGATTTTTCATTTTAATTATCTAGTAATAAATTGCTTGTTGATTTTTACTTGATTTGTTGGTTTCACTTTCTTTCTGTTACATTTTTCTTAGACCATAGAGTCGTAACAATATAAAATATTCAGTCAGTATGTATATATGTCAGGTATACATAAAATGTTACATCAGTATGTATATATGTCATGTAAATATAAAATATTCAGTCAGTATGTATATAAGTCATGTATATATAAAATGTTACATCAGTATGCATATATATCATGTATATATAAAATATTCAGTCAGTATGTATATATGTCAGGTATACATAAAATGTTACATCAGTATGTATGTATGTCATGTAAATATAAAATATTCAGTCAGTATGTATATAAGTCATGCATATATAAAATGTTACATCAGTATGTATATATATAATGTATATATAAAAGTTACATCAGTATGTATATATATAATGTATATATAAAAGTTACATCAGTATGTATATATATGATGTGTATATAAATGTTACATCAGTATGTATATATATAATGTATATATAAATGTTACATCAGCATGTATATATGTCATGTATATATAAAATATTCAGTCAGTATGTATATATGTCAGGTATACATAAAATGTTACATCAGTATGTATATATGTCATGTATATATAAAAGTTACATCAGTATGCATATATATCATGTATATATAAAAGTTACATCAGTATGTATATATATAATGTATATATAAAAGTTACATCAGTATGTATATATGTAATGAATATATAAATGTTAAATCAGTATGTATATATGTCATGTATATATAAACTGTTAAGTCAGTATGTATATATGTCATGTATATATATAAAATCTTAAGTCAGTGTGTATATATATGTCATGTATATATAAAATGTCAAGTCAGTACAACTGTGAAAATTCAGTGTATGACCCCTTCCATGCTTTTGTACAGAGTAAATATTTTATGACAAACTATAGTGCTGATATAAACTTGACTAGCTTGTAAGTACTTATTTTACATGCGAGAGAGAGAGAGAGAGAGAGAGAGAGAGAGAGAGAGGAAGAGAGAGAACATGCATGAGAATACTTTGGTTTCATATGAGTGACAATACTTTGTCAAGTTTTCTATAGTTGACAGCCTAAAGAAAGATTAGTACTTAACTAAATGAACAACCATCTTTAAATAAAGACATTATTATTAGTATTATTATTATTAGTAGTATTAGTAGTAATTTCATTCAGGACCAATTACATGTTGCAAGTGTTTTACTAAAAACCCAAAGTCAATGCCACCATTAGCACTAGAGGAACACTGACATTTTTTAGATGACCACTATGATGCTATGTTGGATGTCATTTTCATTTAGAACCAGTTACATGTACCTTTAGTAATTTTGTGAAAATCCCATAGCAATAATACCATCCATTCAGGAGAAGCAGCAAAGAAGATTTTCACGATGAAAGTTATGGCAGCCAGTCAGGAGGTTGGTCAGCATCATTTTAATACAGGAACAACTATATATTGCATGAAAGACAAGTCTTTTTAAAAAAACAAAGACATTTCCACATTTTAGGAGGTCACATCTGCATCATTTTCATTTAGGACCAACTACATATAATTAGAAGCATTTTAAATGGAAACTCCTTCTCAATATGTCCATACCTTTAAGTGTAGTAATAAGAAGATCGTCAAAATGTCCTCCATGGCCATTAGGTTGGAGGTCAGATCAGCATCAGTTTAATTTAATACAAATTAGATGTTACAATATGTATTTTAGTGACGATTCCATGTCTATATGACTATCTGCTCTGGAGAAGGAGCTATAATAAGACTTTCAACATGTCTACATTGGCAATCCTTTTGGAGGTCAGATTGGCACCATTTTAATTTAAGGCATAACTACATATCATAATAAGTATTTTAGTGAAAACCCAATGTCACTATGACTTTTGTCACGGAATTGTATGATTTATATAAATATGTATATATGATCAAAAATGTATTCGGGTTTCTTTTCCGACTAGAGCGTTACTCGAGGGTTGTTTATTTTTTCGGCTCTAGTTATTTCGAAATACTGAGCGCGATTCACCCCATGCTGCACGTGCAAATTGCCGGCAGTGAAAACTTACGTACCTAGCTGCTGCGCATATCTGTCACAGCTAGAGTACATATAGAGCGAATTCTCTATAAACAAATTACACTACGACGAGTCTTGTCAGAAAGCTTACCTCTTTACGGGAGCAAATCTCCAGCTGTAGAGGTATGTGAAATTTAAGATAGTATTCTTTATCACTATTCGTTTTATATGACAGAATTGTTTTATATATTAGATGTTTTAGAATTTATTCTAAATTCTTTGTCTAAATTCTACAGAGAGTCAATACCTAGGTCATACAACGCCATGATATTAGAATTACTATAGTCTGGTTCAAGTTAGCTATTTGTTGTAACTGAACAGACGGATTTTATTTAATTATACGCAGCATGTATTGAATGATTAATGTAATGTATAACGAGATGTAATTCATGTGCGCGCATGCGCAACATATATCAATGCAAAAGTACTAACCGTGTCATATGTACTACACGGTTTAGTTGTTATACTTTTAGCTGTCCTTACGGGTGCTTTTGTGGTGCCTTTTTGTCCTTACGTATGGTTTGGTGAATGTGAAGTCGCAGAACCTTTGTGTGGATTCTTGTGACGTATACGCTGTCTCTGGTGACGTTGGATGGGAAGTGTGTACTGGTTTTCTCGATGCGAGGGACCAAGGCTTCTCGACCAGCGGGTCTGTGTTAAATGTGAAGGCTCTCGAGGGATCCTTCAACAGACTGATAGGGGTGGACCATGCGTGTTGGCTCCTTGACCATTGACAAGAGCGGGTGGAACCGGAGATACATCTTGGTCGTCAAACGGGCGCCACGATAGTTATTTACATTACGTGTTCCATTTTATCGTTATTTTCAATATTGCTATCTGTGCAAAATTACATGTATTTACCATTCAATATCGCTATATGTGTGATAGATTCATAATTTCATACATCCCCATTTCAATATCGCTATATGTGTGATAGGTTCATAACTTCATACATTCTCATTTCAATATCGTTATATGAACGACATATTCATAAATTCATATTCCAACATCGCTCGTTAAATTCATCTTTGATTTTTCTCGTTGAGTTACTTGTTGTTGCTTATTAGGAACTTTTATAATTTTCCTTATCTTTTTGTTATAATGGTGTCAGATTTGTTCATTTTTAAATTGCGTTTATAAATAAACATCTTATTGACGCAGTTGCTTTCGGTGTCTTCACTAATCCAGTCCCAACCCGGCTTCATCCTGTGACAAATGGTGTCAGAAGTGGGATCATTGGATTAGGCGGAGCACGGACGTTAGTTTGCATAGGTCTTGACTCCGGTAAGATTTTTTTGTTCAGTTATCTGTTTCAGATTGTGACCTTCCTGACAAGAGATAATTCAGGCGGGCGAGTGAATACCTCACTCATATTTTGTTTTATTTGCCATTTGTTTATCATATATACATATATACATATTGCATATATTTGGAGAAGGGGTATACGGTTGGTTCGTGTAATCCTAAAATTGTATGTGTTATATGATAGTGCATTTAGGATTGGTGATCTTATCAACAGTATTTATCATGTCGTCACTCAAAGATCTAGTGGAGTTGGGCAAACAGTTTGGGTATGAGGGGGAGGCCCTTAGAAAATTCGTTCAGGAGGAGCAGGCTCGTGAAAGGGATCAACGGGTAAAGGAGAGAGATATAGAAAGGGAAAAGTTACAATTAGATAAGCAGGATGAGAAGGAAAGAAGGGAATTTGAAAGGGAGAAAATGCTATTTGAGGAAAAGAAGATAGAGTTAGAGAAACAGGCAGAGAAGGAGAAGATAGAGTTAGAGAAACAGGCAGAGAAGGAGAAGATAGAGTTAGAGAAACAGGCAGAGAATAAAAGGATAGGTTGGGAAAGGGAAGCAGAAAGGGAAAGAATATAGCAGGTAAGAGAACTTGAGGAAAGAAAGTTAGATAGGGAGAAACAAGCAAAGTTAGAAGCCATTGAGTTAGAAGACAGGAATATGGAGAAAGAACATAGAAGGAAATTTGAATTATTAGAGGCTAAGAAAGATGGTCAACAAGAATCAAAGTTAAGAGGCCCAAAATTACCCCCTTTTGAAGATGACAAAGATAACTTAGATAGTTATTTACATAGGTTTGAGCGATATGCCACCATCCAGAAATGGAAAAAAGATGATTGGTCGCTCCATTTCAGCGCGTTACTTAAAGGTAAAGCGCTAGATGTATATTCGCGTCTACCCGTGAACGAGGCATTGAACTATGACGCGTTAAGAGAGGCACTCCTTAAGAGATACGAGTTGACAGAACAAGGGTTCCGCAAAAAGTTTAAATATAGTAAACCCGAGAAAGGCGAGACATTCACCCAGTTCGTCAGTAGGACGGGAAATTATTTCCAGCGTTGGGTCGAATGTGGTAAGATTCAAAAAACGTCTGAGGGTCTTACCGATTTTTTACTTAGGGACCAGCTGTTAAACACTTGTGGTAGGGAATTGTACTTGTTCCTGAGGGAAAAGTCCTTCAATAATATCTCTGATATGGCTACTCAGGCAGACTATTTCGCCGAAGCTCGAGGAGGTACCCAAAATGTAATCTCAAGGGATAACAAGGGAGGTAATCAAGATAAAGATCAGAGACCCAGAGAACCCGAGAAACTTGGTACACATAAAGGTGGAAGCTTTCAATCTGGGAAGGGTACGAATCGTAGGGATAGACAATGTTTTACCTGTAAGGAATGGGGTCACATCACACCCGATTGTCCGAAAAGGAAGGGGTTTGTCCAGAGAGTCGCGGTTGCTATTGAAAGCAGAGCATGGTCAGGAGGCGGTAAGCGCGATGATTTTCCGCGTGATAATTCGGCGATTAATAATGTGAATACGGTATACGAATCCGCAGCGCGTGCGCAGATCGGTCATGATGTTATTCAGTCGATCGGCACTTGCCTTTTTCCCGAGGTGAGGGTACCGACTGGTACTCGTACCGCCAACGGTCAAGAAGTCACGGTCTTACGCGACACCGGGTGCACGGGAGTCGTAGTAAAGCGTAGTCTCGTTAGGGATGACCAAATGCTTGGTTGGAAATCCCCGTGCATGTTATTAGATCAAACGATTGATCGCGTTCCCGTCGCGAGAATAGAAATCGAGACGCCTTTTCTGACCGGAACCGTAGAAGCTCTGTGTATGGAAAATCCCATATACGACCTAACTATCGGAAATGTCGAGGGATCCAGACTCCCAACTCTATCTGATTTTCGGTTTCAAATTGTACAAACGGCCGAAACTAGGGCGCAGGCGCAGGCGGAGAAAACGCCACTACGTAAGTTGAAACTTCCGGAAGCCGTGACTGATATCTCGCGCAATGAATTTACGCGTGAGCAAGGGCATGACGCGTCCTTGAGCGCGACCACGGAGAGGATCGTATCCGGTACCGCGAAACATTGTAAGGGCGGTTCAAGTTTGAAATTTATACGTAGGGAAGGTTTAATGTATAGGGAATTTACCATGTTGGATGGTAGAAAGTATTTCCAACTCGTTGTCCCCCAAAAATTCAGGTCCCGTATACTTAGAGTGGCGCACGAGTCCGGTAGTGCAGGTCATTTGAGTAGGAAAAGGACGAATGACAAAGTGTTAAGAGAATTTTATTGGCCGGGTGTAAATAGTGACGTAGCACGATTCTGTCGATCGTGCGACGTTTGCCAGAAGACGGTGTCGAAGGGAAGGAATACTAGAGTACCATTAGGTAAAATGCCTCTAATAGATACCCCATTTAAAAGGGTAGCTGTTGATATTGTGGGACCCATATTTCCAATTACAGATCGGAAAAACCGATATATCCTTACTCTAGTAGATTATGCAACTAGATACCCAGAAGCCATAGCTTTACCATCAATTGAAACTGAACGTGTAGCCGAGGCGCTTGTCGACATGTTCAGCAGGGTAGGAGTACCTGAGGAAATTCTCACAGATTGTGGGGCCCAGTTTACCTCAGATCTTATGGCAGAAATTAGTAGGTTGTTGTCAATTAAGCAGTTGCGCACCACACCATATCACCCCATGTGTAATGGATTGGTAGAGAGATTTAACGGGACGTTGAAACAAATGCTACGTCGGATGTGCGCGGAGAAACCGCGAGATTGGGACCGGTATTTGAACGCGATTTTGTTTGCGTATCGCGAGGTACCGCACGAGAGCTTGGGATTCTCGCCGTTTGAATTGCTATACGGTAGGACAATTCGTGGTCCTATGCGGATTCTGCGCGAACTATGGTCGGGTGATGTCGCGGACGGAGAAATTAAAACCACCTACCAATAAGTCGTCGACTTACGCAAGAGATTAGAAAGCACGTGTCGGATGTCACACGACGAGCTCGTGAAGTCGGGTCGCAAGTACGCGAAGTATTATAACCGCGGAACGCGAAGTAGGAAATTCGACGTGGGTGATAGAGTGTTGGTGCTACTCCCTACTAGTAGAAACAAATTATTGGTCCAATGGAAAGGGCCATATGAGGTCAAACAGGTCAAGGGTGAAATGGACTATCGAATCGACATGGAAGGTAGGTTGAGAATATTTCATGCCAATATGTTAAAACGATACGTGGAGAGACCTGATCAAACTGTTGAAAAGGGCGTTTTGAACGTCGTTTGTATTGCGGTCATAGAAGACGAGTCGAGTGACCCCAATACAGAAACTCCCCTTGAGTACCCCATGGTTGTAGGAAATGAGGGAATGGATATGGTCAGCGTGTGCCCAGAATTACCTGAAGGTCAGCGTCAGCAAGTCAGGGAAATTTTGAGTAAGTACCCAGACGTATTTACAGATAGACCGGGAAATACTGGATTAATAACGCACGAGATAAACTTGAATACCTCAGAGCCAATCAGAATTAAGGGATATCCAATACCCTTTAACGCACGGGAGACAATCAATGAGGAAGTAGATAAAATGTTAGACCTGGGAGTGATTGAACCCTCAAACTCCCCCTATTCTTCCCCCGTGGTATTAGTCCGAAAAAAAAGACGGAACTAATCGATTTCGTATGGACTTTCGACAACTAAATAAAGTCACCGTGTTTGATGCTGAACCGATGACAGACATGGAGGGCTTGTTTTCAAAATTGGCGGGGCACCAGTACATTTCTAAATTAGATCTAACAAAAGGTTATTGGCAGGTGCCCATCGCTGAAAATGCTCGCGTATTAACGGCATTCGCGACTCCTAAAGGTCTTTTCCAGTTTAAGGTTATGCCTTTCGGTCTGGTTAACGCCGGTGCGTCGTGCGTGCGTCTTATGCGAAAATTGTTGAAAGGCATGAACAACGTAGATAGTTTTGTCGACGATATTCTTGTATATACACATACCTGGGAAGAGCATGTTAGGGCATTAGTCGATCTGTTCAACAGACTCCGCAAGGCAAATCTCACAGCGAGACCCTCCAAGTGTAGCATAGCATATTCTAACTTGGAATGCTTGGGCCATCTAGTAAGTGGGTTAGGGCAGTTAAAACCCCACCCTGATAAAATTGAAGCGATTAAAGACGCTCCTAGGCCAGAAACCAAGAAACAGATACGATCGTTTCTTGGATTGATAGGTTTTTATAGGAAGTTCGTTCCAAATTTCGCCGCTATAGCTAGTCCATTGACGGATTTAACTAGGAAAGGGCAACCAAATAAAGTTTCTTGGGGTTTATGCCAAGAAAAAGCTTTTAGCGCCCTTAAGGCAAGATTGATCAGTGCACCGATCCTAAAGTTGCCAGAATTAAATAAATCGTTCATATTGAGAACTGATGCATCCGACACGGGATTAGGAGCAGTTTTGCTACAGGAGCAAGATGGGGTAAAATTACCCATAGCTTATGCTAGTAGGAAATTGCTGCCTAGGGAGCAAAACTACTCCGTGATCGAAAAGGAGTGTTTGGCACTGGTGTGGGGCATAGGAAAATTCCACACGTACCTTTTCGGAAGGGAATTTGTCCTTGAAACGGACCATCAGCCTCTCATATATTTGAACAAGGCAAAAGTTGCCAACGCAAGATTGATGCGTTGGGCATTGACTCTGCAGCCATATCGTTTCCGGATCGAAGCAATCAGAGGGTCGGAAAATGTAGGGGCCGATTACTTAAGCAGAGTGTGATTTGCAGTTTTTTCTTACCATGATGTTCTGGTAATGTAAATAATGTTTCAGTTTGTATTTTCGCTCAATTCCGTGATTTTCTAAAAGTGTTTCCACTTTTTTTTTTAAGGATGGAGGTATTGTCACGGAATTGTATGATTTATATCAATATGTATATATGATCAAAAATGTATTCGGGTTTCGTTTCCGACTAGAGCGTTACTCGAGGGTTGTTTATTTTTTCGGCTCTAGTTATTTCGAAATACTGAGCGCGATTCACCCCATGCTGCACGTGCAAATTGCCGGCAGTGAAAACTTACGTACCTAGCTGCTGCGCATATCTGTCACAGCTAGAGTACATATAGAGCGAATTCTCTATAAACAAATTACACTACGACGAGTCTTGTCAGAAAGCTTACCTCTTTACGGGAGCAAATCTCCAGCTGTAGAGGTATGTGAAATTTAAGATAGTATTCTTTATCACTATTCGTTTTATATGACAGAATTGTTTTATATATTAGATGTTTTAGAATTTATTCTAAATTCTTTGTCTAAATTCTACAGAGAGTCAATACCTAGGTCATACAACGCCATGATATTAGAATTACTATAGTCTGGTTCGAGTTAGCTATTTGTTGTAACTGAACAGACGGATTTTATTTAATTATACGCAGCATATATTGAATGATTAATGTAATGTATAACGAGATGTAATTCATGTGCGCGCATGCGCAACATATATCAATGCAAAAGTACTAACCGTGTCATATGTGCTACACGGTTTAGTTGTTATACTTTTAGCTGTCCTTACGGGTGCTTTTGTGGTGCCTTTTTGTCCTTACGTATGGTTTGGTGAATGTGAAGTCGCAGAACCTTTGTGTGGATTCTTGTGACGTATACGCTGTCTCTGGTGACGTTGGATGGGAAGAGTGTACTGGTTTTCTCGATGCGAGGGACCAAGGCTTCTCGACCAGCGGGTCTGTGTTAAATGTGAAGGCTCTCAAGGGATCCTTCAACAGACTGATAGGGGTGGACCATGCGTGGTGGCTCCTTGACCATTGACAAGAGCGGGTGGAACCGGAGATACATCTTGGTCGTCAAACGGGCGCCACGATAGTTATTTACATTACGTGTTCCATTTTATCGTTATTTTCAATATTGCTATCTGTGCAAAATTACATGTATTTACCATTCAATATCGCTATATGTGTGATAGATTCATAATTTCATACATCCCCATTTCAATATCGCTATATGTGTGATAGGTTCATAACTTCATACATTCTCATTTCAATATCGTTATATGAACGACATATTCATAAATTCATATTCCAACATCGCTCGTTAAATTCATCTTTGATTTTTCTCGTTGAGTTACTTGTTGTTGCTTATTAGGAACTTTTATAATTTTCCTTATCTTTTTGTTATAATGGTGTCAGATTTGTTCATTTTTAAATTGCGTTTATAAATAAACATCTTATTGACGCAGTTGCTTTCGGTGTCTTCACTAATCCAGTCCCAACCCGGCTTCATCCTGTGACAACTTTCTGTTCAAAAGAAGTAACAATAAAACTTTACGATGGCTACCACGGCAGCCCATATGTAGTCCAATCACCACCATTATCATTTATCATATGAAGTATTTTTGTGAAAACACATTTTGATGTGACCATCCATTCAGGAGAAGAAGCAGCAATAGCAAGATTTTTAAGTTGGTCACCATGCTGGAGATCTGACTGGCACCAATTGCATTTAAGATCGACCAGATATCACAAGAAGTCTTTAAAAGAACACCCAATGTTGATATGACCATCCATTCAGGAGAAGTGACAATAACAAGATTGCCAAGATGATTACCATGGTGGACATGTTGGAGGTCTCATTAGCACCAATTTTAGTTAGGACCAACTAGACAGCATAAGAACTATTTAGGTAAAACTCCCATATAAAAACCACCTGTTCAGGCAGATTTGTGAGAACAAGATTTTCAAGATGCTGTCAACATTAGCCAGATGTCCAAAGAGCACCATTTGCATTTAAGACCACATAGTTTTGGGATGAACGTGTATATATAGTTTCTTGGCAATCGCCCCAGTAGTTTAAAAGTAGCAATAACAAACTTATGCTAACAGATGGACAATGAACATTGGATGGCGGACGACATACAACAGTCCATCACATCAGCTCTTCTAGTCTATGATGATTAGAGCTAAACACAGCATCTATATTTATCTGATGGCAGATCAGCATGATTTGTAGAAATCTAAAAGCCGTTCCATGCTGCCTCCTGTCAAATTTGGTAAAATTATGTTCAGTAATTTTTGAGAAGTCATTTAGTAATTGCAGCCAAATTTGATGTCAGATCAGAATCATTGGTACAAACATTCAAGGCCTCTATGCCAGATTGCTCTCTGTCAAGCTTGGTTGATATTGGCTTAGTATTTTTTTCGAATGAACTGAAAACAGCAGATATTGAAGGACAACAGATGGATGACAGATGATAAATGACACAGAACAGAGAAAAGGCCATACCATATAAATTACATCAAAAGCTAACCAAATGTACAAAACAAAAATTATGCATATATTTCAAACCCTAACTTTGTTTACTTTATTACATCCTCCCTATCTTTAGAAAACTCCTACTTTTTTCAAATGGAAAGGCAAAATTCCCTCTTAATTTACAATTCTGGAAATATTTAAACATTTTACCACATTCCCAGGAAAATTGGCTTTTTGATAAATTCACACTTTTAACCACAAACAAGACACTCTCTTTCTGACATCAAAAAAACTCCCACTGACCATAAACTAGCCAAGAATCTTGAATAAAGATGGCTTAAACATTTTCATTCAAGGGAACAAAGCGTTATAACTTTTGTTTCTTCAGAATGCATCTCTGATTTACCTAATTTCAAATGAATTAGATTCGTCTACTTGTGAACTTTACCTATGCAAATTATCCTAATGGACATTCCCACAGCAATGCTGAAAAGACTATCAAACACAAAATCACCCTACCAATTGACAATTAACTAATCTGTGGAAATATAGTTATTTATTGCTGACTGCCTTTCTCTTTTAATTGCCTCTGTAATAATTAACTGTATACACTGCCCATAAGCACTAAGTGTGAAACTAGGAAAATCACGTCTGCTTTCTGTTTAACAGGCTATAAGTTTACAGCCATATATATTCTGGTGTCAAGAAAGATTTCTCTCTCTTTTTTTATTAAAAGATTTATTGGAAGTCGTGTTTTAATAAGCATGATCATGTTGGGTGGGTTGGGGGAGGGTTTGGGTGTAAAATATTATTTTCGAACTTAATTTTTAATCTGGACTATATAACCAGTATTGTCTATATATATATATATATATATACTGTAACAGGGCAATACAAAACAAACAATAAAACAGAACATCATTTTACTTGATATAAAAGCAGAGATACTATAGCCTAGAAGCCCTACTCTTTGTAACATCGGAGGGATAATCTGTATTAGAAGTATAGTTTATGTATCAGTAATTACCTTTATTAGCCTCTACATCTGACGTTGACGAGGCTGCGCATGTCTTTAGCACGTTTCACGCCAAAGAGGATGACCAGATTTCGGTCAGGGACCTTGACATCATGCGGGGGCATATAGTATGAAGCAGGCGCCTGATCCTAAACAATGATCCTCGCGGTCCTCTACGCGGGACAAAATTCTCCATCCGAGTCAAGTTTCTCACCCAAGGCCGGAACGCAGACGAGTGGATCAGGCCTGGCAATTTCGGCCTGGTGAGAGAAGCAGCACGTATGGACGTAAGGGCGGGGTGGGGGTAAGTGGGTGGTCAGAGTCATGCGTGAAGAAAGGCATGGGCTCCTCACCGGTATTGACAGGCCCTACTATGAAAACGCTTATCCGGTGGTATACAGCCTCTATAAAATGCGGGAGCCCGACCACAGCAACCTGTCTGACCTTAGGTACGGTGATGTAATCGGCGTCTCTCAGCGGGCAATGGAGCACTTTTGATAACGCAGCCAGAGGGTAGGGTCTGACAGAAACCTGCCGGCAAAAGCTAACGGTGTGGAAGAGGCAGATCAACGTAGCAGGAAAAAACGTCAACGATGTGAAGGACCTGGAAACATGTCTCAAGCGAGCGATCATCCTAAGAGACATCGCCGGCGGTGACATCTACAACAGCGGGGTCTACCGCGCGTCAAGGTGGTGGGGAGTGGAACTCATCGTCCACAAATGGCACACCTGGCCACAGAACTTCCACTTCGCGGAGGTGCGCAGAATAGAGTTTTACAAGGGCAACGTCTGGCAAAACACCGGACCCCAAACTCTTGCAGCAGTCCATGCTGGAAGACGGTTGGTACGTCAGGACCTAAAAGAAGCATGGGCAACTCGTCAAGGCCTGCAGCAGGTATACCGACTCGCGCGACGCCGTCGAGGAGCTGGCGGCCAGCGAAGGGAGAGAATGAACAGCTGGAAGTCTACGCCAGCGGCCAGGCAGGAGAATGTCAAGCGGACATGCGTCGAGTTCGGGCACTGCGATCTCAGGAACAGCCCCAGCAGTTACAGTGTGTCGGATATTGTAAGTCTACACATGACCGCCTGTTATCCGAGCAGCTTCTTGGGAATTGGAGAGTAAGTCCCATACTTTGACTGTTAACCACCGGTGCGAAAGGATTACTCGGGTAACAGTCAACGGGCCACTTCCTGAGAATGGCCGGTATTCGCACAGGTGATTTGATTAAATTATTCGCACAGGTAATTTGATTAAAGTATTCGCACAGGTGATTTGATTAAAGTATTCGCACAGGTGATTTGATTAAATTATTCGCACAGGTGATTTGATTAAATTATATACTGTATTAGAAGCAAAGGTTTTATGTTATGAATCTAGAAAAAATAAACTGACTTTACGCAGTATGAAACAAACAAGCAGAGATGCAACTTAGAGGAAGACAACACTTAAACCTATTGATTAACTCCAAAAACACATGTAAACTCATTTTGCTAAGGTTACAATAAAAGCTGGAAGTAGTTCCAAAATGTGTCACTCCAAAATACATGACAACATCAGCGCTAATCATTAGAGTATCAATGTCTAACGGTCTAGAGTGCATAGGAATTAAGCATATCTTCTTTTCTTTTTAAATCCATACGGATCTGATGAAAACATGATCTTGAAACGATAAAGCCATGGAAGGATTTTTGTTTTAAAACGAGTTCACCTAGGACAAACGAAACACTTTGGGGTATCTACATACCAACATTCTAATGAGCAGGTAAAATATCAATACATACTCACAGCAAAAATGGTGTTGAAGCAATTAAGGTCGAAAAATGCAAAACGTATGGTGCACAAAAAGAATTACGAAAACATTTTGACGCTATGGATACATGCCATAATTTTAAGTCAAAAATTGTTGAAGACAAAGGTGCACGACGAAGACCACTTGACTGGAATGTATAGAATCCCTGCTCATGACGATTGCAATTTAAGTTTTATATATTCAAAATTCGTACCTTTGTTCATTGGCAACTTGTACGGTTATCACAATCATTTGTTTATCATGACGCGTGTAAAATTGATCCGGATGAAGAGATACAAATATTAACGAATAACGTTGGGAACCATATTTTATTCAGCATAAATTTCATTGTTGACAGATTCATGAAGGATTATAGGGAAAAAAACTATAAAAAACAATGAAATTTGTAGATAGCTTTAGGTTTATGGGTCAATCGCTAGAGCAGTTGGGCAGGAATTTAAACAGTGAAAAGTTTGTTGAAAGAATGAACTTGTTTTGACGTAATGAAACCAAATTTTTGAAGGATAGGTCTATCTATGTCTACATTTACCTGTGCGAACACATGGCTAACTTGGAAAAGTGTAATCAAACAGCTGAAATTACATACTAGTCATTTAACGACTCGAACATATCTGTTGAAAATTACCAATAAAAACATAGTGTGATGTTACACTTGAGCCTTAAATCATGAGGTGATCTACCTGACTATTATATGAAAGAGATATTCTAATATTGTGTAACATCTTTGAGGCGTTTTGCAGCTTCTGTATGAAACGCTACAAACTCTACCCAATACATTATTACAGTGCAACCAGGTTTGTTTATGATACGTCGCTAAAATACCAGGCATTGAATTAGAATGTTTAATAGACAATTACGTGTTTTTAATACTCGAGAACGAAGTTAGAAGTGAACTTAGTATGATACCACATAGATACGCAAAAGCAAATAGCGAATTCAGATTCTGACAACAACTCAAATCTGTTCGAAAGACCTGACAATTGTGATACTGAATGCATACTTGAAATAGACTTAGAGATCCCATTACAGCTGCAAAACAATTTCGATTACTACCCCCACCCAGCTCCATAGAAATTAATTCAATATGAGAATGATTTCTCTCCCTTGCAATACATTGATAAATGAATTCAGTGGTACAAACCAGTTGTGTCTAAGCCTCAGTGCACATTCAAACCTAAAGAAAAATATGTGGTACATTACATAAGTAAATTCTACACTGAGTTAGAACACAAACTGACAAAAGTACACGAGTTATCTTGTTTCAGCAACATCCTTGGCTGAAATCATATATCAATTTAAAGACCAATTTGAGACAAAAAACTTAACAATGATTTTGAAAAATTGGCATTCAAGTAAATCAACAACTCCGTATCCTGGAAACAAATGAAAGATCACGGAAAAAGAACAACATTACAGATATGTACTGATGAAAATAATTTTTTCAATTGTCAAAAGATCTATCATTCGCCAGGAGAACATTTAATGGCAATGAATTTGTGCTAGTAGTATGAAAAATACAATTATCAAATTAAACACAATCAATATATGGTGGTTTTAGTCTTGATGTATAAACTACAACAACCTCAAAAATAAATGCGGTCAAAGGATAACTGTGCAACGTTCCGACACAGATTCATTATGCATTCATTCTGGGACAGAAAACTGTTATAGAGAGGATGACACAAAGTTTTATTACACTTGTGAGTGTCCCAAGGACAACATCTATGACATCCCTCAAGAGAACAATAATTCTGTTGGATTATTCAAGAATCAACTAAACGCCACACCAGTTGGAGAGTATTGTTTGTCAAGAGCAAACCTTTATTTATTCGGGACTGATTACGATGACAAGAAAGTTTGTGAATGAATAAAACATATGCGTGATCAAAAAGAATGTAAAATTCAAAATGGACATAAATTGTCTTTTTCAACATAAAGAAAATCACCAAGAAATGAATGCACACATATCGTACAATCATGTGATGCATAACATTAAAAGTAGAATTGTCTATGTATGTCGAAAAGAGTTTTTTTGAGATTCACAACTGTTACATCTAAGGCTTAGGAATAGTAACAAAAGAAAGAACGACTCAAACAAGCTTTCACAATTTCTAAAATATAAATTTAATTTCCTAAAATATTAAATATTTCAAACAAACAAAGTGAAAGAATTAAAACTAACTTACAGTTTAGAAATTCCTAAATAATCCTAAATGTCCTATTGAATTTTGATAATCCGGAAGTTAATCCTAAGTATTCCGAATGAAGTCACTAATGTGTTGATATGCCACAAGAAACACAGTTTTAAATCCAAATGTTAATAACCCCAAGTAAACTCCTGTGAATGTAAAATATTGTTAAGTTCTTTGAAGAATAGTACTTAAATCCAAAATGTACTATTTAGACAATAGAATTTCACCAGCTGATTTTACAAACAACAATAATATTCCTCAATAACCTTATGATTCTGACGAACTGCAAAGAATGCCCATTCAGTGGTTAATTGGCATTATATAGTCTCTAAAACTCCAATACTACGACTTAGATTGAGTTCTGTCAACAACCTTCTTTAACCAATCAGAAACTAGGTCGCGCATGTTACTGCTAAAAGTGCCTTTGCACTACAATGAAAATACCTTATTTCAAATCAACAAGATGCTGACATAGGATTCAAGGTCATAAATCTGCACGCGCTACCAAGTGAGTCACCATTGTGGGTTAAGCTGACCGACATAATTATTGATTTTCCCTGGACTTAGCATGACTCATGTAAACATGTTGACGTTCATTTGTACTTTAAGAATAACATAGGCTACTGAACTAAGGAATTATAATACAATGAGTATAAACCCAAATGTCAACTATTATAATTTAAAGCTAATACATAATGCTGTAGCACAACGTATCCATATTACCCAGTTAGCACGTTAGGAAACTATAGTGTCAATAAAGTTGTTTCTTTTGTTTTGCTTGAAAGTATATACAGTCTCTTGTTGTGCGTAATCTGTAATGAAATTATTTTCTGTGAAGATAGTTTCAGTTGCTTTTTCTCCTTGCTATAAACGACCCCTATAAAACATGTATTTTCTCTAAAATCTTTGATTACAGAATTGTACTTTGAACGATTGCCCATACTGATATTTCAAAATGTCTAACACTGAATGCCAGTCTATATAGATTGATTGCTTTCTTTCTTTACGTCAACAAGATTTCCCCAATCATCTATTATAAGCAAAGTGTTCGTTCCTTGGTACATAGCAACAGATAAAACATTAGCCACTTACTTAGTGTATCTTCTAGATCTGTCGCGATCACCTTTTGATATTTGAAAATCCACTTTCTATCGTAAGTTTTGCTACTCAGAACAGCTAGACATATGATAACGATGTAAAGAAAAAAGATTTAGTGCAAACATTGTTCTCCCACAATTAGCCACTTTTCAAATTATTGTGTTATGAGTTTCCTTCAAATAGATTTATACACGGTAAAAAGACAAATGATTTTTAATTGTTAACCTGACTAACAGATACAATATAAATATACATTTGTTGAGCATACACAAGAACCAAATATCCTCTACGATGAGTGGAAGTCAAAACTTTCACTATTACCCCTGGACTCTGATCCACGATCGAAGCTCATGTTTTCCAAGGTCAAATGCCTAAACGTTTCCTTATTGACATCGTCAACAATGCAGACCTCAAAGGTCTATGGATCAAAATTCTTCCGAGTTCCAACACTTCAATGTGTCCAAGATAAAAGTCACCTTAGATGACCAGACGTTGTGAGACAGACCCTTTACACCCAACTTTGCCCAAACAAATTACTTGAGATCTTACTTGACTCTTGTTGAAGCAACAGGACGATTAGGAACCAAAAAGCCACGGCATTTTGTACTACAATTATGCACCAAGATATGCTTTGTCAGGATTTTATTTCACTCCAGACCAAAGCAGAGACGAAGTACATTTCAACCGTATAAAGTAAGGCCAACTCCGTGTGGAACGTCAGTTTTCACCAACTCTAGCAAACACGGTGAACGTCATCTTGTATGCCGAATTCGATACGTGATCCTTGACTATTAAAAGATGGAATACGAACCCATGAAAACAGGCAAAGAGGATGTTTTCCATTCAGAACAGCAGTCACAGACTGTAAGTGGAAAAGAAGGAAAAGAAAAAGAAAGATATGGAACACGAAGTCATGGACATATAAAAAGAGGATGACGTTTTCCATTCAGAACAGAAGTCACAGACTAAAGTTGGATAAGAAGAAGACAAATATACAGTCATGATGTCAGGATGGAGGCAGCAAGTAAAACACAACCAATGATTGATGATGAGTCAAGAAGAAAATATGGAAGACTATCTGGAAGACGTATGAACCCTCATCTCAGAAGAGAAAATCTTCAAAGAGTGGTATAAAGACCTGAGTGACCATTCCCTATTGACTTCTTTGGAGACGAAACGCAACAAAGCTCTCTTGTAACAGAGTACTTCATCGACTTACTTGAGAGATATGTTAAGGAAATAGTTAAGTGTGAACTTGTGATTGATTATTACCTGTGAAAATGAATACCTGGAAATGTCATTGCCTTCTGACTCGCATTTCGTACACAGCTTCTTGGAATCCAGAGGTATGTGTTAAAGATAAACGTCCACATCGAAAAGCTAAAAAAATTTGAGCCTATTTCATCACCAAAGACGACAATTATCGCTCAGCAACCCATTGGGTAGCTGTTTACTTTCCCAACGACCACAGTGCGGAATATTTTGATTTCTGTGGATTACCTCCTCAGGAATACAATATCATAGACTTTATGAGAAGAAATGCAGTATCCACTCAATTCAATAATGCGTGATTACAAGGATCTGATTCTGTTGTGTGTTGACAATATTGTGTATATTGTTTTCATCAAAGCAGTCTTGAATTCCCCTTAGAACACCTACTGATTTGTTTTGGAAGTGATTTCTCTAGAAACGATGATATTATAGAAAAGTGGTTTTGTGAACATTATCTTTATGTATTTTCTTTAGCACAAAAACGTAGTGTTCATGGATGACAAAATGACACTCTACTAAATCATTGGAAATATAGTAAATGTGTTCATGTTTAATATCATTTGGTATTTGTATATGAAAAGGAAGCACTAAAACTGATCCTCCTGCTTCATTTATTGATGTATGAGTGAGCGAGACCTTTTTTTTTAAATGTTGATTTTGAAAATATGGCGTTGACTTGTTTTTACTTTCTGCATTTTTTTACTCTCTGTCTCTGTCTGTCTGTCTCTCTCTCTCTCTCTCTCTCAATCTTTCGGTTTGGCACAAAATTCTATCCAACGTGTATGCTGCACAACTTCGATGTCTGTTTAGTTTGGCCTTTTTTAAAGAAGGGAACCAAAATGTATATTTTCTCTCTCTCTCTGTTAATCTTTGCTTCCGTCAAAAATATTTTTCGAATGTGTTACAGAATGAACTGACATTGGATCTACCGATGTTGCAATCTTACAAGGAAAAATATTAACTTCAGCACGATAAATTCCTCCAAATTCTGCCTTAAATTTAGCAATGTGACAAAAACATTGCAAGTCTGTACCTAGGTCATATTTTCATTCATTAGACGATAAACACAATTGTTTTAACAAGTGAACTGATGTTTGACAAAATGAAGGTCAGTGTGTTTATCAAGCTGCCATATGTAGTGAGGACGACAAATCGTAAATTTGCAACAAAACCGATGAATGAAAATGTTACTGTCATTGGATTATATTTTGCAAAACACGATTGGCTAACAGTAGCTGGCAAAATTTTCACCAAAGTTCAGTCTTGCTGGCTTGATATTGGCTTTTTCTGCAAACAAAAATTACTGTTTGTAACACACGTAGTAATTTTTAGTGAGTGCATTCAATTTAGTATATTCAAGATTATAAACCCCAACTTGAGCTTCATAGAGGATTAATGTCCATTTTAGATAAGTTTCCATTTTAGGATTTTTTAAAAAAAAATGTAAGCCCATACCCTGTCTTTAAGTTCTTGTGCTTGATTATATTTACATCTGTCTTTTTTATTCTTTCAATCAATGAATGATATTATTGCAAGGGTTGTGGGAATTATGAGAAAAGCAAGGGCACAGTAGTTTTGTTTGTAAGAAGAGTAGGGTTTTTAATTTACTGATCATGAGATCATAGGATGGTGGAGGGATAGAAAAGGTAGCTTTGTTTATAAGGGTTTTAAATTCTATTTTTTTATACTATATCTTTTACATCTTATCCTGTGAGGTCAGTAAATAAGTGGATATTGGCAATTAAAACAGCCTATTCCCATTTAAGGTCAACCGCTTCTAATAATGTATACAATATTCTCTTGACAGCATTCATGTATGTCAACAAGAGACCCGTCATGTGAAACCTGTAGATATTCTCTTCATTGAATTTTCCCTTGTCTCTATAAATTTCAACATGGCTGCCTAATAGTAAATTCGCTGTGTCCAATAATCTTCTTACCCTGTTTAACATAGGATTCCCCCCTTGTGCACCAAGTGGCATCCTATACTACGGCTGGCTCCAGGGGAAAAATGAGCCTTAAAGGAACGGCCCCCCCCCCATCCCCCCAGGCGCCAGGGTGCAGCCCATTAGGAGGTACGCACCAGAAGTGTTAACAGTTGACAGCATGCATTGCGAACAAAATACCTGCGCTTCGTTCACCCTGGGAAGTAGACTAATTTGAGAAATATGCAATTGTTTGAAGAATAAACTTTCCCTCATAGACGGATTGAAGAATGAAAATCTCTCTGACGAGGTACATTTACTTCATACTTTTTAAAAAAAAATGGGAAAAAGGTAGTTTTCTCGACTTCTGGTATGCAATCTATTGTTAATGATGATGCTTAATCCAAGAACAAAATAGTATAGTGGACGATTCACAAATACTGAGATTCTACACTCCAACATGACCCTCTGGTGATTTTAATGCAAAACAAATGAGAGTTAAAACACGAAAATACAATTTTGGCTACCTATATCATCTTGCCTTAAACAGAATGTAAATATTAATGCTAGTTGTAAAAAAAAAATCATTAAGTTCTCTAATCTCAAGATATGCACATATATAACAAACATTCTAAATATAGATTTTTACCATTGTTATCTATATTGAATTTATAATATGTGTCCATGAGGTAAGTTTTACTTTAGCTAGATTATGGTCACTTTATAGATAAATTGTTTACATAGGCATTTCGCAATATCTTGTTCTAAACAAGATATTTACATAGAATTTCGCAATTAGTACATAGTATTTCGCAATAAGACTGTTCCTTTCCATGTCTCGATGTGAAAAAAGCCAGGTAAGCACAGTAATCTTCCATTATTGTTACTCATGTTAAAGAATATTCTGTCAGGTGACTTATCTTTAAATATATAAGCACGCTTGGTAAACAAGATTCCATTCCTATACTAAACTTCATGCTATAAAGATCAGTCTATAAGGAATTTATTTTAGTAATCAGATGTTACAGTTGTGAAAATCAGTACAAATTCAGAGAGAGGAATTATTTATTTAATATATTCATTGGAATTACTAGAATTACTAAAAGTGCTTATTCTCATTTTGGATTAATACTTGACTTTGAGATTTTTGTGAATTCATTCAAAGATATTCTGGATTACATCATTCAGACATATCAGGACATTCAAGACTACTGACACATCAGGACAGTCAAGACTACTGACACATCAGGACATTCAAGGCTACTGGAATTCATTCAGAACATTCTATATTTAGGACTTGTGATTAGGATACTTAGGATTATTGGATTATTTGCATTTTAATTCACAATATTGTAAGTGTCTTTTGAATTTTCATTTTAATCGTTTAGAAATACATTGCTTGTTGATTTTTGCTTACATTGCTGGTTTCACTTTCTTCCTGTTACATATTTTCAGACCACTGAGTCATAACACCATAATAAATTAATAATGTTCCACAATGATTCTTCTGCAAAATTAGGACTGTTGAATTTTCGTTTCAAGACGAAAGTTTGACTTTGCTTAATTAAAGGGATAAGAGACACAACAGCATGTAGATTTAACTTCATTCATGTTTACTTCATAAATGTTTGCTTCCAGTGAGTATCCACCACTATATCTATTGGCAAGGTGACGAATTATTCATGTGGGTTACAGTATTTGTATAGGATAAATGGACTATGTGCACCCACCGCCCGAGCGAACAAACAACTTATGAGCTATTTCTTTCTGTGTGAAATGGCTGTTTGCCAGATTTTTCTTTGTGAACGAACATTCTGTATTCAATGTACAGGTCGGGTATAAATTGCTTACCTGTACTAATCAGCAAAACCGATCTAGCATGTCACGCGGCGAATGAAAAATGCGGTCACTACACAATTATCTAGTACAGCAGTCTTCACGTTATTGTGGATATGATTCAAACGATCAAGTATTTGCAAGTAAATATGACTAATTTTGTTACAGAGTTAGAAGCGTTTTATTTTAATCTTGCTGTATCTATGACATTATAATGAGACTTTGCGACAACATGTTCTGCGTTAAACTTTTTATCCACGTTGGGAATGGTTTATTGATTTACTTGCTCTTGACAGAAATTCGTACTGGTTAGCCGATACTTGTCCAGCACACAGAAAATTCTGTATATAGTTCGAGTACTAATTCTGATTCAATTTGACTGAAACAATATAATGAACACACATTTGTGTTGCTTGTCATCGACTGATACTGATATAATATGCATCTTAAAAAATAAAACACATACCTTTATTTTTAGATCTCTAGTCTAAGTGCCTCCTTAGTCAACCAGGAAGTTTGCGAGGTACAAGAGTATGGTGTACGAGAAGGATCAAAATAAGAAATATCTGCTCTCTGCATTGAAAATGTAGTTCATCACTTTTACACTTTTAAAAAGAGGTTTCCTGTTAACTAGGAACACTTTGCAACTGTTAATCAGCGCATCAATTGCCCGTAACACTGCAACCAAACAGCATTCAGAAGAAGAAAAAAAAAAAAAAAAAAAAAAAAAAAAAACCAAATAAAAAACAAGACTAAGCGAATTAATCGGTATATTGTTAATTTATCTCTGTCAAGACATTTACAAAGCAACGAATTGTAAAAGTTGGTTGTTAAGTACATTTTATTAAATAAAAGAAAGGCTAAACGTTCCAAACAATAATTTAATTTAGAAATATAATACTTAAATAGACCATTCTTCCAACTTTCAATTACAAATCAATTATGTAGGTAGCTACCTTTCTTGAAATTAAATTATAGCAATGACTCTGATATTTGTTCGAAACCGTAACAATGAAAAACAAAACAAAAAAAAAAAATAAAACAACATAAATGTAAGAAATGTAATTGTTTCCTTCATCTTGATAGTTTATTCCTTACTAAAAAGTTATTTCTTAACAATAGCCGAAGTATTACCACCTTCGCACGATCGATCTTGGGGGTATTCTGGGGCGGGATGTCGACACCTACGATGCCCAGATATACAGTCCTGGATTTGTAGAGGACGCTGAGTGTCCTCTTTATTAGATTTATTTTGTTACATACGGTTACTTTAGAGCTGTTTTATTTCTGGAAGTAAAAGAGTTCTTCCTTTCTGGACTGTCTCTGTCAAACTTAATGCAAGAAAGGTTTGTCATAATGCAAGAATGGTGTACTCGGCACACACGCTGTAAATAGAAAAGTGAATCTGATAATATTGGATTGTCTTTCACATGACAAGCAAGAGAGAGTTTGACTGTATAGGAGAATGGTGTACGCGACACTCACAAATATAAAAAACCAGTGTACACGTCAAGAATGTATATATATATATATATATATATATATATATATATATATATATATATATATATATATATATATATATATTTATATATATATGTATGTATGTATGCATGCATGCATGCATGCATGCATGTATGTATGTATGTATGTATGTATGTATGTATGTATGTATGTATGTATGTAGGTATGTATGTATGTATGTATGTATGTATGTATGTATGTATGTATCGATATATAAGCGAAAAATTTAACACGGCAAATAACAGTCTTTCCAAAAGCATTGGATCAAAAAAGATCATGCTGGTCAGGGAAATAATAGATATGTCAGAAAAACTGACAAACAAAAGTACAAAACTGGAGTGAGACCAGCCCAAGCACTTTCGAAATCTACCGATTCCTTTTTCAAGGCACAAAGCCACAAAAAAACGATTACACCAACGAAACCAGAACAAAATACAAAAGCATAAAAAGTACTATACAGAATCTACATGATGTTTGCTGTATATATGTATATAGACGATATACTATGAATATTTACAACCATACTATAACATGCAACACAGAAAATGTTATCTACCTCATCCCATACAAGGTATGCAGCACCCAATATGCTGGAGAAACGAAGAAATTAAATATTAGAATGAATCTCCACAAATCATACTGGCAAACCAATAAAGTGGAAAGGTGGAAAGGAGCCCAGTGGCGAAACATTTCTCTTCTCCCGGCCATACTTTCATGATGTAATCCTGACTGGAATCGTCCATAACTCAAAATGAAGCACATAAAATAGGAAATCCAAAGAAACCTAGTGGATTCGCCGGCTGCGAACACTCAAACCCATCGACTTAAATCAAAAAGAATCCTAAGGACATTTGTCCGTGGATATGTAACAATTTACAAGTTACCAAAATCACATTTTCTTGCCATTAATTCGCTTTCTCAAACCCATGATCTTACTATAATTTTTCTGTGAAAAAATGTCAAACAGAAAAAAATGCATTTATAAATTTGTCTGAAACCGTTTATAAGCTATTGATTATAATTAATTCAGTCATGCAATACTACTTTAGAACATAACTTCTGCAAGTTTTAAGAAACCGCCAGTTCAAGAAAATATTAGATCCGAAATAAAAAAAAGTAATTGCACAATTGTAAATGGCGCAAAGCAGGGCCCAGGAAAACAATTTCCAAGCATTCGTTCCTGGGACGAGTGAGTTGCAACAGTTACTCGTCCCTGTACTCATTCTACTCAACACAGTACATTTCTCCACTACACTGCTTACACTTTTACCAAAGAACTTCAGGTACCTGATGCAAGCTTGATACTAAAATGGGTCAAAACCATGAACATATTGTTTTCTAATACATGTCACCTTAAATAAACATATATTAAGAGACGAGATTTGTAACTTGAGAAATTGCAGTTGCACACAGAGCCCTTGATTTCTTTGGTGTATTCACGTTTACAGTGACATCAGTAATATAGGTGTCATTTCAATGTCAAGAAATGTTCTTTTTTGGACGAGCTATCACACATCTTTAAGAGTCAGATATGGGATAAGTTAAGAGGCAGAGAATGTACACATTTTTTAATTTTTGTCTGGTCAGACAGTAGTATTTATATGTTGTACTTGAGAGCCAAACGTGGCACTTGAGAGCCATACGGGAAATGAACATGGAAGTGGCACTTAAGAGCCAAATGGGAAATTAACAAGGAAGTGGCACTTGAGAACTATACGGGAAATTAACATGAAGATGCACTTCAGAGTCATACTGGTAATTAATATGAAGAGGTACTTGGGAGCCATACGGGAAATTAATATGGAGAGGGCACTTGGGGGAGTAGTATAGTGGGGGTATTGGGGGACATATAATATATAGGAAATGGGTTTATATGGACAAAAGGGTTTATAGGGACAAAAAGTTTATAGGGACAAAAAGGTTTATAGGGCACAATGGGAATGGTAATGCTAAAATGTTGATCTACAAACCAACACACCACATATACTATCCAACACGCCGTGTGTAGTGACTAATATCCCGTCATCTACTATCCAACACCCCACACTATACAATCAACACGCCGTGTGTAGTGACCAATAACCCGTCATCTACTATCCAACACCCCACATATACTATCCAACACGCCGTGTGTAGTGACCAATACCCCGTCATCTATACCGTCAACACGCCATGTGTAGTGATCAATATCACGTCATATACTATCCAACACCCCACACTGTACTATCAAACACGCTGAGTGTAGTTACCAATACCCCGTCACATACTATCCAACACCACACACTATATCATCAACACGCCGTGTGTAGTGACCATTACATGTCATCTATACCATCAACACGTCGAGTGTAGTGACCATTATCCCGTCATCTACTATCGCAACACCCCACACAATACCATCAACACGCCGTGTGTAGTGACCAATAACCCGTCATCTATACTATCCAATACGCCGTGTAAAGTGACCAATATCCCGTCATCTACTATCCAACACCCCACATATACCATCAAATACGCCGTGTGTAGTAACCTTCTGCCTAGTGGCTATATCTATATAGCCTAGAGTTATATATAAAGCATTACCTATACCTCAGATCATGTTGGAGGTGTCAGTAAATTTGCATATATTGTACCTATGTTATAAATAGCTTTAATCAAGGGAACCAACTCATAATAACACTAACAACTTGGACGTGACTAAAAGTTGTACTAAAAATAGGGAACTGTGACGGACTTTAGCGTAGACTAGAAAAAATTCCGGAACATTAGATTATAATAACGTAGACTAAAAGTAGTACTAATCTTCCGAACTGGTACGAACTTTAGAGGAGACTAGAAAAAATCCGGAACATTAGATTATAATGACCTAGACCCAAAGTACTACTAAACTTTCGAACTGTCACAGACTTTAATGGAGACTTTAAAATATCCAGAATTTTTTTTAAAGATAATTGTCCAAGACCAAAAGTAGCACTAAAATTACGAAATTGTACTGGACGTTAGAGGAGACTGAAAATAATCCGGAAAAAAATTTAAAAAAAAAATTGGCTAAGACTAAAAATAGTACTAAAATTCTGAAACTCATACGGACTTTAGCGAAGACTGGAAAAATGTCCGGAAAGAATTTAAATAATGGTCGTGGCTAAAATTAATACTAAAATTTCTAAACTAATACAGAATTTAGCGGTGATTTAAAAATGTAATATTCCCAAAATATAAAAATTATAAAAATAATGTTTGCAAATTGTCAAAAGCTTTTAAAAGTGAGAAATTCGCAAATTTACAGTTTCTTGCTAATAAAAAAATAAACAAAATATACGGAATTTAGCGAAGACTGAAAAATGTCCAAACGAATTTATAATTACAATTTTGTTTACAAGTTGTGAAAATAAAATTTTAATAAAAGTTTTACAAAATTGTGAAAGATGTGCATACAAATTGAAACATTTCACGCTGTTTGCAGTGATCAACACAACACACTTACTAACCAAGAAAAAAGGTAGAGTGACCAACACCCAGTCATCTACTATCCAACACCCTAAATTTACTATCCAACACTCCAAACTTACTATCCAACACCCACTTTGTTATTTCCATCCAGCACCCACTTTTTAATTACTATCCAACACAAACCCTTCTATCCAAAATCAGCTTTTCGATTACCATCCAAAATCCACTTTTTTATTACAATCCAACACGCTGTGGGAGTGGGAAAAATCCACTACACTTAATAACCAACGAAAAGGGTACAAGTGCTTTACACACATTATACTTACATACACACAAACCTACTATCACATAGGAGTGGTAGGATGTAAAAGAAGGGGATGAAATATACACAAACTATCATACACAAGCAACGGTTGATGGCAAGACTGTTGAGAACACCGCTTTATATGGGAAAAGTATGGACGTGAAGGAAAACATCCCTCCGATTCGGGACGCGGACGTGAGAAAAATAAACATGACCCAGATCAATGCAGAGAAATGTGAAAGAGCATGTGCATGTGACTAAGATCGATAGAGAGAAATGTGAAATAGCATGTGCATATCATTTTTGTTTTCAATAAATGAAAAAGACAACACCTTTTTTTTTAAATAATCAGCATATTTAATAAAAAGCTTCTTCTCTAACACAAATACAAACAAACATTTTTAAACGTGAACATATTTACAGGGTTGAAAACGTTGTGGAGTCAAACTTGACATCCATGATCTAAGGCACTGTCATTGAACCGTCGATGCACACTACGTTTCTGAGCTCAAGACAAGAGATAGCCATAATGTTCACAAAACCATCTTTCTATTTTATCATCATTTCTAGAGTACTCATGATCAAAACAAGTCACTAAATTGTCCAGAATCTGATCCCTGTAAATTAATGAATCGAGTGGAGACAGCATTTCTTCTCATAAAGTCAATGATGTCGTCTTCCAAAGGAGGTAATTCATAAGAATCAAAATACTCCACACTGTGATCGTTAGGAAAGTAGACCGCTACCCAACGGGTTCCTGGTCGATGAGTGTCGTCTGTGTTGATGCCATAGGTTTGAATGTCTTTAGGTTTGCGATGAGGAAGTTCATCTTTAGCACACACCACAGGATTCCAAGAAGCGGTGTATAAACTGCGAGTCAATAGGTAACGAAGTTCCCAGGTATCAATTATTCTTTTGTCACAGGTATTGATAAGTCATCAATTTACAACTGACTTTTTCCTTAAAAATGTCTGTCAAGTGAGTCGATGAACTTGATGCTTGAATATGTCTGTGAAGAATTTGGGTGAACCACGGGTAGTCTCTGTACTCTGTTACAAGAGAGCTTCGATGCTTTTGAACTCCAGAGACGTCAATGGAGGTAAGGAATGATCACGCATGTCTTTAAACCACTTTCTCAAAATCGTCTCTTCTGAGAGAAGAGACCATGCCTCATCCAGATACTCTTCCAACTTTTCTTCCGAACTCATCATCATACATTTGTAGTGTATTCCTTACTAGGATGATCGATTTGACATCGCTAATAATGTGCTCTGGTCAGGTCTGTAATTCTTTCAGACAAAGCCCTAGCAAAACAGGAGACTAAATGTTGTTCTTGTTCTGGCCATCTTGACATCATGACTGTAGTTGTGTTTTTTCACTTGTGGTTTCTGATTGCTTCTATGGTGATTCTGGATCAAAAACATCCTCATCGCATATCTCCATAGGTTCTTCGTGTTCCATCTTGTCTTCTAATAGTCTAGAATCACTTCTCTCAAACTGTTGATTTCTAGAGAATTGTCAAATTCTGCATACAAGATGAAGTTGTGCTGACCAGATCTGTGGCAAACTGAAGTTCCACACGAAGTTGACCTGATTTTATAGGGTGGAAATGTCCTTCGTCACTGCCTTGGTCGGGAGTGAAATCAAGTCCCCACAAAGCATATCCTCCTGTATAATCCTCGTACGAAATACTGTGGCTGCTGTTGGTCCCTAACTGTCCTGTGGCTTCAAACAGGGTAAAGTAAGATCTCAAGTAATTTTTCTGGGCAAAGTTAGGTTCAAAAGGTCTGGTACACAACGTTTGGCCATCTCGAGTGACTTCTATCTTGAACACGTTGAAGTGTTGGAACTCGAACGGATTTTGATCGATGGCTCCGTTGAGGGCTGCATTATTGACGATGGCAATGAGCGAACGTTTGGGGAGCTGTCCTTAGAAAACATGATCTTCGATCTTGGATCCGAGTCTAGAGGCAATGGCAAAAGTTTTCACTTCCACTCGTCGTATCGGATACTTTGCTGTCGTTCTGCTCAAAGTTTGGCTGATGTCGTTTGCCACTTTAGGTAAGACTTCTACACGGCGTACGTAAAGTCCGGCTTCTTCGATGATGGTTTTGTACTCGTTAGCATAAAATGGACCGCTTTTATTTTCTTCTTCTTCTTCTATTTGTTTCTCCCTGACCACCATTTCTTCCACGATATCTTCAAGGAGATCATTCGTTTGAACTTTCTCCTCATCGGGGATCAAGTCTGGATGGCCTAATCTTCTAAATTTTGCCTGGACTTTGGTCCAGTTGGGATTGAGGCGTTGAAAAGGCCCTATCTTTCTCTCCTTTGCCCTCATGAACTAAGGGAACGCATTTACAGAGTTTGTCGAGATTCAAGTGACACACAAAGAAACAATTGCATCCTTTACGACATAGACGTTTTAAATATTGGTATTTTAATTCTGTAAAAACGCTGATTAGTGTGAAGATATTCAAATGGTCAGACATTAAAATACTACCTGCCTCCTTTAAGATTTGGGATGGCAATACTTCTACCTACAATGTAATAGTGTTACACATAATTCGATGGAGCAAAGTCCAGGAAAAGGTTAAAAACTTACAGAAATACAAAACGTTTTTAAAAGAAGTGTCACCTCAAGACGAAACTCCTTAACGACGTGTGGTGTGTGGTGAGGTAATCTCTGAACATCTTCGATATCCTTTACTACCAGATTCCATTTGGCAATTGTGTGACTATTTCATCAACAAGAAAGACATTGTGGTGAATGACTAGCTTAGAAGAGCACATTTAGTATCTGCCGTTGAAGCTGCGGGAACGCATTTACAGAGTTTGTCAAAATACAAGTGAAACGCAAACTCAGAATCATTTCTCGATTTTTAAACTATTGCTATTTCCACAGAATAACAAGACTGATTCTTGGGAAAGATTATCACAGACACAAAACGCTACGTGTATATAAAAGCTGACCATGCCACGACTGTTGTCTTCATTGTTGCAACAAATTCCATGGAAGGAAGTCAATGACAGTGTTCAGTGTTGCAACAAATTCCATGGAAGGAAGTCAATGACAGTGTTTAGTGTTGCAACAAATTCCATGGAAGGAAGTCAATGACAGTGTTCAGTGTTGCAACAAATTCCATGGAAGGAAGTCAATGACAGTGTTCAGTGTTGCAACAAATTCCATGGAAGGAAGTCAATGACAGTGTTCAGTGTTGCAACAAATTCCATGGAAGGAAGTCAATGACAGTGTTCAGTGTTGCAACAAATTCCATGGAAGGAAGTCAACGACAGTGTTCAGTGTTGCAACAAATTCCATGGAAGGAAGTCAATGACAGTGTTTAGTGTTGCAACAAATTCCATGGAAGGAAGTCAATGACAGTGTTCAGTGTTGCAACAAATTCCATGGAAGGAAGTCAATGACAGTGTTTAGTGTTGCAACAAATTCCATGGAAGGAAGTCAATGACAGTGTTCAGAACTTAGAGGATTACCAAACACATTTACAAGAGCTATTTCCACCTTCTACGATTGCCTTGAGTTTTGGACGTCGTGTCGTGTGTGTGTGTTAGTGACCACTTTTCTCGGATTTTGTTTCCCAGGAAATTCTTTGTGGACTGTTTATGAACAGTATATGCAAATAAGACATGACCATTCAAACTTTATCAGTGCACGAAGGGCAAATTGTGTTAAAGTGTTGAGAATAGTGATGAAAACAAATGGTGTACCTCCGTGCGAAGAAGACATTTGTCAAACTTTATCCACACTTCATACTTGCCAAGAAGTGTGTCTAGCTAGCGGGTTACACCAACATATTGACGATTGGAAAGATGTACGTGACTGGAAAAGTCTTGTCTTCGATGCTTGGATACCAGAAGTGGCTTACTATGCCAAAGACATTGTGTGTCACTAATTATCAAAGAAACGAAAAAGTGAACTTAGAACCAACGCCAGAAGTGAACATAACTTTAAAGACAATGTTAGAAACAATGGTATAAGAAGAACCCAGAGGAAAACATAGTACAAGTCTACAACAGAACCGTCCTACAAATCGAAACGCATGAGGAAGAAAGGATCTTCCCAGAGAAATTAGAGACACTGAATCCCAGAGAGACTATGAGAAGAACACCAGTGCGTGTACGTCGATTTCATGAGACACACATCAATCTAGTATATTGTATACTGACTTGTTTATATTTAGCTTTGGTCGTTTTAGTGTGTGCCACATTGATGTAAGAACTCATTTTTTGCTGTATGTGTTTTCGTGTTTTAATTCTTGACATGTAAATATGTCTGTTTGTGGTGACACTTTTGTACAAAACATTAAACGTGTATCCCATGTAAAAAAATGTCTCGTGTCTTTTATGGTCCTCTCAGAATTCTGAACACCATAGTCATGGCTGCATCTTCCTCCTCTTCCTCTTCCTCCTCTTCTGTTCTCAAAGTGATTGACGAAAAGTTAGATCGTCAAAGTTGGGAAGCTTTGTATCTTTCCCATCCCTTTAACATGTTGATTGCTGGACCCAGTGGTTAAGGCAAAACCGAATTTGTCAAACGCTCGATCGAACACAAATCCCATTTGTTTGATGGTCCACCTCGACGTATCGTGTGGTGTTACAAAGAGTGGCAGTCGTCTTGCACCTTACTCCAAGAATGTCAAGGAGTACCCATTTCATTTGTAGAAAGCGTTCCTCGCGAAGACGATGGGATCGTGCCTGATCTGAGTTAATCACATCTTGTCATCTTCGATGACACGTTAGGAGAAGACGAAGAAGAATTTAAAGTTTGGATTACATGAAAAGGACATCATCGTAATGCTAGTATTATTTACATTACTCAAAATTTATTTCAACAAAGTAAAGCCTATCGTATCATCAGTCTCAATGCCCATTATGTGGTCTTTAAAATCGAAGAGACAAATCTGAAGTGCAAGTGTTAGCCAAACAGTTAGGAACCCCCTTGTCTGAATTATGCGTATGACGATGTCACTCAAACACCTCATTCATATTTCATTAAATGATGATAACATCTAGATAAGCATCATCCATACAGATCATAAAATAGTCGTAACACTGCGGAATTACGTATTTGATGTGGTTCCATGCATATATTTGTATTGGGCTGTATTTACAATTCAACTGCAAGATTAAGTAAACTTTACAATGTAAATTTCCAAAGGGGAAATAAAGATATATAATTTATTGAGAACAAAGTTTGATTTAAAACAACCAGTGGTGACTCAGTATATGAAGCAGCTGTTTTAGAATCAACCACGGGGATGGCTAAATTTTACATAAATCTAAAAGCATTTATAAGTTTGAAAAGATTGGAGAAACATTGCAATTGTTGAAAATAAAGTACATGTTTTAGATGGATGTAATGTTGGCTTGCTAATAACACCTAAGGACAAATTATAAAGCATACCATATTTATCAAATCTTGTATAGCTTGAAATGATGTACTAAACGTACACCTCTTCAGATGACCAACAAAGAACATTATTTAAGACATGAAAATCAAGTTGCTTACATAAATATGAATCATTTGTGGGAACAAATTAAAAGGCACTAAATTTAAAAAAAATCCTACATAATATACAACCAAGCGTGAAAAAGATTTTTGTATAAAAGAGTTTTTATGTCAATCATGTGGGTGACCAGTGGCAGGCAGATATAGCTGACATGCAAATATATGAAAATACAAGATGGATGCATGGACACTTTGACAGTGATAGATGTCTTTTCAAAGTACCGTTGGGCAGAATAATTGAAAAAAATAATAAAGCATATCATAAGTACGATGCCTTGAGAGAAAGCCTGAACAGGGAAAATATGTTTACAGCATGAAAGTTAACGATTTGCTAGGGAACAAATATACCGAATACTTTTCAACTTAGTTTTTCTATCTTTTATTTTGATTTTGTTTTTTGTTGGTTTTAAAGTCACTTTTTGCACATTGTTGACTATATTATGTCCAGGAAGTGGGAGATAAGTGAGCTTCCCAATGATGCACATAGGCAGCTGACCCGAACTGGGTGGGTATCGAACCCGCGACCCTTGGGCGACTAGTCTCACGCTCTGCTAACTGAGGTAGTGCGGTAGCCTTTCAAATTACTCAGACAAAAAAATCATCCGTTAGATACAGGTTTAAAATAACCTTAAACAATGAGGAAGTATTGAACTCAGAATGAAACCAGAAGATTGGCTTACGTTTTTCCAAAGCTGATTGAAGGTCACAATAGCACTTATCTTATATCAACATGTATGCATCCAGTTGAAGCAAGCAAGGAAGGAAGCAGATCAAAATTATGGATCAATTTATTCGGTTACTTGGCAACAGGAAGAATGGGAACGATTAAGTGTAATTATACATATTTTGAAGATGCACATTTTTTAGAACTTACATTTGACATCCAGTAGTAATTGAATTTGTATATATATATATAGATATATATATATATATATATATATATATATATATATATATATATATATATATATATATATATGTATATATATATATATATATATATATATATATATATAGATATATAGATATAGAACAATTAATTATAAAATACTACGAATGCTAAAGAGGAAAAAGTGATATAGTAAATAGAAAGTGAAATACGTATACTGCAGCTGCAAGGATCGTGTTAAATACCGATTTAAAATGGCATTAAAGTAAAGGAATGAAACAATTAAATAGAGAAATAAGTAAAGGATTACGTGATGGATGTTTGCTTCACAGCGAAATTAGCACTTTATTAGCTATGATGCCGAGGAAATGGGAGATAGGTGCCTTTCCTTTGACACCCTTAGGCGAGTGACCTTGGGTTGGACTGGGCGGGTATAGCACCAGCTACCCTTATATAACCCGCCCAACTCTATGCCAAGTGAGCTACAGAGACTTAATAAAGTGTTGCATGTGAATCGGGAAAAAAGAAAACATATCAACCTAGCATTTGGTCCGAATCAGCCCGTAATTTGGACCGAATCAGCCCGTGATTTGGGCCTAATCAGCCTGGTCCGAATCAGCCATGGTCCGAATCAGCCTGTTCCCACAGAGATATATCACCAGAAGCATCAAAAGTGTCAAATCGATTAAAGATTGACAGATAAAGGAACCACCCCATGTGATGAGTCTGATCCCTCCAAGCCACCGAATCGGCCAGACAATTGAGCCTTCACGGGAATATTTCTGGTCTGGACCGTAATCATGTACTGGGAGCACCAGCGCAGAAAGTCAACGATCAGGACGCAGATATCGGGTGATTTAATTCCGCCCTCCATGTTTGAGGAGATAGGTCACTACTATCGAGTCGTTGGATAGTACAGTGGTTACCATCCCACAAAGGTGATCTTTCCAGACATGAAAGGTGCTGATCAAGGCATTGATTATGGCTTTCATTTCCAGTGGGTTAATGTGAACTACCCTCTCCTCTATCCTCCAAAACTGCTGACCATTGTGCACCATGGCAATAGATGGGCCTCCAACCATATGAACTAGCTTTTATACAGACCGTAAACTGCAATTTTGTTTTCTTTTGTCTTTTCCTAGAAACAATCCTGACATAAACAGTTCTATGTTCTGCCACTGACGCAAGAACTGACTTGTCTCAGTCGAAATCGAAACCTGATGATCTAAGGAATGGAAAAGGGAGACACTGAGCCAGGAGGGTCATCTAAAGCGGGCGTATTAATAGGAAGTTGAGGTGGAGCAGGCCTGCAAGCGCATCGAGTAAACTGAACAGTTGCGAAATCTTCTGCGTGGTAATCCACTCCCTGATGGAAATCAAATTCTGAAAGCTGGAAAATCCATGCAATAGGCATGTGCAGGAGGCGAACAAAAGTTTAGATGAGTACAAAATGGCATAGCAATGTGGACAAAATGTTGGGAGACAGTGTGATTTGACTTATTACAGTTTGCAAGAAATCACATGTCAGATAAAAGGGAGAGAAGGCTGTCTATGTCCTGCAATATAATTGAACTTACCATATGTTTCTGAAGGATGTCATTCAGATACGATGCAGTCGTTGCTGACGTGGTCGACCTGAATAGAGTGACAAATGCGGTCGAGTCTTTGTAAAAACAAATGGACTGAGGTAGAGTCAGAATGAGAGTGCGCGAAGCTGTTAAACAGTTCCTTGAAACGAGCAGCAAAGGGACTTGCTGGAATCCCGATAGATAGGAATATGAAAGTATGCGTCGTTGAAATAGAGACTGATCGCAAACTTGTGTCTCTAGATTGAAATAATTATCGACAGTGCCGTAGCCGTTCTGAACATCGTCTTGGTTATGTATCTGTTGAGCCGGCTAAGATCTATAACCAGTCAGAGTTTGTGCTTATTTTCGGCACTAGAACAAATGCATATCAATATCAGGTCACAGTTCAAACTTACCTTCTGGTTTTTTGTTTTTTTTTCAACAATCCATCCCATGCCATACCAGGGCTACTTAAACAATGTGCAGCATCTCATTTATAATGTGTTAACGATTGCTTTAGAAATGTTTCAAAAATATCTGCAAGTAACAAAACATCAGTTTTTAGATATAAATTATGATACTCACCTAAGGTTTTGATTTTATAAGTTTCCCAAATAGTTTTTGGAACCACGTTGGTTCAGTGGTTAGCCTGCTGGACTCACGACCGAAAGGGTGCGGGTTCGAATCCTACCATACGACCAGTCTGGGTCAGCTACCGTGATGTTTCCTTGGGGAAAGCAATTTACTCCAATTGTCCCAGCACTAAATAACCTAACATTTATATCTGATTCATTTAAAAAGGAATAAAATGTATCTTTTGGTGGTAATACAGTTTCATTTAATCTTTTAATTCAATTAACATAATCATATGAATAAACACATCTTTAGTTAATAATTCAAGCTTATTCTTATCAGTAAACTCACTAGGTTTTTTAAAATCATCTTTTGCAAGATTAGATGGTAGTCTTTTAAAATGCTGTTTAAAAATTATAATGAATCAATAAATTGTAATTGTTCAATACTGAATTACATGTTTTTCCATAGCATTAGGAATACAAGAAATTCTCCTTTTAGTTTTCGATTGCCAATAGCTGTCACAATTCAATGATCATCATATCATCGAAGAATATATAAATACAACAGGAATTGTAGTTTGAGACAGACTTATTTTCTATTTTAAATTACAAGCATTATGTGCAGCACCTCTGTATATTGCTGTAATATGACAATGATCATCAACCTCTATATATTGCTGTAATATGAAAATGATCATCAGCCTCTTTTTATTGCTGTAATATGATAATGATCTTTAACCTTATCCTCAACCTTTATATATTGCTGTAATATGGCAATGATCATCAACCTTATCCTCAACCTCTATATATTTCTGTAATATGACAATGATCATTAACCTTATCCTCAACCTCTATATATTGCTGTAATATGACAATGATCTTTGACCTTATCCTCAACCTCTATATATTGCTGTATTATGACAATGATCATTAACCTTATCATCAACCTTTATATATTGCTGCAATATGACAATGATCATCAACCTTATCCTCAACCTCAATATATTGCTGTAATTTGAAAATGATCATCAACCTTATCCTCAACCTCATTATTAGTCTTATCTTTGGTATTATCTTGCTTAATTATTATTGTTTTACAAATATGATATTTATTTGAATTTTTAAAGTTAATTTCATCTTTATCAGATTTTAATTTAGCAGCATGTTTGGAAACATGCCCAACTGTAGTTAACTCATGGTCTAAATTATCCTTAAATTTTGATACAGCATTTTCACCCCAATATGATTGTTGATTCGTAACTTTTCTATCACAATTTACAATAACATATAGAAACCACACATAACTTGCTTAGCGATTTATGTTGTATTTTCACCCTTTTGCATGGCGACGGGTTTATTTAGAGTTTCAAATCTGTATATATTATAAAATGAACTTTCATTTGATTTTGATAATTTTTAAATTTAAGATATATTATTTTCCTTTGTTGGTAAAAGAGTTTTTTGACAATTATGCTCTTTTCCTTCACAATCATTGATATGTTTATCCAATTTGTTTTTATCTCTAAAATTGTGTCAACACTTTCTACGTATAGGTTGTTCATACATACATTTACTATAAAACAAAATAACATAAAAATAAACATTTGCCACCTGAGGACGAATATATCATAAAGATCTCTTTAAATCTGTACCAAATAGATGGTCATCAGGTATATCATATCTATAATGAGTAAACAGATGGTTTGCCACATTATGTTTAAGAATAAAATCAATGTTTTCTGTTGGTATTTCTATTGTTTCATCAGATGGTCCACCAGACATTTCCCCATATTGTTCTATTATAGATATTCCTTGGTTTTCGGCTGGTTTTTCTATTGGTTTTTGGATTATTGGTTTGGTTTTAATTTCATTATCATCAACAAGAATTTTCATTGTCCATGATTTTGGTATTGGTTTTTCTATTTATTTAATTGTTCTTAGCTTTTGGGACTGGTTTTGGTTTTTCAGATTCAATAGCCTTTAAATAAAATATTGTATAACTATTTTTTTTTTCTTTTAACATCTTAGTAACATTATCAATTAATTTTTCAGGTTTTTGTATGATGGATGTTCTTGGTTTTGGGGTTGGGTTTTGTTTATTATAGTCCGATATCATTTTATTATGTTTATCAATTGCTCTGACATATCTGTTCCATATAGGTTCATCAACATATTTTATATTTCAACAGCATCATGATATTTGCTTGTGTAGTCCATCTTCTTTAATATATGCTCCTTTATTTACAGGTAATATGAAACTCTCTCATTATTCAAATATATCTCTACATTTTCTTGCGATGTCATCCTCATATTAATACTTGATATCTGGTACATTTATGGGAATATAAATTATTTGATTTGGGTTGAGGTTTAATAGGGTGGCCAGTCTTGAATTTGGCATGAAAGAAAAAAAACAAATCTGAACAATTGGAATTGATATAGCTACCACTAACAATGTTGCAGTATAACAAGAGTGAATTATTATCAGTTATATTTATGGTTCTGTTTCCAATATTTATCCCCTCAGTCAAAATTCTTGAATAAAATCCAAGAATATCCAGGCTATTTGGGATTGTAAAATCAACTTTATAGCTTGTTCTCTGTATTATTCTACATCTTAAAGTATTACAATCTGGCTCAATCCTTATAACTGGAGTATCGGTTTTTGCAGGATAGATGTTGGATTGTATTACACGCATTATATCTAATACATTATATGTTCCAGATGGTATTGTTATTTCGTACCATTTATCATTAATAAAATACCTGAAAACATTATTAGCTGATGAAATATTGAACCAAGAATATTATAGTTCAGCCAATATTAGATCTATCCTATACTGTTTTCCAACATCTAAAACAATTAGTGCTGAAAACTCAACTGTAACATTTTGCAATGTTTCATAAGTTGCATTTGCATATATAAAAAATAATGTTGTTTCAAATATGATCTCTTTATAATATATTATAATATATATATTTTTTCAAATATTGTTTTATACTTAGATTTGCTAATTATCTTTTCATTGCACAATTTATTAAATATGTCTGTGATTTCATTTTCAATACTTTTTATTTATTCCTGTTTTGCTTGCATGCACAAATCAACCGTAATCTTTGTATTAATTTATTTGGGGTTTTATAATATTTAATATATTACAAGCCTTTTTTACAATTTTTTTAACGTTTATTACGTGGATGACCAGATAACTCTATTGATTTTTTAAAAGTATCAATAGATTTCTTACTATATTTGTTTTCATGTACAATCTTTTTATTATTAAATCAATAAAGTCATAGTCCATTTTGACAAGATTAAAAGTGCTTGTTATTATCATAAGCATCAAAATGGAATTGCAATAATTTGTGGGGGTCAATTATTTATACGAGTTTGGTAATTTATTTTCAACATCTGTGTTCTTTTTCTAACCCTTTTCTCTTTTTACCATTTGTGATTCAAAACTTAGACTTAATGTGTGCATCTTCAGCTTCTTACATTTTTGTCTGGTTTGGTTTTCTTCATTGGCAAATCCTCAGTTGTTTTTGTTCTTAGTGGTTTTGTTAATGGAGGGGGGTGATTGGCAGCAAACTTTCTTTTCTTTGCTCTTTTCAAAGCTCAAGCAGTACATTTTCCTTTGGTGCTTCTGATTCACTTTTCTGTTGTACCTTTGAAGATGTTGTTTTTCTATAAATCCAGCTACCTGTAGTTTACCTGCTTGTTGTACTTCTTGTTAATGTTCTCTTTGCTCCATTTCTTTCTTTCTTTTTTTGTCTGCCATTGATTTAAGAAATCGCCTTTGTTCCTCAATAATTCTAGTTTTGTACTTTTACACAGAGGCAAGTTTTCCATTAGTTATTGCATTCTTTTATTTTCTGTCATTGTTTGATATATCTTTTGGATTTTATTTCTTGCACGTCCTGCAAAAATCATATTGATATTTGGGGGTGTTCGAAATCCATTGACATAGCAACACCACCCAACACTGAGACAATGCATGAATACAATGCTTAATCCCAGAAGTAGCTACCATGTTTAAACAATCATTGACTGACGATGTCACTAAAGCTGAATTACTTTTCTGCAATTTCATTGCAGTGAACAATCTGCCATTTTCAGTTGCAGATCATTTTTCAGACCTGTGTAAAGAAATCTTCCGGGATAGCAATATCACTACAAAAATAGTTTTAAAAGGTTGTTATGTATATGGAATCTATAATGTGCCTAAACTTTTGGTCTATGACTTTACTTTACAGTTGTGTCTTTAAGTCGCACTTTAAGTTTAGTTAAGTTGTACTATAGTCATTTTATAAACAACATGTTGACTAAATTTGAGTTCAAGGTCAGAGTTGTTTACCATTTCTTGAGAAAATATCCATTCGAAAGACGCATTTAGTATTGCATTCTGGGTCATAATATTACACGTTTCATGTTGTGAAATAGGCCTTTTGAAAAGCGCATATAAGACCTTGATATACTTATTATATTCATTTCAATTTTAAATCCTGTTTTAAAAACATGTTTTTATTGATCAGTCTTTGGAATCATCATATTGTTTGGAATAATAGTTGTGCTGTAGTTCCGAAATCCTGTAATGCAGTAATCCTGTATTGCCGTAATGCTGGATACATAATTATTTATTTGAACATTCATTGGAGTTGCCTAAAGTAGTACTCATTAACCTTTGGATTTATATTTATGACTTTTGGATTTTGGATTTTTAACTGATGATTTTGGGATTTATGTGAACTTATTCAAGCATATTCTGGAGTACTTCATTTTGGTACATTATCACATTAAAGACTACTGGCACATCACAACATTAAAGACTATTGGCAAATCAACACATTCAAGGATAGTCATTCATTTGGAACATTCTATATTTAAGACTTGTGATTAGGACACTTAGGATTATTGGATTATTTGGATTTTAATTCACGTTATTGAAAGTGCCTTCTGAATTTTCATTTAAATTGTCTAGAAATAAATTGCTTGTTGATTTTTACTTGATTTGTTGGTTTCACTTTCTTTCTGTTACATTTTTCGTAGACCATAGAGTTGTAAGAAGGTAAAATACAAAGAATATCGCAAATAATGCAACTGCAACAGTATTGGACAAATAAGTAACCAAGTTATGCCAAATTAACAAACTCTGTCCTGACTGATGAATCTAATGACAAAGGAAGTGACAAAGACAATTGTTATTTTCATCCAGAATTATGACTATGCCGTGAAGAAAGTTTGTCATCTACCTTCAGAAAGACCAAGATTTCACACTCAAACAAGGGTTGCCATTGCACGTTTGACACTCCCTCACAGCAATGCAGATGCAGAATGGTCATTTTCTATGCTAAGAAAAATTAAACAAGCTCTTCGGGGAAGTTTGAACAACAGTACCATCCAGTCTCTAATGAGTGCAAAGATGAACACAAGTGACACTTGCATCGATTTCAAAACCCTTACTGAACTGTTGCAAAGAGCAGGAAAGATTGTCTCTTATCAAGACTATATTCCCCTGTCCTATGGATTTTAAAGACAGAAACTTGGTGTATTTCTTATTTAATGTATGTGTGGTTGAAATTATGTGAGTGTGTGAACATGTGTGTATATGTGTGTGAAGATGATTTCTGACAGTGTAAGTCTACGAGCTAGTTTTTTTTTATAAATGTATTAAATGCTTCAAAGAAAACAGATATGTTATTTCCTTTTAATCAAATTTGAATTTACATTCATTTTCTATGTGCTATATGAAAAGATAACTTATTATCAACTGGATGATGTTGTTGTTTTGGGGTCAAGTGCACTGATCCCACCCTACACCCTCTTTTGGGACCTAAAAACACTTTTTGAGTCTTAAAAAAAACCCCACTGTCTGGGAATATGGCAGGTATGCATCATGAAATGAAAAAATTAGTTGTAATGTGAAGGCAAAATCACATGCATGTACAACACCTATATTTATATTAATTGTACATCTTGTAGTATTGATATACTTTACCCTCCACTGGTATGCTATCCTGTTCACATCATGAACCCTATTGTAGTATTACTATAGTTCACTCTCCACTGGTATGATATCATGTTCACATCATGAACCCTATTGTAGTATTACTATAGTTTATTCTCCACCAGCATGCCATTATGTTCACATAATGAAATAAAACAAATAAGCTCTGGTGTGTGTGTAGAATCACATGTATTTACAATACCTATATTCACATTTACTGTACCTATTGTAGTGCAGTAAAACCTGTCTTGCAAAATCACCCTTCTGCCATCAAAAAGCAATATCTAAAGACAGGTGGTCTCTCACAACAGGTTCGTGCAAGATAATCAGTTTTCAAGGTCAAAATTCAACAGTGCTTAAGGAAAAATACTCACAATTACAGTACATGTATTGTATTCTTTATTCATAGTTCTTACTAAAATATTGGGTTCATTTCATCTCAAAATAATTTTATATAGCAATAAAGATTTAATTATTTCATAAAACATTCACATTTATATTTGAACTTATTTGTACATGTATTAGCATATGAACTGCAAATGAACTAAGGTAATATTTATTTATCCTCTCCATAAGTTAACATCTCCATAAATTCCATGTTACTTCAAATGTAGCATAAGAATTGCACAGTTAGCTATGACAACAGTTACTCATTCTGTGGATGAATTAGCGGTTTTGATCAGGCTTTGGGAAAATATGGAATATATATGTATGTTATCATGTTCAGTTCACTCTCCATCAGTATGCTATCATGTTCACATCATGAACCGTATTGTGGTACTACTGTACTTCACTCTCCACCAGTATGCTATCATGTTCACATCATGAACCCTATTGTACTATTACCATACTTCACTCTCCACCAGTATGCTATCATGTTCACATCATGAACTCTGTCATAGTATTACTACACTTCACCCTCCACTGGTATCTTGTCATTTTCACATCATGAACCCTATTGTGGTACTACTGTACTTCACCTTCCACCAGTATGCTATCATGTTCACATCATGATCTCTGTCATTGTATTACTACACTTCACCCTCCACTGGTATGTTATCATTTTCACATTATGAACCCTACTGTGGTACTACTGTACTTCACTCTCCACTGCTATGCTATCCTGTTCACATCATGAACCCTATTATAGTATTACTATACTTCGCTCTCCCCTGGTATGCTATCATGTTCACATCATGGACCCTATTATAGTATTACTATACTTCGCTCTCCACTGGTATGCTATCATGTTCACATCATGGACCTTATTATAGTATTACTATACTTCACTCTCCATTGGTATGCTATCATGGTCACATCATGAACTGAGACAAATAAGTTCTATAATGTGTCAATAAAAGACAGATTGGTGAATAAAACTATCAGAAATTAAATGAAATGCAGCAAACTATTCTCTACATGAATATTATGAAACAGTCAATAAAACAACAATACCTCAAATATCATGGATTTTCAGACATAAGAACAATCAAGTCAGAAAGAAATGTAATAACCCTTGCCTCTCTCTCTCTCTCTCTCTCTCTCTCTCTCTCTCAATATATATATATATATATATATATATATATATATATATATATATGTATATATATCTGTCTGTCAACATAGCTGGCTCCTGGTGTTATGCATGGTTGCATTTAGTTGACTATTGCAGTATTTTCATAGAATTTGTTTTCACCTGCAAAAAGAAATATACTATGCACAAAACATTTAGCAACGCATGAGCAAATTAAAATTAAAAGACATCATAGATTGAAAAATCCTACTCTGTATACCAAGGAATGTTCACTCAGAATTTACACTGAAAACTGATTTAAATGTCAAGCTACAAATTTTCTACCATTCATAAAGTATGAAATATGCGAAGAAAGGGTGTAGGTTTATTGGTGTTTTCCAATTTTATCTTTTAATTTCTATAATCTTTAATAATTAATGCAAGTGTTGCTAAACTCTATGTGTATAATATATATGTGTGTGTGCATGTGTATGTATGTGTATAATTGTATTGATACATCTTGCTATCCAGCTGCTTTTTCTAGGCTCTTGCAATCTGTTCATCTATTATGGTGTTATAATTATCAATCTATGTTAGAAAACAAGACTTATTTATTAAAGCTATATACTAAAAAGAAAATTGTTACAATTCAATTTTCAAGCATGGAAGATAAGAAAAATTTAAATGATGGAATCATGATGTACCTGTCATCGACAGATATCTTAGTCCTTGAAGTACCTGCCTTAAAGCTCTAACAATGATTACATTCAATATGAGACTGAACAGCTCAAGTCTAACCAGTCAAATGATGTGTTTAATTAATGCAATCTTGTTGGTTTATTTTTTCTTAAAAGAATGACAATAATTCAATTCCTTTGTTTGAATTTTGATTCTTAGCACCTATCATGTTCTAGATTTTGATAAAGTTTAATTAAAACCCAGTAAATACAAGAAAGATATCATAATGTATTCCTCATCACATTAAAATTGCCTAACATAATTCTGAGAATTAACTTGGTTTTACCCTCATCAAATCTCTGTGAATTCAGATTGCTGTACATATGGCCTTGATTAGTGTCACATGGGTCTGGTTCGTCATAGAACATTTCACCATGGGATGGTCTTGGATCAGAAGAAATCATGAAAGAGAGAAAAATCTAAGAAAGCATTTCTGAAATAGGTTTCAGTTTTGTTTGTTTCTGTACAAACTAACTTATGTTTGTGTGCATGTATGTATGTATGTATGTATGTATGTATGTATGTATGTATGTATATATGTATGTATGTATGTATGCAGTGGCATAGTGAGGCAAAGTGCCGCCCAGGGCCAACTACCAAAATTACGCCCCCACTCCATTCGTATTATTTATGTGTTACGACTCTATGGTCTAAGAAAAATGTAACTGAAAGAAAGTGAAACCAACAAGTCAAGCAAAAATCAGCAAGCAATTTATTTCTAGATAATTAAAATGAAAAATCAAAAAGTCACTTACAGTAATGTGTATTAATATCCAGATAATCCAATAAGAATGATTGTTCTAATCACAAGTCCTAAATATAGAATGTTCCGAATTCACGGCTGTGTCCTTGAATGTTATGATGTGCCAATGGTCTCCAAAGTCCTGATGTACTAGTAGTCTTTAATGTGTTGATGTTAAAATGAAGTACTCCAAAATATCTCTGAAGAAGTTCATATAAATTCCAAAATCATCAATTAAAAATCCAAAATCCAAAAGTTTATGAGCACTGTTATAATCCAATAAATATTTAAAATAATTCCTCTCTTAGAATTTGGAATGAATTTTCACAACTGTAATAGCTCTTTACAAGACTGATGGTAATGTCGAAACTGAAAAATTGTCCACTAAACATGGTATATATAAAGATTGGTCACATGATAACAGAATGTTCTAGAATATGTGTCATCTTAATGGAATTTTACTTGTAAACAAAAATCAACCTTGACCTTCAAATTGAGAAAACATTATATTGATCAAAACTATCCTTTAGCTCAAATCTGAAGTAAACAACCTAATTCAAGGACACTAGTTAAACATGTTTTTCCTGATAAACATTAAGATTTAAGCAAATATTAAAGTGAAGAAACATTTATAATTTCCTAAAATATTTATAATATTATATAAACATCATACATAACATATGATACTCTTACCAAATTGCCGCCCCCTAGTAAGTGCTGCCTGTGGCCACCGCCCCCTTCACCCCCCTCACTATGCCACTGTATGTATGTACATGTATGTATGTATGTATGTACATGTATGTATACATATATGGAAGAATGGATCGCTTGTGATCAGGAGATATACCATGATATTATGCCACTAGATAGATAGATAGATAGTTTGATTTGCAACTAGTCACCTGATATCAGCAGAGTTTGAATCTGAAAAAAAGGTTGGATTTCAAAGGTGAGAAAATGTAGATGCTTTAATTTTATTTGAGTTTTAAGTAAGTATTATTTTCTGTTTGGAAATTTCTTTATTCTTTGTTTTATCGTATCATGACATTATTTACACCTGAATAAACACAGAAATTGCATAATAAATTATGGATATTCGTGTTTTCCTTATTAATGCAAAATACTGCATGATATTCCAATTTGTTTCTTATGGACACATATAGAATACACCATACCATATTGTTTCATTTTCAATAATTTGGCCTAATAATGCATGGCTTTGGTTAGTAAAAGAAAAGGTATGCACTTCAGTAAGGAAACATGAGATATGATTATTATTATTTAGAAATATTACCTTTGTTTTTCAAGCTGTTCTAAAATAAAGACAAACATTTAAAACATATTATGGGTGTCTTTTGGTGAAAAAAAGTTCAAGGAGTTAAGACACTAAGCCATATACGACACTCTGCAGTCATATTATTGTAATAATCAAAGACACTAAGCCAAACATGTCACTCTACAGTCATATAAATGTAATAAAGACACTAAGCCAAATATGTCACTCTACAGTCTTATTACTGAAATATTCAAAGACACTAAGCCAAATATGTCATACTAGAATCATATTAATGTAATAATCAAAGACACTAAGCCAAATATGTCTCTAGTCATATTAATGTAATAATCAAAGACACTGAGCCAAATATGTCATGCTAGAATCATATTAATGTAATAATCAAAGACACTAAGCCAAATATGTCATGCTAGAATCATATTAATGTAATAATCAAAGACACTAAGCCAAATATGTCTCTAGTCATATTAATGTAATAATCAAAGACACTGAGCCAAATATGTCACTCTGCAGTTGTATTAACGTAATAATCAAAGACACTGGGCCAAATATGTCACTGTACAGTCATATTAATGTAATAATTAAAAACACTAACGGCTAAAACACGGTATTGGTGCTGATAAAGGAATTTTCATGTTATATGCATGAAATAGAAAAATTAAACAAGATATGAACCAATTTTAAAGATTGGTAAGCCTGGCATATACCTCTCTTACTTTCCTGAAAATTTCAAGAGGTTAGTGTAACCCATTGTTGAGATATGCATGGAAAAAAGCTCTAAAAATGGCCATTTTTGAGCGTTATGTAGTCTCACTCGAAAAAAGCTTGAATATAAAATAGAGAATTCTCTAAATATCATACTGAAATTATGCATTTATTGGTCTGGTTTTATGCGGAATTCTATCCTGCAAATATTGCTTCTTGAATTAAAGAAATCGGTAAAATATTATGGATTTTATAAGCAAAATACCGTCAGTAGAAGTTTTGTTTCAACACTGAAATTCAAACACTAATCTGTTGTTATATGCCAACATTTTGTACAAAATAACATTCATTATAACTTTTATTGACATCTAGAACTCGACTTTATATTATAATAAGTAGTAAAACCATTTAAATCACATGGCTAGCCAAGATATTCGATTGAGAGCTTGTTCTTTGTCAAACTTTCCAGTTCTAAATTTTGTAGTGTCTGTAACCTTTACAAGTTTATATGGCAATAATTTTGTTGTTTCATTATGGAAAAGTATAAATCCTACAAAGGCTCATGTGTATCCATGTGATGTCCAAGTTGGCCAAAATTGGTGGTGCTGTATTGTACCATTAAAAAACAGCAACTCAATAAAAAAAGTTACAGACACTACACAAACAGGTATAAAAATGAAAGATAAAAGTATTGTTCTACTTGTCATTAAAACATTGTTTTTCTCAATAGAAAGTTCCATCTTATGTGATGTAATGTTGCATCATCTATTTACCTCTGCAGCCAAGAGCAAAAAAGTGATGCAATAACTCTCTTGATTGAATATTGCATCATTCTTGCAGCACTGTCTGTTTAAAAGTATTGTTCTACTTGTCATTAAAACATTGTTTTTCTCAATAGAAAGTTCCATCTTATGTGATGTAATGTTGCATCATCTATTTACCTCTGCAGCCAAGAGCAAAAAAGTGATGCAATAACTCTCTTGATTGAATATTGCATCATTCTTGCAGCACTGTCTGTTTGAGTAATTTACTACAAGACAATGTAACCTGAATTTCTTATCCTAGAAGACGCTGCCTAATTACTTTTTCTGTTCTTTACCATGGTACATCCCTAAGACATGGGAAGACGACAAAAGCAAACCTCTGGGAACAACTCTGGTAAGTTTGTATTGAATGGTAAACCACACTCTTAAATTGTAGTGTCTGTAACCAATATCCCCTTTTTATACTGTCTATGACTTTATCCCTGTTTTTTTTTTAAAAAATGAAGCCAAATTATGTTTCCTATTACAGTATTGATGTGTAAGGCTAAATTTTGACATATTGTCTGTCTGCAATTTGTAATATTTTGGTATATTTATAGTTTCTTTCATCTAGATTTCTGATAACAGGCAACATTTTCAGTGATTTCTTACAATATGCAATTGAAACTGAGTATTTTTGCATTCCATATCATTAGACTAGTAAATTCAAACAGAAATATTATGAGAATTCAATGAGCTCAGACTTAGTATTGGATACATTGCTGATATTGTCAAATGGTTACAGACACTACTAGACATGTGAATTGACCCGACTGTTGTTTACATTATTAAGGAAAGTGTACAATCATTGTAAATGCTAGAACATTGAATAATCATCAGGTTTTATGCTATTTCTTTTTCAATCAGATACTTTTCTTTAAGAATCTACAGGTTATTCCAGTTTGCTTATGTATGAAAGCATATTGCGTACTCATTACAAGTATGTTTTGTAAAGTCTAAATTTCATCCGTATACATAGAGGAACAAAAATGAGAATGAAGTTGTTTGCTTTTAGGAAGCAAAGATAAGCCAGAAGAAGATGAACAGAAGATTAAAGCTAGAAGGGAGAAGACGAGGCTAAAGGTACAAGCCTGGAGAAAAAAACAGAGGGAAAATAAGGCGAAACATGAGGAGCTAAAAAGGGTTGATAGAGAAAGAAGAAAAGATGCAAGACTACTAAAAAAACAGCAATCACTTTCCGATTCAAATCTTCAACAAGAATTAAGAAGGAAAAAACGTGAAGAAATGAAAAGGTATCGCCATATCGGTTAATAAGAGTGTTGATTTAAGAAGTCCGAAAACTGCTGAATTAAGTAGAAAGAAGAAAGAAGCTGTGAAAAGAACCCAAGCATGGAGAATGCGTATCAAACTGAATGAAAGTATACAGCAAGAGTGTATTCAGACTGATTGTGAAATAGGAAATACTGGGTCAGCCAGAGATTCACCAATGAATAAAGTGTTACCTAAAGCAACTCTGTACAGACAATTAAAAAAGGTAAAGGAAGTATTACCAAATACCCCAAAGAGAAAAGCAGTCATCATAAGTAAATTAATTGAATCTCCATCAACATCAAAGTTTCTAAATAGGAATATAATGATAATGACACCGGATTGCAGAAAAAAACTTGAATTGACAGATACTGTTATACAATCTGTGTCAGAGAGCATTTCAGAAGTGAAAACAAGGAAAGGGGGTGCAAAGAAACATGCATACAACATCATTTGTGACGCATTACTGAAGAAATATAAAAGACACAGACTAAAAAAGTATTTCAAAGTATCAGTGAAAGGGCAAAAACCTAGTTCTACATGGTGGGAGACGAAACAAAGAAAAAGAAGAAGGGATGCACTTAACTCTCCATTAAAGAAATCTGTGAAAGATTTTTTTCTAAGTCCAGAAATCAGTAGGGAAGTGCCTAATAAACGTGAAACTGTGAAAGTAAGAAAAGGTGGTCAAAAAGAAATACTTCAAAAACATGTGATGACTATGACATTAGAAGAAGCCTACAAAGACTACAAGTTAAGGAACCATAGTCACAAAATAGGATTAACTTCATTTTCTAAATTGAAACCAGTGAATGTTAAAAAGGTGTCTGAAACAAGCAGAAGATCATGCTTATGCCAAAAGTGCTGTAACGTGGCCCTAAAAAGTGAGGCACTAACAAATGTAAAAAAAGCAGTGAAAGAAAATGGAGATTTGGATGAAATTTCAGTAGATAAGAAAAGCTTAAGTGATGCTACTTTTTGTAAATACGACACCAATCCAGCTATTAAATGTTTAAGAAGAGAATGCAAACAATGCGGTGTGAAATGTTTGCAGAGTTACCTTAAACCATTTGTTGAAAAGTATAGTGACAGGCAGATATCATGGCATCAATGGGAAAGTATAGAAATAGCAAAAGATGATAAAGTAAAGCGTTGCGTCTCCTGTGTGCCTAAAGAAACAGACATAAAAACATTAATTACATGCTTAGAAACTGACATGCAAGAGTATCCAGAGCACGTTTTCAGGGCCAAATGGCAACAGCAACAGATGGGAATTTGTGTTGATAGAATTGGTGAGGGTTCTATTGCTATGGTCATGGACTTTAGTGAGAACTATGGGTGTGTTTTTCAAAGTGAAGTACAATCTGGATTCTTCGACAGGAACCAAGTTACAATACATCCAATCATGTGTTACTATACAGAAAAACAGGGAGAAAAAGAATTCAAGATAAAGCATGCCATTATTGGCATCAGTGAAGAAACCAAACATGATGCAGACTTAGCTATCACTTTTGAGAACAAAGCTATAGAAATTCTGAAGAAGAAAGGTGTGAAAGTAGAGGAGATCCATGAGTGGACAGATGGCTGTGCTGCCCAGTATAAGGGGAAGAAAGCCTTTGCTGACATAAGTCTGAGGAAAAAGCCATCTGTAACACGAAATTATTTCGAAACATCACATGGAAAGAGTGTTTGCGATGGTCTCGGTGCGACAGTCAAGAATGCTTGCTACAGAGCTGTAATCAGCAATAGAAAGGTGATAGGTTGTGCAGAAGATGTATATCATTTCTGTACAGAGAAACTGAAAATGGAAAATACAGATAATGAAGCTAAAACAGTTTCGAGAAGGGAGTTCATCCTTGTTAAAGATGTTGAGAGAAATAGAGAAGAAACTGATGTGCAAACACTGCAAGGTACAAGAAAATTACATGCTGTAAAGTCAGGAAGCAATGATTATGAACTGAGCATAAGAAATCTGAGCTGTTATTGTGAGCAATGCATGAAGGTTGACGGGAGATGCAACTTCAGCGAAAATGTTAATGCCTGGGAAATGAGAAAGTTAGTACTCAATAAAGATAATTTAAGTCAGAAAGGAAAACAACTTAAAGACAAGAATCCATCAACAATAGAAAATAATGACAAGAAAAGAAAACAAGGAAGTAACCAGAAAGATCATAACTCAGCAACAAGCGAAAAGCCTAATAAGAAACGGAAGTCAACAGAAAGACAAAACATTGTGACAAAGAAGATCAAAGTTGACAAAAAAGCACCAACCAACACAGAGAAACCAATAGAGAAATACCACCCTGGAGAATTTGTTGCTGTAGGACTTAAGCCAAAGAAGGGACCTCTAGATGTATACTTAGCAGAAGTAATAGACATTCTTCATAACGAAGTTAGACTTAAATACATGAGAAAGTCTGGCAACATGTATGTTTGGCCTGAAAAAGATGATTATTCACAAGAGGCTCTAGATGCTATCTTGTACAGGGTAAAAGCTCCACAAATAGTCAATGAAAGGGGTCATTTCAAGTTTAATGCAGCTGAATTGTCTAAGCTCAAGTCAAATCTGGAAAAAAATCATAAGCACTTCTATTTGAAATGACAATATAAAGTCAAGGTTTAATGTGTAGTGTCTGTAACCTTAAGATCAATCACATATGGGTCTGTGTTTGAGTCAGCACCTTGGGTTGAACAATACTTTAGTGACTATGATTTATTGAACATTCATTATACTTCAATATTTTACTCTTACAAACACTATTTAGTATTAAACTTTCAAGTGCTATTTACCAGTTCATAATTTTAACACAAGTATTGGACATATACCTGTTACAATGTGGTTTTATCATTTTATTAACTAATCAACATTCATTTAATGAATAATTCTAGTCAATGTGTTCATGTTGAATTATTTTTGAAGTGAATTTTATGGAGATATGTATGGTTCTGCAGCTGTATTGAAATGCTATAGTTTTGTAGTGTCTGTAACCAATTTTATGGACAATGTACTTCTGACTCTTATGGAAGTTTGCAATACTTTTGGCCAGTATTAATGATTTTGTTTGTTTAAATATTCTTCTTGGTGTTAGATAAATGCCTAAATAAGATTATTCTATGTCTTTTATGTTTGTTATGCAAAAGTTTCATGGTTAGGTTTTTTTTCTTAGTGATACCTTTGTCATAGATGTTTTGATTTTGTTATTAAGTTGTTTACCACTTTCAGTTATGTTGTTTACTTTAAATGTTGATATCCTGTTACTGATGTTACTGTGAAAAAAAATAAAGTTTTAAAGTTTTCATGCTGTTTTTCTTGCATGTTATACACCAAGTGTAGTGTCTGTAACTGTTGTTATACCAATGAATTGAAATAATGGTTAAACAAAATCGCATGCATGTTCAAGCTAAATCTAACTTGATCTGACTAGGGGACACCCTAGGGTATATAATGAGCTTCATTGAAATGTTCTATCAAACATTTCAATTTTTTAAGTGAGTGAGACTACTCTCAGCACCAATACCGTGTTTTAGCCGTAAGCCAAATATGTCACTCTAAAGTCATATTAATGTAATAATCAAAGAAATAACCATTACCTTTAAGTGCTTCATACTGACTTGCCCCTGTTCGATCAGATTGCAGAGCTTCATATTCTGTGGTGCTGATATCACTCCTGAAGGCAGTACTGACATACTCAGGGACTTGGCCATGAAAGACCTAAATACATAAAACACCATAATTTGAAAAGAGTTTTTGAAGTTTTTGCTAATAATAAATTAAGAATATAACAGCAGGGAATATGAACATATCCTCAGCAGATAAGTAGGGCTGGAGCTGACTTACTTGTTACTATGCAAAAGTATATTCTTTTTCGATGTGCGTGTCTTTCTGGCTCACTCAATAAAAAATTATATTTTCAATGATTAAGTGCACAAGGGGTTTGCATATCTCAACCACAATATAAAAAATAATAAATTTGATGGGTGAGTGTTTTCCATATTAATGAGTAAAACTAAAACCAATTGAGTCCCTGGACAACACAACCAGATTTTGTTTGATTTCAAAACAAAATAATTTTAAATGCTTTTCAGAGCATAAATAATGTCTAAAAGCTACATTATGATAACCTTAACGGTGTTCAGAGAGACATCAATATTTCCTAACTTTAACATAAAAGCAACAATTTCAACATCAAGAGTTTACAAGTTTGGATAAAAGAAAAGTATGGTGAAAGTTAGTTGTGTTACAAAATAACATTCAAAGGAATAAAAATGTTAATTTGTCAAATCCAAGCATAAAAAGATATCATGCAGTGTTTTCGAAACGATGAAGATTTTTTTTTCTTCAGATTACATTTAATGATGATAACATTAATCTTGATAGCAAGATTGATAACACAGTATCAAACGAAGAAGGAATAAATTATGTATTTGATTTTAGTAAACATACACATTTTTACTCAGCTAAAATTACAATACATCTCAAAGATCTTGTACATTTCTAGTGATCCATCAGCAACAATTTAACAAAGACTGAATGGCAAAATTTGACATTAATCTGAAATCATTCATATGTTTGAAAGGATTAAAGAAACATTGCAAACTGCTGAAAATAAAAGTTTCAGCAGTCGATGGATTTTCAGTTGGTTTGTTGATAAAGACAATTTCTTAAGCATATTCTCTGGATGTTTTTATACCATTCTGGGTGAAAAAGAACAGTATTTACAACACGATATTCAAAGTCCTGTTGCTTACAAAAATGTCAACCATGGGAACAAAATTAATTTTTTAAAAATAAAAATAAAATATGCAAATTTGAAAGACTGGTTGAACTATCTACCAATACATTACACAAGCAAGCTAGAAAAGATTTCCATACAGAAAGGTCTATGAAAATCACGTGGATGATCAGTGGCTGTCTGAAACTGTTGTATATGAAAAATACAATGATGGACAAAATATATTTTGACAGGTGACATACATGATGCTTGTTTGTGAACTTTTCAAAGAGAGAAGCCAGCCAAGATATAATCTGATCAGAGTTATACAAAAGGAAAAGCACTCTGAACTTTTCAACTTATTTCAACAAAAAGCCTCATAGTAGAAAGGTTTAACAGAATCCTTAATACTAGAATATCTAAATACTTTAACTCTTTGTTGTTTCAAACATGGAAACTTTTGTGTTCAAGCCTGCTTTGCTGGAAAGTGTTCACATTTGTCTGCAGATAATGCTACCAACAGCCTAAATTGTTAGTATGTCTTCTGACAAATGCAAGCGTTATGGTGTCATTGCAACAGATGGGAGAAAAAATCACTCCTATGGATAGAAAGCTTAACCCACTGGATTTATTGGGGAAAAAGGTCAGTAATTTTGAATCAGACTTGAAGAAGCTTTGGATCATTGTGCATGATAACAACAAGAGTAATGATAAAAACCTGTCCAATACAAGTGATAACGCACACTCATTAGAGTTCTCACTCAGCGTAGCTAATGACAACTTATCACAATTACAAAAGCAAAAGGAAAGCATGCACGATGATTTACTCTTTTTGCAGTTAGAAACCATGTGTAATAACTTGATCTTTGCTAATATAACAGAGGGCATGCAGAGTCTCAACTAAGCAAATGGAGATTAAGTTACGCCAGTTTATGATCGAAAAATTTAAAATGGCACAGGAATTAGTGTAAGAGATTAAGTTTGAATGTGTACACAGGATGGGCCAGAAAAGCACTTTAGCACCTAATAGAAAGAGTGTGGCTAAATTAACTGTATTTAAGGATAGAGAGATTGTGAAGAGGAGGAAAAATGAGCTAATGGGTGCAAACTATTTGATGCATGAACAATTTCCCAATGAGATTGCTGACTGGAGAAAGATTCACATCCCTAAGCTTAAGGATGCCAAGCAGAAGGGTAAGCAAGTGTGGATTAGCTATGTCACAGTGTACATTTAATGGCTGACCAGTGAAGGAAAGTGTGGTGTAGGGATTCATGAAGATTATTATGCAAGACTTAGTGTTTTCAAATTTATAGAACTCATGCAAGTAAAAGAAATCTTGTGTTAAAACTGTCAGAATATGAAACATTGAACTTAAGAAAGGCTCTATTATAGTCTATAGTCTGAAATCAGTTATACTACAAATTCCTAGATTTAATCTACTCTCATTTCTTGTCAAGTTCATTCATTCTCATATAATACTCGATACATATAGTACATGAGTACTCATATACATGCTCTATGTACGATTATATTCAGAGATGGATGAGAAAATATAGTTTATGACCGAATAATGTTTCTATTCTGTTCTGGTCCATGTTAAATTTTAAAGCAGCCATAAAAAAAACCTTCAATTACAAAGTTATACCATAAAATTAACCATAATAATTGATTTTGGTAAATTTGTTTACATCATTTAGATGATGTAAAAACAAGCACCCTTTTCATAATAGATTTTGAATAACAAGTGTTCTCAGAATGGTAGTAATCTAAATTCAGCTAGGCAAATAAATGGTACAAGCCGTTGTAAAATGTTACAGATGCAAAACAAAAGAACTCATATAGGAAATGGAAAAACAAAATACAAAATACCAGAGAAGTAAAGATTGTATAGTGGAAGTAGAAGTAGTAGTGGAGCTTTATGGCACTTCAGCACCAACGTGGCTGTATGATGCCCACTAAAGGTAAATGTTAGAAAAATTAATTGTACAAAAACCACAGGAAGAAAAACACTTCCAAATAAACATAAACGTGGAGTAGACAAGATTATAAAACATAAAAAATGTGACAATTCTGTAAAATGTATATAAAACAAAAGAGATACAGGTAATCTATATAAAATCTTTCAAACATGTCTAAAATTTATTGTATAAAATGTATTCCAATAAAAAAATCGAACCTTTTCTCAAGGTGGTACGTCAACATACACTTTCTTCAAGCAATTCACACCAAAATAGTTCTATCCTGCAGACTGGAAATCGACACACTGGACATGAATGTGCTCCACTGTCGGTGAACACTGGCAGGCTATCCACTCCAGGCAAGGTTCACTCTTCAGGACGTATACATCAATCAGGTATGTGTGTCCGATATGTGATAGGCGCAATACCAACTCATCTCGCCGATTTGCCCTATACGAGTGACACCACTCTCCAAAAGTGGGTTTGATGGTCTTAAGTTTGTTTGTAGCGTTTTCATTTCACATATTTTTCCGAAGATGCTGATTTATACAATATTTGGAGTCAGTATATCAAATCTTCCATATGGAAATGGGTGACTGCTGTGCAGCTTTGATTGCTTTGTCTGCCCTTACTTTACCCTTTATGCCAATGTGACTAGGCACCCAACAGTACAAAATACTTTTCCCAGACTATTAGAACAGCATGCTTCTTTCAATATCTGGGATATTAATGGGTTGTCAGATTTAGATTCTGCAATGCTTTCAATGTGAAAAAGGAATCGATAGAGATCTTGAAATTTGGTTTTTGAGAGGTAGTTCAAAACTTTGAGCATGACTCTAATTTCTGCAGTTAAATAGAGGTTTTATCCAGTAATTGGCCCGAGATGGTGCCTTAAAGTGTTGCAATAGCATCTTTTAAACCGTCTGTATACCGGGACATATGGCTAACATAGGAGGCTCTGATTTCATTGAATTTACTCTGGAAAAGGGGAGGATTTGTTGAGGACATTTTGAATTTGCATGGGTCAAATATTATTTTGGGATGTTTTGATAACTGCGGTGGTGATTTGGGAATACAGAATTTTGCAATATTTCAAACAATGATTTATGCTGTTTCTAAGTGAGGACGAATTCATATGCGAAAAGGTGGAATGGAGTTTGCTTTCTGAAAGTACAAGTTTTGTTATTTGGGCCTAACCACTACATCATATAAGGGGTTAGATGGATTAGAAGATATGTTGGTAGCATACTAAAAAGCCTAATTCGTTCCTCTGAGATAAAGTGATGGCTCATTGGCCTCAACATAGACACTTTCTGAAGTGGAAGCTCACAATGTACACAGACAGGGTCCAAGTCCCATATTGTGTATTGGATCATGCATCTGCAAGTAAGATTTACAAGCTGATCTATACACAATTGAGACATAGTCAAGATAGTCAAGTTTCGATCTTATTAATAATCTGTATAAACGGAGAAAGACCGTTCGATATGCTCTCCAATATGTGTTTGCACTTCATAAATGAAATGAGATTGAGAGGGTATAACAATGGCGGAAATTAACAGATTAGCTTTAAAATTCAAAGGAGAATTACAAGTGAATTTGACAAAACAGTAAGTAAAGGATCAATGTATTAGCATAAGCAAATTTCATACTATGTTTTTAGGGTGAGCAAACGCTACAGTAATAGTTTATCATAGATAAATGGATTATGGACTGAAAACGTTAACAAAGAACCTTACCCTTGTCTTGCAATCCAGTTTAATACATTATTTGGGTTAACTCACCATAACAAGTTCAAGATATCAAATAAATTTAATGAGATAAAAATTTACTGCACTACAAAGATTTGTTTGCATACAAGACATTAAATATTTGTGAAAACTACATGTTAAAAGTTGACAGTGACAACTCTGTGAAAAGATACAGATCACAGTATGATGTAAAACTTTGGCAGACTCAACTAAATAGGGCAGTATGTATCGCAACATCTGGTTGTAGTATTTACTCAATGCCTTTCATAGGAAAACCATATCAGAGCTATTGAAACCAGTATACAAATTTAATGTTAATTTCCAGATGCAAAGACTGCTGTCTGAATGCAGAGATGCTGCCAGGATTTTATCTAATGGGGGGAGCTCTCCCCTTGCCACCAAAATAAGGGGGGAGTGGAAAAAAAATAAGGGGGAGGAGGAAACGGTCATAGTTCAGTATTTACCTAACACATAAATATACGTCTTTTTTTCCTGCTCAACTTTGTTAGAGCTCTACTGAAATAAAAATCCTCAAAAGATGTCTCCTCTAGTTGTATAAGCATTAATCTGTTGATCATTTCTGAACTTAATTTGTTCCTTATCAGTGTATGAATATTGTTCTGTACTGAGAACTCCTTTTCACAATCTGCTGTCTGAAGGGACATATGCATAGCTAGCTAAGCATCTTGAACAAGTTGAGAAACTGCTGCTATGTACAATTTTCCACAGCTCATAAGTATTGTTTCTTGGATATCTCTGCTCCAAAATAAGATTTTTTACTAACAAGAGCTCTGCCCAAGTTTCACTTCCTGGATTGTGCTTTGCTGACTACTATGCCAGATTTCTTATCTGTTCCACAATGTTGTATTAGGGGTTTAAGTCCATTAATGTCATAGTCATCTTGTTCAGACAGAGGTATATTTTTGTTATCAAAAATAAAAAAAATAAAAAAATATCCTTACTTTTTAATTTCTCTTTATTTTCTTATTTATTCATCTTAATCCTTAGGGTGCTATACAATATGGTTTTGTAGCACAATATCCCTCAATGAATGAAGTGTTTGATAAAAGAAATTAAAACCACGTTCTACTTTTAAATTGCCTGTATTTTACTAGGCTTGATACTCTGCCTTTTCGACATTTAATTTCGAAATACCGCTGAATAGGGGGCTGACCGGCAATGCCGTGTTTTTGTCCATCCAACATGTACTTTGGACTCGCATTTTCGGGTTCAAAATTACTCAATGGTATTTCGAGGAACATTTTCCGAGCTCTAATGATCTTATATACCTCTAAACCTTAAAAATCATTGTCATCATCGCTATCATCAGCCAGTATTTGCCGATGGAAATCGTGATCTGAAGAGAGAACCATGTTGGAGTCAGCCATTTTGGATTTTCTAAGAGCCCTTACTTTAGATATGCATTTATAAAACTTCCTACGTTCATGCAAGGTTCAATCTTGACATAATGCTCGTTCCAGGGCGCAATGTGCCAAATTTAGTTTAACAACCGTTCATGTCAAGCCGAAGTACTCAGATGAGTAAACAGTTGCCTACCTGAAAAAGACAGATTACGAGACCAGCGCTACGAGACTTCTACTGGCGGCGCGACGTGTGCCGCGACAAGCACTTTAAGGTTTAACGGTTAAATAAAAATTGTATACTCTGTAGATTACATTTTTATATGCGCGACTTTAAACTAATTTGCAGGAGTTCTCGTGCATCACTGATTTGCAAGTGCGCAAATTAGTACAAAATTTGCGCGATTCGCGCACCCTGGTATGATCTTTGTGAACGTAAAATACTTTTATCTGAGGATGATGCATTCAAAAGAAATTACAGAATATAGAGGAACCAATTTAATTTTATCTGTAACAATTTTAGCATTCCACAATGTCATGACTATAGACAAATCAAGGGAAAAATCATCAAAATAAACTTTCCATGCAACATTAAGCTTACTGTTGCTTATAGCATGCTTTTCAAAAAGTTATTTAAGTGGTCCATCATCAATAATGGACATTGAGAAAGTTTTCAACCTCATTATTCCAGTTTGCTTTAGCCACTTTACAATCGACTACCCAATAGCAAATGAACTTTAACATGACACCATTGTTGCTCAATAAATGAGAGAAAATCCATATGAGGCAGCATTACAATACGATCTGCAAACAAGAGTTCCTGACTGACTCTCTCCTGGCCGAAAATAATTTCCAGGAATTCAAGATAAGACCATTTCTACATTTTTAACTGCTGAGTGTTGAAACCGTGTAAGATTTTCAAATTAGCCGCTGTGGTACATGTAGTTATATTGGATGTAATATCAGCACCATTTTCATTTAGGACCAGCTAGACAGCATTAGCAGTCTTTTGATGAAACCCCGTATGAATATGACCATCTAATCAGAAGAAGTAACCAAAAAAAAAAAAATTAACAAAAATTAAAAAAATTGCTGCCATGGTGGACATATTGGATATCAGGTCAGTACCATTTTCGTTTTGAACCAACTAAACATGACAACACGTTTTTGGTGAAAACCCCATGTTGATACCACCATCCATCTCGGAGGATTAGCAATAGCAAGATTGTTTTAAATGGCCACCATAGTAGCTACAATTTTATTTTAGAACTCAATGTCGATATGATTTTCAATTAAGGATAACAAGCTTTTCAAGATGGCTTCCATGGTGGCCATATTGGATGCAAGATCGGCACCAATTATATTTAGGACCAACTAGTCATCATAAGTATTATTAGTGAATACCCCATGCTGACGACTTTTCATTCACAAGGAGTAGCAATAGCAAGATTGTCAAGTTGGCCACTGTGCTGACCATATTGGATATCCGAGAGGAGCCATTTTCATTTGCAACCAACCTAATATTATAAGAAGTCTTCTGGTGAAAACCTTATACCGATACCGACTTCCGTTTAGGATGAATATAAATGACAAAGTTTTCAAGATGGCTCCCGTGGCGCCAAACTGGACGTCAGATTAGAACCATTTTCATTTTGGACCAACTAGACATCATAAAAAGTCATTTAGTCAAAACTCCATGTCAATATCACTTTTTTCAGGAGTAGTGATAACAAGATTTTTCAAGATGGCCACCAAGTTCATTTAGAACCAACTTGACATGAAAAAAATTCTTCTGATGAAAACCCCATGTTGACATGACTTTCCGTTCAGGAAGAGTAGCAATAACAACATTTTCAAGATGGTCATTGTGATGGCCCTATTGGATGTCCCGTACCACCATTTTCATTTATGACCAACCAGACTATGGGATGGATCTGAGTTTCAAATTTCATACAAATCCACAAAGTAGCTTAGGAGGGGTAGTGATAACAAACTTGTGCTATCGGACAGATGGATGCCTGGAAATGGAAGACGAACACCGGATATAAGATGTCGGACGATGGACAACAGACCATCCCATAAGCTCTTCTGGTCTATAACCAGTTAAGCTAAAACTTTAAGACACTTAAAATTATTTATCAATGAGATTGAAACAGTATGTAGGTATGAGAAAGAAATACAAAAGTTGTATACAAAGTGAATCAGGTATAACTACTTTGTTCCACTAACCTTTATGACATTCAGCACAACAGTTATAGGAACTGTTTATAAATCTTGTACGAAAAGATAATCCATAACATTGTTTACAACATGATGAAATAGTACCATCTGTCATCACCAAAATGAATAGTATAGATGAACTCGTCACAAAATTCCCATTCTGATGTTTTGATCATCAAGTACAACAGATACAACACACAAAAAAAAATAATAAGGAAATCAAGTTCAAAAGAACTCCTATACAAATGGATAAAGAAGTATTGACAAAACAATACAGGTATATTGCAAGCGATGGTCTCTCTGAAAACGAAATCTTTTTTACCAATTATATATACCTATTACAAAAGTGACAACTGGACATTTATTACAGAGAATAGATTTTATTGTTGGGTATTATAATGTTTCCAAGGAAATTAAAAACAATAGATTAACTTACATCAACGAAAAGAATGAACCAATTGATTTAAAATCCTGGTGGCTATTACAAACTTGAAAAAGTCAGAGGGGACAAATGAAAATAGTAATAATATGAAAGAATTGAAGCTGAATGTCTAAAACTCAGCTAAAAAGTTAGAAATAATCAAAGTAACAATAACACAGTTCGCAACTCCTATGATACAGTGTTAGCCACAGAACTATACAAGTATCTACTAAATCTGATACAGCTTGCCAAGATTTCAAACCAACAAATTTATGCCTTTATCTCGATCAAATCAATAACACAAAATTACACTAATGACCATTATTTGTGAATACTGGAGGCTTTACCAGTTAAAGTTGTTTTTCTCTGAGACTTTACTGTATACAATGTTATTGTCTATTACTAGAAATTACAAAGGGGTACAATTACAAATTGATTGGTCTTTGTTTTTTGGGCCTTAATGTCATTTTTCAGCACTTGATAGACAACACATGTCGGCCAGTATATTAGGTGGAGGAAGACCCCGGGAAGAACCACCAACCCACGGGAAGAACCACCGACCCACGGGAAGCTACTGGCAAGCTTTCTCACATACCCATGTTGGTTGAGCCAGGACTCGAACTTACGCAGACAGAGGTGATATGTGTGAGTGATCAGCGAAGGCAAGTGTCTTAGACCACTTGGCCACTCGGGGCCCCCAATTACAGATTGAATATCAGCATAAGAAATGAAAATGGAACAGTACCGGTAATAGATTTTTACGGTATGCCTACAACATACCTTTTACATGCAGAGTAAACAAAGTAAATCATGTATAGAATGATTGGAGAAATATCACTGAGAGGTCATATTAATGTCTTGCCTTCAACCACTGAGTTAAAAACAAAAGATGAAAAACAGGCTGCACTAGGTCAAACAACATTGTTTTAAACCGCATTACACATTTAGCGGATCCAGTAGAAAATTCTGATTCTGCTAATATAATTTGTTTTTAAAAACACAAGTTGATAATCAAACACATAAGACCATGGAGTGTATCAATTAGAAAGATACTGGGACGTGCTATTGTACAGAGTGCGTATGAAAGAGCTAGCAAGATCTCACATCTACAAATACTGATGCACATACATTGTTCTGCGATACAAACGTTTCAAACTATTCGTGGAAGAGCAGATGATGTGTCTAACATCCAATACTATATAAAGCTGATTGAATGGAGGACAAACACCAAAATAGATATTTTTTAGAATGATTGCAAAAAAATTAAAAAATCCCTGGAAGACTATGGTACTTGACAATATCAACAGGAACAATTACAAACCTTCAGAATTCAATCAATTCAATTACAGACTCTTTATTACTTGAAGAAAAATTTGGGAGAACAATGTTTGGCAACAAAATAACTATAAAAAAAGCAAAATGGACAATGCTTTTTCAGTATACGTGTCTATTCACAATATCACAATAATCATGGTCGACACGATTTAAACGATCTGGTAAAACTTGTAAAAGCAAGGCAGCCAAAACTGAATGATTTCAATAAAATTTCTGATAAACATGTAAAATATGAATACGTTTTCATTACACTTGTGACGGGTGTTAGCGTGTATGCTGCTTACATCTTTTTGTAGGTGATTTTTTTTCCCAGCAAAATAAATGGCTAAAATGTCATGTGCAGTCAGCACGGCAATTTTAATGCTTTTTATCATACTAAATGTCGACCTATGGTAAATGCATAACACTTACAAGGAGAAAATACCAAAGGGAGTCAAATACCTCAATCCAGCACATCACTGTACTGCAAATATCCCGAGCAGCAATAAACCAGTTCAGATTTTGCAGATAGCAATACCAAAGTTAACTCCAAATATGCTGATTTTACCTGGTAGTTTCTTCGTCTTGCTTTACATGCAGGTGAAAGCAGATTCTAACAATGTTTAAAAATGTTTGGTAATTATTTTGTTTTAAAAAATTCAAAACATTGTAAAAGACATCACCATATGAAAGAGCAAGTTAAATGATTATAACATTTTCAAAACATGATTTGTGGCTACCTGTATCACTTAGAACAAACATGACTGAACAATTCGTCAGGAGTGAAACACCAAGAAAATTGAGATTATGGGCAGGTAATGTCCAATACTGACATAGGAGCTATACAGATCATGGTGCATGGAAAGATGTTTAAAATACCACTTCCAAATACTAACAGATCATTGCTCTCTGTATCATTGTGCTCCTCCTCAAGATTCCAGATTTATCATTACACTTGAACAGCCGCTAAAGTGATCAAAGCAGGAAACCATGACTATGAAATGAAAAACATTTGCCTTCAGTACGATACGATTACCTCTGAATCAATTGCTCAATTGGTAGATGACAAGTACATAAATGAATTTGCTTTCTTCTACGACTATGTCAATATGGAGTGAATCATGAACATAGCTGTCAATACAACTTTGACTAACCTCACACTAAATTCTCCAAAAATGCACTTGAAAGGTACTTTAATAGTGTGCAAAAAGACTAGAAAAAGTGATTCCAGGAAGTTTTCAACTCAGCAATAGACAAGATCTTGGTGATTACTGAAGCTGTGCCTAACATGGTTTATTATCAAGGTTTTCTACCGAGACATAATTCTGTACAACCTACTCAGCATTTTTTCAATAAACAACAAAAAGTACAAAGAAATTAGTAACGTAAATATTAATCAATTTTACGCTGACAATACATGCATATGGCTCGACTTGAGACGTTTACCTGATAAAAGATTGCATACTTATGGTCCTAATTTAGCCACTGTACAACAAGATATCCCGGTAAACATAAAAAAAAAAAGAAAATGTTTATTCTCAATTGTTATATGTTTACTTTGCATATGATGCTCTGATTAATATCTTAAAAAACATCTGCTCACAATAATTCTCTTTAAGGCATGTATAAATGTATTTGAAAGAACTTTATAACGTAATATTTGCTTGGTGACTACTTGTGGTAAAGCACTGTTTGCACTAAATCTGGCAGAGGCTGAATGCGAAATTACAATGTGAGCATATGTCTAACTTTTTTGTGGACCAAGACTGATGCTAGAAAAAAGAAGATGGATCCTGAGGATAAACTACATACTTAGTAAGAGTTACTGTTTGATATGTACCATGGAACCAAAACTTTATTTCTAATTGATGACTGTTGCAATCTTCATGATTTAGCAAAGAAAGCATCAGACCTAACTAGGCTAGCTTTTAGCGGTATACATATTGAATTATCAGTATGGGTGATGGTGCAAAAATACAACTCTCGGATCATAAATTTTAGAGAGAATACATGTTGTTGTCTTCTATAACAAGGGCAAAAGAGCATCAGAAGTTATCTTCACTGAAAATTATCTCTTCACAGGTGAAACACAAATAAACATTGAAGATAATCTTAAACAGAACAAAAGAAAGAAACTTTGAATGAGATTCGAGTGTCCTAATCAATACAAGAGCTTGACACGATCGTAAAGTAATTTGTTGAGATTGCCAACCAAATTAAGCTTGTTGTCATACAGAGACAATGCTACACATCATGGTATACATCTCATATTTCTACGATATGAGTAATATCATTTCTTGATAATTTTTCTTGTGATTGAATAAGCAATCTATGTACATCTCGAGTTTCAGGTTATTTTTAATCACACAATTGTGTTATATTCCTTTGCAAACTTTGGTTTCACCGCTATCAGCCCTGAATTAATACATTTTCGGCTTTAACCCACAAACTCCCCTACTGTCTACTGTTGTGCCGGTTAATTCATCGTTGAATAATCCAACAAACTTTTGTTTCCTTGAGGGAATTCATAGATGGTGTCCCTGGTATAGCCACTAGTGTTGCAGAACTTTATGTCATCCATCATCTCATTCTAAAAAGTTTTCTATCTCAACATTAATACACAGAGAATCTATAGTGGTGCAAAGTAAACATTTTCTTTTCGCCATGTTAATTTTATAGATTCTTGTAATATAATTCATATATCAACCACTTTGAATAACTCTAACAATTGTTACGACTCTATGGTCTAAGAAAAATGTAACAGAAAGAAAGTGAAACCAACAAATCAAGTAAAAATCAACAAGCAATTTATTGCTAGATAATTAAAATGAAAAATCAAAAAGTCACTTACAGTAATGTGTTTTGAAATCCTAATAATCCAATAAGAATGATTGTTCTAATCACAAGTCCTAAATATTGAATGTTCCGAATTCACGGCTGTGTCCTTGAATGTTATGATGTGTTAATGGTCTCCAAAGTCCTGATGTACTAGAAATTTGGATGTGTTGAAGTCAAAATGAAGTATTCCAAAATCTCTGAATAAGTTCACATAAATTCCAAAATCATCAATTAAAAATCCAAAATCCAAAAGTTTATGAGCACTGTTATAATCCAATGAATATTTAAAATAATTCCTCTCTTAGAATTTAGAATGAATTTTCACAACTGTAATAGCTCTTTACAAGACTGATGGTAATGTCAAAACTGAATAAATGTCCACCAAACATGGTATATATAAAGATTGGTCACATGACAGAATGTTCTAGAACATGAGTCATCTTAATGGAATTTTAACTGTAAACAAAATTCAACATTGACCTTAAAATTGAGAAAACATATTGATCAAAACAACCTAATTCAAGGACACTAGTTAAACATGTTTTTCCTGATAACATTAAGATTCAAACAAATATTAAAGCGAAGAAACATTTATAATTTCCCAAAATATTTATAATATTATACAAACATCATACATAACACATAAAGATTTAAGCAAATATTAAAGTGAAGAAACATTTATAATTTCCTAAAATATTTATATTATATAAACATCATACATAACACAATGTAAAACCACAACAGATTGGTTTGATTAATTTGATCATTTTAGTTTTGATACTGACGAGCACGATGTTATCATCAATAAAACTGTTCTCCTGGCGAATGATAAGGTCCTTCGGAGATTCAGAAAATTGATTTTCATCCCGACATATTTTAACTGTTGTCCTGTTATGATGCAAATCTAGCTGTTTTTATATACAGTGTTGATCATAATTTAAAGAATTCTTTCTCGAATTCATTTGTTGCTTTTTATCTCACACTCGTATTCAGTTCTATGAAGGAGTTCAGCCACTGTTGTTGCTCAAAGACAACTCTGAGTATCTTCACTGGTTTCAAACTAAAATTGCATGTAAGTTTATGTAGTGTATATAATATACTTATTATTTTCAGTGTACATAGTAGTTTTGGTTTAGCTGGATTTGTACCATTATACTCAAGAATATTCTTTTGCAATATTGATAAATCATTATTATCTTGCATGAGTTTCTCAGGCGATAACGTATAGTCCATATAATAGTTGTATAGATTTGCTAGTATCTCCAAATTCACTTAAAGCCGGCAACAAATATCACTCTTTTCAGGTATTCTGAGCACATTTGTTTTAACCAATTTAATTTCGTTCTCATTTGCCCATCTGAATCATTTCACTAATAAATGTCTACACGTTGTCCTTCCATATAGCTTATTACTGTATAAGTACTGAATGAATGATATTTTGTTTTCTTTATTAAATTCTTCATCATTTTGAACAACACCATTTTCATCCACTGAGAATTCATGATTAACTTTTGAATATCTTTGTGGTACCATGCGAACACCTCCACGAATTCGAATTCAATCATCGATTCCCTGTCACAGTTGGCAATTCAAGTTTAACACCAGATATCTTTAAACTTGCATCAGGAACAAAATCAGTTACACCTTAATACAGTCTGGGTAAAGTTTATAGCATTTCTTGCAAATTTTCTTAAATTCTTTACAGATGCCACACAACATTAAAACATATTTTTCTCTCCATGCAATAGTCGTGTACATCACTTAATGTTTGAAAGCTGAAGTGTGATATTACATCTTTAATATACTATTAGTCAACTTCTGATATGTTTGAATTTGTAAGTGAAGGGTAAGTGATGGGTACAACTTGTCTTGGGGGGCAGGGAACGGGTATAGTAATGTTTCAATTAAGTTTTCAGATCTATCCATGAACTCACATGGATACATGTCTTTTTTAAGGAATCGACGTTCCATCTGTTCAAAGTGTTAATTGTCCAACTGCAGTACATACTCAGTCATGAACCAAGACATATCCACATATCTAATCAGTCTTTGCAGCTTGATGATTACCATTATACATGAAACTATCAATTATGAATTACTTCCTAAATTAAATATATTTCTCATTGTTATCCTGTATTTTTTCAACTTCTGCATCCGGATTGTCTTTTAGAGGTTCCATGGCAAACAGATGACCATCATACCCTGCCAAGTTCTTAACGAAGAAAGACATTAATTTTAGATATTTGAATTTTAAAATACAGCCATTATGAGCATAACCTCTACACATTCCAGTCAAATGATCATGGTCGCAAACTTCAATTTCAATTCTTTTTCTCACAAATATGACATGAGCCAGTTGACTTGAAATTTGTTTCTTCATCCAATGTGTACACCATAGGTTCTGCAATTTTAGGTCTTCATAAGTTAAACACTACTTCTCTTATCTTACCCAACCATTTGTAAAACACCTGAATTCAATCGTTAACCCTGTTAATGAATGGTTTGTAACATTTATGAACTGACTTGAGATATGTACAAAATCCTGAAGGATGGGAATGCTGTTTCCTTTTTAATTTTTAGTCCAGGATACATCTGTTTAATAAATATCACTGTTACATTTTACTGATGTACATCATGAAGACTTTTAGAATAATAAATGACATATGGAACTTGTAACTGATTCTGATAATGTTTAACTAATTCAACTGACGGCTCTTCAGACATAATGCCAGCTGTGTTACTATACTATAGCATTTTTGTATTCTAATCACTTTCTGCTGAACTATACAAATTCAAACATTTTTTCACAAATATATTTTTCTTGTCATGTGTGTCTATCTGTGATGACACCAATTCGATAAATTTTGTATTCCAATATAATACTACCTTCCATCTTGTTATTTATTAGGATTCATTTAATACAATATGATAAATATGTCTACATGTTTTACCTTCTCAGTTAATCTATCAGTTTTAATGCTGTTATTCTCTTTACCACTCTTTACTCTTCCGGTATTCTATACACATTTAGAGCTGCATCAAATTCTTTTTAAAATTAGTTTATGTCTTAAATTTTCACCAAAGATCTGTTAAACTAACCTTAGCACTTAACTCAAATTGCATTTTGAAGATCTGTTAGTATTTGGAGAAAATATTAAAAATTGATTCTACAGCACATATATTGTCAGTATTTTACATACATGTACTGATACAAACTTTTGCTCTTCTTCATCCAAACATGCAAATCTAGACACGAGTTACCACTGAATGGTGGTGCTATCAAATACGATTTCATACTTTCACTTACTTCTTGTCCAAATCTGGTCCATAAACTGTCAAAAACGTTCAATGACATCATTCATTTCGCATCTATTCATCATGTTAATATGTTCCTTCTATAGTAATATTTCCTGTAATAAATTTATTAATCTTCTTGTGTAGGCCATTTCATACCATAGATCATTAAATCCAATTGAACTGTCATAGAACCAACTTATATAATTTTCTGAATCTTTACCTTTTTCAAGTATGGCTCAGTTTCATTTAAAATTCGTACCAACATTCATTCTTATGACTGGAGAATCTGTACTCACTTATTTTTGTACTGAATGAATCTGTAAGTATCTTCATTATGATTCTGTTTACATTTTGCTTATTTCAACATCCTAATTCTTTCCAAGTAGGAGTACTTATTATTTTCTTTTCACTTGCTTTGGAATTGGTTAATCAATTAATGAAATCTGCATGAATTTATTGAACTAACAATATTTAAAATATATATTTCACTGCTCATTATTTTTTGTTGGATGGACTGCATGATCAGATTAAAAATGTTTTAATATGTTTGAGTGGTCCAGAGACTCAAATAATTTTTGTTCTCACTTAATAATATGGATAAGACTCAACCATCAAATTTATTATTCTTTTATTGAGTGGTCCAGAAATCAAATCTCTGTGTGGTTAAGAAACCTACTTTTTAATCTCTTAGCATTGGAATTAAATATTTCTGTTAAATTACAAGCAAACCAGAAAGCCAACCCTCGAGTGGTTACGAAACCCACTTGCTAAGCACAAACTCATCAAATTTAGAAAAAAAATTCTATTGAGCGCACTGTAAAAACCCCACCCATTGAATGTATTACTCCTTATTGAGTGAGCCAGAGAAGACCCACCAATCGAAGAAACAAAAACAACCATCTTACTGTATAGTAACCAGTGACCCAATTCTGGCCATACTTAGCTATGATTCTTTATTATCCAACAAGCCAAACTTGGTCTTGATTTAACTAATCTTAAGGTATATTTCTCTTTTTTTTTTTCCTTTTTTTTTTTTTTTCTTTTTTTGTTGTTGTTGTTGTTGTTGTTTGTTGTTGTTGTTTTTTGTTACTCTAATGCAATTCTTGGAATACAAGAATAAACTATTTCATGACATTGATATGAGACATTTATAAAAGGAGGATATTAGAGATCACTTAATTTCTTTTCAAGAACAATCGCTAGTAATAATGGTGTAGTTACTTAATTATCCCCGCTATCACTTAAATGTCTTTATCCATGAACACCTTCTAAATATAATTAGTAACTATTTTTACCAATTTTACATTATCCTTTACTAAATTTTATTATGCAAAAACAACAAGACAGAAAGAGACAGACATCGGTGATGTCTGGCAAGAACTACCTTCTGCGGTTGAACTAAAAATGTTATGTTTTGTTGCAATTAGTGGCCAGTCATTATATATAACATAATATACTTTTCTTGACATATGCATTTTTATTATTTTCATAAGTTATAATTAAATAAATAACTCAAAATGTTGGAGAAGATGTGAACTAAAAATGGGTGTATCTTTCTCATCAATTTTACCAGTCATAACATGTATTATGCTTCAAGATGAATAGTGTCCAACACTTACTAGATGGCTGAATTATATGACTTGTAAACTTTTGAAAACTTCACTTGAATTTAAAAAAAAAAAATTCTATTTTTAATTTAAATTTTTAACTATTCATGTAACTATTTACAAATAAAACCCTATTAGAAGTTGCAAAACAGCTGGTATTCAGCAGATTAAACAGCACAAGGACAAGATATGATTGTCAGTATAAGAGGGGACAATTATTGTCCTGTTCATACTACTATGACACGATATGAACATTTAGCATTAGCTACTGTAAATCCTTATAAGAGCTTAACATGGTGAGGATACTGCTCCCCACTAAGTATCTTTAGCATCATGGGACACTATAGTACGCAGTGGGAATTTAACATTATGGTTGTTACTGTACATTTATATGGGACTTAAACAATACGGATCTGTATAGATCCTACAGAACTTTAACATTGTGGGCCACTATAACCCCCTAGAGAAGTTCAGCATTACAGCTTTCTATGGGAATTGAAATGATGGGCTGGTAAAGCCTTCTACAGAACTTTAACACTGCGGGCCACTATTGTCCCCTATGGGAATTTAACATTACCGATGTAACTATAGTTTTCTATGGGAATTGAAAATTATGGGTGGGTTTAGCCCTCTTTGGAACTTGAGCACTCTGGGACACTATAGCCCCTATAGGAATTTAACATTATCAATGTGACTATATCTATCTATGGGAATTCATAATGATAGGATGGTATAGCCCTCCATGGAATTTCAAAAGTGTGGTCCACTATAGCTTCCTTTTTGAATTTAACATTATGCACGTGACAACATCTTTGATGGGCTGGTATAGCCCTCTATGTAACTTTAACACTGGGCTACTATCATTATGGATGTGACTAAAGCTTTTTATGGGAGTCAAAAACGATGGGCTGGTATAGCCCTCTTAGAGACTTTTAACATCATCGGTCAGTATAGACATTTATGGGAATTTATCCTGATGGATAACACTCTGGAACCCTATGGAAAATAAACATGATGAGTCACTGTAGGGACCTAAAGAATTTGAGACAGTAATCGATGACATGGACAGAGAAACAAATACACATCTAGTGACAGAAAATTACCCACTCTTAAAGACAAACACTCTTTCTTACAAACCAACACCCAAACTTACACTCCAGACCCATTCTTATAAACTAAAAATCAAGGTGTCTTCCAGGCATGAGTCATATGATGATATAATAACCTTGGACTTGATAGGCATGTTCCAATCTGTTTTACAACAAACACACTCCACTGTTCTGCTTCTTCATTTGGAAATATAACAGCAGCATATTGCTATGCTTTGTCAAAACAAGAATGAGGTTGATGGTCTATAATTCTGTATTAACAGATCTTATTGTTATAGAGACAGAAAGATCTTGTCAAAGCAAAATCACAAAGTTATAAATTTGACATAATGCTTTGTGTATTTTTCATATATGAGAGTTACATCACGTTCTTTTCTTAAACAGCAAGCAAACATACAGTGTTGTTTCATGATTAGGATAGTTGAGGTAAAATCACTGTTTTAACATTTTAGAGGAAAACTATAAATATATATGGGTGAATGCATAAATAAAATAATGAATGAATTAGCAAATAAAAGAAAAAAATACTGTCATTAAAATTAATCAAAGGGAGAAAAGAGGGATTGTACACTTTTACAAACAAAACTGAGGAGGGCAAATGGAGACATTTTGCAGCAGGATAAATGAAGCAGTCTTCAAAACACCCACAATTGCAAATAAAATGATGAGGGTAAAGGGGGAAAGCCATCCTATGTTAGGATAACTATCACACAGAATTACAGTCCTACAACTACACATGTACAAACTATTATGTCTAAGGGGAATTTCTGGAGGGGAATTTGTTTTTGTTTCATACAAACAAATACACGCTCTTACAAACAACTACAATTAAAAACTAATGTCTAAGGGTATGATATATTATTACAGAATGACAAACGCACGTACTTAACACTGAATGGTGTGACTTTCCTACATCATGATTTTATATAACGTGAAAGACAAACAATACAAGGTAATAAAAGTATAATATATTTCAAGCAAATGTCATCATAAAATGATCACACAACTCCATCAAGAGATCAGAAGTGAAGCAATGGCTACAGCGATGATGTTCTGGATTGGCTGACATGAGCAGATTGGTCTTAGCACAAGTATATCCTAGTGATTTTGATGAAGAGATGATCGATCCATATGCATTATTACTACCACCACCACTGTCAGACAAGACAAAACCCATGGAAGCCACATCTAGGTTTATGAGACAATATATGCAGCAAACTGCATCAGGATATATTGAATGGTTTTTGAGTTATGTTGGTTATAAGCATCGGCTGTAATGGGGAATAAAAAGTGATCAAAAAAGGGCAATGACTCTGTCAAAATTGGACCTCAACAAATAACACCTTTGAAAGCCCAACCTACATGTAATTCACACACAAAAAGGTATCAAACTATGTATAAGGACAGCAAAGCTTTGGTGGTTACATTAAGTGTGAACAGATGGACAGATAAAAAAGGCAATTATAGTCGAGTTCTCCATTTTGATGTAGAGCCCTAATGAAGAACATTTATATCACTAACTCTAAGCAGAAAAACAATGTGTTTCATTTTGCAGAATTCCTTCATTCATTCATCAAGTTAAACATCCATTCATTGATTAATTTTAATTTAAATACCATATTCAATGTAACATGTTTTAATAAGTGCACATTCCTTTGTGGTCAGAATTTGCATAAAGAAGTTTACTTTGTGAGTATTATGTAAATCATGGTAATAAAAACATTAATAAGAGAATACTACATATTAGTTTGGAATATCTTGTTTGAAACATTGATTTTGGAACATTGATTTATTCTTTATTTTGGATTTGTAAATTTAAATGTCAGTTTACTTTATGTAACAATTGTGAACCACAAAATGTTAATACACGAAATCTTTATCAATATTATTTCTTTGTTCTTTCATCCAAAGATGTGCTAATTCTACATAACTTCAAGGCAAACCAATATTTATACCAAGGGACAGTTTGGGAAAATGACATCACTCAGAATGATCTAGTTTTAATTTGTATTTCTCATTTCTTTTTACTTAAAATCATATAAATTATATTTCTGTTTTTCCAAAATTAATTTGAATTTGGTAAATATTTCTTTTGTGGTATTATAAATTTAAAACTGGGTAATGGTTTTGGTTAAAATCCATCTATTCCCAAATAAAGTTTTCTTGAGGAAACCAAATTGCTGATGGATTGAAGGACTGACAGACAGACAGACATGTGAATACTCCAAACACTTCGTCATGCTGGGTCATAATTATGAACATAGAGATTACCACATTAAAATACAATATGACAATAATGAACCCAACATCACTTTAGATTACATCAGTCCTCAAGAGAAAGCCACTGATTAAAGCCCATCCACACCAGTGGAAATAACCATAAGAAATATTTCATACAAGTTGGTCAAATGTATATTATGTTAAATTAACTCTATAGACTTCAGTAAACTGTCATGCACAGAGTCAAAATGCATCCTTTCACTTTCTAGTGCATCCTAAATCTTTGACTTCTGTGTTCTTAATAATTTTCCTAGCAAAGCCAAGTCCACTATGTACAACAGGTGAATAATGGCTGGTTATGATGACATACATTAGCAAATTAATACATGGTATTTCAATTTCATTGGTTGAACATATCAATACTTTTGATGGGTTGAGTCATGATATAAGAACATCAGAATACTGGATGTTACATGATATTTTGAGGAGAATAACGATTTGTTAATGCCTTCATAAAATATTTGTGATAGCAATTACAATAATATGTACAAAGGATTTATGAACAACTGTCAATAAACTTGATTTAGATCAAATAAACAAAGAAAAAGGTAATACTCACCACTCTCATGTTTTCTGTAATGAAAATAGAAAGCATACCTGTCATCTTTTTATTATTTGCTCACCTTCATTAAGTTATATTTGTAAAACACTTGCAAAGTTTAACCAAGAAGATAATAAATAATAAGTATAAATAAAGATCAACTGGACTTCAGGTTGAATGTGTGTGTTCATTTGTATGACAATCATCCAAATAATGTATCAAGATTTCCAAGACAGCCACCCTGGTTGCCATATTGATTATCTGAAAGATATCATTTCATTTCAATTCCTCTTTAGCTCTCATAGTTTAATGTGTAGATAACATTTTATAAAACTCCTAACTAGTTTTGTATTTGCTCTCCTGTTCTTAGATCATAGATCTGTAAAGTGAAGATAACAAATATATGACTGGATTTCAGATCAAGGACTACAGACAACGGATGTTAGGCTATTGCATTTTCTCTCCTATTTTTAGATGGTACATCTGTAGAGCTAAAAATATTTGGAATGCAGAAAGATTACCAATATTACAGTCATTTCGAGATATTTTGACAATGTATGTATCAATGAAACAAAAGATAGTTGTAAATTAGTAACAATTAATCCTTATTTCAAATGGTGTTCAAAAGTTCTACTCTTCAGATTGAATGTATGAAAATTTTCTGTAAAATCAATCATACGTGTGACAGAACCAGAACATCAAACCAGTAGATTTACACATTTTGATCAGTAGAATTGGCTTCTAAACCAGCTGATTTTTTATTGACATAAAATGTATGTGTTTTAAGGGGATTGAAAGGAAAACAAGTGGATTTTTTGACATAATATGTATTCTCTTCATTCTATAATAAACCAGCAACTTTTGAACATGAATCAGATTCTAATGGAAAATGTTGCAACAATGAATAAATACCAGTCAGTGTATTGTCAATTAAGTGAAAAAGGAAGAGTTTTGTATCTCGTAGTTCACTGCAAAGATTCTTTTATAAAATCAACAAGCATTTTTAATTTCCTTCACAAGATCACTGACTGGTGATCTCAAGTTTTGCACTAAACAGACTCTCAATAGCTTTCTGGTCCAGATTTCCCTTGCATCACTTTGTATTTTGTGAGGAATGGTGAATGTACTCTCCATATCTGCATTAGAAGTTACATCCTTGAATGATTCAAAACATTACCCTAATACTAATAAATCTCTAACACAATTATCCTTATATCAAATGCTGCTCTGAAACTGTACTCGACAGTTTGAACCCATGAAAAATATTTGCAAAATGAATGCTCCCAAATTTGAAAATTCTGAGTCTAAAGGATTTTCTTCACAGCAGTATAAGTGCACATCTTTCATTACTCAAGAGGAACAATTACTAAATATGTGATTTTTTTTATCTCTTTCTACTTTTTCAAATTCTAAAATCATATATGCTTTTTTTACAAGGAAAAAAACAGTTCATGGGAACATGGATTAATACAAGGTTGATTTAGGAAAATATAAAGAATTGCAGGCAAACACACTGAAAAGCTATTCTGAAAGTGCTACAAAAGTAGACAAAGAACTGCTAACCATTGTCAACACAGTGTAGTAATGAATAATGCATCCTTTGATGAGTAAAAAATTACCCAAGTATTGGGATCATACCCCTCTAGAACATCCCACTGGAAAGGGGAAGGAGAATGAAAAGTATCTAGATATATGACTCGAGTTACAAAATTTAGATTGTTTCCTAACCATCTCTTTCAATTCCAAATGGCCCTTATAAAATGCTATCAATTTATAACCCATAATATGAATACAAATGTTTTGTATCCATGGTTTCAAAGATGAAAATACTCAAAAAAATCTGAGCATTAATAAAAATACAATACAAAAGCAATAGTTTTTTTTACCTCAAAATATGATGGAGTCATTTAACTTGTAAATAAGTATCTGTTGTGAAAGCATCTAGAAGATGTTGATTATCCATTGAATTCAAGTGAAAATCCAACTGTTTGAAATGGTGAGGTTTTTCTACTGTAAAATAGAATTTGGGACATGCTTTAGATAAACATTACTAGTAAGGCAACATTTCCTGTAAAGTTTGACTTTGGATGAAGCTTAATATTTCTTTTCTCTGGTTTTGTTTTCCTTGACCTTCAAGAAATGTCATGAAAGACAAAAAGATTGGTCTGTCAAACAAGAGGCCAAGTGGGCCTGATATCATCTGCACATATTAAAAAACTGTTATGGGCAAAGAAGAGCCTGAAGTACATACTTGCTACTTGGACTATTAATCTTGGTATCATTTATGTTCTGTTATATGCAGGAATACTTAATCTGCATATTTCAAGTCATTTATACAACCAGCTTTGTGCCCTTGATCACTTCCTGACCGTGGGAACTATACCCTACTTTATAACTTAGAAGCTATTAATAGCATCATGCTTATATTCTATTCTCTTGCTTGGCATTACAAGGGGATTTTAAATCTGTGCAGTCAACATCTCCTGAGTCTGTCCATACCCATTCCCCCCTCCCCCCAGGTTAGGCTCCTCCCCTGGGGTCATAACTTGAAAACCACTCGGATCCCCAACCAAGGGAGCTGTAATGGCTCAGTGGTCAAGGAGTTGGACTCATGACCAGTAGGCTGTGGGTTTGATTCCCACAATCTGATCAGCCTGCATTGAGTACCAAATTTCTCATAAGTGTTTCAGCAGGAAGCATATTGAGGTATATTGTTTTTATTTAAAAGCTACAAATACAAAGTATACATTGAAAATAATTTGAGTAGTGGCATTGAACATATGGCATGCCTTAAAATAATCCACAATACATGTGATATAGATTACCAATGTTTCATGTACTTTAATATGGCAATACTTAACCCAACATATCAAACATACTTCCAAATATTAAAGAATTCAAATTTAGCAATGTTTCTAGCAATAATTCTCAGCAAATAAATTTATAAACCTAGACATCATTTTTACAAGCAATATATTCTTCTAAAAGTAAAATCTTTTTCTGAATATAATTAAATATATAAAGAAATTCTGATACTAAGATGCATTTATTGGTGTTCATCATAGTCATCTGAAGTTTCTAACCAAGGGTTAATACTCTTCCTCAGTATGACTTGGCATGAAAGAGACCAGCAATTTGGCAGGCTTTGTAGTAAACCATTGGTATATTCCAACTCAAAGGATACCATAAACTGCACATTATATACCTGCTTCCTGTTTAATAGTTCCCTATGTAGACATTAGCAGTGCATGGCCAATTCTGGACAGCACTGATCAAGAAACAGTAACATTTATTCTGGTTATTGTGACCTTAACATTGAAACTGTCAAGTCCAATATATGTAGCTTAATTCTTTCCCATATCAACAAGGCATCCAAAATGTTTGCAGCCATTATGTGGTGCATAACTAAGGTTGTTTTACAGAATTTTGTCTCTTGCTTGTAAAAAAGTGGCTTTGAACTTTTAACCTTCTGGCCCAAATGTCAATTGTTTCTTTCCTGACCCAAATGCAAGCCGTCCGCAAAGTTATGTCAAGGTACATGGTATAAAACTACAGAAACCATTCTTCTTTTTAATTAACTGTGACATGGACCTTTGATTTTTTATCACAAAATCAATAAGTGTCTTTCCAAACCCATGTGCAAGTTATCTGCCAAGTTTGGTGAAGGTATGTTTCTACAAGCAAAGTTATTGTATGGAAAGCATATTTTCTTTTCCTGAGTTACAGTGACCTTGGCCTTTGGTATTTTGCCTCCAAAATCAAAAGGTTTCTCCTCAACCCAAGTGTGAATCATCCAAAAGGTTTGGTGCAGGTGAACTAAAGGTATTGTATGGAAATCAAAAATGAATGGATGGACAAACTCATTAAGATATAACTCAAGGACAGAGATGGGCAGAGAAAGCAAATCCTAAATAATGTCTGCATCTTAAGATGGGGGTATAAGAAAGAAACATATTTAATTTTTAGTCCTCAAGGCCTTCTATGTAAATCTTTTCAAAAATGGAGTTTGGGTTACAAATGGTAAGGATTTTCTTGTTTGAAAATTTGCTTAAATTTAGTGAAAGAAGAGTTAGTGGTTTCATCATCATAATAGGCCATTCAGGGAAAACTACTGCTATGGGTCCAATATTTCTAATTTTATAAATCATTTACAGCCTGACAGCATCTAAAGACACTTACCTTCCATTTTAGGCTTTAGTGCCCGTCTTTTTACAACAAAAGCTACAGCAACAATGACAATCACTAATACGGCTGCTCCAACAACACCTGCTGCAACAGCTGCAACTGGAAAATCTCTGATAACAGGAGTAGGCTTCTCTGCAAATCAATCAATCATTTAATGAATCTATCAATCAGTAAATAATAATCATTCAACAGATGAATGAAACCTTCCCATTAGTGAATATCTCTTTGAAATACAATATGTATGTATGTATGTATGTATGTATGTATGTATGTATGTATGTATGTATGTATGTATGTATGTATGTACGTATTGTTATGTATGTATGTATTGTTATGAATGATGTTTACTGTATATAATATTATAAATATTTTAGGAAATTATAAATGTTTCTTGACTTTAAAATTTGCTTAAACTTTAATGTTGTTTATCAGGAAAACATGTTTAACTAGTGTCCTTGAATTAGGTTGTTTACTTAATATTTCAGTTCAAGGATAGTTTTGATAAACACGATGTTTATCCAATTTGAGGTCAAGGTTGATTTTGTTTACAGATAAAACTGGAATTCTCTTAGGAGTTATGTGTCAATGGTCACACATACATTTATTCTAGAATGTTCTGTCATGTGACCTATTTTTATATATACCATGTTTAGTGGACAGGTTTTCAGTTTCTACATTACCATCAGTCTTTTAAAGAGCCATTACAGTTGTGGAAAATCATTACAAATTGAGAGAGAGGAATTATTTATTGGATTATTGAGAGAGAGGAATTATTTATTGGATTATAACAGTGCTTATAGACTTTTGGATTTTGGATTCTGAATTGATGATTTTGGGATTAATGTGAACTTATTCAGAGATATTTTGGAGTACTTCATTTTGGCATATCAGCACATTAAAGACTACTGGTACATCAGGACATTAAAGACCATTGGCACATCAACACATTCAAGGATATAGCCATTCATTCGGAACATTCTATATTTAGGACTTGTGATTAGGACACTAATTATTATTGGATTAATTGGATTTTAATACACATTACTGTAAGTGTCTTTTTTATTTTCATTTTAATTATCTAGAAATAAATTGCTTGTTGATTTTTACTTGATTTGTTGGTTTCACTTTCTTTCTGTTACATTTTTCTTAGACCATAGTCATAACAGTATATATGTATATATGTATGTATGTATGTATGTATGTATGTATGTATGTATGTATGTATGTATGCATGTATGTATGTATGTATGCATGCATGTATGTATTTATGCATCCATGCATGCATGTATGTATGAATGTATGTATGTATGTATGTATGTATGTATGTATGTATGTATGTATGTATGTATGTATGTATGTATGTATTTATGCATGCATGCATGCATGCATGCATGCATGTATGTATGTATGTATGTATGTATGTATGTATGTATGTATGTATGTATGTATGTATGTATGTATGTATGTATGTATGTATGTATGTATGTATGTATGTATGTACAAGGTTTTAAAGCCACATCAGCACAATCCTGGCTATATAATGCCAAGTAAGTCTGGGCACCCCAACAATGGCATAAAAAAAGATAAAGACAGAGGCAAAATGGGTAAAATCCTTATGATACAAAGTAAAAAAAAACTATTTATTTAAACCTACTATAACTCCTTTAAATAAAGTCCACGACCTTGTCACCATTTGTCATCAGCAGATAAATGTAATAATAATAGTGATAATATCATCATCATCTTAAAATAAAGAATTTCAATAATTTATTCTGTTATGTACCAGAAAGTGAAGATATTCCCCACATCATGAGACTCAAGTGGACCTGATAACACTCACCTGGCTTACATATAACTTGACCATTTACCATTTCACTAAGCAGACTTATACAGTGTTGTACAATGCAAAAAACCAAAACTATTTACAAACATTATATCATGCTCTACCTATTTTACTATATCTTGATTCTAATTCTTTCTAAAGATAAAGACAAAAATTATTATTCATAGTCTCTTTCTCATAAATAAAATCATCCAAGATCTTGATGATATAAACCCATTTACCGAGTTTATTGAAACTGGATGATAAATTTAGTCTCTACATCTACAAAGGTAACAAACTCTTCTAATAAGATGCCAGGTCATGTCATTAATATGCATGTATCTTGCTCATTATCAAATCCATCTGAGATCTTAAAGATATAAGCATATATTCCAAATTTCATCAAAATGAAATCAGACATATAGACTACAGAGTGGTAACAAGCTCAGCCAATCAAATACTAAAGGGAATATGTCAAGAGAATGGTGTAGCGGGATAAAGTACAAGAGTTAATAATAATAATAATAATAATAATAATAATAAAAATAATTATAGTAAAGATAATAAAGATAATAACGAGTTACAGAGTTTCATTTAGGCCAAACTCCCCATGAGTTTTCAATTGTAGCATCCTGTATCATTCTTTACATGTGCATTCTATATCAGTCCACCCAAGATTAGATTCAATTGGTACAATCTTGATGGACTTGATTCAATGTCCATTTGAGTTGTAATGGTTGCCAACTTTAGCATTGATTTTGTTGCTAATGTGGCTTTTGTGGTTATTCATTGATTTTCTGCAATCATCAGTTTTGCCAACATTTTGAGTGGCACAGATCTTGCATGTTAGAAGATAGATTACATATTTAGTTTGACATCCTAACTTCTGATTGATAGTGGAGCTAACTCATGTCATTGAACTTTTGAACAATTTCATCTCAGGCACATGTTTGCAAATTTGGTAATGCTTGTCCTTGCAGCAGTATGTTCCTTATTCTGTGTTCTTGTTTGAAGTTACCTTGGTTACCAGTTGGTCCTTCAGAGTTTTAGATTTATGGTACACAACCATAGGAACTTCTTAAAATATGCCCTTCAGACATTTGGAGGATCTTATCTGATGTCAATGCTTCCAAATGGTCTGTTGTAAGTTTGGGGCATCAGGGTGGAAGTAACTATGAAGGGGACGCATTTGTTGGTTTTCTTGGTTTTATAATTCAGAAGTTATCCTTATTGAGGAGTCTAGTTTTGCTAATAGCCTACTCAATGTAGCACCTTCTATATTCTCTATTTCTAAGGTGCCCCTGGAGCTCTTCGAGTCTCTTTTTTTAAAGGTTAGATAAATATATGGACAAGTATAAAATGGTGCAACAAGGTCTCTCTGTTTCTTGAATAGCTAATTTATTACAAGTACTGTAGTACTGTACTTTTTTTTAGATTTCCACAATATTTGCCAATAAATTCAAATAACCAGCATTTTCAAAGTCAATTATCCAGTGCAATAAATATGTCACAGAACTAACTGTTGGTGGAAACGCACTGATCTTCATAGGTTTACATTTACATTTTTTGAACTCAACCTTTATTTGTGCCATTAATCCCTAAAACACATATTCATTTATTCATTCAAAAATAAAATGTAGGTTAAAGTGATTTAATTATGGCTTGTTTCCAAATATACAGAATGGCACATTTTATGCCCACCCTGTGTTTAATGGGTGAATTTCAATGATGTCACCAAATTTGAATATTCCTTGCTTATTTGATCATTTATGCATTACCATTGCACATAAATAACAAAAATAGCCATTCCTGGACAATTTCTAAAAAATTTCCCCAAACTTGTTTAATAGTCCTCTATGACTCAGGAGATTATTGACCAAAGGGTTTTTATAACCTGGACCTTTCCTCAAGGTAAGCGGTCTTGAAATGAAGCTACTTTGCAGAAACCATATTTCTACTTACAACTACCATGACCTCTAGATCCCAGAATCTATTGGTTTCTTAATTACTCTAAGTGCAAGCCATCCACAAAGTTTGATCAAGGAACAAAAGTTATTGTGCCAAATCCATTTTTCTTTGAGGCACAACGAAACTTACCTTAGACCTTTCCACCAAAACATCGATAGGACTCTTCCATACTGTCAGTGCAAGCCCTTAACAAACTTTGGTGAATGTATGTGATCTAGAACTAAAGTTATTATGCAAAACATTTTTCTTGTTTCAGTCGTGGTGACCTCCATCTTTGACCTTTTGACTACAAAATCAATAGGATTATTTCATATTCAACATGAAAGTCATCCACAAATTCTGGTGCAGGTGCAGTTGGTCAAGAACTGAAATTTGTGTGAAGAACAAAGTTTTCTTCTTTTAGCAAAGTGACCTTGACTCTTGACTTTTTGACCTTCAATTTTATAGGCTTTATCCTTACCCTAAGTACAAGTCACCCACAAAATTTTGTCCTGAGCTATGTAGAACTAATATTACTTTGCAAAAACAATTGTTCTTCATGCAGTCCCAGTGAACTTGACATTTGACCTTTTAACCAAAATCAATAGACTTCTTCCTGATCTTAAGTTAATTGTAGATGGTGGAGAACACAAGTTATTGTGCAATAATGAAATTCATAAAAGAGGGACAACATCATAACATAATATACTCCACCTTATGATGATGAATAAATATCACTGGACTTATTTTTTTTTAAAATAGCAGACAACATCCTGGCATGAAGGCCTTGAAGTTTGTACAAATATGGCTACTGTTACTAATCAAAGTATTGAGAATACTGATTGAATGAAGGATTCAGCTAGCATGGTACATGAAACAGCAAGCATGGTACATGAAACAGATAGTATGGTACATTAAACAGTTAGCATGGTACATTAAACAGATAGTGTGGTACATTAAACAGTTAGTATGGTACATTAAACATGTAGTATGATACATTAAATAGAATCAAAGGGACATATATAAATTGTAAGATATTGACTATTTGCTTTTTTAATAATCAAAGGCAATTATCAATATCCTTTAAATGCATGTAAACTGAATGATAAATGGGTTCTTTATTATTGTTTTTGTTATTTTTAATTTTGAAGTCTGTTTTTCTCTTTATTTCTTAGCAGAGAATTTATTGAAAAATTAAGGAAATATTTTTTGTGAAAATGTTTAAGCAATTACCTTTCAAGAGTATTTTCTATTGAAATGATGTTGTACTTGGGTTTATGTACCCAATTTGGTCATTATACCATGTATTTGGACAATTCAGTTTCAAAAGATTTGTTTGTTTGTAGTAGCGCTTTACGTCACCTCAGCACAATAGTGGATATATGGTGCCAACTAAAGCAAAGCAAAAACAATACATTGTAATTAATCAAAACTGGTACAGGTACCTAGGTTATATACTGTAATTACAAATAGGTAAAAAATATACTGAAACAACTCCCACTAGAACAAGCAATTTAAGTTTTTTTTCTTCTAAAAAGTTGCTAAAAAATTAAAAGTACAAAACATTTTAAAGATAATTTGAAACAACATAATTCTACATGAGAGTACATGCACAGATGTCTTCACACCATAGTGGTCATCAGTTCAAATCATAGTGATCACTTATGCTACAGTAGAGTAAACTCAACCTCACAATTACATGTTTAATGAATTAATTCAAAATCTTTTTCATTCAGTCAATTTCTGGTTAAGACACTTAAAAGCAAAAAAAATTGCTTATTCAGGTGGCAACTGATTAAATATTTTTACTTTTTAATAATTACAACAATGCAATCTAAGTACTCCTGTCAGCTAGAATCAGTTACAATGTACAGTTTATGCTGCACTCCTTGGAAGTCATATTGGCAAAATACATGGTGTAATGAACAAAATGGGTACATAAACCTGATGTAGTACACAGAGGGAATCAAACTATATAAAGGGAGGTAACAACTCTGAGACTAATTATTACCTCCTTGTATTAGAATTTGGGTTATGTCCCCTTTCATAGCTGGTAAGGCTTAAGAACAGCAAAGGCCAAAAGAGTTAATTATATACAAAGTGCCTTGTTATTAGAAACACAAACTATTCTTCATAACAAAAAAGAAGACATCATGACATAAGTGTGGGAGCAATTCCAATCTCTTCAAGCCATAATTAGAAAAAAAACAACATTTAAGCCACTTTTCAAAAACCATTAAATATAATTGGACCAAAAATGACCACAAGAATTTAGCTTGTATTAAAGGCCTTGCATCTTTTTTAAATGGTGCCAATCTGCTATCAAATATGGTCACCATTACAAAAAATAGAAAAACAACTTTAAACAACTTGTTCTAAAAAAGCAGAGAACAGAAATGGACCAAATTTGACAAAAAGTATTATTTCATGAATGCCTTTAAAATGAATACAACTGAGGATGATCCAATAAACATGGCAGCAATTAGTAAAAATTGAAGGAAAAAATCAACTTTGTTTCAAAAACTACTGCCAAGATTTTGATCAAATTTAATTGGTAGCTTCCTGGCCTGAAGGTCTTTCAATTTAGTATAAATGATCTCAGCAATTAATCAAAACTAAGGCTGCCATTAACAACAAAAGCTCTAAGTGGGCCTAAGTATGTTCACATGGCTGGCTGAATTACGTAAAATCCAAATAAAAGGCAGTTGCCAAGAAATATTGGTTAATATGATGCTTGCTGACATTTGGTCAGGAGTTTTGACCTCAAAAGAGGGAGAATTTTCATCAACCCAATTTGAATGTGCAAATGTGCAAAGATTACTACAACTGAACATATTTTTTTAAAATATTAAAATATGCAATTCAGTTCTTTCACATCAACTTGTTGCCTTTCACACTATCCATATATGTAACACAAGCATTTTTAGCATTTCTTACAAGATCATTGCCTAGATTATTTTGGTGGCAGTACTCATCATTGTTGATTTTACACTTAAAAGATGATGTACTGTTACTGGATCCAGGTTTCCTCTAGAGTCAGCCTGAATTTTCCTCAGAATGGAAAATGTCCTTTCAGTGTCAGCATTGGAATGTGACAATGTCAATAAAACTCTACTGAGTTCACCAAGAAGTTTAAATTGTTTCCTGCCTGTGGCTATAGTCCAATTGCTAACTGTTTGCCAAAACTGCTCAAGACTGGTAAAGTCTGAATCGAATTTGGGAAGTTATTCATTGTGAGTCAGAATGTAGTCCTGAATTTCATCTTCCAGTGCAGTTCTCTCACTCAGGGTTAATGTCATGAACCTCTCAGACAGCTTCACCACTGAATTACAAAATGCAAAACATTAGAACTTTGCATTATCGGTGCAGACCTATAATACTGTTTCATTGTCCACACAGCAATAGCTGATAATTATCAGTATTGATCATAGGAGATAAGAAAACCTAGCTAATCAGATTAGTAAGTATTTATTGCACTACCAATCATCTAATGTTGTTTTATTGTCAGTAAGAGTGTCCACATGAAGCACTGATGCATACATTAGACTATCACACCCTTTGTGACTTTAAGCCTAATTTGCAGATGCCTTTGTTGTCATCATTATCATCACTATCATCATTCTTTAACAATAACAATCAAATCCAGAAAATGATTATCACTTACTAGTATTATAGACGAAGACCAAGACCTCATTCTTCCCAGACATTATGGATTAATTCTTGTACTGTATCCATATTATTATTATTATTATTATTATTATTATTATTAATATTATTATACAATTGTGATTATGCTTTCTTATGAACAATAAAATAGTTAAACTTTAGTAATGCTTACGTGAATATTTTATCCAAGCATGCAAAGATGAGTTCTGCTGATCCAGTGTTACAGGTTGGTATTCCAAGGAATCTTGTGAATATCCAGTTTACATCCTTATCAAAAACACGAACTAAGACTGTCAGCATTTTATTATGTCCTTGATCATTTGACTCATCAATGAGAATCGCAAATTTTTCAATGCGACATATGTCAGTGACTTTCTCATCCCAGTGAGGACCCAAAGCTTGGTCACAATGTGAGTAGTTTTTGTCCATTTGCATGAGACCTTGTGTGCAATTTCAGAGTCCGGGAATATTATTTCAACTAGATCTGAAAATGGTCTGCTACCAGAAATGGGAGATTATGTTTGGTTATAAAGTTGGAAAATAGTGTCTTGGCACGTGCAACTTTATCCACATTTGATGCAGATTCTGCAAACATGGATTTCAGTGATGGCATATTGGTTGTCACAGTTAATATGCTTTTATGTGATGGGGTTTCTGCATGATGCGTGATGTCATTCTTGCCACCGTAACATATTTTTAAATCAGCTTTACATGAAGAGCAGAATGCATATTACTTTTGATCATACATAGTATAGACTCTAATTCATCTCAACAACTTTAAGTACTGAAGCAGAACAAACCTTGCAGAGAGAATCAAAGTAATGTTTATTGTTTCATGCTTATTGAGCTCTTCAGTAACCCCACTATAATCAATTAATGCCTTTAATCCTTTTGGAATTACTTCTACTCACACATAGCATAATCCACCTCGACAAACTTCAAAAAATGAAGCCAGTTGACCATGACAACTGGGTTAAAAGGTGAAATTAGCAACTACATTGTCTTGCCCTGGTTAAGCCAGTTCAATCACATGATCACAGGCAGTATTATGTAAATATACTACACTGGAACAAAAATATGAAAGAAAATGGAGAAAAAAAAATTCAATAATAATTTTGTTTACACATGAGATTTCAGTGAGTGATGGCAGATACTCTTAAACTCGGGAGAAAATCCCTCCCATGTGGGAGGTTCACATGTGTGGTCAGATGTAGCTACTTAGCTACAGTACACTTGTAAAGTGTCTTTTCTACACTGCATTTAGTTTGCAAACACAGACTTGAATATCCAAATGTATTAATACAACATTCTGAACCCTATTTCTACCCAGATCCTGAACCTCAGTTATGAGCAACTTATGAAATATAAAATATCCTCCCTCAATTGGTCTAGATGAAATTTATATTACCAGAAAAATACTGACAGGCAGTTAAGTGACAGTAAAAGGTTATGAAAGAATCAAACCACTTACCTTACAAGAATATTAGTTACTATTTCTCATACAATATTTTTTGATTACCTGTAATGTGCTTCCAATGAATCTTTTTTAACCTACATTTAAACCACATAATTTATTATAAATATTATTATAATTTAGTATTTATTATAAATGTAACCAAGCAATGGACAGAAATAGGAGATAAATGATATAGGGACTAACATGAAAATAGTATATCATGCTACCTAATTTTCACAAGAGAAACCATTTGAAATTATCTGAACAGTGTATGAATATCTGTATCATTTTTTAAAAAATACATAAACTAACAGAATGGTGAGCAGATGGCTCTGTAGTAAATATACCCGTCTCTCCAACATCCCACCCAATCTCATAATATATACTTAGTTTCCCCCATATTCCCTAATATGTACAAAGTTTCACCCATATCCCATAATATGTAATAAGTTTCACACATATTCCCTAATACGTACTAAATTTCACCCATATCTCATATGTATTAAGTTTCACCCATATTCCCTAATATGTACTAAGTTTCACCCATATCCCATAATATGTATTAAGTTTCACCCATATCCCATAATATGTACTAAGTTTCACCCATATCCCATAATATGTACTAAGTTTCACCCATATCCCATAATATATATTAAGTTTCACCCATATTCCCTAATACGTACTAAGTTTCACCCATATCCCATATGTATTAAGTTTCACCCATATTCCCTAATACATACTAAGTTTCACCCATATCCTGTAATATGTATTAAGTTTCACCCATATTCCCTAATATGTACTAAGTTTCACCTATATCCCATAATATGTACTATGTTTCACCCATATCCCATAATATGTACTAAGTTTCACCGATATTCCCCAATATGTACTAAGTTTCACCCGTATCCCATAATATGTACTAAGTTTCACCCATATTCCCTAATATGTACTAAGTTTCACCCATATCCCATAATATGTACTGTTTCACCCATATCCCATAATATGTACTAAGTTTCACCCATATTCCCCAATATGTACTAAGTTTCACCTATATCCCATAATATGTACTAAGTTTCACCCATATTCCAATAAAAAACTAAGTTTCACCCATATTTCCTAATATGTATGTATTAAGTTTCACCCATATCTCATAATATGTACTAAGTTTCATTCCCCTGAAAACTGCAATAGCTGCATTCACAAACTTCTGATTACACTGCATCCAGTTGTAAATTAAAAAGGACAATAACTCTTTCAAGAAGATATCGCTCACCTGGGTAGTTAACATATGTTACAGTATGAATGCAAACTCACACTCATATTGGAACTGTAGAAGGGAAAGAAAAGCTTGGAGCACATAGCTGCTACATTGTCTATTAATGTTGGTGTAATTTATCTTCTTTCCTATAAGGTCATGTACATTGGATCACTTTCTTGGCACAAAAGGACAAGTCATACAGACAACCAGTATTGTCCCCTGGATCTCTCTCTGCCTCTTGGGACTAGGCCTAGCTTAGAAACTGTTCATAGCCGTAGTAGTACGTACCTTTACTTGGCATTATAAGGGGAGTTAATCTGTGCAGCCAGCATGGATTCATGCATCTGTCCTTACACCCTTGTGGGCACAAACCTGGAGTCATAACTTGGAAGTGATGGAGACCTCCATCAAAGGGAGATGTGGTGGCTGGGTGGTTAAGGCATTGGATTCATGACCAGATGGTAGTGACTTTGATTCCCACTTAACAATTCTGCATGGTCACATGCAGCTAATTATTTTATGATCCACAAAACCAACCTATGTGTGGTGGTATATTAAATACCATATTTGAAATAATGAAGGTCACTGATTGGCTGAAAATAGTTACCAGAAACATATTAATGTAATTTTTCAGAAGAAGCCTGCATATGTGTAAATTGTACACATTAGTAGGCTCGAACCTAAGACCATTTTTATTTTATTGATGTCACTACACAGGTACTACCTGCTGTAAATGGGGAGATCTCACTGGGTTGGAGTTTTATAGTGGATACATATAAGGGAATTATTGCTACGCAGTGTATAATTTTCATCATTTCAAACGTTTATCTATGATAATTTATTCACAAAATGTAAGCATAATTTGCCAATCTTACACAAAAATATTGGAATTTGCCCAAATATTAATGTTATGGTTTATGCAAACTGAATTAGTTGTCTGTGCCCTATAGCAACTGATACATACAGTAGAAAAGGACCTGGATCAAAATATGCACAAGATCCTTCTCACCTGTTTTATCAGCCATTTTGGTTGAATTTGTTTGTTATCTTAGGAATAAGTTACTTGTTGTGTAAGTTTTAGGCATTGTTACTTGGAGCACCAATTTTTAGTCACACTAAGATTTTAAAAACAGGAATCCAATGATTTCTTACTAAAATGCTGTATAATGCATTTTCTCAGCAGCGTTAATTATTCAAAATGTCCCCAGAAATCTGTCTGTTGTAAATTTTAGCACATAAATGTTTGAGTAACAATTCTCAGATTTCATAACTATATAATTGTGATTATTAGAGTCTGGAAATGAAAAATGTGCAGTTCCTATACTAAAGTTTGTACAAAAAATATTGCATTTTTCCCTATTTTGTCAAATCAGGTACATCTACCTGGACAAAACCAGATCAGTAAATGAGGTTGCATGATCACTATCTGCTACATGTCATATCTTGCTTCTGTAAATTGGCAATTATTTATGATAATTGTCTTCTGCTTTTCTCTTATTTTCATCTATTTTCTCAAATGCTTGACATATTATTATGGTGGATCTCTTCCTGCCTCTGGTACAATGATGCAAATGTTTGAGAAATCATTTTCCTTTGATAACTGATAAAATATTTAACTTGGTATATCATTAACACTGAAAGGGACCACTTGGTTCTCACTTGTTTTCTCACATGTACTGAAAATTGATGCCTGCGAAGAAGGAGTGGGTTCCACGATTTACTTCCCTTTTCTCCAGCAATCACTGTATATGCACACCTTTCATACAGACATTTGCCAGACATCGCCCTCTAAAGGAAGAATGACAAATAATACTGATATTATGTAAGCACATTCAATGACATTGTGTTAAGAAATGCAAAATTTTAGTATTTTATATTGACTTGGAGCCTACGTCACAATCCCTGAATACCTTCCTTTGTCAGAGTCATGTTGCGATTGGGATTGGATATGCACTATATATCCACATAGAAACCAAAATACTTCTGGATATATTAAGAAATTTCAAAGGGAATCTTTGATTCTTTTTTGCAGAAAATGTCATTTATTTATAATTTCAGTAGTCTCCCAAATGAAATATATTCCTCAGTATCTTCAAAATGGCATATGCTAAATAAATTTGCTTTTGCAGGAGGTTTCAAGGAAAAGTGCTGTCAACAATGAATAACTATTATGAAAGTAAAATTTGATTGTAGGACTCAGGCAACTAATTATTTGATGAGCTACAGAACCAGCCTATGTGAGGTGGTATATTAAATACTGTATTTAAAAGAATGAAGGTGCTGATTGGCTGAAAATAATTACAGGAAAAAATTATAACATGAATTTTCAGAAGAAACTACATATGGGTAAATCATATGCATTAAAAGGCTTGAATGTAAAACCAATTTTATTTTATTGCTGTCACCACCTTGGGTGATCTCCCCAGCCTGGATTTTTATAGTCGGCAACTATAAGGGAATTTTTGTCAAAAACAAGGCATGCATCATTTTCAACATTTTAAAAGTTTCCTCTGGGATAGATCATTCACAAGATGTAGGTGAGATCTGACAATCTTACCACAAAAGTATAGTCATTTGGCCATATATTAACATTATAATCTATGGCAATTGAATTAGTTGTCTTTACCAATTAATGCCATTAATGTGCTAATGTACATGTGCAGGTAAAAATCAACCTGCCACATGCATTCATCATTTATACAACAAATATGTGGCCAAAAGGAATTGTTTTTATTTCACCTATATATCACTTACAAGTGTAGTAAGTGAAAGACTCCATTTAACTCATATCACTTATAAGTTAAATAAGCTAACACATTTATGGTCAACAATACTTTACTTATAAAGTGAAGTATACATCATTTATAAGTGAAATGCCCAATTTGTAATGTAAAATACTTATCATTCCCTTATAGATCCCTTACAGCTGATTTATAAGTAAAAAAAAAAAAAAATAAGTTAAGTCAATTATGATCTATAAAAGTATACTAACCTGTTTTTATATCAACACGCACGCCCTCTACTGTAGAACTACTTCCTCTTCTGTTTTCAGCATAGACTCTAAATACATATTGGCCATCTTGTATTTTTGGAATCTTAATGTAGTAAGTTCCATTTGTCAATTGGCTGTCCAAATCAGTTTCATTAATCTTCAGTATAGTAGACCAAGTTGTTTCTATCATTCCCAAAAGTTGATATTAAAAAATGAATATTTGATTATGGCCTCCATTGAATCCTTTCTCTATCCCGAACACCAGAAGGCCATCATCAATGCGACTGAAGAAAAATTTCTTGGGCATTGAAGGTGGACCTGCAAAACATTAAACAGGAAGAAAATGTTATATTGAATGTAAGAATGCTTAGGTAATATGATACATCCGTTTGTTCATCCCCAGAGAGTTGCTTCTCAATGATTTTTCAAAGAGTTTATAGGGATTTCCAGTCTTCAAGGGGTATTTTTTCTTAAGGAAACAACTTTATCCATATGTTACTTTGTTTATTACTGCATAAAAGTAGAAAAATTAATTAGAATATCACTATAGCGAAATCAATGCTATTGCATCTGGTAACTACTCATGTTTTGTGTAATCTTATTCTCATTATTTTATTCCAGTTTTTTTATTTATTTAATGGTTATTTTTGGAAATAATGTAGATAACAAAAATTTTGAATTTAAAAAGTGATGTATTTTATTTAGTTGCAATGTTTTTATTCCCTTCGACAAATCCAACGAGTTTTGGGAAAAAATAATGCAAGAGCTTTTCAGCAAATTCAAAGTCATTTCAAGGATAAAATCAGCATTTTAAAAACTGAAAGAGTTTTTAAGGCAACCCCTCAGATTCAGGTATTTTTCAAGGTTGTATGAACCATGTGATCAAACTGCACCATATGTCAAATGGCTCAAAGATAACTTTGTATGCATATCTCAGTTTCTGTATTTAAGAAGATTCTAAGCCTTTATATCAACTAGAGTTTTTAGTGATAGAGGCATCACAATATAATTTGTTCGAAAGGCCTTAAACAGCGGAAATGGTGTTAGGAAACCAATGTTAGGAGAATGGACAATTAGGGGACATAACTCCTCTAAATGATGATATAGAATGCTGGAAATCCAAATCATTAAAGATCTCAATAATGTAAAAGTACATAATTAATCTTGCTGCAACATTAATTAGTAAATGCATGCTGTGGAAACAAAAGTAGGACAGACAATCAGGGGTATAACTCTTTTAAATGAAATGCTGAAAAATCTAATTTATTCAAGGTCTCATTGATATAAAGCCATATACTTAATTTGATTGAAATCCAATCAATTGTTAAAGTCATGCTGTGAAAACCAAAATCAGAAGGACAATCTGGGGACAAAATTTATAATACAAATTTGGTTAAAGTTATGTGTGATGTAAAAACATTATTTAAGATAATACAAATGTTGATTTGCCTATTTCAAATGTATAAAAAGATATCCCACTGCAGTTCTGGAAAGATGCTGATTTATATTTTACATTTATTGAGAAAAACATAGAGATAAGCATCATTAATACAGACAGCAGGATGATAAAAAAACTATGCAGCACAAAAAGGAATTAAATTTACATGTTCCATGTGGATAAATAAACAAATTTGTATTCAGCTAAATTTATGGCACAACTAGAAGATCTCACCAATTTTGCCAGGTCAAGATACCATGATACATCAAAACCAGCTATATAATTTGTGGAATATAGTCCTATTCAAAACAGCACATGATGACACAATGAATGAAGTATCTGTTTTTCAATCAACCTTTGAATTGGCAAAATTTGATATCAGTCTTAAATTATAAACACATATGAAAGGATTGAAAATAAAAGTACATGTTGTAGATGTATGTTTGGCTGGGTTAATAATATTAATAATATAATAATAATACTTTATCTAAAGAGGGCAACACAATTAGGTGAAGAACTAATCTACCTTTAGGCCCTCATGCAAAGGAACTTCTTTATATACAAACACATACCTGTGACTGAACCAGGATTTCAAACCAGTAGATTTACAAATTTTGATCAGTAGATTGGCTTCTAAAAAGGTAGATTTTTTATCTGCATAAATTTTACGTGTTTTAAGGGGATTGAAAAGAAAACAAGTTAATTTTGTCACATAATATGTATTCTCTTCATATTATAATAAAACACAAATTTTGAACATGATTCAGGTTCAGAATCTGATGGAAACTGTTACAATAAATTGTATATATTGTTAATTAAATGAAAAAGGAAGAGTTATACATCTCACAGTTCACTGCAAAGATTTTTTATGCAGTCCAATGCAATGATGTAAGTTGACAAATGTTGTGAAATATTAAAAATAATATACATTTTTGCTGAACTGTTTGATCATACACACGGACTAGAACATTCAACATTTTATCATCCCCTTGATCATTTGATTCATTAATCATGATACTGAACTTCTGACTCCTACACATATTTTCAACTCTTCTGTCCCAGTGGGGGGCTAAGGCCTGAGTGACAATATGTGTTGTCTTTGTACGCTGGCATGAAAAATTTTGTGCAATTTCAGAGTCAGAAAACATGACTTTAACCAGTTTAGTAAAATGATCTGCTATGAGGAATGGTAAATTGTGCTCTGTCACAAAATTTGCAAACAAAGTCTCTGCAAGTGTCACTTTATCCACTTTTGATCCAGTCTCAGTTAATGCCTTCAATGTGGGTGTGTTTGTTACAGAATAATCGTTGCTCCTATGTGATGGTGTCTGCATATGCCTGGTGATAGCATTTCTTCCTCTATATGCTATCTTAAAATCCAATCTGCATGAAAGACACAATGCAAAGTCAGGACCTTTGCTACTCGCCTACACACACTTAAATTCTGGTATCCAAGCATTGTTAAACTTGTAGTATTTCTTAGCTGGTGGCTTCATAGCATTGGGAGAAAGCGGACATTTCAGCATTTTGACATGCATTGAAGAAAAAAAAAAATATACAAGCTGCCCTTAAATATTCATCTTAAACCACCGTGAACAATACAAGAACAATTAAAAGACATCAAATCAAAATACTTAATCAAGTGTTTCTGCCAAAATCATTTTTGGTCGGTCTCTCTGTTTTATTTTACTTCCACGACAGATCGGCCGAGTTTTAATCAAAGACTTATGGTCATCATGGATTACTTTTGATCCTTTTATTACTTATAACACCTCAAACAACATCCCGCATTTGGCTTTAAACTCTCCAGATTACAACAATAAGGTAATCAATTAGCCGCTTCTTGAGTACACATGCAAACAAATGTAATCCGAACTCAACCACGCATCGTCGCACCGGTCATATCATATGTAAACATTTCCGGTTCCCAGTAGACTGGTTGTGGCTGGTTTGTCTAATGTGTTGATAGAACGCGTAAAAAAACGAATTTTTGTAAAAAAAAAAAAAATGTCCTTGAAATTTTCAAAACTGGTAGATTTCGACTACTAAACGGTATGTGTGGTAGACGGTTTTTAAAACTGTATTTTTGGCCTACCGCCGGTAGAATCACAGGTATGCAAACACACACATATGCATGCATATACATAGCAGCATGAGAACAATATATTCACATTCTTTCCCTTCTCTCCCCCACACAGATGCTCACAAATACATACTGAACCCACATAATCAATATACCTGCAATATGCAATCAGTGCCAAATAGATGGGTAGTATATTTAATGATGCCCAGAGGCATTCATGGATACAAATACAGTTGTTTTCATTCTCATTTTAACTAGGTACATCTCTACTGGAATACTATCCCAGAGCAAAGTTTCAGAGTATTGGAAACTTTTTTGAATAATTCCTTATTTGGTTTGGGAGTTTTATGCTGTTTGGTAGACATGGATCTAAGATGGGGAGTGTTACCAGGTAGCCTTTACTGGAATAATGACTGTAAATAGACAGGAGCACTGTTATTGGATAAATTGTATATTAACTTGGCTTTTCTCAACTGGATTCGGTCTTTAATAGGTAATATGTTTAACTTACCAGCTAAGTTTTCCCTGTTTTCTGTTTAGATTGATATTAGCCTGAATGCTCTTTTTTGAAGATGTGCTAGCTTTGCTATGCTTTTATCATTTAAATGATCCCATACTGTATTACAGTAATCTATGTAACTGTTATAAAATAGTTTCCTGTGCCTTTCTGGGAGAAAATGGGTTGTTCCTCATGTCAAATGATAATTTCAAGTAATGTACTGGCTAGATACTTTTATACCATTTTAAATAAATAAAATTCAAGGGATCTTTACTGCATGTATGATCCTGAAACTACAATTACATACACAAACATAACTACACTCAAACCTGTCAACAGCAGCCACCCATGGGAAAAGGCAAAACTTTTTTTTGTATACAGGTGACCTCTGTACACAGGTTCACCTTTTAAAGTTGGGTTTTGAGCAAATACCATACACTGAATATCATGATTGTTGTTATTATTATTATTATTATTATTATTATTACTATTATTATTATTATTATTATTATTATTATTTCGATATCAAGATTGTTTCATGTGGACTGTTCAACAAAATCATAAAATGCGCGTATATGTCGTTCTCTCCCACATTTATGTTCCACACAAGATTACTATATCCTGTCCACTTTAATCCATCCTATCAATTAAATCATCACTGACTTAAAATACTCACCGTTCTTAGTTTGTTTTGTACCACAGCTTACATATGACTGTAAAACAGGACTGACTCTTTGGTTGGCCAAATTGTATAAGTTTCACTTGGAAACAGCTATTCAGCTATTAACTTTTCAAAAATAATATCTGGATAAGCCAGTTGCTCAACTCACCAAGATCAAAAGATAGTTGGCTTATGTGAAAAGCCTGTGATGAACAGGAAATCAAAAGAAACCAGATATGGATATTCTTTGTGACCCATGAACCAGAACTTTCAGACAAGTTTTGAATACTGAATGACACCCTGACCCGTAATGAAAGGGGATGTATCTCATATCTCTTCTTAAAGATGAACTTTTTTCTTCTGAGACAGCTTTTATTCACAGGCAAATAGCTTAAGATATCTAATTATATCTGTCACACTGGCACAAAAGGCAACTTCCATTTCTGCTGCGATAACACAACTACTTTTCCCACCATCCAGCAAATAAATTGCTTCAGCCCTCTACCCTAATAATAAAAACTGCCTCACTTTCGAATTTGATATATTGACACTCTGATTTACATTGTCAACATGACTGGAGTACGAGTACAAGCAAGATAAGTAATGTTTGCACATTGATTCACATGATATTCCTTTATCTAAACATTTAGTTTGCAATGACTGAGTGGTTGCTGTAGATATGTGCCAGTGACTGCTTAAGGCAGGAAGAAACCATTGTTTGCTTAGGAAACACTTGACCACTGACCGTGGGAGGTAGGTGACTGTTACATACAGGACATTAATATCGGAAATTTGCTTGGGGGATATCAGAATGGCCATTGTGAACAGGTGACTGCTGAGTAAAGGTGACCGTTAGGACAGGTTTGATTATATATTGTGAGAACAAACTGGACAAAAAGAAAATAGCAAAACAGAGACAAAGTCGCCAACACAATATGATAAATTGAAACAATGGTTAACTGAACAATCTACAGTACCTACACATTCCACATATAAGCGAGAAAATAATTTCCCTACATAAGTGTTTAAGTTACTTGCTTGGATGACCATTGGCAAGCAAACATTACTGACATGTATGCATGTCAAACAGACAATGATTAAAACAAATACATCTTGACAGTAATTTTTTTTTCTTCAAAAAATACATGGGCTCATGGAGAAACAAAAGTATGGCACATGATATGCCCAGTCTGTGTTTAATAGTCTCTATGTAGACACTTAATACACTAAATTTAATGTGCAGAAACCATTATTGTCTTATTAGACTTAGCATGACTGTGACCTGTGACCTTTTCACCCTTGAATCTATTGGTTTCTTTATTACCAGAAATGCAAGCCATTCACAAAATTTGATCAAGGAACTAACTCTAGAACAAACGTTATTCTGCAAAATCCATTTTTTAGTCTCAGTAGTCTTGCCCTTTGAGCCCCAAATCAATAAACCTCTTCCATACCTAAAGTGCAAGTCCTCCACAAACTATGGTAAATGTACTTTGTCTAGAATAAAAGTTATTAAACCAAACTAATTTTTCTTCTTTTGGTCTAAAAGAGTTTTACATCTGTTGGACAAGGAAAACAGTGCTTTTATACATACCCAGACAAAAGAATGCATCAGCCACTTAAAGGTTTAACAGAACATTTGTGGCTTGAATGTGTCACTCAAAATGAAAACAGAAAATGGGATGACATTTTACCAAACTTAAGTCAGAGATACAATAACATTCATAACACATCAATAGATCTGACTCCCGATGCAACGATTGAGGACAAAAACATGGTAAAATGTTTAGAGGAATCTATTCAGTTACCTCACAGCTGATACATATAGTTCACTGCAATTCAAAATTGGCAAAACAGAATTTAAAAATACAAAACAATGTTTGCTAATTCCAAATCTCACAGAGGAAATATTAAAAACAAGGCAAATAATACTTGGTCATCAGGTAGTTTACCAACTTGAAGACTTGAAGGGAAAGAATATAGAAGACATGTTTCATGAGCAAGATTTATCTCTGTATGACAAACAAGATGTGTACAAAGTAGAAAAGATCTTGAAGACAAAGAGACTGAAAGTCAAAAAGTACATACTGGTGAAATGAAAGGGACATGTTGAAATGTGTAATAGTTAGGAGCCAGCAGAAGGGATATGATGAAATCCCGTACAGAAAAATCTCACCAATTCACATGAGCTGCTCATAAGTTTCACGATAACTTTGTTAGAAACATATGCAAATTGGGGAGATTTTGCAAACTCATGTGTGCAGTTTGTTAGATCTTGTGAGCCATTGAAAAACTAACCAAATTTTCTCATGTGCAGATTTTGCTCACATGAGAATGCATGACTTAGAAAACATTCTTTCCCCTTACATCTGACTATGTTTGAAAATAAGGCCGAGTTCTAATTTCTCACGTGAGTTATCACGTGAGAAATTTGGACTTCAATTCTGATCAGACACATTTCAGATTTGATCTAAGTTGGTTTTTCTCATGTTAGTTAGAGACCCATCCCATTCTTCCAGCATTCTATAAAGACTTATGCTTCAAGAATTTTGCTTTCAAAAACCAAATCAAATAATAAAATAAAATCACATAAGATTAAATGTGGTTTTCCGCAACTGAGACCTAATCAGGTATTGAGAAAATAACGCTGGTTATTTCCCTTGTTTACAGTCTGGAGACTGGTTTACTGATCACAAAATATGCACATAATTTTTTGAAGGCACTACAACACACAACTACCATGGTAGCCTCACTTTCAAACATGCACCATTTTAAAATTAAGCTCATTAATTCGGGAAATTTCATTGCAAGCAATACCAATATATGTGCAGCAACTGATCATAGAAACCAGGTGATAATTTAAAATCATGGAATTATCATGTTGGTAAGTAAAATTAAGACCGTATTGCATTTTGCCTGTTTACCGGTACAGCAGTTTGGCTGCCGCTTTCGCAGCTTTGTCCCCACGATTTAATACATCAAAAATGTTGACCTTGTAATCTTGCTCCTAACAATCATTGAGACGATAATTTTTCAGATCATTATTATTTACTGCTGTGCCTGCCAAACTGCAGTTCTCGATGCATTAATGTTGTCAGTTATCGAGAATAGTGTGACGAGATTTGTATCCTTAATCTACCATGGTTCGTGCCCTCAACATTAATTTTAACGCTTATATTATAATATTGTGAGAAACTATTGAAATAGCCATAGAAAGTGTTCAACTATATCTGCTTAATTTATTCATAAACTCTCCAAATTCTTTGCGAGCTACCATTTTTCCGAGCGTGTCTAAATGTGTCTATTTCTGGAAGTACATCTGTGGTTCGTGCCCCTGAAATAAAGGCCACGTGACATAAGATTGGAATGTGACAGTTAGGTCAATGTTTACTCTAGAAATCAATCGTGTATGATGTCCCTGTATTATTAATATTTGCATATGCAATACAAATCATTTCTTTCAAATGCATATCAACTGCAATAAAACACTTATAAATAATGATGGCAAAAATATGAAAGAAACAAATTATGATGCTTTTTTTTCAAGCTGTCTGATAAACTTATCATATTTAAAGATACTGTAAGGTTTTAAAAGATTTTTTGTTCATGCCATTTCATAACAAAGATTTTTTTTCCCTTAGGCCCAAAAAAAAAAAATATGTGTGTTTCTGGTCGGCTGACCATCACTGTTTCATGTTGCTGACCCTAGCACTCCCCCCTACCCCAAATTTTTTTTTTTTAAATAAAAAAAAAAAAATCACATTGCCGAAATTGATTTGTGTATCTAACTGAGCCAGTTTTGACCAGTACTTCGAAGCCCTTGATTTATATATAATGTTTTAAACCTTTTTTTTTTCTTATTATAAACAAAATCACATTGCCGAAAGAATCTTGCTCATATTAACAATTCCTGCTCATGTGATTTTCCGATTTTTTTACATTCTATTGCTCATGTGAGTTCTACCTAATTTGCATGTTAAAATGCACATGAGACTAACATGAGTTAGATCTCACGTGAGAATCTTATGTGCAAAAGATTAGCCAAAATTGGTGTGGGATGTTTAACTGCTGGGAGGCAGCAGAAAACATTGTTTAGTTAAATTAAATGGTGGAAGCACAATACAAAGACAGAAGTATCAAGCAGCATGAAAACTTTGAGTTTGTCAGTGATGAGTTTCTAAAACGTGACAGATATAGTAAAAAACAATGCAATGGAAAATGAGGGAGATAAAAGATGTACATTGTGTAAATTTGTTTTGATCGTGCAACCAGAGGGGAAAAAGAAGCTACATCCAAAAACATCAAGATTAAACAATTGAATGTATCACATGAAAAATGTGATAAGGAGGCAATGCTATAACTGAGTAATACATGATATCACAAAAGAAATGCAAAGAGGCAACAATGAAGCATATGAAGCTGCTTCAAACTACATCGACAAAAAGTTGAATAACAATGTTAAAGGCTACAATCTGGTATAGGAGGCTGTGAACAAAATATAATGCAATTAAAATCTCATAGACACTGAAAGAGTGATGGGGACATTTAAGCTGCATTCAAATTTCATTCAAGCAAGGAATAGCATCAAGTTACACAAAAACTCTAACAACTATGCATTTTGCCTAGTCAAAATATTTACCATAAACAATTCTGAAGCATCCATAAAACCTTAAATCTCATTAAATTATCACAAGATCAGCCAAAATGAGTTGATGTGGGAAAAATTCATACACAATTTGGATGAAATGAAATCTAGTCTACCTTTAACAGTATGCAGACTTTGAAGATTCAACCTGTAATGATATAGTTTTAAATGAAACTGAGAATGCTGACAATTCAACTTAGCAAAGGACTAAACAATATCAAGCTGTCTATCAAATTTGTTTGAAATCAAATAATAAGCAAGGCGGTCACTGTGCAGAAACGAAAGTGGATGGGTGTGACAATCAAGGGCTATAACTCTGCTAAACTATAAGAAAACAAAGATGACTGATGATCAAACTCAGCTAAGTTGTCATCTAAATCAAGCTGCATACCAAATCTGGTTAAAATCCAATAATAATTAATGCAGATATTGTGCAGAAAATAAAGTTAATGCCGACAATCAAAAACAGCTTAGGTCTCATCAAAATGAAGCTGAATACAAAATTTGGTTGAAATGCAAAAACAATGAAATGGGATATTGTGTGGAAACAAAATTGGGTGTGTCTGACAATCAGGGGCTACAACTCTGCTAAATAATGTCTATATCAAGCAGCATGACAAAACTGGTTGAAATCCAATAATAATCATGGAATGTATTGTGTGGAAAAGAAAGTAGGTGGGCCCAACAATCAGGGGCTATAACTCTGCTAAGCGATAACAGAGAATATTGAAAACTGAACTCATCCAAGGTCTCATCAATATCAAGTTGCATACCAAATTTGGTTGACATCCAATAACAATTAATAATAATAATAATAATAAACACTTTATTTTATGAGGGTATCTCAGTTAGTATAATACACTATTCTCCCCCCGAGGCCCTCAGGCTACATTAAGTATAAAAGCACAAATTGTATATGATATGCAATAACTGAGCAAACTGGAGAGCATGTTCTTCAGCATTTCAATATTTAAAATGACAACTGCCATTCAAGATAATGGTTATACAATTTTGTTTTGAACACATTTAGATTTGTTTCTGACCTAATGATTATGGGGAGTTCATTCCATAAAATAGCACCAGAGTAAGCAAATGATTTTTTTAAAAGTATTTGTTTTTGGAAATGGTATTCTGCACTGATCATTTGTAATTGATCTTAATTTATGTCCTTGGTGTTGTTCTTCTGATTTAAAATGAAACATGCCATGCAAATATTGAGGGCAATGTTCATTCTTAACTTTGATCATTAATAATGACTTGTGGTAGGCTAATCTGTATTTAAATTTCAGCCATTTCAATATCAGGAATTGAATTTTGGAAGGTGTATCAAATGGTAAATCTAGGCTAATTCTTGCTGCCCTTTTTTAATGTTAACTAAGGGAGTTACTGTACAGCAACTAAAGTAAGTGGAGCTGACAATTAAGGGCTGTAACTCCACTAAACAATGACACAAAATGCTGACAAATTAACTCATCTCATACAACTCAAACTACATACCAAATGTGGCAAAAATCCAATTCTAACTAAGGGACTTATTGTGTGGAAATTAATGTGGGTTTGTCCAACGATCAGGTGTTATAACTCTGCTAAATGACAATGTAGAACACACTCTGCTAAATGACAATGTAGAACGCTGACAATCAAACTCAGCTAAAGTGTCATCAATATTAAGCTGCATACCTGACCTGGTGGAACTCTAATTGTAATTTTGAGAGTTATTGTGCAGAAATCAAAGTGGGATGAACAGATGGTTGGAAAGAGGAAATGTTGGACAGAAAGAAGGATTAACAGGTCAAATTTAATCTCCCCATTTTCTATGACAGTAGGGGGCAACAAAATCAGGTGAGTATCTGCCTTTGTGTCAAGACACTATAATTTTTCTCTGCTGATAAGAAGGCACAATTCAATACTTACTTTTGTGACCAAGCAAATGTGCATGATACTCATGTTTCTCACCCAATTTTTCTATTATTACATACCCATTTATTCATATATGCTTGATCAGGCATTTGATACAGCTGTTCAATCATATTTCTGTATCACACACCCAGATTGGAACTACTTAGGTGTCTTCTCTGATGTCTGTTTCTCAATATTTTTAGACGCAGTGAAATGAAAGAATTCGTTTTATATGGCTTATGAATACATCTTGGCCTGACAGCTTTGACGTAGCGCTATGCCATATGAGACTTGTTCTTTCTGCCAACTCAGAACAAAACCTTTCCCCTTTCAATATTTTTGAGGTTTTGAAAAGTCATGATAAATCTAAAACATGTGGTCCTGATGCTATTCATACCAAGCTTCGAAAAAAGTAACTAAAGAAATTGCTTTCATTAGTGGCTAAGAATTCTTTTACAAACTCCCATGTTCCGATTGCATGTAAAGAAGCTAATGTAATCCTACTGCAGAAGATGGAAGACAGATAATGTATAGCATAGTACAGACCTATTTCTTTATCAGTGCTCCAGCTGGGAATTTCTTAGAGGAGAGTACAATAGGGATAGGCCATCTTCTGTGACTGGAGTACTTTTTTAAGAAGGGACAAGTTTTTGGATCAAGGGGCACTTTTTGCACTCAAAGGACTTGCTGTCAAAGATGACATTTTGAATTTCATCTTTTCTGAAGCAAAAACTGACAAATTTATATTGAAATATGTATCATACATTGAATAAACAAAAAAATTAATAAACAGCACATTTTAAGGATATATTTTAGCGATCTGTAAAGAGGCAAAGGGAATGGTCCAAGAGGGGCAGACGGGATTGGGCTAGAAGGTCATTGACGGCAGATGACTGGGTGTTACATGCAGTGTGTGTGTGTGGAATATCCCTGTATTTCTATCTAACTGTAGCACTGCTTACTATGCTGTCTTGTCTAAAATTGGTGCTTTCAAGCACATCTTAATTTCTTAACCGTTAATAATATTCTATGTTCCCAACAATATTGCTTTAATACACCAGGAGTGTCAACTGTATTTCAACTACAAATACATTTGTAAAGCAATTCATAATAGAAAAGAAGGAAAGGATCGACTTTTCTGTGATGTAAATAAAGCTTTGGATAGAGTGTGGCATAATGGATGACTTAATAGACTAAGACAAGCAGGCATATAAAGCTGAAAAACCTTTATCTGATTTTGTGTTAGCTTGTAACATTCAGAAAAAGAATGGCCTAGACTTGGGACAAAATGAAATCAACAGTCATGGTTGTACATATTTCCTCAACTCCACAGTTTATTCCCTGAAGTCACCAATACAAAGACAGATCTCAAGTCCCAGTTCATAAGCATTCTTGCTAATGTTAGTACTCTGATCAGGCCATTCATCAGCAAGAAATAGTGTATGTAAAGCAGTGGTCCCCAGCGCGGTGCCTGCGGGCGCCATGGCGCCAGCCAAGGTTTTTTGTGTGCCCATGGAAGAGGTTATAATGAATAATAAAAAAAAATGGGTCAAGTTAATTGGTTAGTGCCTGCCACTCTCTCATAAACTCACAAATGTGCCCGTAGGCACAAAAAGGTTGGGGACCCCTGATGTAAAGTATTTCTTGCCTGTAGACAAGATGCAAATCACCAGAATGATATCTATTGTTCCACTGGCTAGTACTACAGCAGATGGCATTTATGCTGCAATCAAGGTCACCTTATCAAGTATTGGAATTCAATTAGATTTTTTGAAACCAGATCCAGGAAAGTTTGGGAGTCATCCCTCGATTGTGCAAATATTGATGGAGCATCTGTGAATTTTGGATCAAAGGCCAGCATTGTGCAAAAGTTAAAGGAGGCTGTACCAGATATCATTGCTACACACTGCATGGCTCATAAATTAAAACTGGCTGTATTTGATGCAAATAAGAAGTCATCATTTATGTTAGCATTTGAGGCTAACATTAAGGGCATATTTGGGTTTTACCATTTTTCACCCAAAAGGAGGTATGAATTGAAAGAAGCAGCAAATGTGATTGAAACTGATCTGGTACATTTTAGCCTCATCAAACAGGTTTAGTAGCAAGCAAGGAAGGAAAGAGCCCTGTGTGCTCTTGAGAAGAACTTCAAGGCAATTGTTGTACATCTTAAGTATGCACCTGCTGCTAGCAACCATGCTGATGTCAAGCAAACAAAGCCAAAGGCTATCTCTAGGACCTAACATCTGTGACCTTCTTGAGAAGATTGTATTTTATGCCTGCCTATTTGCCATCATAACTGACCTGTTCAGGGTTTTCCAGACTAGTGATCTCCTGATTGTTGAGTTTCCTAACATGGTAGAGAAGTGTCTAGTGCAGTTAAGTGATCTGAAGATTACTCATGGCAGAAATATGAAAGTATTTCTGCAACAGTATGACCCTGTAACTAAATTTTTTAGCAAAGTTTCACTGAAGGGATTATGTAAACCTGTTACTTTTCAAAAGTGAAATTAAATACACGTAATGCTAAACAGTACTGTGAGATACATTCAAGATAGATTTCCATATCTGAAGGAGGAACCATTCAACAGCTGTCAATGTTGAATTTACATGAAAGACCTCTGCACAATACTGAACTTCACAAGTATGTTAAGGAAGATTTAAAGTGCCTGCTATGTGAATATGTGGTGGGTGCCAACTTCTCTGAGGAAGACATGCAGACAATGACTGGCTTCCATTAAAACTACATGTCAGGTCTCTAACATCCCCTTAGTCAACCCACTTGTTGATGTGTATAGTTTAGTGTTGACAGAGGGGACTCAGGTATAGCCAAGTTGACTGAATAACTCATCATTATCTCTCCATCTACTAGAACTGGCAAACATGATTTGGATCCAAAGCCAACTGTGTGAAGACTGACTTAAGGACCTCCTTGACCAATGAGAATTTTCACAAAAAGTTATTCACCATGTCAGAGGGACCAGAACTAGTTGATTTCTGTCCTGATAAGGCCATTGCCTACTGGCTACTTTCTTCTGAGAAAACCTGGCACTTGACACACACACTCCCAGGGTCAATTTCATCTGAGGTTGAGCAATCTGTCAAGTGAATTGTTACTTTTGGGGTACTGACTGTATCTAAACTGACCTTATGGGTTGTTTTCATGTTTCACTGAACGAGTTTTCCGTTTCAAATGTGTTCTGTTTTATGTTGGTGTTTGATGTTTTTCATCTGATGTTGATAACTTTAAGACTTGAAGTTTAAGTTAACTACAACAATGAGATTCAAAGTTCAAAGAGGCCCGATCAATGGAAGGCATGATTGCGTGATTTTGAAAATTTTAAAATTTTGAGGGCAGTAAAATATTTATATGATTGAGTAAGCAATAAAGTTTGTTTTGTTATTTTTCCTGTCTTATATTTATGTTAATGCACTGTAGTAAATATTCACATGTCACACTTGGCTGCTGGACCAGTCCTTTGCTTATGCAGACCTGGGTGGTGTAGGGTCCTACTGGTCCTAGACCAATGAGCCAAAATATAAATTTTTAGGCCTTGATATATGCTAATGATGTTGTAAATGTATTAAATCATGTGTCACTTCATTTGCAGATGATACATCATATTGTAGCTGAAGATTCAATCATGACTGCAGATATTCTTTACAGTGATTTATATACAATATTACTCCGGATGAGACAGTGGTTGGTAAATATAACCCTGACAAAACCAAAAGCATGATTGTTACCAAAAATATGTGTGCCTTAATTTTATCCACCTCTATTTATGGGCAATATACATATTCTGCATGTTGAATATCACAAGCATCTTGTTTTAAATTTAGATAGTATTGGCCACTGGCATGCTCATCAGCTAATTCTGGTATAACAGAAATAATATGGTAAATGTCCTCCAAGGACTCATTTTCAAATACAGCAGTAAATCATTGGAAAGACTTTATTTTGCTTTTATTAGACCAGTTTTAGAATATGCTGACTCAGGGATAACTCCATTATCTACAAAAAGGAGGAAATAGAGAAAATACAAATTGAGGCAGGTCATATTCATACTAGTGTCAAGTGATTTGTTTCATTTAAGAAAATTCTGACGGAAACTCGAGTATAGAATGCTAGCTCTCTTCAAAATGGTTTCCAGTACTGACCCATCTTATCTGCATGTCTTTGTTCCTAACAGGGCAAGCCAAATATCCAATCACTAAGATATAACAACAATTTGCAGGCCCAATTTTGTGGAACAAATCTTAATCAACATGCTTTCTTCCCGACAGCTGAGAGTGGAATCTACCCCTGACAATATTAGATGTTATCTGTCACTCAGTATGTTCAAGTGTTGTTTTTATAGATAATAATTTTTTTTATAGACATTTCTATACTGGAACTCACTAAAATCAAATCCTGCATGCTGAACCCAAAAAGGGATTTAGTGTATTTAATTGTGATACTTATTCTAATCATATTATAATTAGATATACATGAACGTGTGGTCAGCCTGCATGTATGTGTGGTCAATCTGAGACTGTAACTTATTATCTCCTTTTCTGTAACAAGTATTCTGCATTCAGAAATAGTAACAATTAATATATTAGATCATAATAAAATGTTGAACTATTATTGAAAGGTAGACCCCTACTGTCTACAGAGTAAACACAGAAATAATCTGAGTGGTCAACTGTTCAAGTGATTCATCTTAGGCAGCAAGGGAGTTTCAGTTTAATTAAATGATACATGACAAAATTTGTAATTAAATAGTCTTCTGGACATCAATTATATACTTGGATTATTTTTTATTTCTTTAGTCAAACATCTTTTGCCTTGATCAAATGTTAAAGCTCATGTCAGTTACATGTATACATTTTCTAATTCTGAAAATTACATGTACTTGTACATGGAGATAGATTAATGTAAGTGTTTGGTTCTTCTTGCTAAATTTTCAATGATAACCTGATTAGTTCTTTGTATCTTATGCTTTTGTTTGGAATATGATTTAAACCAACCACAACATCTCTGCTAAGAAGAGGATAATTAAAAGATTTAAGTTGTATAGAGTTAATCAATATGCAAATAACTTTTAAAGTGATAAACTGAAGAGAAAAATAGACTAAAAGAAGAAAATGCATGTAATAGGCCCTTGTCTGAATCCCCCTACAATGTAGGTGATGAAGTTTTAGATGAATAAAACTGTAGCAAAATGTACACAAAGCGAATAATCAGTTAGGAATTTGTAAAGACGGAAATATAGTTAACTGTCTGTATGTTACAAGTATTATTAGGGAATTTAGTCATCTTGGACATAGCATAAAAATTTTTTTTTTTTTAAAAAGACCTAAATGCAAATCTTTACCAAGATATGATGCATGGATGGATGGACAAGGGTAAGACTATACCTGCTACTATCCCTGTTATAGTAAGGTCCCAAAACAGAATTTAAAATTTCCATTTCATTTGGAATGTCCTTAGATGCCAAGACTTTCATAGATTTTATGGGGCTAGTTAAGCTATTCTACAAACTATAATTTTAACAACCATGACTTCCCAGGCAGTCCCAGGATTTAACTTGTCCTGGTTTGTCCTACTCAAATACTGTCTTTGTGAAATAATAGTGTATATATATATATATATATATATATATATACATATACATATACATACATAGATATAGATAGACAACATGTGAATTAAATTACCTGAGGCAATTAAATCAAACTGTGTATACACACTGCCCAGACCATTGAAAATTTGAAGTGTGTAGTTGCCAAAATCTGTGTCTTTCAAATTTCTGAAGTAAAGAACTGCCACATGTCCAGGTATCATCACTTTCTTTGCATAAAACTTCATGGTGATATTTGAAGGTGAGATGTAAATGGAAATAACTGATGTATTAAAAATTTCAAATGAGTCCAATTGCTTACTAAACTTTACTGTCTTTATAGAAAAATAACTGTAAAAAGGGATCTCTATACTTGCTGAGTTGCTAATCTCCCCTATAAATGTTGACTGTGTTTCACCAACAACTGGAAGTCCTGAAATTTAAGTGGAAAAATATCATCATGAAGTAGAATTACTACAATGCAAGAAGACTGGAACAGAAGACACTAACTTAAATATTTGCAAAAAGAATTAAATGGCCTGTAAACTGTTTATATGGCTTACACTGGTATAGATGCTAATTTTAGGATTCTCCCTGTCCAACTTTGTACAAACTGTTCAAACGGTTTTTAATCAATGTCCTATCAAATATTTACTTCTTTATTTCAGAAATAGTGGTTCCAAGTACATCTAAAGAAACCTAGATCAGCTGAGTATAAGTGAACTGTAAGTATATGGTCATTGTCATTTTCTGGCTAACAGTTTACTGCAAAATACAGTCTCAAGTCCAAGGTTTATTGCAAAATACAATCCAAGTTCAACAAAGGTGGTACTATGATTTGTTTCTAAAATTCATAACTACTAGATTTATAAATTTAAGTGAGTCATATCAACAACAAAAAAACAAATTTCATCATGTTTTATTTAAATTTTTTAAAAATTTTAAAAAATAAGCATTAAAATAAAACTTCCATCTTTGATGGATCTTATGTATCAAAGCTAGATAAAAGCAATGTGTGTGTGTGTGTGTGTGTGTGTGAAGTAAATTGCTCAATGGGGACATAAGTGAGCATACATAACCACCCACTTCAGACACACCTTGTAAACAGACATTTACAGCATACAACAATAAATTATTTTCTATAATTTCATTTAAAACAATAGTTTTTGGCACCAAACATTCAACTGTGTATATTCTAATGAAATCATTTGAAAATAATTTATTGTTGAACACTACAAAATTATTTGATATCAAAAAGATTTTTCAATGGCAAAAATCCTGAGCCAGAAAGATTTCTGGGATCATAATTTAGATTTAGCCACACTTCTGTTTCCAGAACTTTTAAACCATGGCAGTCTGCATCTATATGCTGACTTGTTCCCTATGGTGGTTTTGTTTTGTTCACTCTTTCTGCTTTCCAGCATCATGCAGTATACACAAATATTATAGGGTTCACATGCTCACAATTGAATTTGGGACAGCTTCATTTACCAGCTGAAGTAGAATCAGTTAATTTAGCGGGAATTTGCTCTCACCTCATGTACAAGTGTAGTAAGTGAATAACTTTTATTTCACTTATAAGTGAAGAATACTTCATCATAAATGAAATGCCTAATTCACCGATATGTCACTTATAAGTAACCTATAACTGTAGTAGGTAAATGGCTCACATTTCACTTGTCCTTCACTTAGTAGTGAAATGCATAATTTGCATATGAAATCCTAATCCTAGCAGGTCATTTATAGGTGAATAGTTACTTATAAGCCCTTTATAAATAATTAATATAAGTGACCAACACACCACATATAGGTTTTTCTGTAAGGGTGTGACTTAGTAAAACATTTACCAAGCCTAGATCCATACATTGCCCACTACTAAAAGTTCATTCCTGTTTTAATTATGATGGCCATTATAACATCACACCAAAAACTGCACGGAAAAGCAGAGTTATTATAAGCAAATTAAATACACCTAGATTTCTGACTGAAATCCACTTACTATATCAGTGATTTGTCAGTGAATTTCCTGTCTAGCTAAATGAAGAGTAGTCAGGAGTAACAGTTGTAGAATGTTATGGGCTTGTTCTTCCTTAAGATTAAAGATTCATGGATAAAATGTGACATGCTTTCAGGAAGATTTCAATTTTAACTGGCAAGTGCGATCTTTATAATTAGAAGTACAAAAGTAATAGTTCTATTATGGTATGGTCTTGTTCTTCATCTACTAGATTCATAGATCTCTATAATTAGAAGTATAAAGGGTTGCATTTATCTATGCTCTTTGTAGATTATTCACTCAGATTTATCATGACTGTGGGTAAATCTTAAATCATAGAGATACATGTATTTTTGACAAAAAGTTTCACTTGAATAAAGAATCAATGTAAATAATCATTAACTCAATTTTCATAAATCATTTTATTATTTTTTCTTTCATTTCCAATGATACGATATTGTATACTTTTTCTCTTTTCTTTCTATCATCACTGGTTTTTCAAGTTCATAATACATATCAATTTTGAGTCAGAGAGTGTAACTGCAGCTACCAGATACTGTACACATAAATGTGCATTGAAATGATATTAAATGTTTATAACTTTAAAATAAACATTAATCATTTAAACGAAATAAAAGAAACATGTGTAAACATAATGTTTTACTACACTTATGAAGTTGATTTTAATCTAATAGCTGAACTTTCTTGATCGCCTGCCCAGGTACTAGTGTAGGTTAAAAAATTACTAGCCACTAGCATATTTTAGTAGCCCCACAAAACCTAGCACATTGAAATTTGTGGTATATTCTGGCCAGATACTTCCTCATTGTGGCACATGAATACAAAATATAAATTTTTTTATTAAATGTTGGTCGCATGTATCATAACAATGCTTGCTCTATACAAGCTATCTGGACAATGTTCTTTCTTTACAATTGGCATACAATAATAAATTATACCAAAAAACACAAAGGGGCGAATTTGAATTCTATGTCCATTCTAAAGATAGAACATTTGATTCATGTGACCATAGTTGCAACACAAAAAGAAAAACACATGACATATGCAATAGCCAACCAGATTTATGTAATCTAGTCCTGACCATTAAGACACTTGACCATCATGTTTATGTGCAAAAGTCAAACATCTTGATGACCATGAAGAAAAATTGGTCATATCTTGCATGTGCATCAGAATGTCATCATGAATTTCAATATTTTTACAGTTTCTGGCCATGACTGGATGGACTGGATTGTACTTCTTTCTTATTTATTTTTAAAAAAGTTTTTTTTTTCATTTTGCTTTTCAGTAGACCAACAGATTAACTACAAGAAAAACTGCACTAGTACCCCAACATTTTTACTAGCCACGGGTGTCCGGACTAGTGTAAATGTCAAACACTGCACATGTGGTTCATTTTTCATTGGATCCCTAAATTTGTGGTTCAGAGCAAGAATGAAATCTGCAAGAAATGGTACCACATGATAAAAGTAATGACACAGTACATATCTGAGAATATGGTTAAGTTTTTGTTTTCAAGTCATCAGATGGATGTTTTGTTAAAAATAATGTTTTAAATCATTTAAAATGACACCCTTTTTGATCTAGAGACATTTGATAGTTTTCACACATGAAGGCCTCTGTGACCATTCCTTAATGTCTGGTGACATTAATGATGATACGAAAATAAGGCCTGGTACACACGCTAAAAATTCTTTTGAAGTAAAACTTGTAAAAAATTTCAATCTGCAAGAGGAGTAATATCAGCACAGAGATCAGCTGTTTTAACCTCTATTTCAAAATAAAGAGGCAGGTCACTGATAAACACATGTACTCATACAATTGGTCATTTGAGTTCACTCCATTATATGACTTTTATGTGCATGTACTTTTCCATGATATAGGATGGAACTATCTGGAAGTTTTCTCTCCACATTTATAAATGTTAAATTTTTCCAGCAAGTCAAATGCTTTTCTAAAATCTATAAAGACTGTGCCTACTATCTTACCTTCACCTGGGGTTTTCAGCCAACAGTGATATTAAAACAGTTTCGTAGCAGTGATTGGGGCCTGAATTCTGACTGATATTAGTGAAAAAGGGTTACCGTTTGTACAGAAATCCATGCACATGTTTTATAATTGTGTGATACACATCATTCCAAGACACATCTGTGGTGCAATTTTGGTAGAAATATTTGATGAGGTACTGAAGTTAAAGCAATGAAAGTTTTAATAGAATGTTCAATTAATTATGTCACATTCTTCCATACATTATAAATCATCTGATAACCAAGAATAGAACTACCATGGCCACAATAATAACAGGTCTTACCTTTAACATATACAGGGGTGTCACCCATTTGATTTATCTGACCATCAAGACCAGTAATAGAGTTGCTTACAGTACAAATGTAAGTGCCCAAATCATGGATGCTGATGTTGGACAATGTAAGGGCGGAGAAACTAAATGTGTTTACTCCAGCTAACCTCCTGATCTCTGTCTGTCCAGCCATATGGATCCACTGATGAAATGTGTACTGTGGTGGTTCCCCCTGGGGTACACACATCAGGACTGCAGTATAACCCACTACAGTAGATCCCGAAATATTGACTTCAACATCTGGAGCATCTGCAATAAAGAAACCTAAACTTTGAAGGCTATTATGAAGTTCATATGTCTGAGCTTTCTATTTAAGACAGACACAAAGTGTAATTGGTCTAATTTTGTAATCAATCTGAATAGGTATTACATATAATATTGAAAGCAACAAACATTGTTACACACATGAATACAATGTAAAATGTTTCCTTGCCCTGAATTAATTGGGTTTAATTTCAGTTTTTTGTCTTATAGGCTAGCATAATAAGTTACTAAAGATATTTGAACTGACTACCAGACCTCCTCAGCCAAACAAGATAGGGAGTGGGGTGGACGATTGATCTACAAACAATATTTATTATTTCTCTCTGTTAGTTTTTAGTTAATCTGTAACATGTATGCACTGTTCCTATGCTTGAGGAACACCAGGAATATTACCTAAAGCATTCAAGGAATGCAGAATGAATGCATACTGATAATTGTTCAATTCCCCAAGATCACTACCCCCACTCCGTGTCTATGGCAAAAGAGACAAGGCCCAGAGATGCATTAAAAATATATATCATACAAACTATATAAACTGTTCAACTGCAACACTGCTGTGCATAACCCCATGACTTATTCCTGAAATAGCAGCACCATAAGTGTGGAAATACAATGTGAGTACACGCTTTTGAAAGTTTTAGGGGGTACATTTCCACAGCTTTGTGTGTGGTTTGAATGGGAGAAAATGCAAGAACAATATGCAATTTTAAATGTGTGCAAGACAACAAAGACAATCTATATGATATATAATGAACTACATTAAAACTATAATATTAATAAAAATCCAAATTACAAGCTCAAAGGCAGACTACTGCCATTCAATTTAAATAAAGCAATGATTTAACTGACAACAAATTTTGAATTATCCGAAATATACTATGATATCCCGATAAATATATTAAAATTCTGTCCAATGGCTTTAGGGAAGATTTGTTTACAGGTTTCTCTATTTCAGTGGTAGATTGGTATCATTTATATTATTTGAAAAGGGCATGAAACAAGAATCCTATCTATCAAATGTGTTGAAATTCTGCTGCAGTGTTTGTAAGAAGAGGTTGATTACGGGTTTTCCTACTTGATGTAACAGTTGATTACCTGATGGCAAATTTGCATCATTTTGTTTAGAAATTATAAAGTCTTGCTGCACTGGTAATATCTGGGTAATTTATTAATATTCTGTCAATCATTGTTTTGATTAGAACTAAAAACAAATTAAAGCAATGGCATCCATATGTGATGACATCATCAACATTTGTGTAAACTTCAAAGGCTTTTATGCAAGGATGCCATCTGTCAAATTTGATTAAATTTTGTCCAATACTTTTTGAGAAAAAGTTGGATTTTCCTTTAACTTAAAATGGCAGCCTAACCTTGCTTACCTGAAATGCATTACGACAATTACATGAAATGTCATGGTTTGTTTATGTGATTTCAAGGGAAGTTATACATGGTGGTCTTGGTCATGGTTAGGTCATATACCATGATGATGAAATACCAAGAGAAACCATGAAATGTTGGGTATAGACAAAAAAGTCAAATTGTGGTAGATTGATGAGTAATGAAATCAACCAGCTTTAACATTGATTTTTTTCATAACTTGACATACTTCATGGTATAAAACAGACCATTGCTTTATAATTGTACATATGAAATAATGGATGTAATAACTTGGGTAGATGAATAAAGTAATGGATGTAATAACTTGGGTGGATGAATGAAGTAATGGATGTAATAACTTGGGTGGATAAATGAAGTAATGGATGTAATAACTTGGGTGGATAAATGACAAATATTTATTTATTCAAAGTAGTTGTCAGGGTATTGCCATCCATATATATTCTGGGTTCAAACTATGAACATGTTCCAAAACTTATGTATTATCTATGGAATTTTGCTTCTTGTTCATGGAATTGTATCCATGCAAAACAGATAGGTATTAAAGCCAAAATGCAGTCAAATTTAGTGACAATTGGTCGAGTTGTTTGATTATCTATGGAATTTTGCTTCTTGTTCATGGAATTGTATCCATGCAAAACAGATAGGTATTAAAGCCAAAATGCAGTCAAATTTAGTGACAATTGGTCGAGTTGTTTGAGAAGAGGTCAAATATACAATATGTGAAGAGATGACAGATAATGCACAACACAAACAGCTTGTTTTGCCTTATGTGAGTTAATCATGGTAGTGGCATTATGCATCAGCTTTCAGTCTTTTTATCGCTGCTTGACTGACTACTTGAAACAAAATTGCCATAGCAAAAGACAGGAAAAATGCTTCCTTTGAAATAGACATAAAATATACTTACATTCTACAATTATACTGGCTGATTCTTCTTTCTGTAGTAGAACACCATTATAGTTTGTGCTGGTGCTGCTGGCCACACAAGTATAGGATCCTGTGCTGTTTCTAAGTATACCAGGAATATGAAGAATATTGATGGAGGGATTCCTGTTCCTCCACCGTACAATGGGATGAGGGTTTCCTGATGCTGTGCAAGTTACTATAAGATTGCTCTTCTCCTTAATCCTCACTGGCTGTTCTGAAGGACTCAGAGTAATAACAGGCCTGTCTGTTAAAAAAAAATCAGAGTGGCTTAAAATTTGCTTTGATCATAATTGTAATGGGTTACTCAACTGAGTGCTAGGACATGATTTAAGCGACTGTAAAGATCAGCCATCCTTTGATAAGTGTTTTTCTTTAAAAGCCAAATGAAAATATTTTTGACTAGCCTAAAACAGTTTAAAATGTGTACCAAATTTGAGTTTAATACCTCCAATTGTGTTTTTCTTGTGCACAGGAAACAAAAAAGTGTATCTTTCTGCATAGCTTCAATTGAAACATGAGAAATATTCAAAATGTAAAATTTCAACTCAGCAAAAGGGCCCCTATACTTTGTGTTTGAAATGCACACCAAGAGTAGTTAATATACCTCATATGGTTTTGAGTTACACTTCTAAAACAAAAATGGTAATAGAAGGATGAAGAGATGCGCAAAAAGACACAGTAACAACTATATGTCCAAGAAATCCCTTAATGGCCTCTTGGGTTCTTTCAGCTTACAAATTTCAAATACATTATGAACATTTTCCAACATTTTTGTAATTATTCTTAGACAAAAAACCAAACAGTTTAGAATAATCCATGAATTACATAAATAATTTGTAATTATTCCTTAAATTTATTATCAACAGATTATAATAATTAAACACTGGAAAATGAATGCAATTTGCATGGCACAAGGTGGCATTACAAGGAACTATAAGACACCAAATAAGGAAACAAATCCAATTCACAGCTGAAGTTCAGGGGGAAAAGGTGATATTAACAAATGGAAATATACAAGTCTTGCAGTTAATCCTAAAATTGAAATTTATGTTAACTTCATACACTTTTATTGTGTTAAAGTCATTGGATTCACTTTAAATGACTGTTGTTCCACCTACTGGCTGAAGATACATATATCTGTAGCATTTATTTCATAAAGCATCTTAAAAGTCTTGAATACATGAGGGAAGAAAATATTTATCTACCAACAGTAAGTAAGTAGTAAGATTTCAGATTGCCCACTTAATACTGTGGATGTGGACAGGGGGAAAAGGATTAAGTGTCCACTACATCTGATGGATGTCCAAGATGTCTAGTGGATGCCCACTCAATCTGGTGGAACTCCATCATGGATTTTAATGCAGCCATAGTGGTTTTCCCTAGCTAATTTTATTGCATTCGCCCCACAAACTGACAAACTAAATAAGCAAATGTGAGACTCTGGCAACATAAACGTGACCATGACAGGTATTAATTTACATTTACCTGTACAGAATACAGTAGAAACATTGCTAATGGTATTTATCAGTGGCCTTGCTAGACATATGTAAAGACGAATGTGCATAACATAGCAAAAATACCATGTTTTAAATTTCTTTGATATCCCCCTCCCCCACTACCCCATGACAGAGCATACATCAGAAAACTGCCTAGCTACAAGGTAAATACTGTACCTATTTACTGAGTACTATATCATCACAAGCCACGGGTGACAATCTTCTATGCTTCTTTATGACCCATGGCTGTCTGTGCTGAAAATTTCTTGTTTTTCACGAGTACGCATAAACAAAAATATGTCATCAACAACACAATGTAATAAGCTTCTACCTATCAATGAAAGTGCAAGTTTTATCAATTGGTAAGCGACTGAGTTTGGAACAGAAACTTTTGTTGGCTCATTTAAACAACATGAAAGGTCATGCCGAGTCACAATAGCAAGAAAATTGTGTTCACAATCGCAGCAATTGGTTAAGCAGGTTTATGCATATTCAGTTTAAATTAGGAAATCTCAGCCCAGTTGGCCACAGGTGATAAAAGAGCACAGCAGATTATTACCCGTGACTTCAGACAGTGTTGAGTACATATAAATGCAAGCATCATGTAGAAATTTATATACTGTTCTGCATCAAGTGATACCTTCGATTTTCTTTTGCAATAAATCATATCTCTAAAAGGGCTTCTTGTACCAGTTCAGGATAGGTAAAGAAACCAACAAGTGATACATATTTCAAGCGATTAAAAATATATAAAGCCATATAATAAGAGCAATTGATGCAAGTACAATTACTTGGCAAACACATGGCTTAGTAATTTGAGATATACAATGCATTATTGATTGAAATGATGTGTTCAGCTTATGCATAATAGAGTATAAATCAAAACAACAAGAAAAAAATACTGTTAAAGAAGATATTCTGCTTGAAACTAAAAATAACCCAACATACAAAAACTAAAGAACCTTTATTTGAAAGTGAATACATTAATACTGATCACAGAAAGTCATTTCACAACTATGTTTGAATAATAGTAGGTATTTCAGCTGGATTTCAATGATGATCATGATAATGATTATCATCAGCATCCTTATCATTATCACCATTATCATCTTTATTGTCATCATTTTGATAGTTGTAGCAGTCTTAGAGCTTGTTATAACAAGCTAACTTAATGTCACTTGATGTACTAGACCGTGTGAAATCATTTGTAACTTTCCAATGCTAACAGTGTTTCAACTCTTGTGTATCATGTACAGTACAGCTCCCTTGATTTTTTGGAACCCCATGCTTCGCGGTGGGGGTAAAGAGAGAGTGGAGAGGATTTTTAAAAAACCCTCTATCATCACTCCGCGTGTCCTGGTGGAGTTGCCGTGGCGTCTCGCGGAGAATAGCCCTGCACACCATGCTTTTGCGCGGAGTCGCATCCAATCACCACCATGGAGTGGACGTTGTGTCAATAATATGGGCGTGGTTTACTGTTTATGACCCCTTCAAGCAGAGGTTGAGAGAGAGGGGCAGGGCACAGATTTAGCTACATCATTATCCCTCTGGGGAGCAATTTGCTTACTTTTTGATACAAAAAACAAAAACACAGTCATTCAGTTAATTATAAATATTTCCTTGTTCTAACGAAGATAATGTATGATACATAGTGCCAAATAAAATTTTAGATGATAATAACGTAATGACAATGCCTCGCAAACTGTATTAATACTACATTTTGCGCAATGAATCTAATTTTTTCTTCAATACTATGTTATCGGAATCTAAACATGCATTCATATCCTTATTTCTTTTTCAGTTTGCGCAATACAATTTTTTAATGATCATATGAAAGTCAGTGATATTGTACTCCCTGCAATGAAAAGAATGATAAACATTGAACAAATTAATAACAAAGCTGCAGTCATACCTGACTGAAGTGAAACAAAATAGCACAAGTTCCAACGGTTACTCCATCCATGAGTTCTCATTCACATATTGTACGATTTCTTCTGACATCCAATCACTTAAATAAAGCATTATTAAGATTTCACATCATTATTTTATTTTAAACTGTACTATTTTGCATTAACTACCAAAGTAGCGATTTTTAAAAAAAATCACAAATGGTCGCAAAAGGTCATCCTAGATACATGTAGTTGACACATGCAGTTTTCGAAGAGAAGTGCTCATGCGCAAACCAAAAACCTAGCACTAGAGAAGCCATCAACACCGCTTGTTTGCTCTGATATTGATGTGTTAATTTCAAGTGTGAACTGATAACCTAAGAGTACAACAGCAGCTCTTCTGCATTCTGCAGGTTTGTTGTCTTTGCCATTGAGTTGACAATAAACAGTGTGCTCAGAGACAAGTGATTCATACTAAACAACTACAAGCTATTCCACTGTTTGATTCTTGTAAAAGAAAAATCAGTGATAGAAAGAAAAACTAGTGAACTAATCAATACAGCTAGTATCAGATTTGTACATTTATCTGTTTATTTTCTTCCATTCCTTGCGTCAGTCATTTTATTTGTTAAAATGGACAACGGTTTTGCTCCAAACTACTGGTACTTACAAAGATGTAATTCGACCGTTTGTTATTAACAATGAGACCTACAGCACTTGATCATTTGGTTCCCTTTCTGTAGAACTACCTTGTATCAAAATTAATTCCTGCCTTTTAAAATGTACTAACAGAAATTATAAGCAAGCCACATGTACAAAATCTCAAAGCTTGCCTGAACCGGGATAAACATATACCCATTTGTTGTATGTAACTACTGTATATTTATATCACCAAGTAAACTTGAGCATCAGATGAAATTAATGTTTAACTTTTTCTGTTTATGTTCGTTTTCCTACTGCATACTATGCACAATACTGAAAAATGAGATGAATATTTCTAGATCATTAACTCTTCTTAGTAAAGTCCCCACCTCCCTTTCTCTTTCTCTCTCTCTCATAAAATATGGAATCCAAATCACTACTGCGCAAGTTGTCATAATCAGTTGAACTTAACATTAGAAACATTTTTTTTTTTTGGTACAAGGTTCAGTAACAGTTTAAGTATTCCATCATTGGCTAACTTTCTTCAATTAGTGGCCTCATCATTCACACTAAGCCAAAAAGATGTTCCTGCCATTAAAGTTTTTCATGATTCCGCTTATGTTTTGAACAGTTTTTCACCAATGTGAGTTTCAAAAATAACGCTAAAATGCTTATTAATGTTAACCAAAATTAAACTTTTTTGATGTTTGACATGTCGACATTTTGAGGCAATCTTCAGAATTAAAATATTAAACTTTGACCGATTATAATCTAGACGTACACAAACTGAAATTTAGAAACGTTTGGTAGTGGTAAGAAAAGTAATAACATGCTATACATTATAGCGCTATGGAGCAAAAAAGAAAGAAATTTTCCCACCTGTGCACGGGAACTCAGGACGTGCTCCAAAGTCAAGTGTGTGTGTGAGTGTGTGTGTGTGGACGTCTGCAGGAATTTCAGGAATTTGTTTTTTTTTTGGGGGGGGGAGCCAAAATAAAAGGGATATATTTATTATTTTTTAAAAATCATTGGTGGAGGCAGCGGCAACATGCCAGCCCACCCCCCACAGACATCAAAGTGTGTATGTATGTGTATATATGAGTCACACACTTTATCCACTCAGCCACATGTAGTAACTCTAGCTGAACAGCAATATACCACATACAGAAACATGCTCAATAACCAAAGGCTCTAACAGTTACAAACAGGAAACTGCATACTTTAATATCTGCATCAAAATAATTATAAGAATATATTTCATTTTAATATTTTTGCCTTAGAAAAATGAGCAAATAATAGAAAACATGTGAAGACAATACATCCATGTAAAATGCCCTAAACTTTTTTGCAAATTAAAATCTCTGAAGATCTGTGATTTTAGAATTTTCCACATTATTTTCCATTTCAGTAACAAGTTGAGTTCAGATTAATTACTAGCAATTATCAAACTTCTGTTGTTAATGTCTGGACCATAATTGCAGCTGTAAAGTACAACGCACCAAGTCAGATGGCTTCGTGTGATAAATACACACTTTTCCAAAGCTGAAACTGACATCATCCTTTGATGCAAACCCTTGTCAATATTTTACAACAGTGTTTACAGTGGTCGTTTACAGTGGTCACTGCCTTGATTTCTGTAGAACATCCGCTGAAGTCAAGTCTTTATTAGGAAGAGACAATTGAATTTGCTAAGGAGGGGGGGGGGGGGAATGCATGAAAACAATTGTGTTTCTCTGATTTGAAGTGTCAAAAAGACATTATTCCGTTCCATATTTCACTTAAAATGACTTTATCTTGTGATGAAAGAACAAAAAATATCCCAGTTGAAAAAAAAAAAAAACAACATTTAAGCCCCATACATTAAATGGTCAGTCCCTTACAGTACACATGCAATCAGAATATTCAGCCTCGTGACTGTGCTATTACTACTTAAGGACTAAGCACGCGGTTTGCAATTCAGTGTAAATTCAGTGTTTTTGGTTTGTTTGTTTGGGGTTTTTTTTAAGCAGAAGCGGATGTCAATTTGGATTTTAATTGTCCATATCTCAGAGAATTACTTTCCTTTGGAACAAAATGATAAATTTATGCTGCTAGAGAAGCTCAGCAAGGTGTGCTTCTCGTCAAGTCAGTGCGTAAGTTTGTTCATATTTCTTTGAATAAATTAAAAGCATAAACTTATTGCAAAAGAAGTCGATCAACCTTTTATAAACAGTAATGTCTACTGAATATACAAGACTTTTGAAATTATTTTTTTTTGTCCAAATATATTTTCGAAATAAAGACGACATTCTTCCAATGGTATCCGGTTGTAAATTACTCTTGACGTCTCTGTCTTTCCATAGGTGGTCTTCATTGATTGGCTGCTCAAATGTCAATCAGTAATGTCGACCAGCCCCCTCCACAGTGGAGTTGACATTGGCATACCTGCCGAGGCGCTGTGGTAATTTGTAGGTATTTATCCCTCCACTGCGGAGCGTTATTGTGGAGCTAAAGTGGAGGGGATTAAGACATCCACTGTGAAGCGTGGGGTTCCGAAAAATCACATGAGCTGTACTGTAATGTAAATCCCTAGTAAAAAATAAAAAAATTGAGTCAAAATATAACAAGTTATTGGAACACTAACCAACTTAACTGGCAATAAAACAATATATGCTTGACATCTTGAAACACTTGAAACACTGTATCATAGTATGTGTCATATGGACTGTAAGAACATACTGTACCAAATAATGTCATATCTGCATCAACTTAAAATAAATATTTTAACTCCAACCATCAATATTTCTATGAACAAGCTTTTTCATCACTTTCACCCTAAAATTAAACAATATTAAACTTTTCTTTTTTATGTACTCAGGACATCAAATGTTGGGAATAATAAGAGAGTAAACAAAGTGATTTGTTCAAGACAATTTGAATATTTGAACAGAAATTTGTTACATGAATAAATTGGTGCATTACACAGAACTAATATTAAATGAAATTTATCATATTCAAAGGATTGATATCACAATCAAGTATTGTATTAATCAACAAGCATGTCAAGGAGTTAGCTATATTTTTTTTTTAATAATATAAACAGAACTAATTGCTGAATAGCTGTCAGTACTGTTTTAACCTTTGCACACTGTTGTATTTCTTCTGCTCTTGCTTTGGAATACATGTCTAATTCCAAACAATATGTTACCTACTGTTATATCTAACTCAATATCAAACTTGTCTCTAAAACCTGACAGAAAATTTGTCAAAAAATTACATCCCAAAAATAAATGTATCGGAGTCTCTTCAGCTTCATTACAAAAGGCATATAATGATGTTTCAGAGATTTTCATTTTAAATGATCTGTTATTTGTACAGACAATTCTGTGGAGAACTTTATATTGAAAACCTTAAGTCCCTTATCATTGGTAATACTGACGGGAAGTACAAATATTCTATTCCCAATCATCATGAGAATAGTTCTGATTTAAGACGGAACTCCATTTATTTTTTCATTTGAACTGGAGGTCTTTTTATTTTCCTCAGATAAATTGTATAAAATGATTTTGCAATGTTGTCCTGCTTCCTGAGAAGATATATTTTTTCATGTATAGGAGATTCTAATTTCCTAGTATTTATAAGTTTTTTCCAAGTTCCTGGTGTTGCATCAAGTACTCCAAAGAATTCTACAAAGTAACACCAATATTAAGTTTTTGTATGAACTCATTGTATGCATGGAACATGCCATCTTCCTTAATTATGTCCTTAATAACAGACTTTTCACACCATTTCATCAAAAGGATTGTATTACCATTTATCTTAGTATATTTAGTATACCAGAGTGGCATTGATAAACTTTATTCTTGGGTTGTGGTGGGGTACCCATCTAATTCTGACCATGCAAGAAACACGCATTTGCATCAAGAGTACCTCCAAGGGACATACTATCTACTGGCAAAAAAGAATTTCCAGGAATCCAAGATAAGACCATTTCTTCTTTTTTACTACTAAGTATTGAAATCAACTTTGCTATTCCCCGAGACAAATCCAATATACCAAATTTGGACAAAACTATGTTAATATGTTCACAAGATACCTGAAAGTGCAGTACAAAATTCTTTAAAATGGCCCTTGAACTTAATCCGATATCATCAATAGATTTAGTGTGGTGTGGTGTTTTACAGCACAGCAATGCATGTAGGTAATTCAATGCCAAGACAACTCAAGTAAAGTGTCTTGCCCATGGACACACCATTGCAGCTGACCCAGACTAATCCAATGGTAGTTTTTTTTTCAAAACCAGGATCCTTTGAGTCACGAGTCCAGCATGCTAACCACTGATCCAGTCACCAGCTCCGCTATCATCACTAAACTTGTCTCCAACAATGCAAAGATATAACCGCATGCTAAGTTTGCATAAATCTTTAATATTTACTGGAAAAAAGAGGAAGTTATCTTTAGTGGTATCACTTAAGGCATGCTCAGATCAATCTTAAATCAAGTTAACTGACAAAAATCAATTAATTCCTATTTGTGACATCAGATGTACATGCAAGTGCAGCTAAAAGCTTAAATCAAGACCACTAACCTTAAAGTTAACTTCAGAGTGCTGGCTATGAACTAAATACAAAGTCTGGTCAAAATTCACTTGTATATATACAAGACAATATATTCATAAGCTCAGTGAAGTACAAAAATGCAACATTTTCAAAACTCCTTCCTAAAGTGTTGATATGTTAATAATAATAATAATGACTTTATTTAAAGATAGTGCCACATTTAGTTGCAAGGAACTAATCCTCCTCATGGCCCTCTATTATATGAATATTTACATACATAGTACATAGTTGCACACACAATAAAAAAAGCATTGATGATAAACTATGTTTACATATGGACATAATAAACAGGAAATTTTCCAAGAACATGCTCCAACTGTGTATATACAGTATAAAAATACCGGTAGTGAGACAACAAAGTGGAAAGTTTGAGAATTTATACTTTAAGTTATAATGTATTTGTCAAATTGAACAGGTTCCACTTTTCATCCATTGAATTAGATTATAATTAAATTCATTTATATTTGTACTTTGAAATTCTCTAATTTCCTTTGGGATTTTATTCAAATTAGTGGCCTTTATTTGGTTTTATAATGGAAAGATGGTTATCTGTATTGATCTTAAATTTGGAGTGTTGTCTTGTTTTCTAGCATAAAATATAATGGGGTCATATTGTTTGAAATGTTGTTCATAAGTCTAGCCTTTCTCAATAATATTTGTTCACTTACTGTTAACATTTTAATATCATTCATTGCATTTGGATGCTTTCAGCATTATCTAGGATGAGTCTGCAGGCTCTTTTTTGCAAGAGGAATAATCTGCAAATATTCTCGTCATAAGTGTTTGTGCTCATATATGCATAATTTTCATTCAGAATCACTTAAATATTGCAAGAAGGGGTTTTAATGAAGACTCCTTGTCAATGCTGTAGTCTTCTAGATGCAGTGTTATATGGCAGTACAAACTTTCCTTCTGCTGGATCAATATGACCATTCATTTTCATTAGAACTAGTTACATATAGCTATAGTATTTAGTAAAATAAAACTGTCTATATGACCATCCATTTTCATTAGAACTAGTTACATATTGCTATAGTATTTTAGTGAAAACCCCGTTAATATGACCGCCCATTAGAACTAGTTATATACTGTACTGCTATAGTATTTTAGTAAAAAGCCAATGTCAATAAAACCATGAATTAGCAGTAGTTACATATTCCTTTAGTATTTTTGTGAAAAACCCGTCAAGATGACCATCCATTAGAACTAGTTATATATTGTTACAGTATTTTAGTGAAAACACTGTCAATATGACCATCCATTAGAAGTAGTTACATATTGCTATAGTATTTTAGTGTCAATATGACCATCCATTAGAACTAGGAGCCATATAAAGATTTTCAGGATGGCCATTAAAGGCAGCCATTTTGGATGTTGTATCAGCACCATTTTAATACCAGAACATCTATATAATGCAAGAGAAAGTTTTGTTTTGTTTATTTTTTTAAATGCAAGTACACCCATCCATTATGGAGAAGTAACTTTTACAATATTTGTCAAATTGTGGGAGGTCACATTGGCATCATTTTCAATTTGTATAGGACCAACTACATAGAGAGAGAGAAGTGTTTTAGTGCAAATCACATGTTAATATGGTAAATTTGTCCAAAATATACCCGAACAGGATCCATACACCCCAAACTGTACACATAGAGTTAAACGTTTTGAACTGGACTACATCAAGGACTTCACTTTGAACCATGAAAAAAGAGTATTCAGTTAACAAACGTATGCGAGGTCAAGCCTGCACATTGCACCCATGTTCAAGATATTGCTGTAAAATATGTGACCTTGACCCCAAGTTCAAAAAGAGTACCTGCCATATATGCCCATAACCTGTAGCCTGTATAAACAGGAAACAGTTGTGATTCACATATAGCTTCAAGTAACTTCATGTTTAAAGCTCATCGACTGCTTTCACCCGAGCTGTTTATGCAGTTAATTGTCTCTCTGGCAATTAAATGATAAAGACACTTTGAGAATAAACCACCATCATTCCACAGATTACTTAATTGATGTGACAAAACCTTGGGTGATTTGTGTTGCTAATATTTTGTGCATAGCTGTGGGAGATCCGATAAGTAAAGTACATGATGGGAACAACCCAATGTGTTGGATGCTAGGTGAATCAGAGATGCATGCTGAAGTAACAATACCGGTAGATATTACACTTCATTGCCTTACATGAGACAGCTGAAGTCATATCTTTTGAAAGATGACTGGCCAGTTCATGATTAGTGGCAACAATTTTTGAAGCTGGATTTTACTACTTCCATGTAATCATGACCAAGTAAAGCATGATTATTTCAGCTGGAACGGTAAACTAAGAAGCAGTATGAAAATAAAATTATCTCCTTTCTGAAGGCAACAAGCTGAAATATACCTGTCATCTATCGACAGGAATACGCAAACATCTGATATTACAACTAGTTTGGCCAAAGAATGTTTGAAACCCCCTTCACAGTAATTCAGATGCAGAAAGATCATTTTTATTACTCAAAAAAATGAAACAAAACCTTCAGAAAAGTTAGAGGAACAGTAGACTATCATAATCAATAATAAAACTCATATGATCATCAAACCCTCCCTTGAATTATTGAAATCAGCAAAGTCTGCTTCTACAAGTTAATGCTGTACTCCAGAGTCCAACAAATAGTGATAATCAAAAGTAATTCATGACTAAATCATAAGCGATGGAAAGTGGATGGTAACAATTCTAAATTTGTTTGCTGATGTATTTTAATGAATGAAACTATATTTGTATGCCCCATGAAGCAGCAAAGAGTGTTCAATTCTTGTTCATCCATCTGGTCATCTGTCACACCTTGGTTAAGTTTTCTGTTTAGACCATTTCAAGAACTTTGGTGGGACAATTCTGTGTTCCATAAAGATATTTCTAGTTTTACTTAAAGTCTGTGTAGTTCTGATTTTGTATGCGTGCATGGAAAAAAGATGATGATGTATAAAGATGCTAAGTTTTGTTTAGAAGTGTATTAAATTCTTCAAAAAAAACAGGCATATGATTTTCTTTTATGTAAAATTTAATTTTCTACAAGGTTGTAGGATTAGAAATTTTACTCTCAACAGTAAAACATTGCTGACTTTGGTTGCTGCACTTAACCCATTAGGGACCACAAAATCCACATTATGAACTCCAAAAACCTATGACCACTGTCTGGAAAGCTGGCAGGTATGAAAGGAATGTAAACCAAATTATAAATGCCTTTTGAAGAAAGTAGAGGGTAAATGCAGAACTGAGAATGACAAACAAAACTGAAACAAAAGAGAAATACATCACATAAATGGATATGAAAATTTATTAATTTCAAGCCACCTCTATATTGTTTTCATTCAGGACCAACTAAATATCGTAAGAAATGTGTTAGTGACAACTCCAAAAGAGAATTTCATCATGTTTAACTTCAATCGTTTTTAAGATTTAACAAAAACAAAAAAAAAGACAATGAAATAAAACTTCTAACTTTGATGGACCTTAGGTATCAAAGCTAGAATAAAGCAACATATTTTTGTGTGTAAAAATAATAAATTATTTTCTATAATTTCATGTAAAACAATATTATTCAGCACTAAATGTTCAATTGTGCATACCTAATGAAATCTTATAAATAATATATTTTTACAAATGTACATAGAGTCAAATGTTCTGAATGGGACTAAATCCAGGACTTCAGTCTGAACCATGAAAAATATAATGAATAATATATTGTTGGATGCTGAAACAGTATTTAACATGGGAAAGATGTTTCAATGGCAAAAATCCAGAGTTTGAAAGATTTTGTGAGTAAAAACTATCATAATTTAGACTTGGACACACTTGCTCTCATGTTGCCAGAATTGAAACCACTGGAGTTTACATCACTGGAATTATGTTTTACCAGCATGCTACCCATAGCAGTTTTTTTGTTGCTCTTTGTGCTTTCCAGCATCATTCAGTATTACACAAATATCCTAGGATTGACATGCTGATGATTGAATTTGGAACAGCATTCATTTATCAGCTGAAGTAGAATGGACATTGGATTCTGATAGACAACTACCAATTACACTGTTGCCATTGAGTTGAAACCAGCTTTCAAACTGAGTTGCACAGGCCTTCTGGATGATGATGGATTCTACCCAAGATGCATGTTTGAAAGAAGAATTGTATTTATTACTTGGGGAATAAATTACATTTATGTTTGTCACTTTTTGTTTAATTTTAGCTACAATTTTGATACTGAGCAAGCTGTTTGAAGTAGTGATTCCAAACAGCAGGCTAATGTGTTGGAATCATTTCACAAATTTGTTAGAACTTACAGATAGTCATTTACATGTATACATTCTATCAAACTGATGACATGAACTTATCTTAGGACACAGTGTTCTGTCAAGCAGGGGGGAGACTTTTAAAACCCAAATTCATTGAATTTAATGGGAATTTGCTCTTATATTATGTGTAAGTATAGTAAATGAATGACTTATATTGCACTTATAAGTGAAGTATACTTCATTTATAACTGAAATGCCCAATTTGCATATAAAATCCTGATCATTATAAGTGACCTATAAGTGTAGTAAGTGAATAACTCACATTTTACCTAGTCTTTCACTTATATATCACTTAAATGGGATGAATATAAGTTACCCTATAAGCCATGGAAAAGTTGTTTCCGTAAGGGTAATGACTTTTTCACCTTTCACATGCTCTGAGAATGTGGTGTCCAGCCCATTTGGATCACAGCTTTCTGCACTTTTTTCAGTCGAAGCCAGAATATCTAATCTATGCTAATATCCAGTTCCATCCTGAGCAGACAATCTTTATAATCTTACATTTCAACATGACTTGCTGCTACACGAATTAAGTTCACATGACCATCAATATAGTGAGCCTATAAATGAACCAAAATGAAATGATTAAAATAATTTGAATTAAACATGGCGAATTCATATTAGTAAAGTTTTATCAATGAAGGTATAAAAGAAGATCTTACATTCCACATTAAGTGTTCTTGTGGGTGACACTATGGTTAAACCCTTGATGTCTGTGAAGTTGTTCCGCAATTGACAATACACAGTTTGTCCATGATCATGGGAGCTGAGATTTCTGAACACTAGGTTACTATCCTTGTCCATTGTGCCTCTGGAGCTTGTCCACATTACCAAAGCCATTGGATTGCCATAGTCAGCCATCACACATTGCAGTGTACCAGTTTGGTTTTCAAGCCAAGGAAAATTACCTTGAAATGTTTGGACTGATGGCGAAGAGGGCTGGTCTATTCAGGGTATAAACAAAAATTGAGAATAAATACATAAAAGAAGAAAAATTATTATGATTAAAAGAATTAAATATCATAAATAATTATTCATAAAAGTAGATAGCCAATGTTTGTTACAATGACATTTCTTACAAAAGAATGTTCAGGTTCTACAGAAAAATGGTAACGAAATATATTTAATAGTAATTTTTCTTTTTCTTTATATTCAACTCTCAACTCCAACACCCATTTTTCAGTAAATGACATACACATATCCTTTAAATGTTGCTCTCAATGACATTAGGAAATATGAACTTACTGACAGTGACATATTTATATCTTATGAGAATGATATAATTATTGCCCATAACAATGACATAATTATCATTCACTACTTCCTATGTTTGGATTTTTAGATGCACCTGTAGGGCATAAGATAACATGATATATGAACTATAGTTTTGATTTCTGATTCAATCTTCTTGTTTACACCTGCTTGTTTTACAACAATAAGACAAATGAGGCAACTCTTCTAAAATAAAGGCATCATCTTATTACAGTAGCAATACATGTGAACCTTCTGAGTTGAAGTACATTTCTCCCAGTATTAGAACTCACCCTCATCCCTACTGTTAATGTTTGACCACTCATATTTTCAACAACAAGAAAAGGAAAATTATGATATGAATTGTCTGGGTTCGATGGTACACACGATCTGTGTCTGTCCTGGTAATGCCATTAGGTAATTTGTAAGATCTAATCAACCTGATGCTCAGAAAAATTCATTCAAAGTGCTCAAGTAATTAGACAATTCTGAAAAACAGAAGGTGCATGAAGATGCTTCGTCTACGAGAATAGTTTTGAACTTATCAAATCTAGACAAAATATGGCATGCTTGATGAGAAGCTATATATTTGGTAAGATCCTCAACATTTCAGCAAAGGACATTTTGATCTAAATCTGTTTGATGGAGTGACTGTCGTTGATGTATCTTGCACCCACATTATGCATCTCTGATTCGAAAAACGAGATGGTACATACAACTCTACTTCTATCAATCACTACTTCTAAATACCACTGTTGTTTACCAAATCTAGCTATATCTTTAAAATGTCACTCCAACTTGCAGCAACTAATGAAAATCACCAATCCATCAAGGTAGATTGATTTTTTTTTTCAGACAGTAAAAGTCAGTGTGAACCACTGATCCACATATTACAAGTCCAGTGCTCTAATAACTGAGCTAATATGACTCCCCTTGAAAGCTCTTTATGCCAGAATGCTTTTTCCAAGTTCAAAAGTTCTGGTGCTTTGAAAAACTGATCACTTCTATTTAGGCTTATGGGAGTGTGTACTTCTTACAAGAATTAATTACATGTACTTCCAAAGCTGAAAAGCTGGACAAAAATGAGAATAAACTACTTACATTCAAAATTGAAGGGTTTGAAAATTAAGTGCTGTGCATGGGCAATTTTAGGTTGTACAAAAACACATGTTAATATATTTGTACAAAGAATTTCACTAAACCCCTTCCACCAGCATGCTTTCTATCAAATTTGGTCAAATTCTTCTGAGTAGTTTTTACAAGTTGTTTAAGGCTTTTTTCAGTAATAGTAGCCCATATTAAACTAGCAATCAGCATAATTTATAAACCCTACATTCTTGGATGATAATTGCTAATTTTTGCTGAAAATTTTTCCAGTGTTTTGGAGCACAAGTTTAAAAAAGCAAATTTTTATAGTTGACACACTATATATGCATGATGCACAATGCATGGTGGGCTACACACACTGGATGCTGATCAATATAAGTTTTTGGGACAGGTGAGCTAAAAACTACTAAAATGGTGATACTCTTGGCAGGAAAGTTGCAAATTTAATAATTATGAATTTAGTTTTTGTGTCAGCATCTGTAAAAACATGTGACACCTTCCATGTGGAAATTTATTGTACATTTTAGCTTGAAAAGTGGGATGTCCCTGGAATTCCCAGACTTCTTACTCCATCCTATAATAGGATAAGTGAGAGAAAGTGATAACATTTAAGACTACCTCAGAAAATATAAAAAAATATGATGACTATTATGGCAAACTTTGCAAAAATAAATGGGAATGACCAACTCTAACTTTTTCACAGAAAATCATATAATTCTATTTCTGGAATTTTTTGACATTATAAGATCTTATATGCAGTTCAATATTTGAACTCACATGAAGCTGACAAAAGCCTGACCTTGTGGGATTTATCTCATTATCATAATAAAGTCTGAAAATAAAAATCATGTTAGAAACTTTTTAAAACTGATCAGTGTTTTTATTAGGCAACTGAAAATATTCACTGTTGATGGACACAATGCATAATATACATGAGGCCATATTTTATATTCACATGGCCTTGGTTGGGTTTTCAAAAATCTCAATGAAAAATATCTTTCGAGTTGTTTTGATCCAAGGTCACTGAAGCACCTTACCTATGTTAATCATGCACAAGTAAACACTCACTAGTGTACTAACATGGTAGCATACACATACATGTGATTCTACCGGTGGTAGGCTAAAAATACCATTTTAAAGGCCTTCTACCGCACATACCGTTTAGTAGTCGAAATCTACCGCTTTTGTAAATTTCAAGAATTTTTTTTTTTTAATACAAAAACCCAGTATTTGTATACGTTCTATCAACACATTAGATAAACCAGCCAGAACCAGAACCAGTCTACTGGGAACCGGAAATGTTCCACCTATGCTACGACTGGTGCGATTATGCGTGGTTGAGTAGTCGGATTACAATTGTTAAAGAACAGCTAGCATGTGTACACAACAAGCGGCTAATTGATTACGTTATTGTTGTAATTTGGAGAGTTTAATGCGGGATGTTGTTTGAGGTGTTATAAGTAATAAAAGGATCAAAGGTAATCCATGATGACCATGAGTCTTTGATTAAAACTCGGCCAAAAATGATCTCGGCAGAAACATTTGAGTAAGTATTTTGATTTGTTGCCTTTAATTGTTCTTGTATTGTTCACGATGGTTTAAGATGAATATTTAAGGGCAGCTTGTATTTTTTTCTTCAATTAATGTCAAAATGCCGAAACGTCCACTTTCTCCCAATGCTAAGAAGCCACCAGCTAAGAAATACTACAATAAGTTTAACAACGCTTGGATACCAGAATTTAAGTTTGTGCAGGCGAGTAGCAAAGGTTCTGAGTTTGCATTGTGTGTTTCATGCAAAGTGGATTTTAAGATAGTAAATGGAGGAAGAAATGATAAAAATGTATTACTTAATATTTAATTTTAAAGTTAGGATAAATTATTAAAATCATGTGTTTTTTAACTGTTTATTTCAAGTCTAAATCTAATTTGTTTAAAATTAATTACAGTGGTGAAACTTGCTAACAGATTTTTGGACCTAAGCCTAGAAGAGAAACAAGCCCTTGAGGATGAGGCTCAGGAATACATATTAAGTCCAAGCCAGGAACTTCCTCCTCTGGGTGAAATGAGCTTGGAGCAGTATTGGAGATCAGTCAGCAGCCTCAGAAACCCAGCAACAGAAAAACTTAAGTTAGAACTTCTTTCCAGACTGTGTACAGTTGTCCTGTCATTGCCACATTCCAATGCTGACACACTGAGAGGACATTCTCCATTCTTTGGAAAATCCAGAGTGATTCAAGGGAAATCTGGACCAGAAAACTATTGAGAGCCTGCTAAGTGTGAAGGTTGACAATCACAGTGAATGTCACCAGTGATCACCAGAAAGTGATCTTGTGAAGGAAACTAAACATGCCTGTGGATTTTATACAAAATCATTGCAGTGAACTGTGAGATGTACAACTCTTCCTTTTCATTTAATTGACAATATACTGGCTCATATTAACTAACTATTACTGTAACATTTTCCATCAGATTCTGAATCGGATTCATGTTCAAAATTTGTGTTCTATTATAATATGAAGAGAGTACATACTATGTGAAAAAACACACTTGTTTTGTTTTCAATCCCCTCAAAACACCTAAAATTTATGCCGATAAAAAAATCTACCTTTTTAGAAGCCAATCTACTGATCAAAATTTGTAAATCTACTGGTTTGAAATCCTGGTTCTGTCACATGCATGTATACATTATATTCAAATCTAGGCACTTTGTGACACTAAGAGACCATCTTATTAGTTGCCAGTAATTGGTCCCATTAACTCATTAACCCCTAGCACCACGTTTACGCGTCGTGAGGTTGTACCCTACTTCCAAGCTCTGTAACATCAACATCATTTAAGATACAATAAAGTGGATGGAGTTTCAGAAAAGTAGACAGATGTAGCTCTACAATGATACCAAATAATGTCGACTTTCTACTGGCATTAAAAAGTACAGTAAAAAAAATGCATTTTTTGAGACCCGTTTTTTTTAGGTTGAAAATCTACAGTTTCGGAACCGGAGTTTGTGTCCGGATTTTAGACTTTTTGGCCTTAGATCTAAAGCAGACCGGTCTGAACTGCACACAGACGGATGAAACTTGCAAAAAGTAGGATAAGTTTGAGATTTGGAGTAAAATGAGAACAGGATACAAAAATCGGGGGTCCAATAAAAAAAAAAAAGTTTTTTAAAAAAAAGTCCAACTTTTACCCTTCTGCACATGTGCGAGCATAATAGCCAATCAAAAACAATCTTTCTGATACACCTAAGCATTCGGCTAAATGAGAAACTTTCTTAAGCAGATGTGTTTTGCTGCATTCAGAATTAACCCCCAAAATGCGTTGCCTACCCTCATTTCACGCAAAAATGAAAACAATCTCCCGGGGTTAATGAGTTAATAAGGTGAGCTGAAAGAAAGAAACAGGACAGCTTGAACCAAAGACAACTTGGCCCAAAACAAATCAGCACTGGTTTTGGGACAACTCAGATAAAACCCAAATTTAACTCAGTTACTTGCATTTTTACCAATTGTTACAGACAAATCAGACAATCAGACTAATTGGTAAGAGAACTCAGATTTTTTTCTTTTTTAGCCAATCTTAATGACTTCTCAGAATGAATTACTTGATAGTAGGGGTGCCTACTCAGTAATGATTATTCCGAACATCACAGACAATACTCATGAAGCTACATTAAGAGGATGCATTAATTAGCCCAATACTATGTTGCAGATGTTGGGATATATGCCACTAGATATATATGTGTCATTCATTTCAAAAGACTTGTCAATCTATTTATTCAAAAATGGAAGGAAAAATGTGCAGCATTGTGATTATTTTTTTAATATTTCAAATGTGGGAAGAACATGGCAGAAATCTCCTTATGTTGACCATAGTATGTATGTATATAATTGGGTGACACAGTTGTAGCTAATTGTACAAGTGAATCATCTAGATATTGGTATCCAGATAATCGATGTTTTACGGTGTTTATATATATATATATATATATATATATATATATATATATATATATATATATATATATATATATATATATATATATATATCACCCAATTTTGTTTGAATTTTTTTACTGTCATGTACACCAATCTTTAAATGAAACCAATTTGCCAATCACAATGCCAACAAAGAACAGAGTAGCAGAAATCAGAAACGAGCACAATCGAATACAATCTCCTACAATTACAATTATAATGGCATTATGAATAACTAAATAATATTTTCAAAATGAAAGATATTGCAATTAGGAAAGAAGGAGGGGATCCAAAGAAGGCAAGTTCAATTTTACACTGGATCGTTGCTAAGTGAGTGCCCTAAGGACAATATGAAGGTTGTCTAACTGCAATCCCAAGCTAATCAAACATGATTACAGACTCTTAATAGTCTTACATAATTAACTGTCAATCTACAATCAATGGTGACTTAACAGATTATAAAAGTTAATTACCGAACAACTTGTGACTTGTAGAGTACCTTAAGGATCTATTTTAGGGTCACTACTATTTATTATGTTAAACTTTATAAATGATCTATATTTGCATACAGTAAATATTGAGATGGATCTCTATGCTGATGACACCACCTTATATGATATTAGCTCATCTAGAAAATACTGTCAAAAGAAACTTACATTGCTCTTGTGGAACTCTCTAAATGGTGTAAACATAATAGAATGGTCTTTAATTTAGACAAAATAAAAGTGATGCTGATAACCACTCATCAGAGACTTAACAGAATTAAAGATAATATTCTGCACATAAATTGTAATGACATGGAACTGAAAAATGTTATGCAAGATAACATTTTAGGAGTTCAAGTTGATAACAATATGTTATGGCCAGAGCATATCAGTAATGTTACCAAAAAGATAGCTAAGAATCTCTGGTTACTATAAAAAATTAAAGAATTCCTAACCTTTAACCACAGGATAATGTTGCATAAAAGTTATATTCAACCTCATCTGGACTACTGCAACATCATATGGAGTAATGCTTCTAAAACAAATTTGTTAAAAGTGGAAAGACTTCAAAAATGAGCCTTTAGAATTATCCTTAACAATAGTGTTGATAATGTCCACGAATGTATGAATGATTTGAAGATCATGACTGTCTATGAAAGAAAATGTTTAAGAAAAGCAACATTTATGTTTAATGTTTCTAATGGTTCTATGCCCAACTATATAAATGATATGTTCAGTAAAAGGACAAATAATGCCAATACAGATTCTAGTCTACTGATGCTACACTCTATGTCATTTAATAACTTTCTTCTTCCTAAGCCTAAAACCAAATTGTATAAAAATAGTTTGGCTTTCTTGGATCTAATCATTTGGAACTGTCTACCTAAAGATGTTAAAGAAGCAGCACCAGTGCCTTCCTTTCATCACAGATGTTTGAAATGGATGCAATTCAGATAATGTCTAAAACAGGTTATAGCCAACTTTGTTGCATATTTATACATGTATATATTATATAAAATGTCTCTAGGCGTTTACTTGTGTGTGTGTGTGAATGAAAAAGTTTTCAATCATGCATGTTTGTGTACACAATGCTCTGTGTGCTGAATTCATACTCCGTTGCTCTTGTGTTCATTAATCCATAATACCTGTTTTGTATGTTTGTTTCCCAGCTGTATTTTATATATTTGCCTTTACATATGTGGATAATTGAGGGTCACAAGGGAGATTAGTTTTTGTACAAATTGTGTTACATTCATAAAATAAAGACTTTATTATTATTACTATCATTATTACCTACTAGCAGAGTTGTGAACCGAATATAGGTCAGCCTGGATCAAAACCCTCTGACACATGTCATACCTGTCAACTTTTCAAAGCCAAGTAGGGAGACTGAATAAAAAATAAGGAGATTGAGCTCTAAAAGAAGGTTTTTTCGCAACATTTTTAAATAGTTGTTTTCACTAAATATTTATCAGACCCATTTAATCCAGATAATTCCATTTACATTTCCACTTTTTGACCAAACTTCGACACGCTGGACGACCAATTATCCAAATATAATCTATGTCTCCTCATGGGTCAGGAAAATTGATGATTTACCGTATACAGTATGTACATATATGCAACTGGATGGTGACATCTTGTATTAATCTAACATCATAACATAGAAGTACATTACATATCACTTTCATAGGGTATGTCAATACAAATCACACTGAGAATTTAGTCCTATTTAGTCTGTATATCTTTTTGATTCAAAATGATTTCTTTACCAACAATGCAAATGTTTACTATACACTTTCTTGATCCGTATCATTGAATAATCACCTAAAGATTGTCTGCCTTTATTAAAGTGGTTGCTAAAGGATTGTTATTTTTCATAGTTCTAATTTTAGAAAGGTTTAACTGTATTCAGTGGTATAAAGAATATCCAGTTTGACCTACATAGACCATTATTGCAGAGATGCTGCCAGGATTTTATCTAAAGGGGGGAACTCCCACCTTGTCATCAAAATAAGGGGGGGAGTACCCATATGAAATGATGATGCAGAAACCACCCATCATTGAGACAGAAACCACTTGGTTTCCACCTGGAATGGAAATATTCCAGGCAGAATTGAGCAGGAGATGTAATTTCATTAAGATTTCAGTCTGACTTTCGCCTCTTATCTAAGACGTAATTCTACATTTTTCCTCCTGACTATGTAGGAAAACACTGAGAGTCATGTTTTGAGATGTCATTTTTTCCTTTGAAATTTGTACAAGGCGGAAATTTAGGTTTAGAATGAGGGTGAACTAAACTTTGAAATTTGCAGAAGGTGGATAATTTGGACTCAGAATTCACAGGAGGAGGATTTCTGTACAAGTTAATAATAAAGAACTTTTACTAGAGATAACTAAAAATAAGGGCTTTAATATATGGTTTTCCATCTGCAATGACCTAACCTTGAATATATTCTTTGAATTTGTCAAGCAAAATTTAGTATCTGCATTAATTATAGAATTATAATGGTGATCATTTTAAATTTGCAAAGTGCACTGTTAAAATACAAACTGGAATTTCTTGCATTCAGAACCCTTTTCATACTGTTCTCTTCTAGAGTGTTTCAAACTCTATCAACCCCCATCTGTCAACAAGACATACAGGTTTGTAACAAAAAAATGTTTTTAAAAAATGCATTTAAAGAGCAGAATTGTTGCTAAGTAATAAATGCAACATGAGTAGGCTAACCAGCATATTGTACAAAGAAAGTTTGGTAAATATATATCTGTTGTCGTGACGTCCACCTAACTGTTTATTTGTTGTTGGCAGGTGGAGCCAATCCAACATTTCATGGGGAATTAGCTGGTAGAATCAACAAACAAAACTTCCTGGCTACATCTTTAATTGCTTCCTCTCACTACACCAGCCTCAATGCTCTAACTTCAAATTCAAATTCAGAACTGTTCCCTGATGACTATGCCCTCACCTAATATAACATTATAACGGAATTCACAGAAAACATCCTATCAAATTTCATCTAACAGACTTGAGAGCTGCTACACAAATCTGTGTTTCCTATGTTGAATTAAACCTTTAATTTCTCAGTACCGATTTATCTAGAAGTTGATTTATTAACATGTACATGATTACTAAATTTCTGATTACACACTCACTCATTTTTCAACCTCTGCATTAAAAACACAAATATGAAATAAATGCATTTTTGGCGTAGAGGCCTTCAAAGATTATCAAAAGTTAAGTATAAAATCTATATTTTCTTTAAACTATAGACAAGTTATTATTGCTAATTAGAGCCACTTAACATACTACCTTGTCTCTAATATCATCAACATTTTCAACATCAAAAGTTTATGCTAAGAACTGTAAATAGCCATTTAATTAATTTACACAAACACAAATTCCTGCTGCTGTCTCCACAATATTGGTCAGAGCATGTGAAACAATGGAGTTATCTCCCTTAGCAGACTGGGGTCAGTGTGCTGTAAAGATTCTGCTTGTATGTTTTAGACTAACTGAAGCAGTGAATTTCTTGAGATGTGGATTCCAATCAATGTAAAAGACTAGAAAAACTGGAAACAGTTAAATCACATCAATTGTCCCTACAATATATCACATAATTTTTGCAGAGTACAAAGTATAAATTTGTACTCATATTCTAAATACCTTAAATGAAACATGAAGATTATCTTTACATTTCCAGTAATTCCATGTTGCTAAATACTTGATATTATTACTAGATTTATGCTACATTTTTTTATTGTGGTAAATTTTAAAAAAATTAATAATAATAATAATAATAATAATAATAATAATAATATAAAAAAATAATAAACTCCCTCATTATTCACAGAAGACAGTAAAGAAAATTTTCCCATATAGTAAATTTCCATACATTATCAATGATTAAATAATAATCTTTTTTTTATCCCAAAGAAAAAAGTGATCATTATTTATAAAATTTCATTCTTTTGAATCTTTTCTTTTCCTTCTAATTATGATACATATTATACCTGGCCCTGTTGTTACTGCTGCCAGAAAAAGAAACACAATTTGCAGTTCTTGTTATATAAACTTAAAAATGTATATATCCTGAATTTAATTATTGTTTTCTTTGATTGAGAGTGGGAGGGATACCCATTCCATCCTGCCTGCAATCTATAAAAGACTATTAGCACAAATCTGGGTAAAAAAAAAAATTTTTTTAAATAATACAATTACACAAGATGAAATGCAGTTTTTGCCAACTGAGACCATCAGTATCAAGATAGTAATGGAGGTTATTTCCCTTGTTTACGCGACAGCCTCATTTTCAAATGGGCTCCATTTTTAAGTTCGAAGACATATCTTTGCTTGTTGATTTGGGAAATTTTATTGCAAGTAATACCAATACATGTGCAGCAACTGATCATACAGCCCTGAAGATAACTATAGCGAACCAAGGTCATAGAGTTATCATGTTGGTAAGTAAACTCCAGTTTGTGTCGTATTTTGCTGGTTTACAGACTGCAGATGATTGGTGGGCACTTACAAATTTAAAACTTAAAAAACAAACTGTATGCATTTTTGCCCTTAGGATTTAATACGACAAATGATATGACATTATAATCTTGCGCTACATAATCATTGAGACGATCGTTTTGCATATCAGAATCATTTACTGCTACCGCCTGCCAAACTGCAGTTATCAGTGCAATCTTATTGTCAGTTATCGACAATAGGGTGACGTTATTACCAAAATTAATTAGAACTTGTTATCGCATCCCATTTTCTGTTGGGACTTTTTTTCCGTACAGACACCAGAACTTTGCAAATTTTTGCACATTTACTCAAAGATGGGCATTTTCCCATACCTCTGAAGAGAAAAATGTGGCTATATATACTCAACACGTGTACGATATCGTCATCCTGCCATGGATCTTGCCCTCAACATGAATTTTACCGCTTCCATTATAATATTGCAACAAACTATTAAAATTGCCATAGAAATTGTTCAACTATATTTGCTTAATTTATTCATCACTGATAAATGTTATAAACTCTCAAAATTCTTTCCAACCAACCGTTTTTCCAAGCATGTCAACATATTTCTATTTCCTGAAAATATCCATCATTCGTGCCCCTGAATAAAAGCCACGTGACATAAGATTAGAATGTGACAATTAGGCCAAGGTGTAGAAATCGATCATTTATGCTGCCCCTATATTATTAATATTTGCACCTGATATATATTTCACTTCTTTCTAATGCATATTGACTGCAATAAAACACTTACAAATAATGATGACAAAAATATAAAAGAAAAAAATCTGATGCATATTTTAATTTTGTTTTTTTCATATTGCTTTTTGATAAAATTATCATATTTAAAGATGTCGTGACATTTTTAAAAGATTTTTTTTCATGATGTCTCATAACAAAGCTGTTTTGTTCCTTGTATTAAAATATTTCAAGTATAAATTTCAAAATACATAGTTTTCCAGTAAAATCATTTTTCCTAACATGAGATAAGTTCATGTTACATTAACCAAGTTTTTACATTGCCTTTGCCATCTCCAAAATCTCAGCTGTGGTTTTCCCACTAACAAAAAGGTAAAGAAAACCAACATGTGAACAGCAGCCCTGATCTGAACAGCTAACACTCATTCCAGGGTCACAAAGTTACAGCAAATATGGCATTAGTTGGACGTTTTCATTGTGTTTTCTTTGATTTGAATTGTAGTACGTATTTAAATCTTATTTCGTCGAATATGTCTTAATCAGCACTTACTGTCACTGTCAACAAATGGTATTGACCCAGTTGATGACATCAGGATCTCAAAATAAGCACGTGAGGTTGTGAGAAACATGGCACATGAATCAAGGACAGGCATGAAGCTAGGATGGTTGATGATATTGCCATCATAAATGGCCGCTGATGACACGTGACCGACCATTTAATTGGGGGAGGGGGAATCTGTAATATTCTTGAGCCAGGCATTTTTTTTTATTATACATTAATATAATTTTTTTTTCAACTAATATAATGGATGTAATAGGTTCTTTTCTTCTAAATTATAAATCAGAGCAAAGATATTTGTTTCAAGATATTTAAGGGCTGGAAATCGAGACCCACACCGACCCCGAAAATGAAATAGTCGATCCCTTAGTAACATTTTTTAACTACCATTACCCAATATGCGCCAAAATTGTAGCTAATTTTTCCCACAAATGTGGATATCACATATCAAATTGTACAACTGTCATCATGCAATCAATTTTAACTCTTTCCAAAAAATGGAAGTGATTCTTTTTCTAAGGTCTTGAGAAATTAAATGAGTAATATGCTTTCTTTATTTTTAAAGATGTAAAGTACTGAATGTTTGACATATAATGTCACAGCGCTTCCAAAATGGATGATAAAACTGAAATTTTGGATCTTTTTAAAGTATGGTTATAAATAACAATCATACAAGAATCAGGGGAAGATGCAGGATTTTTTTCTGAGGATTTGTTTACAAGAGGTTGTCCACTGTACTTCAAATGGATAACATTCTTGTATTTCACCTAAAAGTGTACTACGTTTTCAAAAAAAAGAGGGGGCCAAACCATCTGACAACATCCACCCCACTGCCTATCTGGATTTGCTACTGGAGTGAAGAAAAGTCATAAGGAATAAAATGTGAATATTTTTCTTCATATTGGAGAAAACAGCTGTAAGAGATTCCTTTTTACTGAAGAGCTTGCCTTTCTCTGGATCAGTTGGGATTTCTGGAATCTTTCCTTAGTGATTTTTTTTATATGATCCAAATCACACCCACAAAGTCTCCTGCATTTGCTTTATGTGTAACAGTTTTGCAAGGAAAGCAGCATATTTCATTTTTAAAAAAGACCAAATGTAACAGCTAATGAAATATATTTTATGTACAGAGTGAAATTGAACAGCATATTGGAACATCATGGTACTCTATTGAGAGGTTTCATTTTAATTAATAAACTTTTAAATGTTATGATAGAAACTACTAATATACTGCACAACTGTGTGAATGAATGTTTAACTTTTATAAATACTGTTTCAAACAATTATGAAAGAAAGTATGCATATGTAAATGAAAACAATTTAAAGCTACAACCCCAGCAGTTAGAAAACAGTGGCACTAGAAGTACATGTCATTGTAGTCTCTGCTATTATCTTCCAGTGTTTTGCATATGCTCCATTACAAAAATAAAGAACTACTACAATTGCAACAATATCAGAATTCTCGTCATTTGTATCAACTATCGCGAAGTACCTAATAAGTCCAAAGCATGCAAGACCCCTATTTGAATACAAAACAGAAGAGTTGTCACACTTTTTCATTTCTGCATACTCATGACCATATATTAGGTTTCGATTTAATTCAAGTCGGTTAAAACTTTTGAAGTTGTTTACCAATAAAATACACAATTCTACGATAAAATCAGTTTGTAGCCAATTTTGTCTTTTTGTAATTTATTTATTTATTGTTTAAATGGGGGTTCATCAAAACATAAATATATTTTTGTTAATTCCAGGAAGGCCTGATCATATAATTATCAAATGATGCTCAATACTGATCCTTTAAAATGACACCTGTCACTTTCCCTGATAATATTCTGTTCCAGGCATCTTTTGAGAGGGAGTCGGGAACCCAAAACATTATTCCAGGCGCAAGCTAAAGCATTTTTCTAGGCGTCAAGCTGAAGCATTTTCCAGGCATCAAAGTGTAATTCTGGGCAGAGCTAATTTACATATTTCACCTCAAATTCCACCTGACTTACGTCTCAATTCCGCTTGGCTTATGTCTCAGATTAGTTAGTCTTTTTAGATGTCACACCTGGAATTTTAAAAAAATTGACGCCTCAGGTATGTCTAAATTACAGGCGAAATATTTTGTACAGGCAGAAAATAAATGAGGGGGAGGAGGAAACGGCCATAGTTCCATATTTACCTAATACATAAATATCTGTCTCTTTCTTTCTTCCTGCTCTATTGAAATCAAAATCCTCAAATGATGTCTCCTCTAGTTGTATAAGCATTAATCTGTTGATCATTTCTGAGCTTAATTTGTTCCTTTTCTGTGTATAAATATTGTTCTGTGCCGAGAACCCCTTTTCACATGTGCATAGCTAGCTAAGCCAGCTTGAACAAGTTGGAAAACTGTTTTTTATTGTTGTTATGTACAATTTTCAACAACTCATAGGTATTGTCTCTTGGATATCTCTGTTCCAAAATAATATTTTTCACTAACAAGAGTTTCACTTTCTTGAATCAGTGCTATGCTGACTACTATGCTAGAGTTCTTATCTGTTCCATCATGTTGTATTAAGGTTTTAAGTCGATCAATGCCATAGTCAGCTTGTTCAGACAGAGGTATTTTGATCAAAAATAAATATCCTTACTTTTTATTTCTCTTTAGATTCTTATTTGTTCAATTTATCTTAACACTTAGAGTACTGTATAGTTTTGTAGCACAAGATCCCTCAAGGCAGAATTGTTTGAGAAAAGAAATGAAAACTGCACTCTACTTTTAAATTGCCTGTATTTTAATTAGGCTTGGTATTCTGCCTTTTTGACATTTAATTTTGAAATACTGCTTAATAGGGGGTTGACCAGCATGTTATCTGTTTTTGTCCATCCAGCATGTACATTGGACTCGTATTCAACATTATTTTCGGGTTCAAACTTACGCACTGGTATTTCCAGTAACAGTGTACACTGGTATTTCCAGTAGCTCCAATAATCTCATATACTTCAAAACTTTAAAAATCATTGTCATCATCACTATCATCAACCAGTATTTACCAAACGAAATCATCATCTGAAGATGAACCATGTTGGGAGTCAGCCATTTTGGATTTTCTATAAGCCTTTACTTTAAACACGCATTTGTAAACCTTCCTTCATTAATACAAAATTCAACCTCGACAATGCTTGTTCCAGGGCCCAATGTGCCAATCAAATTTAGTTTAACCGTTCATGTCAAGCCAAAGCACTCAGATGTGTAAACAGTTGCCTACTGGAAAAAAGACAGATAATGACACAAGCACTACAAGACCTCTACTGGCAGCGCAACATATGCCGCAACAAGCACTTTAATGGTTAACAGTTAGATAAAAATTGCATATTGCACAGAGTACATTTTTATATGCGTGACTTTAAACTAATTTGCAGGAGTTCTTGTGCATCACTGCTTTCCAAGTGAACAAATTCATACACATTTTATGCGATTTGCACACTCGCGCACCCTGGCAGCATCTCTGTTATTGCACACTTTTACAGACAACAGAGTAGATAAGTCCCACTAATTGACAATCTATACAGCCTTGGGTTTTGTATTTCTTCCTATCTGTCCCATAAAAAAGCCTGGATTTCATCACATATATACATGCTGCACATCCTTCCCACATTAGGTCAACACCCATTTTCCTCTTTATTGTGAAACTGTTTCTGGTAGAATAAACTGTCCCTTAGGTTGCTATTTTGTTAGGGTTAGGGCTGCAAAGATATAAGTGTTAGATTTGGGAAGATTCATTTGACTGACTGATGAAGCCTTTTTCATGAAGATTTGGTGTCGTTTTACAGAGTGAAAAAGGACCATGTGCCACCACTAATTTCTGACCCTAGTTTTAGCCATGATCAAAATATTATAACAATCAACCTCCATTAAGCAATTATAGGGGCCACTTGTCTTACTTTTCTAAAATGGCTATTTTATGGGTAGGTTCAACTGTGTATCTCACCATTAACATGGGAAAGTAATTTCCTCAAATCTGTTTCAGAAATATCATGTCTGTAATGTACCTGCAAAAAGGACCATTCTTGAAACAGACTGATAAGCTGGCTACTTACACCAAACATTGATTGATGGCTTTGTTGTCTCAGTAGCATTTACTTGACCATTCACTTTAGCATCACAGTACACTTTCTTGCCTTGATTTGTTTTGTCTAGAGTGAGACGAAGTTCACTGGAGGCAACAAATAGTGTACTATTTGGTGTGACCATGGCACTAGAGAGATTTGTCACCTCGTTACCATCCAGCCACCATCTTATGACAGGTTGTGGTCTACAGGGACTAGTGGTACATCTAAGGCTTTTCTCAGTTCCATCAAGGAAGGTAACAATGGCTCCAAGAGGCTCCAGAGTAACAATGTGTACATCAACTGGAAGGGAAAAATGTTACGAGTGCATTTGCATTGCAGTAAAGGCGAAACTGTTCTGGGTGTAAAATTTACATTTACAGCAAGAAAATTATTAATTATGGTCACTAAAAACACTTACAATGATCCTGTAGTTCCAAAATAAAATAGAAAGAGAAATGTACAGAAAAACTGCCTTAACAAACACAAACACGTGAACCTCTCGCATTGGGGGTTTTTCTCCTAAGTTTAGGGGTGTCCCACATCCTTCCCATCACTCACTGACATCTCCCCCTTATGCAAAATTATTAGTGAAAAATTTAATTTGTTCCAAATTTTTTTCACATTTTGGTTCTAGTGTAGTATATTTACATTAATACTGCTTTAGATCAAGTGACTATGAACTTGCTTAAGCAGGGCAAAACAATGTTGTTGCTAATTTCACCCTCTGATCTCCGCAATGTATGTTCTGCTTTGGTACTTAAAGTTGTAGAGATCGATTAGAGTCTATACTATGTACTATCAAAAGTAATTTGGACAGGATTAAAGATGTTAATTGGTTATGATTGGATTACTCAAGAGCACAAGTAGCATAAAATTGGGTCGGTTTGTCTTTGGTGTTTAAAGTTTGTTGAGATGTCTAACTGTGCCAATGCCAAAACACTAAAATCCAAGCAACTGAAATATCACATGAAATTCACTGATAGTTGGAATTGGGAATTTCAGTGGTTGCAATCATGTTAAAAGGGACATGAATATGCATTCTGCTCTTCCTGATTTTAAAGTCTGTTATGGTGGTAAGAATGACATCACACATCATGCAGAAACCCCATCTCATCAAAGCATATTAACTGCAACAACAAATATGCCATCACTGGAATCCATGTTAATGGAATCTGCATCAAATGTGGATAAAGTTACACATGCTGAGACACTATTTGCCAACTTTATAGCTGAACATAATCTCCCTTTTCTGGTAGCATATCATTTTTCAGATCAAGTCAAAATAATGTTTCCTGACTCATAAATCGCACAAAAGTTCTCATGCAAACAGACAAAAACTACTCACAGTGACTATTTTATTATTCATAGAAAATCATAATCTTAACTGTATAATAATAATAATACACTGTAATAATAATAATAATAATAATAATAATAATAATAATTTATTATATAAACTCACTGTTGTGAGTGACAATCTGCAGAATGCGACCAGTGACCACGATTATTTTAGGCAAAATATGCGCTCAACACTTAAAACTGACCTCGATTTAATCCTTTGTAAACATGAATGTAAACCAGACTAAAGTACATGTCACTAACTGTCATTGTAATCTGTAATGCTTGGGATGAATGGGGTCTTTGTCTTTGTCTATAATACTAATAAGTGATAATCGTTTTCCGGTTTTGATTGTCGTTATTAAATAGTGATGATAATGATGACAACAAATGTTTCTGCAAATTAGGCTTAAAGTCACAAAGGGTGTGATGGTATAATGTATGCATTTGTGCTTCATGTGAAGAATCTGTAACTGATATTAAAGCAACAACAGACCCAGACAGAACCAATCTTGAACAGTTCTGGCAGGCAGTCAGCAATCTGAATCTACCCACACGCAGAAAACAATTTCAACTTCTTGGTGGAATCAGTAGAGTTGTATTGACATTGCCACATTTCAATGCAGACACTTGAGGAAACCTGGATCCAGTAACAGTACATCTCCTAAGTGTTAAGATCAACCATGATGAGGACTGCCACCAATATAGCCCAGCAATCATCATCTACTAAGAAATGCTAAAAATTCTTGTGGTACAAATAAAAAGAGTATGAATGGCAACAAGTTACTGTTAAAGGACTGATTTGATGAGATGATGTGCATATTTTAATATTTAAAATGTAAATTTGTTCAATAGTTGTAATTTTGTCCATTTGCATGCTAAAAATTGGGTTCATGAACAACCTCCCTCTTTTGAGGTCAAAACTCTTGACCAAATTTTGAAAATCTCCTGATATGTCCTGACCAGACCTGTCTTTTCTGTCACATGTATGCAAAGACCTCTATATAAGGATTGTTTGTTTACTGTACCAGTGTAAATGTCACATCTGTCATTTACCAGTGACATCACATGCAAAGTTGCCATTGCCAGTTACACTGCAAATGTCACAAACACTGGTAAATGTCAGGCATAAAAACTGGGACATTTACTAGCAGAACCACACTTCCAGCTTTTGCAATGTGCACTATAGACCCAATAAATATCACAAACATCCACAAATGTCACAGATGACACTGAAACAAGAATCTGAAATCCAGAATAAAAAGTTTTAAAGAACTGCTCTCCTTCACAGCTGAAATGAAGAAAGAGTTGTCCACTTATTCGTCCATATTGATGACATTTGAATATAGTATGGCCAGTATTTACTTTTCAATTAAATTCTAGGAAAACCTTCATTTTCAGGTGATGCTCAATTGCAGCTCTAGGCACAGTTTATTTCTGGGTGGAATTTCTGCAAGGTGGACTAATATTTTGACAGAATTAATTATTGGATGGGTTTCTGCCTGCATTTCTGCCTAATTAGGCAGAATAAACAGGTTCCACCTAGTTGGCAAAATAAAAAGATTCTGCCTAGTAATAGACGTAGTAATTTGCATATTTCTGGCCATATTCCACTCTGCATTAGTCTGAAAGTGATATTAAGTGGAATCTAGGCTTTAGGTTAAATCTGCTTTAAAATTCCACCTGGAATCTGGTTGAAGTCACGGTGGAAGTTTTCATACAGGTGGACATTTTTAATATTGAGCAGAATTGAATTCATACATAATGTTTTGAGTCACTGTCCTTTATAAAAACCAAGGTTACCCATTTATAAAGCTTGTAATCAGCTCAAATTTGAGACTAACCGGACCATTTCTCAACAGCAATTAATATTTTATTATCACTTTTACACATTTATGAAAAACATGAATAGTAATTTTGTGAATCAAGTTATAAAAAAGATTTATCGGACTATAACAAACTACTTGCATGCCTGTAAATATACTTACTAAAATTCTGAAAAATGTCTAATATTCATGTATAGATACATGCAATCAGACAAATAGATACATACATACAGTACAGCTCACGTGATTTTTCGGAACCCCACGCATCGCGGTGGGGGTGGAGAGTGAGTGGAAAGGATTAAGAAAAACCCCTCCACGCGTCCTGATGGAGTTGTCGCGGAGAATAGCCCTGCACACCATGCTCCCTCACGGAGTCGCATCCGATCACCACCGCGGAGTGGACGTGGTTTCGATAATATGGGCGTGGTTTACTGTTTATCACCCATGCAAGCAGAGGTTGAGACGGGAGGGGGGGGGGGCACCGATTTATCTACATCATTATCCCTCTGGGGAGCAATTTGCTAACTTTTTGATACTGAAAAAAACGTAGTAATTCAGTTAATTATAAATATTTCCTTGTTCTAACGAAGATAATGTATGATACATAGTGCCAAATCATATTTTAGATGATGATAATGTAATGGCAATGCCTCGCAAACTGTATTAAGACTACATTTTGCGCAATGAATCTAATTTTTCTTTTCTTCAATACTATGTTATCGGAATCTAAACATGCATTCATATCCTTATTTCTTTTTCAGTAAACGCAATACAAAATTGTAATGATCATATGAAAGTCAGTGATATTGTACTACCTGCAATGAAAAGAACGATAAACATGAAACAAATTAATAACAAAGCTGCAGTCATACCTGACTGAAGTAAAACAAAATCGCACAAGTTCCGATGGTTATTCCATGCATGAGTACTCATTCACATATTGTACGTTTTTTCCTGACATCCAATCGCTTAAAAAAAGCATTATTAAGATTTCACATCGTTATTTTATTTTAAACTGTACTAATTTGCATTAATTACCAAAGTAGCGTTTTTTTTTAAAATCACAAATGGCCGCTAAAGGTCATCCTAGATACATGTAATCGACACGTGCAAGTAACCTAGCACAAGAGAAGCCATCAGCACTGCTGATATTGACTAATTTCATGTGCTAACTGTTAACCTAAGGTAGAACAGCAGCGCTTCTGCGGGTTTGTTTTCTTTGCCATTGATCTGACAAACTTGCGCATCAGATGAAATTAATGTTTAACTTTTTCTTTTCTTTTCGTTTTCCTATTGCATAATACAGAAAAATAAGATGAATAATTTTAGATCATTAACTCTTCTTAGTAAAGCCCCCCCCCGCCCTCTCTCTCTCTCTCTCATAAAATATGGAATCCAAATCACTACTGCACAAGTTATCGTAAACTGAAATGTGGAAACGTTTGCAAGCGGTAAGAAAAGTAATACTGTACTAGACATTATAGCGTAATAGAGGGGGAAAAAAAGAAACAAATTTTCCCGTCGGTGGTTGGAAACTCACGACCTTGTGCTCAAATATCAAATATGTGTGTGTAACACACACTCTTATCCATTTGGCCAAAGTAACTGTAGCTGTAAAGCAATATACCATATACAGAAACATGCCAAAACTATTCAAAGAAATTAGTTTATTTCTTGTCTCAATAAGCAACCGCTCCAAAGTCACAAAGATAAAGCTGCATACATTAATATCTGCGTACAAATAATTATAAGAAATAGATCAATATTACGATTGGGTTACTGACATATCATTTCCATATGATTTACTATTTTTCTATGATGATAAAAAAAATCTTTTTTATACTTTCCTCTTACAAAAATGAGCAAATATTAGGAAACATGCTGAGCCCAAAATGTCATATTTTTGTAAAAGTAAAATCTCTGAACATCCGAGATTTGACAATTTTCCACATTATTATTCATTTAAGCAGTAGGTTGAGTTCAGCTTAATTACGAACAAATATCAGACTTCCGTTGTTAATGGCGGGACAATAATTGGGGTTGTTAAGTACAACGCGCCAAGTCAGATTTTATTTGTGGACGCCTCTTAGCCCTTCCCAGCATATCCGGCTGGTTAGCACTGTAGAGGCGACCTCGCATTATATCATTTATGAAAGAAAAAAAAAAAAAAATTATATCATTTATTTTATTGTTAATTTTGTTTGCGATTCTTCTAGATTTCCTAAAGTTTCAAATTTTCTCGTGTTCAGGGTTTCTGGGTCCGTACTCTCCTCCCAGCAGGTATTTCCTGTTGGGCTGATTTCCTTTCCTTTCCACCCTGAGGCAGTTTCTAATCTTGAGTGACCTCCGCCCTGAGGTCTTTTTCCAGTTTGTAAATTTTTGTAGAAATTTTTTGTTCTCTTTAAGTGTATATGTTTTAAAGTTTATATTTATTTTGGGCTTCTTTTTTGATCAAATTTTCAGAGTTGTATTCTGATTTTCATTTATATAGGTGTGTGCATGTGTGGTGGCTTACCTGTCACCTTTTTCTTTTCTCTCTCTCTCTTTGTTAGTATACTTTTAGTTTTTATGTTATTATAGTATAGCATTGTTTTTATTATAGAAATCCAGCCTGAGGAAGGAGCATGCCCTCAGGCAGGAGTCTTTTGCTATTTTTCTGATATATTGTTAAGTTATAGTTATAGAGTCATATTAAATTACATTAGATTAGGTTTAGAATTCTTATTTGAGTAAGGCAGGTTAGTTGTAATATATTTAAATTGGATTTGGTTTGGAGATATTAATTGATAAAGTATATTAAAGATTTTGTTTATATTGTTATTTTATTAGGTTCATTACGGTTATTTTATATTTATGATCAGTTTTGTTACGATTGTTATTATTTTTTTTTATTTTTTTTTTTTATTTTTTTTTTTTCCCCTTTCCTGAGGCACTGGGCTATCCTCAGGTAGGAAAAATTGTATTATATAATTTGATTTGGTTTTAATAAATTATTTGATAAGGTATATTAAGATTTCGTTGCTATTATATTATATTAATTTTGGTTATTTTGTATTGTATTTTCCCAAAAGGAAACCAGCCTGAGGCTAGGGCAGCATGCCATCAGGTAGGAGTCTTTTGGTAGGTTAGTTGTAATATATTCAGAATGAATTTGGTTTAAAGGATAAAGTATATTAAAGATTTTGTTTATGTTTCAATATATTGTTATTTTATTTAGTTCATTACGGTTATTTTATATTTATGATTAGTTTTGTTATGGTTAGTTGCATGTAAGTTATAATATAAGAATTGTGTTCATTTTTGATAATATTTGCATATTTGCACTTTTTTTTTTTTTCTTTTTTTTTTTCTGTTTTTTTTTGTGCTTATATATATTTAGTACAGGTATATTATTACAAATAAATGTCTAAGTTATTTTTTCCTCGTCTGAATTCCTTGTAGGGGGGAGATGTTCTTTCTCTTCCCCTGATTCTGTTGGCTGTCTTCTTCATCCGAATTATAAGTTAGGCGGTAATAGTCCTTCTCTTTGTTTACCCTTTGTTTCTGTTGGTTTGCACTAGGTGGCTCCCTCTGAGGCAATTCCAGGGGGGTCACCGTTGGTGTTTTCTTGATTGTTGTTGTTGTTGTTTTTGTATTTGCCATAGTTGGCTGATCGGTTGGTGGCTTTACTGGTGGCGCTTCTAGCACCACTTGTTGTTTGGTTTTGTTGTTCTTGTTTATTTTATCTGTTGTTGGGACTGGCCCTTCTTGTGTTGCATTCTCTCGTTGTTTGTTTGGCGCCTCTTGTTGAGGTGTCGCCATTTTTCCCATCTCTGTTTGGGTCATCTGTTTTTGTGTCGTTTGGTATTTGGATACACACTGTTGTTCTTTTAGAAAAGCCATTTCGTATCTGATTGGCGTGTATGCTTGGTCCATAGTTTCTGGTATCTGGATTTCCTTTTCTTTGGTTATTTCCTTTGTTGCGGTGCACGTTTTTGGGGCGTGGCCCGTATTCCCGCACTTTGGGCATTTTCGATGGAAGATACATCCTCTATACCACAACCTCACCATGAAGCTGTGGATATAGAAGAAGGGTGGTATTTTCATTTCATTCCCTTTTGGGACTTGGAAGATTCTTCCTCCTGTTTGAATATTTGGGTATGGGCTGTATGTCTCCATTCTGAAAGTTGTTAATTCTACGCTGTATTTCTGTTTGAAACGTTCAGCTGTCACTTCAATTGGTATTTCTAACGGTATGCCAGTTATAATAATGTCTACTTGTTTGTTCTCTATGTGTCTTTCTATCGAGATGGTATTTTTACTGTAGCGTATTGGACTCCAATTTGTAGGATACTTTTGCGTAGGAGCGGTTTCTCTCCATTTGGGTGTAGTGCTACAATTCCTTCTCCTTCCCATGTAAGCGCTTGTATGTCATTCAAATTTATTCCATTTTGCTGTAGCGCCCTAAATATTTTCTCACTGTTTGGTCTATGTTCTTTTGGATAGTGCGACACATCTATCGCTTGAACGCCTGGCCTCCTTGCTGCCACTAGCGTTCCGCCTTGCTGCGTGAATGTTGTTGTTGTATTGAAATATTGTTGAAGCACGGGCATTTTGTGCTTTTGTTCTGCGTTGTATCAGTTCTTTATCAGATAGCAATTTCACTTATGGCATGTATATATAGTCACAGAATAGTCACAGTAGACCAATAAAGGTCAAACAATTCATATATATCCGTGAAACACGATAATGTTCAAGAGATTTGGTTTTAGAATGTTCACATATGATAAATGATAAATATATTCAAATGTTCATTTTTTTTTAAAAAGTATTATGATTCATTTAAAATGATTCCATGGGTGATACTTGCAAGAAGAAATGGCTCCATCCTGGTCAGCTGCTTCCGTGGAGCCTTCCCTCCTGTAGATTTGCGCGCTGTCAAGATAAGGTCAAAGTCTCAGCGTCAGATTATGCGCCAAGTCAGATGGCTTCATATGATAAAAAACACGCCTTTCCCAAACTGAAACCGGCATTTCTGTTGCATTCGCATAATATACTTGTCTAATAATGCTCTTCAGCAGGTTTGTTTTCTTTGCCATTATGTTGACAATAAACAATGTACTCGGGGTTATGTCAACATTTCGGTAATAAGCCGAGTTCAGATTAATTACTAACAATTATCAAACTTCCGTTGTAAATGGCGGGACCAGACCATAATTGCGGCTGTAAAGTACAACGCGCCAAATCAGATTACTTCGTGTCATAAAAATCATTCCCAAGCTGAAACTTACATTATCCTTTGATGCAAACCCTTGTTAATATTTTACAACAGTGTTCACAATGGTCACTGCCTTGATTTCTGTAGAACATCCGCTGAAGTCAAGTCTTTATTAGGGAGAGACAATTGAATTTTCCAACCTTGTGTGTGTGTGTGGGGGGGTAAATGCATGAAAACAATTGTCTTTCTTTTATTTTTGTAGCAGACGTTAATCCGTTCCATATTTCACTTAAAATAAATAATTACTGTGATGAAAGAACAAAAAATATCCCGGTCGAAAAAAACAAAACAACATATTAATCCTGTATATTAAGTGGTCAGTCCCTTACAGTATACATGCAGTCATAATATTCAGCCTCGTGACTCTGCTATTACTGCTAAAAGACTAAGCACGCGGTTTGCATTTCAGTGTAAATTCAGTGTTTTAGGTTTGTTGTTGTTGGGGGGGGGGGGGGTAAGCAGAAGCGGATGTCAATTTGGATTTTAATTGTCAATATCTCAGAGAATTACTTTCCTTTGGAACAAAATGATAAATTTATTCTGCTTGAGAGGCCCAGCAATGTGTGCTTCTCATCAAGTCAGTACATAAGTTTGTTCATATTTCTTCGAAATAAATTAAAATCATAAACTTATTGCAAAAGAAGTCTATCAACCTTTTATAAACAGTAATGTGTACTGAATATACAAGACTTTTGAAATTATTTTTTTATTGTCCAAACATGATCGAAATAAAAACGACTGATTCTTCAGATGGTATCCGGTTGTAAATCACTCTTGACGTCTCAGTCTTTCCATAGATGGTCTTCATTCATTGGCTGTTCAGATGTCAATCAGTAATGTCGACTAGCCCCTCCATGGTGGAGTTTACATCGGCATAACTGCCGAAACGCGGTGGTGATTTGTAGGTATTTATGCCAATTTATGCCTCCACCGCGGAGTGCTATCGCGGAGCTAAAGTGGAGGGGATTAAGAACCCCACCGCGATGCGCGGAGTTACGAAAAATCACGTGAGCTGTACTGTAGATATATAGATATGCAGATTGTCATTATCCAGAATGGATTCAATGGGATTTTTTAAAAAGTTTCCCCCAAACCAAAAACCAACATGGTAAAATGTCTGCATTGGAAGTGATACATTAATTATAATCATATTTCATATATAAATACAAGAAGCTGTTTTAAAATAATTACATCATTTGTTTAATTGTGACAATTTTTAATACAATTTTATGCTAATTTGTATGGCTATGTTTGAATTGTATATCTTACTTTAGTCAAAATATTGAATGCAATAAAGAAAATGTTGCGTGTATACGAGTTGTTTATTTTTGTATTTTTATTACCTTGGATTGTTTTTTTTTTTAAATTAAATTTAGAATATTCATACTTCATTAGAGTTGATTTTGTTCAAATTTTTAAACTTGAACATTTACTTGTAATTTGGTGTAAAGTTGACAAAAAATTGGTTTTCGTTTTGTATTCTCTGATGGTCTGGCAACAACTGCATGGTTGATTGGCACAGGTTGTTTCTCTTGGAGAAATTTAATAAAATACATGTACTGTAGGTTGAGGGGTTTTGAAACCATTTCCACCCTATACATTAAGTTTCTAGAATGGCCATAATTCTATTCAATATCTATACTTGCAAAAACGGATTTTGACATCATTTATTTTAAAAATTTTAACTGAATTTTTATAATGAAAATTTGATTATGGAGGTTTTTTAAATATTTTATCTTTATGAAGAGGTTGAAACTGTAACAAAATATTATTTTTTTGGTCTTCATTGGACCTGAGACTAGAAATAACAGTATGCTATGTCCTACCATTTATTGCAATTTTGTCATCTGACTTCAAATAAAACTTATCTCTCACAAATTACTGAATTTATAATACCTGCAAAATATTATGACATCAACAAAGTAAAATAAAACATGTCACACTAATTAGCAAACAAAGGTAAAAGTGGAGCTGAAATAATTTAAATTTACTGGCTTATCAATTATAAAATGCTTTTCTCTGCCCAACTGAGGATACATGTTAATGCGGCCTAAAGAATGTGAAACACTCTCTTTGATCTCTCAGGAAACTTTGTATAAATTGTTTATTTATTTATTTATTTATTGTAACTTTAATGTTTTTCCTAAACATAATTAAATTATTAATTGATAATAAAAAATTTTTTTTATCATAGATCAGAAGAAGTACTTGGTTTTTTATTCTTACATGACATTAGAAACATTAGATTAAAGGGTATTAAAGATGACAAAATCAAATGTATTATATTTAGGACGCAAGGCAGATGTTAAGTAGAGAGTCGTTGATTACTCTAATCCATTTTAAGCAGAAAAGATAACGAAAATAAAAGAATAATTATTGCATAAATTTCCCTTCTTCTCATGTTGTGTACGTCTGTTGTTGTTGTTGTAAGCATCATTATTATTATTATTATTATTATTATTATTTGCTACCAGGGGACACAAATTGTCAGTTCTTTTCATACTGAATAATAACTTACATTGCAATAATATTTGTTTTCTTTAAGAGAGAGAGGGAGAGAGAGAGAGACCTATCACATTCTGCTGGCATTCTATAAAGGAGTATGTCACAGGTTTTACTTTGAAATAAAAATAAAAAAACCAATAATAAAATCACATAATATGTTAAAATGCAATTTTTGGGTGACTGAGAGTCTTATGACTAGGGGTAATGTAACAAAAGAAAAGACTCAAACAAGCTTTCAAGATTTAAAACACAAATATTTAATTTCCTAAAATATTAAAATATTTCAACAAACAATTAAAGTGAAGGAATTAAAAATAACTTACACTATAGAATATCCTTAAAAGTCCTAAATTGTTTTAAAGTTCACTGTTCCGGAAGTTAATCCAAATATTATGAATGTATGTTCCGAATGCAGTAACCCTCACTGTGCTAATGTGTTGATAAGAATAAGTTATATCCAAATAATTCTTGTGGAGATGGAATCTCACAAGTTCTAGAAATGTTTCTGATAATTCCACGGAGCTGTATAATTATTCAGGTTGAAGACAGTAATGAATCCTAAGTGCATTGTATTAATCACAAAAGTGAAATATCCCACACACAAAATGAACCAAATTCGTTACGACCTCTATCCAAATGTAACTATGAAGAATGAAGAATACTGCTATTAATTCTACAATATAGTCTCCCACTGCGCATAAACAATATAAAAACCCATTACATCTGAAACAAACTGGGTATTTCGAAATATTGCAACCCTCTCCAAACCAATCAGAAATTAGGTTATGCATGACATTTCTAAAGTACTAGAGTACCAATGTTTTAAACAGTAAATAACGTATTGACACTGAAGAATCATAGAATCTAGGTCAAAAGTTCAACCTCACGAGCTAACACGTGATGTACTGATGCTACAAGCAACAAATTCCAAGTCCAATGTACTCAGTGAAATATTGATCGAGCCTATCGTATGTATACTCATAAGACGACAGCTGTTTAGACTAAGAACAGAGATCAAAACTAATAAACTATACCATTATTAAAGAAAAAGATATATAATTCCATAACAAGAGCTAATTCGGTAACAGATAGTAATAGCAGTTATTTCCCTCACTGGCATCTTGAGACTGGCTAACTGAAAAATTAATACGTACGTACAGTTTGTAGTAATACAGACAAAAAACTACTGTTATAGTCTCATTTTCAACAAGCTTGAGGTAAGCGCATGGTTTTGAGCCTTTTATAGTCTTTTTATCTCATACTTTTAATATGTAGTGGTTTTTAGAACTCGCAGTAGATGAGCCTACTGTTTAAAAGCCATGAATGCAGTTTTCATCATTTGGGTAAAGGCTTACTGGATGGTGGGAAAAGTACTTGTGTTATTGCAGCAGAAATGGAAGTCACCTTTTTTCATTATGATCAGGGGTCATTCAATATTCAAAACATGTCTGTAAAGGCAGGTGAAGTTTCAGTTCATGGGTCACAAAGAATAGCCATATACTGCTTCTTTTTGATTTTCTGTTCATCACAGGCTTCTCACATTAACTGACTGTCTTTTGATCTTGGCGAGATGAGTACCTGACTAATCCAGATATTGTTTTTATAGCATGAACAAACTAAGATCAGTGTATATTTTAAAGCCTGTGATGATTTGATTTCTAGGATGGATTAAAGTGAGCAGGACACAGTAATCTTGTGTGGAACATAAATTTGAGAGAGAACAATGTTTACCCATAATTCTGATTTTGTTGTACAGTGGACACATAGAACAATCTCGATAATGTAATAATAATAATAATAATAATAATAATAATAATAATAATGACAACGATATTCTGTGCATGGTATTTGTTAAAAAATCAATTTTAACAGGTGAACCTGTGTACAGCGGTCACTTGTGTGCAATGACCAGTTTTGCCTGTTTCCATTAGTGGCCGCTATTTACAGGTTTGACTATACATACATACATACATACATACATACATACATACATACATACATACATACATACATACATATACTTTTTATACTTATTTTAACTTTTAACTAGATCTATGAAGCCATTGGATATATTGAGTTTGGAAGAAGGGAAATAGTGGACATTCTAGTGTCTACTGGAATACTATTCCAAAACAAAGTTTCTGGAAAACTTCTTTTGAATAATTTCTTATTTGATTTGGGAATTTTATACTGTTTGGCAGATATGTATCTCAATGGGGGGGGGGGGTTTACCAGGCTGCCTATACTTGAATACCGGTAGTGACTGTTAAAATAAGGGAGCACTTTTGTCAAATGGATTTGGTCTTTAGTAAGTAATAGTTTTAACTTATCAGCTAAATTTTCCCTGTCTTCTGTTTGGCCTGATATTAGCCTGAATTTTCTTTTCTGAAGACGTGCTAGCTTTGCTATGTTTTTATCATTTGAATTACCACATACTGTCTTACAGTATTTACCAAGATATTAAGCTGATTGACAAGGGCCTTAACTCTGTCCAAAACGGTGCAGAGGAGAAGAAAAAACACATAAAAGGACATCTAGATAACTGAGACAATGTTCAAATTCCATCAGAATATGTTCTGAGTTCTTGAGTTATGCCAACTGCAAGCAACACTGCAAACTTACATGTGAAAATAAAAATATTATCTACAAGTGGCATAACTCTGTTCAAAGTGAAGTGTTCAAGACTAAATTCATAAAAGGCGCACACAAGTGTATGAGCAAATATTCATGCCAAACTGCATCAGAACGTGTTGAATGGTTTTTGAGCTATGCTCAGGTTACAGCAACATGCTATGTGAAAATATGAAGTTAACTGACAAGGGCCATAGCTCTTTTCAATGTGAGTTAACAAGACAATAACCCATAAAAGGCACCTCTACGTCTGAAACAATGTTCATAACAAACTAAATCAGAATATGTTGAATGGTTTCTGACCTGTACTTCACATAATTACATGGATCTGCAGTAGTGGAGCTTTAAATTTATGGAAAAAGGCCACTACAACTGGACATGAAAAGATGAAATCTTTAAAAGGCACATCTAGGTGTAATGGGCAATTCACCAAACAATATAAAATTATGTGTAATGATTGTTGGGTTTTGGTAGATTTGAAGAAGTGTGAATGGATAAGACTGACTGGCAGACACACAGATAGGAAAAAGATGATTACTATAGGGCTCACACATCTCAATGCAGGGCTCTAATAACTTCAGAAAAAGCAAGAAAAGACAAAACATGTACAATACCTACCACACATGGAAAGTTATTCATTGAATCAGATGTCATTTTAGGGTATCCATATTTTATAACAGGGACAGTAGATGCAGACTATACAATTTACCAGTTATTCAAGCTGAATAGATTGAATCAGCTGTTAAGAAAGTAGCATGGACTATCTATATGCACATTAAAAGGGCAGATGTCTACAGATATATATGAATAACACTTTCTAAAGGCAAGTAAAAGAGACCCACACCTCAGAGCACATAATGAAGACCCACAAGTCTTTTCTATTCAGGATTTACCATTTATGAATGAGTAATGACAGAAAAAGGCAGTACTTTATGTGCCGAAGATTGCACAGTTAGTGTGTCCATTGCAAATACTGTAATTTCTATCATATTTTAAATAACCTGTTGCACGTGTCATTTATTCTATGTTGCTATGACAATAAAGTTGCTGAACAATGTAATTATGATGGAAAAATTAGTTTCTTGAATCTTGATTCTTCCCCATGGACTTAGAAATTGTCAAACTATTTTCTACAAAGGCAGGACTTTTTATTCATGAGGTTGATATCATAGACCATTGTAAACAAAACATTATAACTTTTAAATTCATATAAATGGTACAAAACTTTAACCAGGTCAATTACCCATTGATATACACCAGACTACAAAACATAATTTGATCAAGCTTTGTCATTCTTCTCCTTCTTGTTCTTCTTACAATTATTTATTATTTACTTATTGCTTGATTGCTAATGTTATCACAATTATTATGAACATAAACTCACCTTGCACCGACAGCCTTGGTTTTAAGGAATAAACTGTTCTATTAGGATCAGTGTTATAAGCTTGGCAGTAGATTATCTCCTTGTGGTCTGTGTTATTTGGGGTGAAGTTCAGACCTTGACCACTGCCTCTCTTCTGTGATCCAATGTACCAACCTATAGTGGGGTTAGGTCGACTAAATCCTGTCATGCAGGTCAAAGCTACTGGTTCCGCCAAGTTGACAGTCAGTGTATCAGTGATGTTCTGATTGTTCTGTTGTAGAACTGCCTCTGTAACTCTCACTGTAAAGATATACATGAAGAAGATTAGCAACATGTCTGTATCCACCAACCCTTTCAATAAGAAGCATGATATAAATTGGAATGAACTCTTGCAGGAATTGATATGACCATATGCATCCAGTTGATGAAAAAAAAATAAATAAATCAAGTATGACACAGATGGCACATGTCATCCTCAACTTGTGACATTTACCTTGCAGGTGTTTAAATCTAGTATTCAGCCTGATAGGGTCATTGGCCTATCAAGATTTCCACAAGGGGCAACAAAAAAGTTTGACATTGGCCACTACTTTTTCATCACAACTCAGTACGTAGTTACATGAAGATGAGACAATAAAAATACCCCAAAATTATGCTTAAAATATTAATTATTTCTTGAATAGCTAAATACAGTATTATTTTGTACACAGAGTAAGAATGAACTTAAATTATTTGTATAATCCAAACAGAAGATCTTATTGATGACAATGCAATGAATTACAATTCATGCTGATTGTTCCAAAATTAATAACTTATCACTGACAGGTTTCAGATACTGAAATATTGGTAAATTTGTCACACTTGTTCCTTGTTTGTAACAATTGTTACGCTATTTGAAAATATTGGGTACAGTTTAACATCTAATCTCAGTAATTCAACTATTCAAGATGAATCCTTTATAACCAGTAGGCTGTAGTCATACCACTCTGGGTAGCTTTAACTTTTTCTGACATAATCCTATTCATCACAAAACCAAACTCACTTTACATGGCAACTTTGATAATTATAATCAGCACATGCTGTATGTCTTTCTACTGTATTAGTATAGAAGTTATTAGTACCTTAAATCAAAGAATTATTCTTATCTTGCTTAATATGCTGAGTGCATGTAATGATGATGTTTCTTTCTTGATCAAAAGCCAGCCAGTAGGATGTGTGTTTTCTTAACCATTAATGTTGGAATATTTTATTAAAAGATTTTAACTGACCATGACATTCAGCAGATTCAACACTGATCAGTTCATTATCAAAGTCAGGAATGTCTTCTGTTTTACCACTATTTTCATATTCAGGCAAAATTGTTAGATAATCTTACTGACTTCTGGCCAAGAAAATCAGCTATGCGAGTTAGCCTTCTGTTCATTTTATGGAAAGTTATTTATTGATGGAAAGTTATTTATTGATGTCATTTTAGGGTATCCACATTTCTAACAGGAACTAAGTCATAAACTATGACAGGGACAGTAGATGCAGACTATACAATTTACCAGTTATTCAAGCTGAATAGATTGAATCAGCTGTTAAGAAAGTAGCTTGGACTATCTATATGTACATTAAAAGGGCAGATGTCTACAGATACATATGAATAAAACTTTCTAAAGACAAATATGAGACCCACACTAGTGGTGAAATGATACACCTCTGCCGCGTGTAGATACGATTCACGATACACACCCTATGATAAGATACATTATCAATACACATATCAACTTGATGGTCTTTCATCTTTAGAAGGTCTTTCAGTGGTAGGGTGGTGCCGTATTATGTGTTGACATATTGGTTGCATTTCTAGCATGTAGATTACAGACATGCATAGACTTATCATCTGTTCATATGCCATTCTCATCCCTGACAAGATTTAAACAAATACTTCAAACAGACTACCTGTTAGGTGTCAGTGATTTTTATTCAACTTTGTAGGTCATTTCAGGCTGCTCCATTTGATTAGGTGCAGGACTCGTCTTGGTCGCTACACCATTTGCTTTGCATTGCATTAATGTTTTTAAAAATCTTATTACCAATTTCAGGTCTTCACTTAAATTTGGAAGGCATTACGGTGTTATTTTCAAAACTGAAGAAATAATGTAATTTCCTTGTACAAGGAAAATCTTATCTAGAACAAGCCCAAGTGTGGGAGCGGAGATGACTAACAACAAAATCCTTCACATTGTGCTTCCAACAGATGCAAAACAACTGCCTCAGCCACAGACACTCATTTCTGTCAATGAGAAAGGGAATTATTGACAACACCAACTCCTCTTTCACAAATTAACAAGGTGACTATAACTCATGTGGTTTGGAATCTGCACCCTTGCTGCTTCTGTGCTCATTTTTTTTATCTCATCAGCATGTTCAGTCGCTGATTACATATATTAGGAGCCATTCCAAACTTGTTCCCCATTTATGATTTAAGTACATTACAGATCATTTAATAGCCACTTTTTCGTGAAGTTTCTCTGTTGCTTTGTATCAATTTGGATTTAGTTTGGATACCAATACTTTTGGAGTGTCACGCAGTGAATAAGCTAGTCAGTTCTGATTTGTGGTTATTGTTTTACTCTGGACTTGAACAAACAATAACAACCAATCAGAACTGAATGTAACATATTTCATTGTGTGACACACAGGAAGTGTAGCCCTCAAATTCGATCCAAGTAGACAAGATGCGAAGCTACAGAGAAACTTCAGATAAATGTGGTTATTAAATGATCAGTAAATGATCAGTAAAGTACTTAAATCAGATGGGGAACAAATCTGGAATGTCTTTTTTTACATTGATATATGTTATCAGTGACTGATCATGCTGACGGGATAAAATAATCAGCATGGAATTGGCGGGGGGGGGGGGGAGCAGATTTCAAACCATGTGAATTAGTCACTTTGTGTTTGTTAATTTGCAGAAGGCGAGTGGCTGTTGTCAATAGTTTTGTTTTTACTAACAGAAATAAATGCATGTGCCTGCTACAGGTGTCGCAGATGAATTCTCAATTTAAAGAATAAAAAGGTAAACGACTAATAATTATTCAGAACTGCTGAAGATTAAAGTAACTTGTATCGGGTCAGTATATTTTTGTATCGATTCTTCACCTCTTGTATTGATATGGATATCGATATGGAAAAGTATCGATACATCAATATATCAATTAATCGTTTCACCCCTAACCCACACCTCAAAGAACATAATGAAGATCCACATCTTTTCTATGCACGATTTACCATTTTATGAATGAGTAATGACAGAAAAAAGCAGTACTTTACACTTGAAAGTTGGCATACTCGTGCAAGTCCAGTGCAAATACTGTAATTTCCGTCATATTTTAAATATCCCATTGCACGTGTCATTTACTCTATGTTGATATGGCAATAAATTTGCTGAACAACGTAATTATGATAGAAATATTTGTTCTTTGAATCTTGATTGTTCACAAGGAGTTAGAAATTGTTAAACCATTTTCTACAAATGCAGGATTTATTTATTGATGAGGTTGATGGCACTGACCATCGCTGTGGTGCTGTTTAGCCCTTCAAAAAGCATAACTTTTAAATTCATATAAACAGTACAAAACTTTAACCAGGTCAATTACCCATCCTTACAGATCAGTCTACAAATCTTAATTTTATTAATCTTTGCCATTCTTCTCCTTCTTCTTCTTCTTATAATTATTTATTATTTAGTTATTGCTTGATTGCTAATTGTCGTTGTTGTTGTTGTTGTTATGGGTTTAACACCATTTTTTTTGATAGGCTGTACATGGCGGCCAGTATATTTGGTGGAGGAAGAACCCAGGAGAACCCCGGGAAGAACCACTGACCCATTGGAAGATACTGACAAGCTTTCTCACATACCTACATTGGTGCTTGATTGCTAATCTTATCAAAGTTATTATAAACATCTGAACTCACCTTGCACTGACAGCCTTGGTTTTAAGGAAAAAACTATTCTAATAGGATCAGTGTTATAAGCTTGGCAGTAGATTATCTCATTGTGGTCTGCATTACTTGAGGTGAAGTTCAGATCTGGTCCACTGCCTCTCTTCTGTGATCCAATGTACCAATCTATACTGGGGTCAGGTCGACTAAATCCTGTTATGCAGGTCAAGGCCACTGGTTCCCCCAAGTTGACAGTCAGTATATCAGTGATGTTCTTCTTGTTCTGTTGTAAAACTGCCTCTGTAACTCTCACTATGGTATATAAAAAAAATGTCTTATTTCTACAGCTGGTAAAGAAGAATTGCACATTTCAATATTAGTATACTATAAATAAGGATATTGTTATCAACTGCAATCTGCAAGAAAGCTTTTACACAGAAAATGCAAAAGATAATACGTATACAGTTACCAGTCTTTGGGATATAAATCTGAATTAGTAATCATCATTCACAAATTTCCCCAAATGTTAAGTTTTCAAAAACTTGCTGGTAACTGACCCCAGCAAGGCCAGCTCAGCAGAACCAGACCACATTCCCCAATCCAGACCAGAACTGTTAACATTTTAGATTAATAGGTGCCAGCTGCAGAAGCTTTGGCAAGCAAAGTTAATCTGAGTAGTAACAGATAAATGCATACAAGTAACAGAACCAGGACATCAAACCAGTAAATTTACAATTTTGATCAGTAGATTCGCTTCTAAACTAGTAGATTTTTTATTGACATAAATTGTACGTGTTTTAAGGGGATTGAAAAGAAATGTGGATTTTTTTTTACATAAGATGTATTCTTTTCATACTATAATAAAACAGCAACTATTGAACATGAATCTGATTCTAATGGAAAATGTTACAATAATAATGAATGAATATCACTCAGTATATTGTCAATTAAATGAAAAAGGACAAGTTCACTGCAAAGGTTTTTTACATAAAATCCACAAGCATTTTTAATTTTCTTCACAAGATACTGACTGGTGATCACTAATGACATTCATTGTGATTATCAAGTTTTACACTTAACAGGCTGTCAATAGTTTTCTGGTCCAGATTTCCCTTGAATCACTTGTATGCTGTGAAGAATGGAGAATGTACTCTGTGTATCAGCATTAGAAGTGTCTATGACAAAACAACCACGCTCAGTCTGCAAAGAAGTTCAAATTTCAGTTTTCCTGTGGCTGGTTTTCTAAGGCTGCTGAATGCTTTCCAATACATGTCCAATCTATGTTCACCCAGAGGAAGAAGTTTCTGAGTTGGACTTTGATTTATTGCTGAGTCTAATAATTCTTAGCGGGTAGTTTTAGCACTGGAAGAAAGTGCATGTTTTGGCATTTTGACATGAACAAAAAAATATATGAGCTACCCTAAAATATTCCTCTAGAAACATCTTGCACAACACAATAACAATTAAACAATGCAAAAACTCAAAATACTAACTCATGTTTCTGCCAAAATCATATTTTGGTCGGTCCCTCCTTTTTATCTCACCTCTGCTAACAGTCAGCCGATTTTTTTTCAAAGACTCAAAAGCCATCATGGACCAACTTGGATCCCTTTATTACTTATAACACCTCATAAAACATTTCGTATTTGGCCTTAGACTCTCCAGATTACAAGAATAAGTTGTGTACACATGTTAGCCTTGTAAGCCATTTACTCAGTCACACATCATTGCACCAATATAACATTTTTGGTCCTGTAGACTTGTTCCCACTGTTTCTGTAATGTGTGGATAGAACATGTACAAATTCTTTTTTTTTAAATAATTTTTTTCAAAATCTTTTTTTTTTAAAAGTAGATTTCAACTATAAAACAGTATGTGTGGTAGTCAGCCTTTAAAACTATTTTGTCCTACTGCGGTAGAATCACATGTATGTAAATGCTTGCTTTTCTAGCTGTGGGAGAAAGTAATTGTATACTTTTGCAAAGGTACCATCATACTGGACAAGCCCCAAGCAGCAAGTCAGGTGACATAGGACAACAGCAAAGCTGTACAATTATTTCTCCATACAACTATAAACTATGGATATATCTAATTTAATCCACACATTTACTTAATTTTATTTTTAAATGTTAAAAATGCATTTTTTGCAATGCTAGAAGAACATTAACATTTTGAATTATAGATCATTCCTTATTGTACATCATTCCTTACTTCCCCTGAAAGACAATAGACAATTTTTGTGCAAGCTTGCCACAAGGTTCCAAAATACCAGTTTGTACGGTAACACTTTGCGCAAGGTTGCTGCTTGCTTGCATGATGAGGTTGCAATTTCGGTTTGGGATTTTCACTTACATCATTGCTTCAAATGTATTGGTTCATACAATCACATGACCAAGCTAGTATTTATGACAAAAAACGGCTTTAAAGTTAAAAGAAAAAGTTGCAGAAGTTATCTGAATGTCGTCTCCAAAGGACACAGCACACGTTCTCTAAGATGACATGGAAACGTAAACAGTAATAAATATAATTGACTGAGACTCATCAATCTTGTGGAATGTCTGGAAATCTTGTAAGACCTGCCTGGAGATTCTACTGTGGATCCATGGATGAAGAGAAAAATGGATGGAGAAGAAAAAACCAGTGCTCTGGAGATTTAATTAAGATAATGATGTTGGCAGCTTTATGTTCTCCAGGCCATAATAGAAACGAAAATGGTCATGGATATATCAGATCAAGTTTCATCAATCTTGTGGAATGTATGGAAAATCACTTGTAGGACCAGTGTAGTGATTCTGCGTTAGACGGATAGAAAAACTGACATATAGAGAAAAACACCAATGCTCTAGAAATTTAATTAAACATATTAGTAAATGACATTGAAATATGTAAACTAATCTTTGCAATATAAACTTTTTTTTCCTAATGGTATTTTACAATACTGTAATTTGGTGTGTACAACATGTACCGATATATAACGCCCAGATTTTCGACCAAGAATGAGGGAAGAAACTTAGTTCTGTCATATAACGTGCATGTGATATAATACATTTTAAAATCATGATAATTTCACTTTGTAGTGTGCCAATAGTCGGCCATTCTGGATAGTGCACTTATGGTCATTTGTTACATGACATTTGAATTGTTTACAATAAACCAGTGCTTCACTGTTTCTCCACTTTTTCCTGTCAGTATGTGGCACCCGATCATGATAAATAGTTTCTTTTTTAAAGATCAAGAACGAAAAAAGTGGTAATATTGAAAGTTTATCTTTCTGAAGTTTTGGTTGACCCTTAAAAGGGCAGTTTTAAGGTTTGCTTTCTTGATGGAGTTCAGTCTGTTGCATCAAAAATCCCTCTTCATTGTCAACACTCTCGAAAAGTCGCTATCTGTCCCCATCTGTCATTCTTCTCCACTCCTTAACAGAAGGCTCTCCTACAATGAGCTTCCTCCCAGCGGCTCTTTTACCATGTGATTATACAATTTATATTTAGGATATTTTATATTTTAATATCCACAATATTTATATCCATATAAACTTTGATTAGTTTAAATCCTAAGAAAGATCATTTAGAATGCTGTGTTGTTTTTGGTACAAGTAAAATAACATCTCCATTCCTACCAAAGAAGATTACCATTTGTCAGTAAGTGATTGTATGCTTCCTGTAGTTAGGCAGCTTTTTCTCTGATCTTTGCTCAGGCTAAGCATAGTTGTTACTAAAAATTCAAAGACCTGACACTTCTGTCAGCTAGTACAAACGCATCACTGATTAAGAAACTTACATACCGGTAAGTAAACACCTGGCATTACATATCGAAGTAAATTAACATCGTTAAATGAAACAAAGAAATATTTAAAATATATACCAGGCAGCACTGTTTTATGTCCCAAAAACTAATTCAAAATAAATATGTTAATGAGTCAACAGTGTTAATTGCATTAAGAGTTGGATCTAAGGAATAAAGGTGGGATATAATGTGGGCTCCATAGAGCATATGAATTAATCTTGGTACATGCACGGCAACTAAAGAACTTAAGTCTGGAGATGTGAACTGTTGTCAAGATGAATTCACACAAACTTTAGCTATTAATACTCTAATATCACCACTCAAATGGAACATGTATTAAGCTAATTGATTTGGGAAAAAAAAATGTGCCCTAAATGTTCCTCTGGTGAAAAAATTAGGACGGCTTGAATTCTAAATATTATATTTCAATTTAACCATGAATAAAGAAATTAGGCAATGAAGAAAAAATGTATTAGATCAAAAGTTATTGAATACTGAACATTAACGGGTACGGTAATCATATTTATTCCGCTGCAGTGAGGTACTTTGCACAGCGTGACAGAGTAGAACAACAAGTTACCAGTCATATGTATATGTATTTCTGGTCGAGTCACAGAGCAAAGACCTACACAGTGATGTGAAATAAAATGAGTTTATTAACACAAACAATCAAAGAAAAAGACTACTGAGGTTTGTAAGCAGTATTTAACTCTGTAATAAGGCTAGTAAACAATTTAGTTACAATGCAACAGATTTAATATTTCACGAGCAGTGAATGTGACATGAGTAAGCAGCTTGAATGCCTTGATCCTATCATCAGATCGACCTGAAAAAAACTTTTTGTTTGTTCTGCTGTAAAAAGTGCACCCCCTCTGGAAAATAAGAAATTAGGTAAAATAAGTGCTTGTTATACACACCAAAATATGGTAAAATTGCAATTTACAATTATATACGATTTTAATTTTGGGAAATAAATTTATCATATTCAAGTTTGCTCCTTTGTGATAAAACTATTATTTGTTAGGCTGAATAAAATGCAAAAACATCAAAGCATTTATGTGATTTTACAGATTATTTCTGCATAAATGTTATATTCTCTCTCTCTCTCTCTCTCTCTCTCTCTCTCTCTCTCTCTCTCTCTCTCTCTCTCTCTCTCTCACTCTCTCTCTCTCTCTCTCTCTCTCTCTCTCTGTAGGACTCTAAGGGATATAGTATAGATTCAATGAGTCCTCCAGAATGTCATAAGAGGCAACCATTTTGCCCTGGGATGCATCCCATGATGATATTCCATGTTGGGATGGGGATGGGCCAGTCTGCTGACCAATGGAATCAAGGGAAACTGAGTCAATATTTTTCAAACCACAGCTGTGATGTATTCTGAGGGCAACAGTTAAAATCCACGCAAAAACTACTTGTTTAATTCATCATCTAAGAAATATTTTAGATCAAGAGGTTACATTATGTCTCTTTTTATGAACCTTTTACATTATTTTTCTCTTTCAATGCTATGCCTGGATTATTTTGTAATGTGAAAATTTGCTCGTTACCAACAGCCAGATTCAACATGGCAGATTGTGATTCTTTTGTTCTATGGATATTCAAGACAACAGTTTTACTCATCAATGGAGGTCTATTCAATTCAAACTTCAAGGAGTAAACATATTTTTTACATCTCTAACATAGTTAATTATTCAAATTCATTGATTCTTAGTAAATAAAAAACTCATTTTTTAAAATATTTATATATTTTTTTTAAAAACAATTTGAACATCAGGATGTCAACAATTGGATTCAAACTGGAGGATCTTTGCTTTGTGTTTGATTACATTCAGCCCAATGGCAGGTTTAGTGTATAAGAAACCTTCAAAAGGCTGTGAACCCTATTATCAGACTGTCAATTATTATCTTATGGTAAAAAAATACTAGTGATGTCTTATGTAACAGTTTCAATCTCGATTATGCTTTCCTATCATACCCCACCAGAGATCACAGTCTCCTACCATTTGTTGTGAACTCTTACAACAAGTGTTACTTCTAAACATTGTATTGAAAAAGCTTGATCTACATTCTGTTTGAAATATTATAATATATCCTAAAGAAATAATGCTTTACCTTTAATTCTTACTACTGAAGACTCTATAAATCTATCGTGTTTTGATTCAAAATACCTCACTTGAAGGCAGCAGCTTCTCTGGATTCTCTCAAAGTGAAACTGACACTACTCACTCAAAACAAATGTCAGATGTTGATGATAAGTACAGTTTAAAGTACAACACAAACTCTATTAATGTTTGTACTATAAAGATTATATCTGAATGGCAGAACAAGCTGACCTCAAAATAAGGTCATGGCACTAATAACAAGCATAATGGCTTGATCTTCAAAATTCTGAATTCATCTGAAAATCTGCAATCCTACAAAGTGACAGTGACTCTTTATAGTTCCATAGGCACTTTACTTATTCAGGGGCCTAACTATAAAGAATGGACTGAAACTAATTTTCATATCCAAGCTGCAGAAATTTACTCTGAAACAAGTTACCATGGAAACAATCAGAATATTTTGCAGGCCAGTAGCACTCCAAACTAGTCTTTGTTAACCTCTAGTGGGGCTACTGTTCATTTAGCAGAGGATCATATACAACTCTCTCCTATTGGGAATTCTGATATGGTGATAAGTGTTGTTACACCAATTACCTCCAGGGAACTCACCTAAGAACTTCCTCCCTTCAGGAACCAGAAACTGAAGACCACAGTGGTCAGGAAATTTCAGCTGGCCGCAGCTTGCTAGAGAAAGCAACAATAATAAACTGCTCCCTAAGGCCATCACAAAAGCTGATATTCAGTCAGATAAAGTCTTTGAACTGCAGGGATCAATTAAAGGCAGTGAAAAAGACATTACAGCCCTAATGAGGGAAAACAAATTACTTCAACAAAAACTTTTATAAATGGCAGAAAAAGCCAATAAATTGTCAAAGGAATGTTTACAAACCAAACGAGTCAGCAAGAAATACACATGAAAAACTTGCAGAACAGCTTATCAGATTTCAAGACAAAAGGTATGAGACTTGAAAAGCAAATAAAATCATCAGATGCTACCTAAGTAAGTCTTCAAGCAGTTGCCTCATTCTGGAAGAGGACAACACAAAAATGAAGGAGAAAGTAAGACAATTAAATAAAGACAATGATTTACTCCTGCCAGAAATTACCTACTTAAGTATGGCTATGCTGCTTCAAATAGTTTTCATCTTGACATTTTAACAGCAGTGCAGACATTACATATATGAAAACAGAAATTGTTAATACTCTGAAAAAAGAATCACAAATGCATATCACTGAAATTAGCAGGTTAATGAACACAAAAGAAAACACCCAGAAAGAAAATAATAATTCCAAATCTACCCAGACAAATGAGAAAAAAATAAAGTCCCTCCAGCTACAGTGGAAAACTCTTTACCAGGAAATGTCACAAATAGCAGTAACAGCTTTGGATTCCATAATACACTGGATTCTACTAAAAACAGAGGTGAAAACATCAAAGAACAGGACAATTTTGGAAAAAACGTTCTCATAATTGGAAACTCCATTATTACATATGTTAATGAAAGAGGTCTGAAACCTTGGGCTCAAGTTAAGCATCTACCTTGAGCAGAAATTTGTCATATATTTGATGCCATGTGAAAAAGTGACCTTTCTCAATATGACACCATCATCATCAGTGTTGGTGGCAATGATGTTAATAACAATGTTCATATTGACCAGATTGAAAACAATCTTTATAATATTCTAAACAACATATTCTTAGACAATCCTAACTGCTCAGTCTTTCTATGCAGTGCATGTCCAAGAATTGACACAGACATTCATGAGTTGAATGCTCTAATTGAAGATCTATGTCATGAGTTGAATAACAAAATGATAGACATAGAGCACGCATTTGTGACAAAGTCTAGATTAGTTAAAATGATAGACATAGAGCACGCATTTGTGACAAAGTCTAGATTAGTTAAAATGATAGACATAGAGCATGCATTTGTGACAAAGTCTAGATTAGTTAAAATGATAGACATAGAGCATGTATTTGTGACAAAGTCTAGATTAGTTAAAATGATAGACATAGAGCACGCATTTGTGACAAAGTCTAGATTAGTTCTGAGCACCTAATGGCAAGAGACAGAATCCATTTGAACAAGAAGGGTTTATGACACTTTCTCTATACCATATATGAGATTTTCCCAATACTAAAGGACAACTATGACTCCTCTAAAAGTCATAGAAACCAAGATCATAAATATGATTGGGACCATGCTAACTGTCTTAACCATCATAAGAAATGAGAGAGATGTTTCTATTGTTTTCAACCAGGGCATAATGTGGAATCACACCGACATACCAACAAAATTTGATGTCATGACTATCTACAATATGGACATAAGGCAAAACACTGCAAAATGGTCCACTCAACTATGCAGCATTAGGATTATGGCAATGAAGATGGACCAGTTTCAAAAGCAAACACAATTTACCAGACACTTTGAAACAAACTATAAGATCTACTATGTGTGATAATAATCACACTTCATCAATCAAAGAGACCATAATGTGCTAACTGTTACTGAGATAACCGCTGAAAGTGCTAATGTTTCAAGACTCATTACAAAATCTTCTGAAAAAACAGTTGATAGTCATGATTAAGGACACTGTAATGAAGGTAATTTTGAGGAATATCATGGTTCATATATTGATAGTGAAAATATTAACTCGGATATTCTATGCCATTCATCTCAATACCATCAAAACTTAGAATTGTATAAAAAATCAGTGCCTTAAGCAAAAAGGTCTCTTAATCTACCATTTAAACATCCATTATCTTTTTCCAAAACTGTATGAAATCCAATTGCATCAGGAAATAAGTCACTAATAGATATTTTTGTATTCAGCGAAACCTTCTTACATGAACTCTTTTTCATGATGATGAACTTAAAATTCCTAAGTACTGTTTCCAAAGAAAAGACATACTTTTCCAAAAGGGTAGTGGACTTCTCGTTTACATTAGGGAGAGCATTCCTTTCAAATGACGATATAATCTTGAGGAAAATGGTATGGAAATAATCTGGCTAGAAATGAGACATAATGTCCAAGAACCATTTGTATTAGCTTGTGTATATAGACCACCGAATGCTGACAATGTTTGGTATACCATATTTTAAAGTAAGCTTGAAACTTTGTATACAGAAAACAAAGAAGTCTGTTTAGCAGGTAACTTCAATTAAAATTTTTTGTATGACAACAATCAAAGCTAGATTAAAACTATGAATTCCCTGAATTCATGACATTAGTTGGATTTAAGTGACAGAAAGTTGCGCAGAGTCACACTCAACCTCTCATCCAGGCCTGTCTGAATCCAGTGGCACGTCAATGTCAAGATGTCAGGACACATCCGGATGCAGTGGATGGCCATCAGTTCCTACTGCACCTGAGCTGATGCCCTGTGCTGTCCACACAGCTCTTACCATCTGCCTTCACAGCCAGGGGATGAGAATATCTGCTTGACCACCTTATCTACCATAAGGGAATTTTCAGAGGGAGCCAGGTGTAGCTGTCTACTCTGGGTCAAGTCACAGGTAGTACTGTCTACTGCTACTTACGGTAGCAGGCGATGCTTGAATTATCAACAGCTAGTTCATGTAGCCACTAGAGTAATGGAGGTATCTGAAACACTATTTCATCACATCTATACTAACAATGCTGACAATATTATAGAAGTTGCAGTTCCTCAATATGCCATAAGTGATCATTATCCTATATGCTGTACACGAAAATTAAGTAAAAAAAAGTAAATTCTATCACAAATATATCAGGTATCAAATAATGACAAGATTCAATGCACAAATATGTTCTTGGCTGCAATTTCCTCAAAGCACTAAGGTTCTGTCAGACAAATTTGGTAACACTTTTTTTATTTTGACAAGCCCAACGGCATAGCAGCTATATTAGATGTCAGATCAATACCATTTGTGACAACCCTGTGTCGATATGACTACAAATACTGAGGTAGCATAACAAGGTTTTAAAGATGGTAGTTAAGGCAGCTATATTGGATGTTCAAGCAGAGCTTTTTTCAGTTAGGACCAACTAGAAATTAGAAGAAATCTTCTGGTGCCAAGCCCATGTATATGAATTTTCATTCAGAAGTTGTAGCAATAACAAGGTTTTCAAGAAGGCAGCATATTAGACATCAAATCAGCACCATTTTCATTTATAACCATGTAGACAGTATAAGAAGTTTTCTAGTGAAAACTCTATGTTGACATGAGCATAAATTCAAAAAGAAATAGCGATAACAAGATTTCCAAGATGGCTGCTGTGGTGGCGATAATGGATGTCTGACCAGCACCATTTTCATTTTAGACCAACTAGACTGGAGATAAATGTGTGTGTAAAGTTTCATGGCAATTCTCTAATTAGTTTAGGAGGAACAGCATTAACAAACTTGTGCTAAGAGACGGACAGACATCGGACAAAGGACGACAGACAACAGATGACAGACAACAGGTCATCCCATAAGCTCTTATGGTATATTACCAGTAGAGCTCAAAACAGGTAAAGTCACAATTGGTTGGTAAGCTGCTCAGCTTTGTTAAGAAATGGCTGATTTTTGTGTATTTTAAACCAACTATATAATACATCTACCAGAGATGCTGCCAGGATTTCATCTTAAGGGGGTAGCTCCCCCCTTGTCACCAAAATAAGGGGGGAGTAGAAAGAAAAAGGGGGAGGATAAGTATATAGTTCAATATTCACCTAACACTTAAATATCCGTCTCTCTTTCTTCCTGCTCCACTCTGTTAAGGCTCTATCAAAATCAAAATCTTCAAAAGATGTCCCCTAGTTGTATAAACATTAATCAGTTGATTGTTTCTGAGCTTAATCTGTTCCTAAGCTGTGGGTGAATATTGTTCTGTGCTGAGAACCCCCTTTCACAGTCTGCTGTCTAAATGGGCATATGCATAGCTAGCTTAGCCAGCTTGCAAAAGTTGGGAAACTGTTCTTTATGGTTGTTATGTACAATTTTCCACAGATGAAAAGTATTGTCTCTTGGATATCTCGGCTCCAAAATAAGATTTTTCAGCAATATGAACTCTGCCAAAGTCTCACTTTCTTCAATCAGTGCTTTGCTGACTACTATGCTTGATTTCCTATCTGTTCCATAATGCTGTACTAGGGTTTTAAGTCCATCAATGCCATAAGTGAGCTGCTTGTTCAACTTTGCTCAGAAATGAGAGTCCTCTAACGCCAAGTATTTGGAAACTTGTTGCAACAGTTGCATTTTCCTAAGGAAATCTCTGCTTTATTTCATGTTTTAAGCCTTCAATGAAATCTTTTCTAATTGCTTCAAATTCCGATTTCACAGAAGTTGCATCCTTTTTTCCTCTGTACCAAGTTTACTACCTTGCCAGATGGTCACATTTCCACTCTTGTCCTTGTCGGTTTTTAGTTTGTTCTGCAATTCTTGCTGATAAATATCCTTTCCAGACTTAGCCCTGCCAGCAGTTACAATAAATCCATCAAGTGCTGGTTGAATAGTGGGTGGTATTGCAGAAAAGTAGACAGATGTAGCTCTACAATGATACCAAATAATGCAGACTTTCTACTCGCCTTAACAAATAGAGTGGAAAAACATAACTTTTGAGACCCAATTTTTTTTAGGTCGAAAATTGACAGTTTCAGAACTGGAGTTTGTGTCCGAATTTTAGACTTTTTGGCCTCAGCTCTAAAGCAGACTGATCCAAACTGCACACAGACAGATGAACCTTTGCAAAAAGTAGGATAAGTTTGAGATTTGGAGTAAAAATGGGCCAGGTCATGTAAATCGTGGGTCCAATATGAAAAAAAGTCCAATTTTTACCCTTCTGCACATGTGTGGAGGAAATAGCCGATCAAAAACAATGTCTCTTATACACCTGAGCATCTGGCTAAAGGAAAATCTCTTGGAAATAGGTGTGTTGGGATGCATTCAGAAGTAACCATCAAAATGCGTTTCCCACCCCCATTTCTGGCAAAAATGACAAGAATCTCCGGGGGTTGATGAATTAAGGCTTAAAAATTCAATATTTTCCATTATGTTTTGCAAAGCCTTGAAAAATAAGGCACAAAAAAGAACAGATGTTAATTCTGCAAGAAAGTTTCAAAAATGAGTTTGTGGTGGCAGTGGCATTTACAGAGAAATGATGTGTGCTATGCCATAAATTGAGACACCTGCCCTCCATGCAACAGATTGTTTATTTTACGGCTGCAGAGAGTGTTAAGTCCACAAAAACTGAAATAACATGGGTGTGAGACAATCATGATGCTAGGTGCAGTGAAACCTCCCAAGACAGAAATCCCATGGGACTATATAACGAGTTTGGTTTCAAGAGGATATCAGTTTAGTAAGGTTTTGGTTTTGAGAGGTTTCACTGTATAATGCATTCATAAAATTTGAATCTGAATACAAACTTCATTTCATTTTTTATTATAACTAGTTAGTATACAACATATGGATTTCTAGTGATACGAGCAGACTGTTCTCTAAATATTCCATGAAAGAGTGCTGCCAATATCAAATGCCATAGCACCTCATCTCCATAACAGAAACTCTATGTTTCATTCACAAGTTTGGTATATAAATATAACTTCAAGATATAATAATTTACTTACTGTACACGGTAAGATTTACAGGATTACTAGTTATGCTCCCAGCATACGTACAAGTCCAAATTCCTTCATGGATGTCTCTGTCTAGACTGCTGATGGTCATAAAGACACCGGTCTGGTTTGCCTTAAATATGTACCCTGAGTTGGGGAGACAAACATAACTTGATCCAAGACAGCTGCCCTGCTGAGTGCCATTCTTATACAAAGTAATTTCTTTGGTGGTGAATGGTACTGACAACAAGCATGATATTCCAAAGCTAGTGTCCTTCAGAGGAAAAACTGTGTCATTCACCAAAGTCAAACTTAAGGATTGTGCATCTGAAAAGCATTCAGTATTCATCATTAGTCAAATATACATAGGAATTCATCCACTGAGAAAAAGGAAACTTTAACAAGTGGACCAAGTAAACCTGATATCACTTGATATTGCTCATCTAGCATTTGATGGTTTTCAATTGGAAAGGTAGCAGTGATATTATGTTTTATAAGATCTTTTTGAGATTCCTGCTGCTTTCTTTTGCTTGAAAAAAATAAATTTATTTCTAACTGTAATTCTGCTATAGTTGACAACTAGGTAGTTGATACCAAAGAAACGAAAAATTATAAATTTGACATGTATGGATTAGTCACAAGGTATAATACCGTGTGGCTCTTGGCTTGAAGTTGAATAACGAGTTGAAGAGTTTGGTTTTTCTGGTTATCATTATTTCTGTACCAAAATAGCACAGACTGAGCAATATTTTAAAAGATGGACGGAAAAATGGCAAAAATACTGTAGTGATTTTCCCCTGCATCTTAAGTCAGTTGTTTTGATAAAAGCATCCCCATATCAAGAATGAGATGTTCCATTTATGACTAGACTTGTTGGTAACATGATAGGTCACGCTATACCTGTTATATCAAAAGGTTGAAGCTAAGCAGATTCTGCATTTTTCTAATATGTATTGCATTCAGAGCAAGAAGATAAGAAAATAGCGAGAAAATCAAGATAGCCAAGAGGAAATTATTCTAATATTAATGATATGGGTGAATTGTCTGAAGAAGGAATTCCACAGCTCTAGCAGTAAAAACAAAGGTGACAAAGGGAACAAATATTTCATCCTGTGACCTAGCAACAGCCTGGGCCTTGAACCTCTTTCTCTATTATTTCTATTAGAGAATACTATAAAAAGTGATTTCTAACATATGCAAATGATATAAAATTGATTTCTAAAAACTGAAGAGTCATTTTTTCAGAAATCAATTTTTATATCATATATTACAGATCAAAAATGCCGATACATATATGCATATTTTACCCCAAAAAAGGATATCAGTCTTTGGTCTTATAGAAGGTATCACATATGCATTTTTGAGGGTTTAGAATGAGTTTAATTTGTTTTGGGAGCTCAGAAATGATATGTTGTTTGAAGTTTTTGCTGTGCTGTATTTTCTAGTGTTTTTGATGAAGTAGAATGAGGTTTTAATGTCTTTTAGTTGATTGGAAATAAATATCAAAAGAGGCGGTGAAGAATGATGGTTTTTTTTTTGTTTTAAAGGGTCTAGAAGGAGATTTTATCGTATTTTAGAGGGTGTGGAAGAAGATTTTATAGTGTTTTATTGAGAATGTGTTTGAAGAAGTTTTAGAGTGTATTAAAAGGTGTAGATAGAGATTTTATACTGGTTTAGATGGTTGTTGTAAGATGGTTAAGAATGAGGTTTTATAGTGTTTTAGAGGGTTGTACAGAGAGGGTTAGGAATGACGTTTTATAGTGTTTTAGAGGGTTGTACAGAGAGGGTTAGGAATGAGATTTTATAGTGTTTTAGAGGGTTGTACAGAGAGGGTTAGGAATCAGGTTTTATAGTGTTTTAGAGGGTTGTACAGAGAGGGTTAGGAATGAGATTTTATGGTGTTTTAGAGGGTTGTACAGAGAGGGTTAGGAATGAGATTTTATAGTGTTTTACAGGGTTGTACAGAGAGGGTTAGGAATGAGGTTTTATAGTGTTTTAGAGGGTTGTACAGAGAGGGTTAGGAATGAGATTTTATGGTGTTTATAAGGTCTAAAATGAGATTTTATTGTATTTTTCAAGGGTCTCTGGATAGCTTAAGGAATGATGTTTTAAATGATGTTCTTTCAGAGTTAAAATATGGTGTTTTGGAGGTCAGGAATGATATGCTTGGAAATGCTATAAAATCATATAAAATATCATTTTACAAGTCTTCCTTTGATATGTTTATGATGAAAAAGTGCTCTGGAAGAGGATATCTGGAGAGTTCATTTAATAATATATTTATAGTATCTTCATAGTGTTTTTACAGGTGTTTTATAATATTTTTCCATCGTACTCCTTTGGCAAAAGAATGAGGTATTTTTTATTTCATTTTTTATAACTCTTTACTATTCAAGTTTCTTATGTTTTTGAGGGTTAGGAAATATGCTTGGATAGACTCTAATATTATATTTTATTGTGTTTTAATTTCTGCTTATATTTAAAGGGGTTAAAGAATGATATGTTGATAGAGTTTAAATGTTTAAAGCGTTATGAATGATATGTGTATGTCTTTAATATCATCTAAAATGATATGTTTATAGTGTCTTATTAAGTAATGTTACAAAGTATTTTAAAATACTAATATAAAGTACTTAAAAGTATTTTATAATATTATCAAAATTGATTAAAAATATCTTCTAATTGTAATATTAACCTTCAGTGTGCAGTCAACCGTGGGATCAACTTTGCCTTTATTACAAGTGTAGTACATTTCAATATTTTTGAATGTTAACCATTTTTTAAATATTTTAGTATAAAATTCACTACCCTGATTAACTATATCTGTATTCTAGTTCTTTTTCTTCTTATCTATATATCTATGTGAATTATTATACATGTATCTTTTTTTGAGAATTTGAATTATCAGATATGATTTTAAGATGCAAACAAAGATAAAAAGAAAACATAAGTTTTGTATTTCCTTAAAACATATTCTTTATTTGACCTTAGTTTTTAACTTAGGTGTGATATTATGTTGTCATATTATAGGACAAGCTAAAATCTCCCAAGAGCAAGTTCAATTTTCCAGTCATCTTGTCAAAGTTTTTAAATCCCTGCACCGGAATAAAAGAAATGTTCTATTTAAAGTAAAATTAGTCATCCAAAAATAAGTGATATGTACTCATATCTGTGCACTTTTGGAATTGTAGGGATCAACCAAAGTCTGGAGGGGATGTAAACTACTGCTTACTTGTGATGCAGTGCATAAAATGTTAAATTCTCTTATATCCACCTGCAGAAAATGTTAAGTTTTTACAATTATTTTTGACAGTTGAATTTTGTAAAGTTAATTAAAAGCAGCTGTATGATATACTTTTATAATTGGTAACAATTTATAGCTGATATGTTTTGTCTCACACACGAAATGACATGAAATTAGGTTCTCTTTTTCAAGAATTCCACATGCTCCGTGCCCTTTTTGGATGGTTGGAGCCCTGTCATTTTCAGATTCTAGCTTTAACACTGATCTGTGAACAGAGAATTTGACCTTTTATACTATACTATAATAAAAGGTTCTTTCCTTGACCTAATGGAAAATCATTTACGAAAAATATGCTGCAAGAAACACCAGTTATCATGGAAAACCAATGGTCTTTATTTGGGCCATTGTGACCTTGACCTTTATGCTGTCAAAAGCCATGGCTCAGGGACAATTTTTCAAAGCATTTATCCATGAGTGAGTTGCAACAGATACTCGTTCCTGTCGTCACTTTACTCAACAGAATGCACGTATCCACTGCATTAGGTATGATCTTGCTAAAAAAACACAACAATCCCTTCTAATACATGACCCCTTGGATAAATCTATAATAAGAAATTCCTTCTAATACATGAACCCTTGGATAAATCTATAATAAGAAATCCCTTCTAATACATGAACCCTTGGATAAATCTATAATAAGAAATCCCTTCTAATACATGACCCCTTGGATAAATCTATAATAAGATACTAGGTCTGTAACTCAAGAAATTGCAGTTTCAGATAGCCCTCTATTTCTTAATGGTTTTCATGTTTACAGTGACAATATTCAATTTTTATCTTTCTAATCCCAATTTCCACTAACTTTCACACAATGCATGCCACTGTAATCAATTTACTTATTTCTTTCCCATGAGCAAGCCTTCCACAAAGTTTGGTCAATGTGCATGGCCTAGAACCAAATTTATTGTTCAGATGCAGAAAAATATGGCACCTGACAGCCCTAGATAATCAAATTTTAGCTTCGAGCAATAGTTTTAGTGCCTAGTCAAACAACCAGATTTTGGTAACTGGTATTTTATGACCAGTGTGTTTACTTTAATGCAATTAGGTGAATAACAGTGGGCTACAAATTATTTTTTCTTCCACTAAAAGCTGAGACTTGTCATGCCAGGTGTGCCCAATAAATCGGCGTCCTCACCATATGTCATTAATGGTGATTAAAGATAGGTAACTGAGGACAGACTATACTGATCCAAGCACCAGCACCACAATGTTATTAGCATACACATATGCTCACTTTAATCAAAAAAGCAAATCAAATTGTTATTGGTCAGAATTTCACACTATAACCAATAAAATTTACTCTTCTATTCCCATTCAGGTGAACAACACTTGATAAATTTAAAATATAAACATACTCTTTAGCTCTTCATTTGAACAAATTTAAAATCCTCCAAAATATGACACTTTCTGTCAATTTGGTCAAATTCTGTTTGGCAGTTTTTGACCTGAATTTGTTTCTCCTTCCTAATTCAAGGTTGAACAGCACATAAAAAAAATAAATTGCAGAAAAACATAATATATGCACATTGTGGGATCTGAACTTGGTTCGCCTGCATGTGAGGCAACCATACTTATCACTAGACCATGCAAGCGTCTAAATTTTTTACTCCATTTTCTTGGTCATAATGTTATCAATGTCTATTGACGGCAGTGACAAAATATTTTTGGTATTCCACTCCAGCAAATTAGCAAAATTATTTCTCTTGGAAAATCCAGTAATTCATGGCCTAGCATAAAATAAAAAATGTATTTTTGTTTCATATTAGAAGATATTTTGATACTATTCACTGCAGTCTAAATCAAGTTTCTCTTCATGTAATAATTGTTTTAAATCTTTGTGTAATGCAAGTGACAGGTGAAAATCTTTAAGTTTAATTAAGACTATGGTAATTTGGGGCAACTAGTTATCACTGTTGGGCAACCATATAGTGGGCAACCATATAGTGGGCAACCAAGCTTTCTGAAAAGTTTTTAACCCCTGATTGTTTGAAAACATCTTTTTTATTGAACTGTGACCCTGACTTCTTATCTCAAACTCATAGAATTTTTCTTATACTAGTAAAAACTTGTTTAGCTTTGTTGGTTTTGACAGTACTTTTAACATAGTTTTGGCTATACTGTGCCAAGAAAAAGCCATCCACAAAGTTTGGTCAAGGTACATGTTCTAGAACTATTTTGTAAGCCATCACATATTCTCACATCTTTAAACTTGCAAAAAAAAATTTCTTTTTTTAAATACAAAAAAAATCAATAACTGTTAAGTGAAAACAAACAGACCTTTTGGCAACATCATCTTACCTGAATTTATTCCGATGTGAAGTACAGTCAGGACGAAAATGACCCATGGCATCTTTCCTTTGGTACAAAATGCAATCCCCCTATGCATCTCACTAACTAACTTAATTCAATCCTGGAAATGAGTTAACAAAAAAGGAATTAGATAATTTGCATGTATAATGCACAAAACTTTAAAATTTTCCAGTTACTAAATATCACATCTTTTAGTAAGTATTGTTTAGCATTTTAACCCATGTTAACTCCTAAGTAAACATATGATAATTCCCAAATTCCCAGAAATTAGGGTCTATTCTTGGACAAGTGAATGCAGGATTCACTCTAATTTCTAAATGAGGGGCCCAGGTGAAGCTAAGATTATTCACCTGGCTGACATCTATCTCAAAACCCAATCCATGGGCTTTTCGCCAAGAAATCTGCATTATTATGGTGTTTGCTTATATTTAAAGCTTTTCTTTTTTTCAATAATAACAGGAATATTAGATGACTAAAAATGCATCATTTATATAAACTTGAAAGGCATCCATGAAGGTTTGGTTTGGATTTGTGGGATTTAATGCCATTTTTTTAAAACTTGATAAGCTATACATGGCAGCCAGTATATTTGGTGGAGGAAGAACACTGGGAAGAACCACCGACCCACAAGAAGCTACTGGCAAGCTTTTTCACTTACCCACATTGGTCAAGCTGAGACTGGAACTCACATGGATAGAGAGATGTGTGAATGATCTGTAAAGGTGAGTGCCTTAGACCACTCTGCCACCTGGGGATCCCTCATTGAAGGAATGCTTTTTATATTGGTCAAATTCTATTCAGCAGTTTTCAGTAAGTTCTTTACAAGTGTTTCTATTGTTAGTGACAGCAGCCCAGCAGCCATATTTTGCAAACAAATATCAGCATTAATTGTCACAGTGTGAAAGATTTCCATGCCAAGATACTTTCTGTCAAGCTTGGTATAATTATGTTCACAGATTTTTAGGAAGAAGTCATTTAAATGATTTTCTCATGTTATGCTATATTAATGGCAGATTGGCATAATTTATACAAAACTTAAAGGTCTCATGGCCGTGACGTTTTCTGGTGATGGACTACAGACAACAGTCCATCACATAGCTCTTCTGGTCTACGATGAGTAGAGCTAAACACAGCAGCCATATTTATTGGATAGCAGATCAGCATGATTTGTATAAATCTGAAGGCCTTTCCATGATGCTTCCTGCCAAATTTGGTAAAAGTTCTGTTCAATGGTTCTTATGAAGTCATTTAATGCCTTTTTATTTTTAATAACAACAGCCAAACTTTATGTCAGATCAGTAACATTTATACAAACATCAAAGGCCTCTATGCCAGAGTGCTATGTGCCAAGCTTGGTTGATATTGGCTTAGCAGTTTTTGAGAAGGAACCAAAAACAGCAATTGTTGGAGGACAACAGATGGCTGATGGATGATAAATGGCACACAACAGATACAAGGCCATACCATATAAATTGCACCAAAAATCAACCAAATGTGCAAAACAAAAATCATACATATATTTCAAGCCCTAAATTTGTTTACTTTATTAAATCCCCGCAACCCATCTTTAGAAAACTCCCACTTTTTTCAAATAAAAAGGGAAAATTCCCACTAAATTTACAGTTCTGAAAAATATTCACAGGTTTTATCACATTTCCAGGCAAACTGGCTTTTTGATAAATTGACACTTTTTAACTACAAAGAGACTCTTTTTGGCTTCAAAGAAACTTTGCCACTGATCATAACCTAGCCAATAATATTGAATACAGATGGCTTAAACATTCTCATTCAAGGCAACAAAGTGTTACAGCTTTTGTTTCTTCAAAACACATCTTTGATTACCTAATTTTATATGAATTAGGTAGTTCCACTTGTGTACTATACCTATGAAAATTATCCTAACGTGTCTCCCACAGCAATGCTGAAATTACTATCAAACACAAAATCACCCTAGCTATTGACAATTAACTAATCTGTGGGATGATAGTTGTTTTCTGCCTTTATCTTTTAAATGCCTCTATAACAATTAACTGTATACACTGCCCAGTGGTGATAGTATTACATGAGCATTAAGCATGAAACTATGCAAATCATGACTGTTTACTGTTTAACAAGTCATAGGCATATATTCTGGTGTCAAGAAAGCTCTCTCTCTCTCTCTCTCTCTCTCTCTCTCTCTCTCTCTCTCTCTCTCTCTCTCTCTTTCTCTCTCTCATTCAAAGATTTATTGGCAGTCGTCTTTCTATAAGCATGATCAAAAATTATTTTAGAACTTTTAACCTGCACTATATATCCAGTATTGTGCTGATGTGCCATTAACCCCACCCCCCACCCCCCTGCGCACACACACATATGCATACATACATATAATGACAGGGCAACATAAAAACAAAAACAATAAAAAAATAAAACATTTTTTTTCTAGATATCAAAGTAAAGGTACTCTAAGAGTTGATAAAAACCACTGATTAATTTTGGTTTTCATTTTTATTTAAATCATTGTTCCAAAAATCTGTTTCAGAAGCTATTATCAGACTCTGAGTAATCTTAAAAAGACAGTCAGTATTAGAAGTATAGTTCATGTATCAGTAACTACTTTGATTAGCCACTACAGCTGATGCCTCACATGAACTGCATGCAGTCCACTCATCTAATTACTATACTCACTCACATGTACAATACAGTAAACCTGTTGACTGTAACCTATCACAATATACAATGTGTAGCCGCTAATATGGAAAGTTTAACACTGAATAAACAAAGGTCTAAAGGGCCTTTTGTGTAGACAAGGATGTGTATATTATGGAGAATCTATGTGGTCATGAGCTAAGCACAAATACTTAACCTATGTTATCAAGGAATAAAATGTAGGCTACAGGGACCTTGTTTGATTGTAAGGGTGTAGTAACAACAGATATGCATCCAATTATCAAGTTTCATGATTTGAACACAAACAGTCCCCAAATAAATGAACTTTAAACACAAAATGTCAACAAAATCATTAAAGCATAACATACAGGTAGGATGTAGTTCTTATCAAGTTACATCCCTTTATCAAGTTTAGTGATTCTAGAAAGGATAGTGTGCATATTGCATACCAAAAACCTCATGTGATCATGAGCTATATGTATGTTTTTATAGAATTCAAAAGCATGTGAGCAGAATCGTGGTTATACAGGGTCAATGAGCTAAAGGCAAAAACTTGAAGCCACTGAAAGGTGAAATATAGGTCATGATATGCGTCTTTTGCTGCTAGGGTGCTAACAGAGATGCATATCATCATCAATTTTATGATTCTAACATGAACATGGCTCAAGAAATAAACATCAAATACAAAATTTAACACAAGCCAGTGGAGCATAAAATATGAGTCATTATCACCTATATGTCTGCAATGATGGAGTAGTGCTCAATAGAATGCTTGCCCCCACTATGTTTCATGCTTCTTGACAGGGTAGTATGTACATTAGCATGCAAAAATCCTATGTGTTCATGAGCTAAATTCAAAAAATTAACCAATGCCTGTAAAATGTGAAATGTAGGTTAAAATGACCTTCTTTTTTATATGAGTGTGGGACTAACTTTGACAAATGTTATAGGAAACCCTACATGCTATGTTTCAAGACTTCCTGACCCGAACCCACCACCACCACCCCATTCCTTAATATATATCAATGCTCCTAACAATTAATCCACACTTCTTTTGTGATAGTATAAATTTCAAATGTGGCAGAAGTGACTGGCATCACATTGATCGTCACAACAATAAAAGAATACAATGTTCCAAACATACAGTTTCAGATGCTATACAAATTCTGATGAGAAAAACTTCCTTGATGATGTCAGTGATGTTAATAAAATACCTGGATAATATGGGTGCAATACTAGTGGACTTGTCCAAGGCCTTTGACAGTCTTCCACACAGCCACATCATTGAAAGATGAAAGCCTATAACACTGATCAGAACTTGATCAAACTAACTGAAAACTACTTGCATAACCAAAACAACGCGTTAAACTGGGATCTACATATAGTAACTGGAATAAAGCCTCCAAAGGAGTACCGCAAGGCTCAATAATGGGACCTCTCATATTTAATATCTTCATAAACAACATTTTCTACTTCACAAAACAAAGAACACTGTATAATTATGCTGATGAAAACACCATATCTTACATCCATAAAGATCCAAATGCTTAATATCTGTCCTACAAAATGAGAGCAAGATACTAATTGAATAGCTTGCAGCCAAGGTTATGGAAGCAAACCCCCAGAAATTCCAAGCCACTATTCTTCACAAGAAATGCACAGAATTTTTCCAATGTCACCAAAGAAGACCATGAAATACCATTTGAGGACTGTGTGAAACTCCTTGGAGTAGATATTGATTCTTCACTAAATTTAGCAACCACATATCTACATGTAAGATCTGTAAAAAAGCAGCAAGACAATTAAACATCTTGCAACATCTCAACTAATGTTTGTCCACTAACACCAAGCTACTGATCTACAAATGCTTTATAAGGTTAATCTTCAACTACTGCCCCCATATTTGGCATTTCTATAGCAAACTATACTCTGACAGAATAGAAAAAATTCATGGGCACTAAAATTAGTGTTGATCATTTTAACAGCTCATTTGAATCTCTGCTAAGAAAAGCAAATCTTCCTACTCTACACATTAGTAGACTAAGATATATGGCAACTGCAGTATATAAGATACTTTATTTAAAAAACACCTAATTACTTGAGTAATCTGGTCACGTTCAAAAACTACAACTATAATCTTAGACACCAAGATTTGGCAACAATACCAAGGGTAAAGACCACATGGTATGGGAAGCTGTTTTAAATTTTATACCCCCAGAGTCTAAAACAGCCTGCACAATGAAATAAGCACAATCCCCGATTTCAAAGAATTCAATGGGCTGATTCAGACATGGTCAAGACTTCACAGTAAATGTGCTTTATGTCATTCTGTTTAGCAGTCAACAGCAATTTAGCTCTAAGTTTACCAATTTCATTGAATTTCTCTGGTTTAAATCCTACTCCCATAATGCTTATTTTAATTACTTACTTTCTTAGATTTTTCCTTTTTTTAGGTTTAATTTTAACTTTTAACGCCATCATTTCCTGATTATCTTAATTAACAAATATGGCCTTTGTGCATGCTTCTAACAACAAAACTGTCCAATTCTTACCTAATTTTTCAAATATATGTTTCTGATGTGTATTTTTTCATTGTAAATATGTACTATCTGTGTATCTGTCTGTTGAAATATGAAGTCTCTGTGTTATGTCGTGTCAGTAAAATAGCTCATCCATAGCTAATGTTTTATGTTACCCAGACTACCGATGTTAAAAAAAATGTCTTTTATCTTATATCTTGTAATATGGATGCATTCAATCATCAAGTTTAATAATTCCTAAAAGAGCATGAACAGTTAATAACAAAATCTAACCAAAGTCAGTTTTGCATGAAATGTGGATCACATCGTTACATGATGCCATGAGAAAAATAAATTTGGAATAGCCAACATATATTTTAGGCCCCTCCCCATATACATAACAACATACTGTAATTTGAAATCCATCCTGTAAATATGACACCCACATTCCATATGGCTGGACTGGTTTTCTGCATTTGTTTTGTAGCTTACAAAAATGTAATGGTCAACCATTTAACCAGACTGAAGAAAGGAATACCTAAAATGGAGTACAATCCCCAATAAGAAACAACTATTCATGAATGAAGCAGTTTTATTACAGTCTGACATATTGTCTAGTTTTATAAAAAGTGGCAAACACTTCTGTGCAGAAAACTAAACTTTAGTTAATTTTATGATGTAAATATTTTTTATTGTTGGTTTGTTGGTTTACGGAGCAGTAACTTTACAGCACTAGGTTATTTAGTGTTAAAATATTTAAGAAACTATGAAGATTCAATCTCAGTTCACTATTACATCCAAGCATGAAAAGCTGTGATCCATAGGAAGTTTAATTGCAAATGACACAAGTAATTCAACTTTCATAATGAATTACAACTTAATGTATAGTTAATATACACTGTGATTATTTATCCCTAAGAGCCTGTTTATTCTGCATGCTAATCTGAATATCTAAATATCAATTACTGACTAATTAACTGAAAGACAAAATGTTACATATATTCAGTGATATGAAATGTCATTAAAAATAAGCTATTATCACATACTAAATCTTGTATAACTATGACTCTATTAATTATTATAGCATGCTAAATCTTGTATAACTATGACTGTAGTAATTATCATAGCATGCTAAATCTTGTGTAACAATGGCCATTAATTATTATAGCATGCTAAATCTTGCATACCTATGACCATTATTTATTATAGCATGCAAAATATTGTACAAATATAACTATTAATTATTATAGCATGCTAGATCTTGCATAGCTATGACCATTTATTAATTTAGCATGCTAAATCTTGTATCGCTATGACTACCAATTATCATAGCATGCTAACTCTTGTATAGCTATGACTACTAATTATCATAGCATGCTAAATCTTGTATAACTAAGACTCTTAATTATAGCACGCTAAATCTTGCATAGCTTGGACTATTATTATAGATGCTAACTCTTGTATAGCAATTACCATTAATTATTATATTGTATGCTAACTCTTTCATAGCTATTACCATAAATGATCAAAGCATGCTAAATCTTGTATAACTATGACTCTATACATTGTTGTAGCATGCAAGATCTTGTACAGCTATGACTATTCATTTTATAGCATGCTGACTTTTACATAGTTATGACTATTCATTATTATGACATTCTAACTCTTGTTTAGCTTTGAGTATTCATTTTATAGCATGCTAACTCTTGTATAGCTATGACTTAATTATTATAGCGTGCTGACTCTTGTATAGCTTTGCCTATTCATTATTATGGCATGCTAACTCTTGTATAGCTATGACTAATTATTATTATGGCTTGCTAATTCTTGTATAGCTATGAATCATTATTATTATAGCATGCCAACACTTGTATAGCTATGATTATTCATTATTATAGCATGCAAACTCTTGTATAGCTATGACTATTCATTATTATAGCATGCTAACTCTTGTATAGCTATGACTATTCCTTATTATGGCAATAACAACTCTTGCATAGCTATGACTAATTATTATTATAGCATGCTAACTCTTGTATAGCTATGAGTATTAGTTATTATAGCATGCTAACGCTTGCATAGCTATGGCTATTATTATAGCATGCTAACTCTTGTATAGCTATGACTATTCGTTATTATAGCATGCAAAATCTTGTATAGCTATGACTATTCATTATTATGGCATGCCAGCTCTTGTATAGCTATGACTAATTATTATTACAGCATGCTAACTCTTGTATAGCTATGACCATTCATTATTATAGCATGCTAACTCTTGTATAGCTATGACCATTCATTATTATAGCATACTAACTCTTGTATAGCTATGATCATTCATTATTATAGCATCCTAACTCTTGTATAGCTATGACTATTATTATAGCATGCTAATACTAAGACTATTCTTTGAGTATTCATTTTGTAGCATGCAAACTCTTGTATAGCTATGACTATTCATTATTATTGCATTCTAACTGTTGTTTAGCTTTCAATATTCATTTTATAGCAACTAACTCTTGCATAGCTATGGCTATTCATTATTGCATTCTAACTCTTGTATAGCTATGACTATTCATTATTATAGCATGCTAACTCTTGTATAGCTGTGACTATTAATAAAGCATGCAAATTCTGAGTATTCATTATTATAGCATGCAAACTCATGCATAGCTATGACTCTTCATGATGGCATTCTAAATCTTGTATAGCTATGACTATTCATTATTATAGCATGAAAACTCTTGTATAGCTATGACTATTCATTATTATAGCATGCTAACTCTTGTATAGCTATGATTATTTATTATGGCATTCTAACTCATGTATAGCTAAGACTATTCATTATTATAGCATGCTAACTCTTGTATAGCTATGATTATTCATTATGGCATTCTAACTATTGTATAGCTATGACTATTCATTATTATACCATGCTAACTCTTCTATAGCTATGACTATTCATTATCATCGGATTCTAACTCTTGTATAGCTATGACCATAAATTATTATAGCATACAAACTCTTGTATAGCTATGACCATTAATTATTATTGCATGCAAACTCTTGTATAGCTATGACCATTATTATAGCATGCTTACTCTTGTATAGCTATGCCTTTTAATTATTATAGCATGCTAACTCTTGTATAGCTATGACTAATTATTATTATGGCATGCTAACTTTTGTATAGCTATTACCATTATTATACCATGCTAATGCTTCTATAGCTATGACTATTCATTATCATGGTATGATAAATCTTGTATAGCTATGACTATTAATTATTATAGCATGCTAACTCTTGTATAGCTATGACCATAAATTATTATAGCATGCAAACTCTTGTATAGCCATGACCATTATTATAGCATGCTAAATCTTGTATAGCTATGACTATTAATTATTATAGCATGCTAAATATTGTAAAGCTATGACAATTAATTATTATGGCATGCAAACTATTCTATAGCTATGACTATTATTATAGCATGCAAACTATGCAATAGCTATTACTTTTGTTATAGCATATTAACTCTTGAATAGCTATGACTATTATTATAGCATGCTAACTCATGTATAGCTATGACTAATTATTTTGTCATGCTAACTCTTGTATAGGTATGACTATTCATTATTATGGCATGCTAACTCTTGTATAGCTATGACTATTCATTATTTTGGCATGCTAACTCTTATATAGGTATAACTATTCATTATCATGGCATGCTAACTCGTGTATAGCAATGACTAATTATTATTACAGCATGCTAACTCTTGTATAGCTGTGACCATTAATTATTATAGCATGCAAACTCTTGTATAGCTATGACTATTATTATAGCATGCAAACTCTTGTATAGCTATGACTATTATTATAGCATGCAAACTCTTGTATAGCTATGACTATTATTATAGCATACTAACTCTTGTATAGCTATGACTATTATTATAGCATGCTAACTCTTGTATAGCCATGACTATTATTATAGCATGCTAACTCTTGTATAGCTATGACTATTATTATAGCATGCAAACTCTTGTATAACTATGACTATTATTATAGCATGCAAACTCTTGTATAGCTATGACTATTATTATAGCATGCTAACTCTTGTATAGCTATGACTATTATTACATCATGCTAACTCTTGTATAGCTATGACTATTAATTATTATAGCATGCTAAATCTTGTATAGCTATGACTATTAATTATTATAGCATGCTAACTCTTGTATAGCTATGACCATTAATTATCATAGCATGCAAACTCTTGTATAGCTATGATTTTTATTATAGCATGCTAAATCTAGCATAGCTATGACTTCTTTATTATAGCTTGCTAAATCTCGTATAGCTATGATTCTATTAATCACACTTTGCCTTCTGTAACTGTATTCCTTTATTTTATGTTTATGTCATTTATCATTTTATTTCTTTGTATTTTGCTTCAAGAGAAAAACCCCAATTTTAATATAAATATTACTTCTCAAGATTTACTGTCAGATATGTATTTTTTCCAGGAGAATGTTCTTCTTCACCAGAAAAAAATATCACCTGCAAGACTCCCTTCTTACTGAATAAATGTTTTGGCAGCATATCTGCATCTAACTGGATACAATTTGCAACAAGAGTACAGGGAATGACACATTATACACCCATCCCTCTATGTAGGCACTAGCAGGACATGGTCAAGATATGCAGTCTGGAACTAAACTTACTGTGCAGTAACCATTATTTTCTTATGAGACTTGCCATGACTGTGACCTCTGTTTATCAGTCACTATCAGTATGTATGTCAACTATCCAAATTGATTATCAAAAAATGTTCTAATTAAGAAGGAATAAATATCATTGTTATGAAAATGGAGGGGCTGTCTGTTTACCTGTCAACTCTTTGATGATGAATATATGTTGGAGAAACCAAATATTTATTATTCCTAATAAACTTTAAAGCAGCCGCAAGTTTTGGCATGTTCAAGATGACTTCCAGTAATGAAAAAGGTTATATTATAGTTCTGATCCAGTAATATATGTTATATATACAAAAAGGAATGAGGTATAAGTCCATCAATCAAGATTTTCTAACTTTCAATCAGAATATATCAAAATAAAAATTCTGGAGCCACCAACAGAAATTGAGACTGCCAGGCAGACCTAATTAATAAACTGGAAACATCCCTGGATTTATTATTTATTTTGGAATAACATTGACTAAAGTAATAGTAACAACAACAAAAACAACAACAATAATAATAATAATGATAAAATTACAATAATAGAGTTTAATGTATGATATTTGTTCATTAAGGTGCAGTGCTAGTACAGTTGGTAAAGCGTCAGACTCATAATCCAAGGTCGCAATTTCAATTACCCATGCAGGCCAACCCAGATTGACAGCCTCTGTGTGTCCTAGGGAAAATCCCTTAGCTACCATTTTCATTTCATGATATACCCAATAATATATTAAAATAGCCATTACAATCACAAAAAGAAAGAAAAAAAAAATCAAAAAAACAAACTAGATAGTGGAACCTCCATTCTGACTGTAAACAAACAAACCCAACAGTTTGGGGATAATAGAATAGGCCTGATGTGTCTTCCAGCATGTTGTAATAGGCAACTAATGGAGGCAACCTTCCAACATGTTATAACAGGCAACTAATGGAGGCAACCTTCCAACATGTTATAACAGGCAACTAATGGAGGCAACCTTCCAACATGTTATAACAGGCAACTAATGGAGGCAACCTTCCAACATGTTATAACAGGCAACTAATGAAGGCAACCTTCCAACATGTTATAACAGGCAACTAATGGAGGCAATCTTCCAACATGTTATAACAGGCAACTAATGGAGGCAACCTTCCAACATGTTATAACAGGCAACTAATGGAGGCAACCTTCCAACATGTTATAACAGGCAACTAATGGAGGCAACCTTCCAACATGTTATAACAGGCAACTAATGGAGCCAGTCTTCTTGCATGTTGTAAGAGGCAACTAATGGGGGCAACCTTCCAGCATGCTGTAAGAGGCAACTAATAGATGCAATCTTCCAACATGCTGTAAGAGGCAACTAATAGATGCAATCTTCCAACATGCTGTAAGAGGCAACTAATAGATGCAATCTTCCAACATGCTGTAAGAGGCAACTAATGGATGCAATCTTCCAACATGCTGTAAGAGGCAACTAATGGAGGCAACATTCTTGCATGTCATAACAGGCAACTAATGGAGGCAACCTTCTTGCATGTCATAACAGGCAACTAATGGAGGCAACCTTCCAGCATGCTGTAAAAGGCAACTAATGGAGGCAATCTTCCAACATGCTGTAAGAGGCAACTAATGGATGCAATCTTCCAACATGCTGTAAGAGGCAACTAATAGATGCAATCTTCCAACATGCTGTAAGAGGCAACTAATAGATGCAATCTTCCAACATGCTGTAAGAGGCAACTAATGGATGCAATCTTCCAACATGCTGTAAGAGGCAACTAATGGATGCAATCTTCCAACATGCTGTAAGAGGCAACTAATGGAGGCAACCTTCTTGCATGTCATAACAGGCAACTAATGGAGGCAACCTTCTTGCATGTCATAACAGGCAACTAATGGAGGCAACCTTCCAGCATGCTGTAAAAGGCAACTAATGGAGGCAATCTTCCAACATGCTGTAAGAGGCAACTAATGGATGCAATCTTCCAACATGCTGTAAGAGGCAACTAATAGATGCAATCTTCCAACATGCTGTAAGAGGCAACTAATAGATGCAATCTTCCAACATGCTGTAAGAGGCAACTAATAGATGCAATCTTCCAACATGCTGTAAGAGGCAACTAATGGATGCAATCTTCCAACATGCTGTAAGAGGCAACTAATGGAGGCAACCTTCTTGCATGTCATAACAGGCAACTAATGGAGGCAACCTTCTTGCATGTCATAACAGGCAACTAATGGAGGCAACCTTCCAGCATGCTGTAAAAGGCAACTAATGGAGGCAATCTTCCAACATGCTGTAAGAGGCAACTAATGGATGCAATCTTCCAACATGCTGTAAGAGGCAACCAATAGATGCAATCTTCCAACAT